>CM038682.1:356883026-357546553 GCA_021605205.1 Aegilops longissima
CATCATGACATGTGTAAAGTGGAGTCCGTCGATTATTGGATCTAATACCAAGGCAGTCCAGCCTGCGTTCCGGATACTTCTAGAGTAATCCTGATGGTCGAAGGTGATCGGTTTTAACAACCATTGGCGAGGCTCCCTTGGGGTAGGCCATATGGCGAGTACCTCTATAGGCGCCGCTCTGTTTTTCCCTTTTGTCATGTGGAGTAGGTTTACTGTTTTGACTCCCTGTGGGAAATTCTTTTGTTTCCCGGTGCTCTTCTTGTGGGGTTCGTCCTCCTCCTCACTTGGTGTGTCGAGCCCCTTGTGTTCGGCGTTGAGTTTGCCGGATTGTTTGAAGACCCAACAATCTCTGTGGGTATGGTTTGCAGGCTTCCCGGGGTTACAGTGGATTTGACATATCTTGTCGAAGATTTTGTTTAGGTTGGACAGCTCGTCCATGTTATCCTTGAGGGACAGCTTTTTATGATTCTGCCGCGAGCTTTTGAATCCGACGTTCACTGCCGTGCTCTTTGGGCTGTTTCCCTTATTCCGGCGCTGGTCCTTGCTGCGTCGCGGTTTCCCATTTCCATCCCTGACTTCGGATGTACTTGGATCGCTGGTGCTACATCTTGCCAACTAGCTATCTTCTCCCGCACAAAAGCGGGTCATGAGGCTTGTTAATGCGGCCATTGTTCTTGGCTTTTCTTGGCCGAGGTGTCTGGCGAGCCATTCATCTCGAACGTTATGTTTGAAAGCTGCTAGGGCTTCGGCGTCCGGACAGTCGACTATCTGATTCTTTTTAGTAAGAAATCTGTTCCAGAATTTCCGGGCTGACTCTCCGGGTTGTTGAGTTATATGACTTAGGTCGTCTGCATCCGGAGGGCGGACATAGGTCCCTTGAAAATTTACCCAAAAAGCGTCCTCGAGCTCTTCCCAACTTCCAATGGTGGTTTCTGGAAGGCTTTTAAGCCAATGACGGGCTGGCCCCTTGAGCTTGAGGGGTAAGTATTTTATGGCGTGGAGGTCATCTCCTCTGGCCATGTGTATGTGGAGGATATAAACCTCAATCCAGACTCCAGGGTCTGTTGTTCCATCGTATGCCTCTATGTTTGCAGGTTTGAATCCTGCTGGGAATTCATGGTCCAGCACCTCATCGGTGAAACATAGGGGGTGTGCGGCGCACCTATACTTGGGTGTGCCGTGTTGTAAGGATATTTGTTGTGTTGCATTGCTTACTAGAGCTTACTTTCTTGGCCCGTAGATAGATCTGGCTGGGCCATCTTTGTGGTGCGAATCCTTGAGTGGATCGCGCGTTGGCTTGTGTGCGGCGCCGCTTGCCGCTCTATGCTGGCCACGGGGTCGTCTATCCGACCGGGTGGCTTCCTTATTTTTTGATTGTGGGGGCTCTAAGGCCTCCTCATCAAATTCGGGCAGTAGCTTTCGCTTTGGGTAGCTCTTTGTGTGGCGGCTACCGCCGCATTTGTCTCCAGTGTTGAGTACTTTGCTCCATCTGATTCTGAGTGCATCTTCCGCAGTTTTGAGCTTTCGCCTCTGCTTTTTCAGGCTACGTGCAGTGGCGACGAGCCTTTTGTGGAGGTTCTTCTGCTCCATGAGCTTGTCCGGCGTAAGGTCGTTCGGACTGTTATCTTCGCCGGGGATGGGTTGTTCGGTTTGTTTATCCAAGTTGCCTTGTTCGGACGGTTGCTCGATGGCATGGTCGTCGTCCGCTGGCTCGCCCTGCTCTGTGGCTGGGTCTGTATGGCTGTTGTCTCTGTCGAGGCGGGGCTTGGAGCGGCGCTTACATCGCCGCTTTGACTGCTTTTCGAGGGAACGATCCCTCGTTGCATCCCTCTGTTCCTCGTCGTCGCTTCCTTTAGGTGTGTCCACCATGTATACATCATGAGATGAGGTGGCTGTCCAGTGCCCTATAAGTGCTTGTTATTGTTCGTCTCCTACATCGTCGTCCATACCGTCGATGTCTTCGGAGTCGAAGTCGAGCACGTCGTTTAAATTATCGACAGTGGCTACGAAGTGGGTGGTGGGTAGGCATCGAATTTCTTCGTCGTCCGCATCCCAGTCCTGCCGGTCATAGTCCGGCCAGGACTCTCCTGACAAAGAGAGAGACCTGAGTGAGTTCAAAATGTCGCCGAAGGGCGAGTGCTGAAAGATATCCGCGGCGGTGAATTCCATGATCGGCGCCCAATCGGATTCGATTGGCAAGGGCGTGGAGGGTTCAGAGTCCGGAGAAGAGTCCGGCACCTTGAAGTCACGGGTTTCGCAGGGGATCGGGCTGGTGTTCGACTTGATCGCCGTCGAGACTGCAGCCCCCGGGACGGGGTCTAGCCACCCGTCCTCGATCGGCGTGGTCGGCTCCGAGCTAAGGATCGGAGCGGAAACGGGTGCGGCCTCCAGGGCACTGTTCGGCGGCAGAGCTAAATCATGCCCATCATGACAGTGCGGCGCGCTTGGCTGTGGCTCAAATCCGCCGAAGATAAATCTCCGCGGACGTCTACCGTGTAGTTAAAACTTCCAAATCTGACTTGATGGCCAGGGGCGTAGCTTTCAATCTGCTCCAGATGGCCAAGCGACTTGTCCCGCAGTGCAAAGCCACCGAATACGAAGATCTGTCCGGGGAGAGAAGTCTCACCCTGGACCGCATCGCGGTTGATGATCGGAGGAGCCATCGGGCCTGACGACACAGAGGAACTCTCAACGAAAGCACCAATGTCGGTGTCAAAACCGGCAGATCTCGGGTAGGGGGTCCCGAACTGTGCGTCTAGGCGGATGGTAACAGGAGACAAGGGACACGATGTTTTTACCCAGGTTCGAGCCCTCTCGATGGAGGTAAAACCCTACTCCTGCTTGATTAATATTGATGATATGGGTAGTACAAGAGTAGATCTACCACGAGATCAAGGAGGCTAAACCCTAGAAGCTAGCCTATGGTATGATTGTTCTTCATCCTACGGACTAAAACCCTCCGGTTTATATAGACACCGGAGAGGGCTAGGGTTACACAGAGTCGGTTACAATGGTAGGAGATCAACATATCCGTATCGCCAAGCTTGCCTTCCACGCCAAGGAAAGTCCCATCCGGACACGGGACGAAGTCTTCAATCTTGTATCTTCATAGTCCAAGAGTCCGGCCAAAGGTATAGTCCGGCTATCTGGACACCCCCTAATCCAGGACTCCCTCAACACGTTTGTAGGAATAGTCAGCTCGCGTGATAGTTTGATCCGTAGGAGTTGATGGTTGGGGCCACAAGTGAACGACCTTGAGGCGGTGGCTCACCAGTTGCCACAGATCAAGTAGCCACATTTAAAATATCATTTTTTAGCGGGGTAAGAGTTCCGATGTTCAATGGCGCGTTATAAGTACTAAGTAGTTTTTAGAACGATTTGTATGGAGCGAAAATGGAATTCATAACTACTACTCCCTCCGTTCCACAATACATGCCTTCCATTTGTCAAAATATAGATGTATCTAGACATGTTTTAGTATATAGGTACATCCATTTTTGGACAAATGGAAGTCAAGTATTTTAGAATGGAGGGAGTACCTCCTTGGCGTATGGTTGTGTGGGTTTATGTTGCGAGATGTTGAACCTGGTAGTTCTAGGGAAAATACTATGGTTTAGATGCTGGTTTTCAGTAATGAAAATCAGAAGGGGGAAACACTTCTTTGATAAAAAAAACTACTACCTCCGTTCCAGTTTACTAGTCCCCATCGTAGTTTTGGTCAAAATTTGTCCATGAATTTTACTTGTAAAATGTGAATGGAAAACAAAATTTTGTTATACCCAAACAAAAAAGGACTAGAGGGAGTGATTTCTTTGACACGGACGCAACCTCTCATAGCACAGGCATTGAACCGGCATGCCGGCAAAAAGGGCCCCACTCGCTGCAGGCCCGGCTGAACACGCCTCCTCGCCGCATGCAACCGGCTTCAAACTGCCCCGCCTGCCTCCATTGAATCCGCACGTGTGCTGGCAACACGTCCTCCTGCGAGCTGGCCGGCATTTTAGAACACAAAAAATGACCAAAATATAATTCATTACGCATGGTCTTGACTTGTTGTGCTCGCAGTGGTAGCAGGAACTAGAGGTTTTTCTTTAATTATAACTCTCCTCACATTTTGTTGGCTTTGAAGTGAATCATGGTTGTGGACATTATCTATGAATGTGCAGATATCTGTGAACATGAGTTTGATGTGGAAGTTGAACTTGGAATGTCGGGCTTGCGCGTGAACTATACCATGTCCAATGCTTCGCCTGTTATTGTTTGGAAAGTAATTGATGTTATTACATGACCCGAAAAAAAATTATTTTGTGCCACATCAATATATGCACGGACATCACAACAGGCATGCTAACTGGATAACATTTGAACCTAGCTATTATGAAGGAAATTTTGTATTGACAACAGTTTTAGATAGTAGGAGACGCCTAGCCTGCTCTGCCTCTGCTAGCTTATTTCTGGCATCTTCCATCTCTTCTTTGGCTTGGTGAAGAGAGCATCTGATTGCTCTTTTTTCTTCTTCAGGAACTCAGCTACATTCCCAAGGGCTGCTGCACACTTTCTTTCAGCCTTTACTAGAGCCACGAGGACACGAACAGCTGACGACTCCACCTGGCTTGTGTGTAATCCAACATCATCTGGGTATTTGCACCTTGTGTCTAATCCAGCATCATTAGGGAACTGGCACCTTGTGTGTAATCCAGCCTCATTTTGGAAACATGATCTCGAGGTTTACCATACTTCCCTCCTCGCAGGAACTGCATCCTGACATGAAGTTACTTCTTTTTTAGATCAATACTCAGAGCAACCTAGATCCATTTAGTAGAAGCCAGATAAACAGGACTCGCAGAAGTGAATTCAAAAGGAAAAATATAAAAACAGACTACAAGGTGAGAACACCCACTTCCTACATCAAGCTAAAAATGAAAGCATTAGGGACTCTTCTTATTACACATCGAAGAACACGAGGCTAAGAGAAACAGAAACTACAACATATACACATCGAAGAAGACGAGGCTAAACGAAAGTAATTGAAAGGGTGTTACTTACCAAAGCTCGTTTTACAGGTTTGGTGCAGCTTCTCTTTAACTTGCCACGCTCCTTGAAGATGTCCCCAATATCCCATGTTTGGTCTTCATTGCTCCTCTGCATGTTCGCACTCGTGGTTTTAAAATCTCAACATGGCAAGAAAAATACACTACTAGTAATACTCACACATCTTGTGGGCAACATTAAAGCACTCGTCTGCCATGTTACAGCATCTCCAACTGAAGCAAAACACGCGGCGCTTTAAAAAAGCATTTACAGTGCTGAGATCGAGAAGTAGAGATAGAGAGTAGAGACTAGAGAGTAGACGATAGTTCTCAGCATAGATATAGCATAGATAGATAAAAAAATAGATAGTTCAACTACTCCTCGTCATCCGACTCCTCCTCGGTGATGTCCTCCTCCGATGTCTCAATGCAGGTGTGAAGATACTGATCGTTGTCGGATTCACAGGGCAACGCTGCTCCTAGCCTCATGTTGAATTGAGCGTCTGTTTTTCGCGTACGCTTGTCCTCACGATAGGCGGCTCGCTCCGCCCTCCTCTTCTCCCTCTCCACCCTCCTTTGCACGTAGAACTTGCGCTCGTTGATGATGTCCCGCGGGAAGCGTTGGCGCCACAGCGCCATGGCTTCCTCGTCCATCTCAGTGATGCTGAGATGGTGCTCCCGCCTCCGGTTGTCGCGACGATCCTCATCAGTGATAAGTCGTGGCAGAGGCGCGAGCTCCTGCGCCCGCTCCCGCGTCGGCACGTTGGGGAAGTTCAATGTTCTATGAGACCACCAGAGGCGCCACACCGCTGCGTTGTATGCGCGGGCGGCCTCGTTGGCAGGAAGCGTTGGTGTTGGAAATATGCCCTAGAGGCAATAATAAAAGCATTATTATTATATTTCCTTGTTCATGATAATTGTCTTTTATTCATGCTATAACTGTATTATCCGGAAATCGTAATACACGTGTGAATACATAGACTACAATACGTCCCTAGTAAGCCTCTAGTTGACTAGCTCGTTGGTCAACAGATAGTCATGGTTTCGACTATGGACATCGATGTCATTGATAACGGGATCACGCCATTAGGAGAATGACGTGATGGACAAGACCCAATCCTAAGCATAGCACAAAGATCGTGTAGTTCGTTTTGCTAGAGCTTTTCCAATGTCAAGTATCTCTTCCTTAGACCATGAGATCGTGTAACTCCCGGATACCGTAGGAATGCTTTGGGTGTACCAAACGCCACAACGAATCGGGTGACTATAAAGGTGCATTACGGTATCTCCGAAAGTGTCTCATTGGGTTGACACGGATCGAGGCAGGATTTGTCACTCCGCATGACGGAGAGGTATCACTGGGCCCACTCGGTAGTGCATCATCATAATGAGCTCAAAGTGATCAAGTGTCCGGTCACGGGATCATGCATTACGGCACGAGTAAAGTGACTTGCCGTAACGAGACTAAACGAGGTATTGGGATACCGACGATCGAGTCTCGGGCAAGTAACATACCGTCGACAAAGGGAATAGCATACGGGGTTGCTTGAACCCTCGACATCGTGGTTCATCCGATGACAACATCGAGGCGTGTGGGAACCAACATGGGTATCCAGATCCCGCTGTTGGTTATTGACCGGAGAGCGCCTCGGTCATGTCTACATGTCTCCCGAACCCGTAGGGTCTACACTTAAGGTTCGGTGACGCTAGGGTTAATAGGAAGACTTGTATGTGATTACCGAATGTTTTTCGAGTCCGGATGAGATCCCGGACGTCACGAGGAGTTCCGGAATGGTCCGGAGGTAAAGATTTATATATGGGAAGTCGTCAAACGGACACCGAAAAGTTTCGGTCATATCGGTTTATGGAGGGTCCACGGAAAGGTTCCGGAGGACCACGGGGGGCCACCCCTTTGGGGGCCACTTGGGCTGCGTGGGAGGCAGCCAGCCCCTGGTGGGCTGGGCGCACCCCTCCCTTGGCCATGCGCCTAGGGTTGAGGGGGAACCCTAAGGGGCGCCTGCTTGGGGGCAAGCCCCCCTCCCCTTGGCCGCCGCCCCCCCTCTAGATGCATCTAGAGGGGGCCGGCCCCCCTCCTCCCTTCCCCTATAAATAGAGGGGTGAGGGGAGGGCTGCACACACCATTGAAGGCGCAGCCCCTCCCCTCCCCAACACCTCTCCTCCTCCGCATAAGCTTGGCGAAGCCCTGCCGGAGAACAGTCCCTCCATCTGCATCACGCCGTCGTGCTGCCATTGGAGTTGTCTTCCTCAACCTCTCCTTCCTCCTTGCTGGATCAAGACGAAGGAGACGCCGTCGTCCCGTACGTGTGTTGAACGCGGAGGTGCTGTCCGTTCAGCACTTGGTCATCGGTGATCGGAATCACGTTGGGAACGTCTTCATCATCACCACTCCCTCGAACGCTTCCGTACTCGATCTACAAGTGGTATGTAGATGCAAACTCTCTCTCGTAACTCGTTGCTTAGATGAACTCATAGATAGATCTTGGTGAAACCGTAGAAAATTTTAATTTTCTGCAACGTTCCCCAACAGTGGCATCATGAGCTAGGTCTATGCGTAGTTCTCTTTGCACGAGTAGAACACAATTTAGTTGTGGGCGTGGATCTTGTCAATTTACTTGCCGCTACTAGTCTTATCTTGCTTCCGCGGTATTGTGGGATGAAGCGGCCCGGACCAACCTTACACGTACGCTTACGTGAGACCGGTTCCACCGACTAACATGCACTAGTTGCATAAGGTGGCTGGCGGGTGTCTGTCTCTCCTACTTTAGTTGGAGCGGATTCGATGAAAAGGGTCCTTATGAAGGGTAAATAGAAGTTGACAAGATCACGTTGTGGTTATTCGTAGGTAAGAAAACGTTCTTGCTAGAACCCAATTGCAGCCACGTAAAAGATGCAACAACAATTAGAGGACGCCTAACTTGTTTTTGCAGCAATTGTCATGTGATGTGATATGGCCAAGTTGTGATGAATGATGAATGACATATTGTGATGTATGAG
This sequence comes from Aegilops longissima, assembly GCA_021605205.1. Lineage (NCBI taxonomy): Eukaryota > Viridiplantae > Streptophyta > Magnoliopsida > Poales > Poaceae > Aegilops > Aegilops longissima. The sequence continues at coordinate 356,891,072 of CM038682.1, forward strand.
ATCATGTTCTTGTAATAGGAATCACGACTTGCATGTCGATGAGTATGACAACCGCAGGAGCCATAGGAGTTGTCTTTATTTTGTATGACCTGCGTGTCATTGAAGAACGCCATGTAACTTACTTTACTTTATTGCTAAACGCGTTAGCCATAGAAGTAGAAGTAGTCGTTGGCGTGACAACTTCATGGAGGCACAATGATGGAGATCATGATGATGGAGATCATGGTGTCATGCCGGTGACAAGATGATCATGGAGCCTCAAGATGGAGATCAATGGAGCTTTATGATATTGGCCATATCATGTCACTACTATATAATTGCATGTGATGTTTATTATGTTTATACATCTTGTTTACTTAGAACGACGGTAGTAAATAAGATGATCCTTACAACAATTTCAAGAAGTGTTTCCCTAACGTGCACCGTTGCTAAAGTTCGTAAGCTTCTAAGCACCACGTGATGATCGGGTGTGATGGATTCTTACGCTCACATACAACGGGTGTAAGACAGATTTACACACGCCGAAAACACTTAGGGTTTACTTGACGAGCCTAGCATGTACAGACATGGCCTCGAACACGGAGACGAAAGGTCGAACACGAGTCGATAGAAGATACGATCAACATGAGAATGTTCACCGATGATGACTAGTCCGTCTCACGTGATGATCGGACACGGCTTAGTCGACTCGGATCGTGTAACACTTAGATGACTAGAGGGATGTCTAATCTGAGTGGGAGTTCATTTAAATAATTTGATTAGATGAACTTAATTATCATGAACTTAGTCTAAAACTTTTGAATGATATGTCTTGTAGATCAAATGGCCAACGCCATGTCAACTTGAACTTCAACGCGCTCCTAGAGAAAACCAAGCTGAAAGATGACGGCAGCAACTATACGGACTGGGTCCGAACTTGAGGATCATCCTCATAGCTGCCAGAAACAATATGTCCTAGAAGGACCGCTAGGTGACGCCCCGTCCCTGCAGAACCAAGACATTATGAATGCTTGGCAGTCTCGGCCGATGATTACTCCCTCGTTCAAAGGCGGCATGCTTTACAGACTTAGAACCGGGCTCCAAAAGCGTTTTGAGCATCACGGAGCATATGAGATGTTCGAGGAGCTGAAACTTGTTTTCCAAGCTCACGCTCGGGTCGAGAGATATGACATCTCCGACAAGTTCTATAGTTGTAAGATGGAGGAAAACAGTTACGTCGGTGAGCACATTCTCAAGATGTCCAGGTTGCACAACCGTATGACCCACTGAATATTAACCTCCCCGATGAGGCGGTCATTGACAGAATCCTCGATCGCTCCCACCAAGCTACAAGAGCTTTGTGATGAACTACAACATGCAGGGGATGGTAAAGACCATTCTGAAGTGTTCTCTATCTGAAGTCAGCCGAGGTTGAAATCAAGAAAGAACATCAAGTGTTGATGGTCAATAAGACCACTAAGTTCAAGAAGGGCAAGGGCAAGAAGAACTTCAAGAAGGACGGCAAGGAGGTTGCAGCGCCCGCAAGCAAGTTGCCGGAAGAAGTCAAAGAATGGACCCAAGCCCGAGACCGAGTGCTTTTATTGCAAGGGAGGGTCCTCGAAGCGGAACTGCCCCAAATACTTAGCGGACAAGAAGGCCGCAACACCAAAGGTATATTTGATATACATGTAATTGATGTGTACTTTACCGAAGACTCGTAGTAACTCCCGGTATTTGATACGGTGCCGTTGCTCATATTTGTAACTCACAGCAGAGCTGCGGAATAAGCGGAGGCGGCAAAGGACGAGGTGACGATGCGTCGGGAATGGTTCCAGAGTCGATGTGATCGCCGTCGCACGCTACCTCTTCATTTACCTACGGGATTAGTTATGAACCTTAATAATTGTTATTTGGTGCCAAGTTTGAGCATGAATATTGTATCCGGATCTCGCTTAATGCGAGATGGCTACTCATTTAAATCCGAGAATAATGGTTGTTCTATTTATATGAGAGATATGTTTTATGGTCATGCTCCGATGGTCAATGGTTTATTCTTAATGAATCTCGGCGTAGTATTACACATGTCTATAGCGTGAATACCAAAAGATGTAAAGTTGATAACGATAGTCCCACATACTTGTGGCATCGCCGCCTTGGTCACATTGGTGTCAAGCGCATGAAGAAGCTCCATGCCGATGGACTTTTGGAGTCTTTAGATTATGAATCATTTGACACATGCGAACCATGCCTCATGGGCAAGATGACCAAGACTCCGTTCTCGGAACAATGGAGCGAGCAACCAACTTGTTGGAAATCATACATACCGATGTGTGTGGTCCAATGAGCGTTGAGGCTCATGGAGGATATCGTTATGTTCTCACTCTCACGATGACTTGAGTAGATATGGGTATGTCTACTTGATGAAACACAAGTCCGAGACCTTTGAAAAGTTCAAGGAATTTCAGAATGAAGTAGAGAATCAACGTGACCGAAAGATAAAATTCTTACGATCGATCGTGGAGGAGAATATTTAAGTCACGAATTTGGTACACACTTAAGAAAATGTGGAATCGTTTCACAACTCACGCTACCGAACACCTCAACAGAACGGTGTGTCCGAACGTCGAATCGCACTCTATTGGATATGGTGCGGTCTATGATGTCTCTTACCGATTTACCGCTATCATTTTGGGGATACGCCTAGAGAAAGCTACATTCACTTTAAATAGGGCACCGCCTAAGTCCGTTGAGACGACACCGCTTGAATTATGGTTTGGGAAGAAACCTAAGCGTCGTTTCTAAAAGTTTGGGGATGCGATGCTTATGTCAAGAAACTTCAACCTGAAAAGCTCGAACCCAAGTCGGAAAAATGCGTCTTCATAGGATACCCTAAAGAAACCATTGGGTATACCTTCTACTTAAGATCCGAGGGCAAGATCTTTGTTGCCAAGAACGGAACCTTTCGAAAAGAGTTTCTCTCGAAAGAAGTAAGTGGGAGGAAAGTAGAACTCGATGAAGTACTACCTCTTGAACAGGATAGTAGTGCAGCTCAGGAAAGTGTTCCTGTGATGCCTACACCAACTGAAGAGGAAATTAATGATGATGATCAAGGTACTTCGGATCAAGTTGCTCTTGAACCTCGAGGTCCACAAGGACACGTTCCGCACTGCAGTGGTACGGCAACCCTGTCCCGGAAATCATGTTGTTAGACAACGTGAACCTTGAACTATGAAGAAGCGATGGCGGCCCAGATTCCAACAAATGGCTAGAAGCCATGAAATCCGAGATAGAATCCATGTATGAAAACAAAGTGTGGACTTTGACTGACTTGCCCGATGATCGGCGAGCGATAGAAAACAAATGGATCTTTAAGAAGAAGACGGACGCGGATGGTAATGTCACCATTTATAAAGCTCGACTTGTCGCTAAGGGTTATCGGCAAGTTCAAGGGATTGACTACGATGAGACTTTTTCTCCCGTAGCGAAGCTTAAGTCCGTCCTAAACATGTTAGCAATTGCCGATACTATGATTATGAGATATGGCGATGGACGCCAAAACAGCGTCCTTAACGGTTATCTTAAGGAAGAGCTGTATATGATACAGCCGAAGGTTTTGTCGATCCTAAGAATGTCGACAAAGTATGCAAGCTCCAGCGATCCATTTATGGGCTGGTGCAAGCATCTCGAGTTGGAACATTCGCTTTGATGAGATGATCAAAGCGTTTAGTTTATGCAGACTTATGGAGAAGCCTGCGTTTACAAGAAAGTGAGTGGGAGCTCAGAGCATTTCTCATATTATATGTAGATGACATACTTTTGATGGGAAATGATATAGAATTCTTGGACAGCATTAAGGCCTACTTGAATAAGTGTTTTTCAATGAAGGACCTTGGAGAAGCTGCTTATATATTAGGCATCAAGATCTATAGAGATAGATCGAGACGCCTCATAGGTCTTTCACAAAGCACATACCTTGATAAGATTTTGAAGAAGTTCAAAATGGATCAGTCCAAGAAAGGGTTCTTGCTCAGATTGCAAGGTGTGAGATTGAGCTCAGCTCAATGCCCGACCACGGCAAAAGATAAAGAAGAGATGAGTGTCATACCCTATGCCTCACCCATAGGATCTATTATGTATGTCATGCTATGTACTAGACCTGATGTAAACCTTGCCGTAAGTTTAGTAGGAAGGTACCAAAGTAATCCCGCAAGGAACACCGGACAGCGGTCAAGAATATCCTGAAGTACCGAAAAGGACAAAGGACATGTTTTCGTTTATGGAGGTGACGAAGAGCTCGTCAGAACGGGTTACGCCGACGCTTAGCTTCGACACAGATCCGATGACTCTAAGTCACAAACCGGATACGTGTATATGTTGAATGGTGGAGCAAGAAGCTGGTGCAGCCTGCAAGCAGAAGCGCCGTGGCGGGATCTACATGTGAAGCGGAGTACATGGCAGCCTCGGAGGCAGCGATGAAGCAATTTGGGTGAAGGAGTTCATCACCGACCTAGGAGTCATACCCAATGCGTCGGGGCCGATCAAACTCTTCTGTGACAACACTGGAGCTATTGCCCTTGCCAAGGAGCCCAGGTTTCACAAGAAGACCAGGCACATCAAGCGTCGCTCAACTCCATCCGTGAAAATGTTCAGATGGAGACATAGAAATTGTAAAGTGCATACGGATCTGAATGTCGCAGATCCGCTGACTAAACCTCTTCCCATGGGCAAAACATGATCAACACCGAACTCTATGGGTGTTCGATTCATCACAATGTAAACTAGATTATTGACTCTAGTGCAAGTGGGAGACTGTTGGAAATATGCCCTAGAGGCAATAATAAAAGCATTATTATTATATTTCCTTGTTCATGATAATTGTCTTTATTCATGCTATAAGCGTATTATCCGGAAATCGTAATACACGTGTGAATACATAGACTACAATACGTCCCTAGTAAGCCTCTAGTTGACTAGCTCGTTGGTCAACAGATAGTCATGGTTTCGACTATGGACATCGATGTCATTGATAACGGATCACGCCATTAGGAGAATGACGTGATGGACAAGACCCAATCCTAAGCATAGCACAAAGATCGTGTAGTTCGCTTTGCTAGAGCTTTTCCAATGTCAAGTATCTCTTCCTTAGACCATGAGATCGTAACTCCCGGATACCGTAGGAATGCTTTGGTGTACCAAACGCCACAACGAATCGGGTGACTATAAAGGTGCATTACGGTATCTCGAAAGTGTCATTGGGTTGACACGGATCGAGACAGGATTTGTCACTCCGTATGACGGAGAGGTATCACTGGGCCCACTCGGTAGTGCATCATCATAATGAGCTCAAAGTGATCAAGTGTCCGTCACGGATCATGCATTACGGCACGAGTAAAGTGACTTGCCGTAACGAGACTAAACGAGGTATTGGGATACCGACGATCGAGTCTCGGGCAAGTAACATACCGTCTGACAAAGGGAATAGCATACGGGGGTTGCTTGAACCCTCGACATCGTGGTTCATCCGATGACAACATCGAGGAGCGTGTGGGAACCAACATGGGTATCCAGATCCCGCTGTTGGTTATTGACCTGAGAGCGTCTCGGTCATGTCTGCATGTCTCCCGAACCCGTAGGGTCTACACACTTAAGGTTCGGTGACGCTAGGGTTAATAGGAAGACTTGTATGTGATTACCGAATGTTGTTCGGAGTCCCGGATGAGATCCCGGACGTCACGAGGAGTTCCGGAATGGTCCGGAGGTAAAGATTTATATATGGGAAGTCGTCAAACGGACACCGGAAAAGTTTCGGTCATATCGGTTTATGGAGGGTCCACGGAAAGGTTCCGGAGGACCACGGGAGGGGCCACCCTTTGGGGGCCACTTGGGCTGCGTGGGAGGCAGCCAGCCCTGGTGGCTGGGCGCACCCTCCCTTGGCCCATGCGCCTAGGGTTGAGGGGGGAACCCTAAGGGGGGCGCCCCCCTTGCTTGGGGGGCAAGCCCCCCTTCCCTTGGCCGCCGCCCCCTCTAGATGCATCTAGAGGGGCCGCCCTCCTCCCTTCCCTATAAATAGAGGGGTAGAGGGAGGCTGCACACACCATTGAAGGCGCAGCCCTCCCTCCCAACACCTCTCCTCCTCCGCATAAGCTTGGCGAAGCCTCGCCGGAGAACAGTCCCTCCATCCGCATCACGCCGTCGTGCTGCCATTGGAGTTGTCTTCTCAACCTCTCCTTCCTCCTTGCTGGATCAAGACAGAAGGAGACGCCGTTGTCCCGCACGTGTGTTGAACGCGGAGGTGCTGTCCGCTCAGCACTTGGTCATCGGTGATCGGAATCACGCTGGGAACGTCTTCATCATCACCACTCCTCGAACGCCTGCACTCGATCTACAAGTGGTATGTAGATGCAAACTCTCTCTCGTAACTCGTTGCTTAGATGAACTCATAGATAGATCTTGGTGAAACCGTAGAAAATTTTTAATTTTCTGCAACGTTCCCCAATAGTTGGCGCCGAGGCCGAGGCGCATCCCGCGGAACCGGGTCTCGGCGGTGAAGCGGCCCGAGGAGCGCGCGCGGACGCCGCGGTATCCCCAAGTTTCTTGGCGACGCGGCGGCATGGTGGCACGGGCAGCGGCGAGGCGAGAAAGAGCGGGGAGAGAGTGGTGGCAAGGAACAGAGCGGGGAGAGAGCGGTGCCAAGGCACAGAGCGGTGGGAGGGCGTTGGATTTTATAAAGCGCGCCGGACACCGCGCGCCAAAACTAGCGCGCGCCCGGCCGATTTTTTCCACTCCCGCGCGATCCTTTTCCGACGTCCCTGCTCTCTCTACTCTCTTCTCTACTGTTATATTTATTTTATATTTAATATTTATCTCTACTTCTCTACTCTCTACTCTTTTTTTGTTTTAAAAAACAGAGTTGGTGATGATGGTGTGCCTGACATCCTGCAATATAGGCCGTTTGATTTATATCTGATGGATAGGAAGGAAACTATGGCAATTTTGCAGAAATATACCCACACCCCTCTCCAGATTTGCAAATAAGGCCTTCCCTCATTCATCCATTTCTCCCACAAGATAAACTTCTCATACAAATGCATATTGATGCGTGCAACGCATGGGCATCTTGCTAGTTCTAAGAAACTTCTCATCATTTGCCACACTACTGGTTGCAGATGAAGAACCTACCCAAGCACAACGCGATACAGGAGCGACGCACAATTACAAGCTGATATTCTGTTGGACAATGGAGGCTAACCAATTATTTTTACGGGAACAATAGCAACCAGGAAATTTGAAGGTGAGGTATGAACAAAATTGGAACTACACATGTACTGCTAAGTGACTCAATACACACATTACCAATCAAGGAGGAGAATGATGGTTGCGGTGGCCTCTGTGCATCATGGTCGGCAGCGGGAGTCAGTGCATTTTCCACGACGGTGGTGCTTCTGCGATTGGCGTCGACTTCTGGGAAGCTGATCCGAGATCATGGAAGACGGTGCCGGGGAAGAGGCTCCATGTACGACGACGACGGTGGACCAACTCCAGTGCGGCGTACGAGGTCGTGATGAGGCAGATGCGCTGCGGTGGACGAGTGCGCCGATGTAGAAGGGGAGGAGCACGAAGGCTGCGGTGCCGTGGAGAAGTCTATTTTGCGGTGGGTATAGAAAATGGGGAGTATTCAGGTGTACTACTCTGGATGCTAGGGTGGGGTTGGCTGGGTAGGGTGAACCTGAAGTTACGAAAACAGCCCCCTACAAAGTGTCATCCGTGGGCTTGTTCCGAAGGCTATGATGGTAACTTCGCATTGCTCGAATCAGGGTCGCGGGAGATTTTCCCGCCGACCTCAAAATTTTGTGACACTGAACTCCCCGTGTGGCGTGCTGGGTGATTGGGCTAAGCAACTAGGGAGTAGTACTAGTAACTACTAGTACTCCCTCCGTTTTATTAACATTGCATATTAGGTTTGACTGAAGTCAAACTTCCTAAAGTTTGACCAAGTTTATAGAAAAATATAAACATTTACCATAACAAATATGTATGATGTGAAAGTACATTCAATAATGAATCTAATGGTATTTATTTGTTACAGATTGTATATGTTAATATTTTTTGTTATAAACTTTCTGAGAGTTTACAAAACTTTACTTTGACCAATGCTAATACGAGGAATTAAATAAAAATGGAGGGAGTACACATTTGTTTTCTCAGTTTGTACTGAATTAATCATTTTGTTGTAATTGTGAAATAAATATTTTATGCTACTGACTTCGAATGTAATGGTCTATACAATTCAATAGTTGCAATCATTGTTTCATTCCAAGACGTATACGGGGTCTATAGTACTTCACAATATGCTCAAACTCACGTAATCCTAGTCAAATGAGAATCTAAATGCATTTCATATTTATTACTTTGTAGGATGCAACAAAACCAACCATAACTCTACATCATCCATTATAAAAGCAACATTTTGAACACATCCCAATGTGGGAATGAAACGTGTAGAGAGAGCTTGCAAAGATGGAGCAGATAGGGCGGGAAAGATTGTGTGTATGTGGATGAGAGAGTAGGAGACGAACTAACGAGACAAAGAGAGAGATAGAGAGAGAAAGAGAGAGGAACAAGTTAGGTCTGTGAGAAAGATGGAGACATGTAATATACGTGAGATGCGTGTGCATCGGGATTCTGTACACGTGGAAGGAGAAGAGACAACATGTTTGATGAGAGAGCTGGAAAAACATGGATGAGAGGGGAAGGATCTCGTGGGTTGAGGGATTGATCATTTTGTGCGGGGGAGAGATGGATTGGTAATTTTGTGCGGGAGAGAGGGGGGGGGAGTCAGTCAGCCGTCGTCACATCATCCTGCTTCCAAATGGCCATGTATTCTCTAGTGCAATGTGGTCTCCGTCTTCGATCTCCTCGATGCCCTCTTTGAAGATTGAGGTGTTGTGCATGCTGGGGTGCAGAGAAGCACAAGCGAGAGTGGTGGCCATAGAACCTTGGATGGGGATGAACTGTGTGCTCGGGGGAGGGGATGTGTGTGTGCGGTGTGTGTGTGTGTGTGTGTGTGTGTGTGTGTGTGTGTGTGTGTGTGTGTGTGTGTGTGTGTGTGTGTGTGTGTGTGTGTCAGATATTGAGAGAAATCAAACCTATGGAGGGAAATGTGTGTGTATGTGATGGAAAGCTACATTCTAAATATGGTTTCACGAAGAGATTGTGCGTATGTAGATAGAGAGCGACAAAGGGCCTTGAGGTGGGGTGGTCGGGTGAGGGTGTCAAAATGTGTGTGTTGATGCATGTGTTACATGCGATCGTCTGCGATTTGGACGAATCGAGAGAGATGGTTGTTGTGTTACGGATGCTCCCCCTCTCTCTCTCTCTCTCTCTCTCTCTCACACACACACACACAAGTAAAATAGAAGACCGTTCTCTCATGTATACAGAGCGTATCGGCATCTGTCTATGTCTCACTCATGCATGATCATTTGCACATTCACACCTCTCTATGTCTCTATCACACGCACACCGTCTCCACATTGCCCTTCCGCCACAACACACATATGGACACATACACACGTTCTCTCTCAGTCACACACACAAAATCAGTATTAAAAAAACTAGGGCGCACCTAAAACGTCCAAATCGAAATAAACACGAATTGGAGCTAAATTCAAATATATGGAAATATTGTAGCGTCAAGAACTTTTCCAGGAAAAAAAAGTTGAGTAATATTCGGGGATTGTTTTCACACACACAAAAAGGTTCGGTTGATGTCCTTCGAGCGCTACACGGTGACGCACCGTTCGATCGACCGCACGGCCACGGTTCACGCGCTTGCACAGGATTCCGTATCATGGCTGTGGTAACTAATATAAGCGCTGCCTCAGTCTAATGTTTACGTGTACTAGTATGGTTTTCTTTTAAGTTTGACCAACCCTATCTAAACTAAACTAAGCTCCCATACGCGCACTCATCAATATGCCGCCACCGCCGTTGCGCATGCTTGCGCCCGCCTGCTCCGGCCAACAATTTCTCGCCCATCACCGCCGTGTCACCGCCATCCCTGTGCAATGAAGCCGAAGGATCAACCGCTCACGTCGTCTATAGTCCGTCCTCGCGATGCCGCCGCGCTGCCAAGCACGCAAGAAGCTGGTGGAGCCGCGTCTATGTACGCAGCGTACGAAGAGGAGGACGAGCGCGTGCTCTAGCACGCCAGCGAGGAGGAACTAGCATGTCATTGTCGTCTCCGACCGCGCGGAGGAGGCGCGCATGGTGGCTGTCGCGGCGGAAGCCAGTCGCGCCCGCGCCGAGCCCGCAAACCGGGTGCGGACGTGGAATCTACCTTCTAGACCTTGAATGCCATGTGGATCCTGCAATCTTAAGGAACAATTTGGGTCAGTCGACTCTTATGAGTCGTTGGATGCAACATGGATGGCTAGAAGGGCTTCTTCAACCTCTGAAACTGATGCACTGTTCATCTTCTCAGCCCGCCACACGCCTAACCGCCTGCCGCCTCCACTCCGCCCTCCCCTGAACCGCCTGCCACCACCATGCTCCCCCACCCCCGCCATCCGTTACCCCGGGCATGATCCATTTTTTCCGGCGAACTGCATTCCACACCCAACACTCATAAGATAGATCATGGGCACCCTGCCACCCTATAGATACTGGGGTAGCTTCTCTGACGTCTTCTTCCTTCGCTCCGTCGAACTTCTTTCACAAATCGACCGACCCAAATTATACTACTAGTACGAACGTATTAAGTACAGTAGGAACACGAAGATACGAGTAATAGTACCAACTGCAAGAAGAACAGTAGTAAGACATACTGGTACTAGTACTACTGTATATACTAAAGAGTTCAAATAACGAGAAAGAACATAAAGTTCAAATAATGAGAAAGAACATAAACATAGTTCTGCTGGGGCTCAAAGACAACACACCCCTGAAATAAAACTAAGCAACTTGTCCGCTTGACACTTCAAGAGAACCAGCATGAGCGACGGCATCGCCACCTTACTCGAGTCCGAGTCCGAGTCCACGCCCCTCGACTTAGTCCTCGCCCCTCTTCCTCTTCCTCTTCGCCGACGCTTCTTTGCTTGAACCGCATAATCGGGCTCGCTTCTTCATCCAACCCTTGTAGATATTTAAACAAAGGTAGGCATCCATTGCTGCGTACATGATGTGATCTTCATCTAATGTCTTCGACTCCCATGCATGATGAAACTCGTGGTGAGGTTTCTTTAGTTTAGCGTACGAAGGATCAATCATGTCTGCTGCCAAGGTCAACATTGAAGGCTGAGAGGAGGACACCAGGCTTGCCTTCTGGAGATCGAAGGGCTGGCCTACAACGAGGCCTATCCGACCCAGGACATCCCTCTCGTTCCTAAAGTCTACAGTAACGAATTTCAGTCTTTCGTCCTTGAGGAAGTTCTTAAAATCCTGGCACTCAACGTCGGCATGGCATATGTGGTAGACCAAGCACACGTTATGTACGCAAACCTGGATCACGGCGGGCTTCTTCTTCTCTGCCTCCTTTAGAATCTTCTCTCTTTCCAGGACTGTGGTGTACTCAACATCTAGCCCAGCTACCCACTCATCATTTGAACTGTTGAACATGCATAGGAAGCGAGCAAGGCATGCTTTCACCATCGCGGATCGACGTGTGTAGATGACGATGAACTCATCGCCGGTGATGGTTGTAACCTGGTACTAAGCGGCGACCATGGAGATTTGGGAGGCCATCAATTTTGGAGGAGGGTTAGGAGAAGTTGAACTGGTGTAATGTGAAAGGACGGGACGACTGGGAGCGAATTGTTGTAAGGTAGTAGTAGAAGACGGGGACGAGTAGGGCATGCGAACGGCGTGGGGTTGTTGGCTTGCCCGGTGGATAAACGGTTGCGATCCCCCAAAGAGTTCTCGAGTACTATGCGGGACCCACTAGATGTCATGTCTACTAGACCCATATCGTAGGCGTGACGGTATAGCTTCTGCCTATTCGCATGCCATGCCGGAGCGTGGATGTAACTTCACTTAATTTCGCCAACCGTCGCGCCTCCCACGACCTTCGCCTCCCTCGCGCGGTCGCGCCCTTTGAGACTTCGACCGGCTATAAATGAGCAATTTTTTTGCCTAGTCTGCATGCATCATACTCCCTTTGGTCCTTTTTACTCACAACCGCTTATAAGTGTTTGACCAAATTTATATTAAAAATATCAATATCTACAATACTGATTATAATGAGTATAAGAACTACATTTCATAATGAGTATAAAAATAATGATTTGACATTGTAAATGTTGATACATTTTTCTATAAGTTTGGTCAAAGTAGAGGTACATTGCACAATGCAGACTAGTTCCTCCGTCTAGGTGCGTGCCGTGTCCTATATAGTCATCACAACAATGTTAGCTATTAGAGTACTACTACCTCCCTTCTACTTTAAAGGGCTCGATTTGAAAATTTCACCTACTTAGTATGCAAAAGTACTCAACCAATGTTGTCGTTCTTCACAAAAAAATATGTTTACCAATGCATTATCGCATTGCATGCATGCATGAACACTAGTTACTCTACCCCCTCTTCTTTAATTCTTTGCCACATCAGCATGTTTTCTATTCCTGTGTGCATGATACCAGCTAAGATACCACCATTATGGCCAGCCTTAATCATCGCATGCAATAATTTAGTGCACCTTGAAATATGAACATGTGTGGGGCGTGTATGTTTTTAATGACTTGAGACTATACCTAGCCCAACATGCAAGATGACTTATTATGCACCGTTCCCCAACCTACAGGAAGCCCGTTCGTCTCCAAATCTTTTCCTCTCCATGTGTGAAAACAATATGCCTGCTTGACTCTCCTTCTCCCTCCGGCGGTCCCACCACTCCACCCCGTGTGGAAAAAATCTGCTTGCATGACTCTCCTCCCCCCGTGCTCGTCCAATCCATTATGACCAGCAATATTTCCACCCCTTCCCTCCCCCGTAATTTACTCCAAAAAATATGCCCACATAGTTGTTACGTTAAGCACGCAACATATCGTACGGGACGCTGCTTCATCAGTTACTTAACTGCAGGCGCATTGGGTCACTGACATATGGGCCCAACAGGTCCGCCCACATGTCGCTGATTTAACCGACCTGCAGATTAAGTCGCAGCTCAGTCCATATCATATGTAGGTGTGCCATTGCTCGCTATAAATACTGCGCCTCCCATGGCATTCGGAAGAACGCTCATGTTCATCGCTATCTCCTCCCCCTCTCTCTCATGTCGACCACCATGGCATCGCCCCTCCCAAGCCCTAGGCGCCCCTCGCTGCACCGCGCGGATGGTCAAGCGTCGCCGTTCCGTTCCTCCCTGCCACTAGTCGAGGAGGACGCGTCGGCGTTCCGCTCCTCGCCGCGACGCGTCGAGGTGGACGCGCCGGCATTCCCAATCTCGCCAGCACGCACGTCGGAGGACGTGTCGGCTCCCCGCTACGAGGAGAATGTCGTGCCCCCGCCGAGCCCCCCCAGCCTTGAGGAGCTATGGAAAGAAATGGATGTCGCCTTGTGGGAGGCTTTGCCTCCGGCAGAGCGCGCCAAAATAGAGGCGGAGAAGAAGGCCGAGGAAGAGAAGCGCGCCGCGGGACAAGCTGCCTGGCAGGCCTATGTCGCGTCCGAGAGAGTCAGGCAATTGGCTCTTTGGCATAAGGCTTGTGCGAGGGCCGTGAGGGTGGCGGAGGACGCCCGTGCCAAAGCCCAGAGTGCAGTCGGGCCCAAGCGCCTCATCTACGCTTGGCAGTACGTGGACCGGGTGCACGCTTCTAGCAAGGAGGAGTACCTGTTGGCGCCGGATCAGCACATGATCGCGCTCGCTCGCCGGCAAGCCGCCAATCAGCACCTCGCGAGTTGCGAGGCTGAAGAAGAGGCGTTGTGTCGGCGCGCTGGGAAACAACCGCACGCCAGGGCACTCGTGGCGCGCCGCAAGCGCTCCTGCGAGCGACGTGGCTTTTAATAGGAGTATAATTTAGTTTCGTAAGGCGATCTCATTAGTTTTGGGACGCAAATGATAAATCCCGAACGTTCAGGAATTATTAGCGTCCTTACTTAAAAGTGTAAAAGGGAAAGTTCGGAAATCTTGTGTATCCGTATGCATTTTGTAAGTATGTGCATATAGCACAAACTTTACTACTCCTATATACTATCGCACTACACGTCTCTCTCTATATATGCTTGCGGACTGTGCTACTCCCTCCGTCCAGGTGAATAAGTCATCTTTGGTTGTGCACCGTGACCAAGAAGGAGGGAAGACTTATACACCTAGGCGGAGGGAGTACTACTATTACTTATGTACGTGCAAATGCACGTTTTAACATTACGATGCGGTTTTTGTAAAAGTAGAAAAACAACACTAGTCAAGCTTGTGAAACGATTCAATCCAAAACAAATGCAAAAATGCTAGTTTGATTGTTTACTTTTAGCTTCCTTCTCTGTGGTTATTTCTTCGTCGTACTTTGTACGGAGCATCTCACTAGTCGGAAAGGCATGCAAATTCCCAAACCGCTTCCAACACCTTGTATCGAATTTTTTGCCTAACAAGTTGTGCCGTGCAATTCAAATTCCAACTTGAGTACTACTACTAGTAGGAGTACCAGGGGGCCAGTTCTTTTAGGCTTCTAGATTAGTAATCCCATAACTACTACCCCCGTCCTAGTTTATTGGTCCCCATTGTAATCTATGTCAAATTTTGATCATAAATTTAACTAATGAAATGTTAGTGCATGTCACATGCACTAACAATTTATCAGTTAAATCTTTGGTCAAAATTTAGCACAAATTACAATGGTGACGAATAAACTAGGACGGACGTACTAGTAGTAGTTTAGAGGCCCAAATAAATGAGTGAGGCGCCTTAGGGGGTGTTTGTTTCCAGGGACTTTTCGGTGTAGGTGTCGGCATTCTGGGAACGGTGGTCCCCAGACTTTCTTGCCTGCGGCCCACGGCGTGGCTATGCTAGCGGGCCTGTACGACCCATCTTCATCAACAAAGTATTCAAGACTCTCGCGAGGGGCCGAGCCTCGCGAGGCGGACGACGCAAGACCTCCTCAGGAGCGGCCTCTCCAGGCTGCCTCGCGAGGAGCGGAGATATCGAGGCGGGGCAAACCTCGCGAGGCTCTTGTGACGTGAGGTCCTTGTGCACGCAGCATCACCAGGAGGGCGCCAGCGCACGCAGCGTCCTTGTTTCCTCTTTGGTGCTAAGGAAGCCAGCGCAGGCGCGGAGTACCGAGGCATCAGGCAAAGGTTTCCTTATCGGTGCAACGAGACCAAGACCAGCAGGCCAGGAGGACGGAGGTCACCATGGAGCCCAAGACGGCGTCACCACCAGAACCTTTTGCAGGCGAAGACCGCTTTTGTCAGGATAGCTTGTACTAGTTGTCCCCTTTAAAATTGGCCGCCGTTGTTGGCTCCCTTCCCGCTCAATATTTGGGGAGAGGACCAGGGCCTATATAAGTAGAGCTAGCCACTACAGTAGGGGGCAGCTTGGCTTGATCACATCAGATCGAGTCCTCACCCACAGAAGTTCGACAAGCACAAGAACACCTTAACCACAGGAGGCTGTTCTTCCCCTTGTACCGTTCTTTATCAGCCTAAGAGGCAATCCACCACCACACACTAGAGTAGGGTATTACACCACAACGGTGGCCCGAACCAGTATAAATCTTGTGTCTTTGTGTTGCTAGTTCGTCGAGTTCGTCGGCGAGATCTTAGTGAGCTAGGGCATAGATCGGTAGGGGGGAAAAACTTCACGCGCACCCCAGAGTTCGAACCTTAAGGGTTTTGCCAGAACCCCAGATCCGACATTTGGCGCGCCAGGTAGGGGTGCGCCGGAGCCTCTTCCCCGCTGATCGATCCACCGAAGCTCCGCGCCATGATGTCCGGCAATCCAAGGCCAGACTCTGACCGCTGGGCAGCTTGGCCAGCCCGAGCGGTGTCACCTGCCCATGAAGACCTCGACCCCGCGCTCCAGGTGGTGCGAGCACCGCCCAACACTGCGGGGCGCGGGCGGCGCGGCCAGGCGTCGTCCACCCTCACTCCACGGCAGGTGCGAGCCGCTGCAAGGGCAGCAAGCCACGCCGCATCAACGGCGCCACACACACGGCGGGAGCAGGCGAACATGCGGGCAGCGCTCACGGTGGTGCAAGAGCTGCTGCGGTGCCAGCTGATGGAAAGCCGCCGGGATGCACTGCTGGAACGCGTCGCTGAGCTGCTGGATGCGGCGACATCGAGAGCGCCACCTTTCTGCTATCAGCTTCCATCTCAGGCCACTACGAGGTCTCACGGCGGGCCTCGCCGCAACCACACGCTGCCGGGTGTGCCTTGGGGCTTCGTCAACACCAGCACGGCAAGCGGCGCCGGGGGCTCCACCGCCCCCATGACCCCCGCGACAAGCATGGGCACAAGCGTCGCCTCCCATGGTCCCAGTGAGATGTTGCGCTACCATCCTTGGAACGTCGTGCTGGGCCGGGCAACATGGAGTGTGGGGCACTACGGCGAGGTGTTCGGGGTAACGGCCCCGGAAGCCTACGTGCCCCGCATCATGGACCAGGAGTACGCACCAGAGGACGACCCTGGCTTGTTCCTCGGAGAAGATTGGGAAGAAGGGACGCTAGAAGTTGAATCCTTCCAGGAACCGACGGAGAACCGCAACGATCGCGCCAGCAACAAAAACTGCAGTGTACCACTAATCCCTCAGGAGCAGGTTTACGCTAATAGTGGGTTGCAAGTGAATCAGGTCACAGCGTCGGTCGACGACCCCGGCGCAGCAGCATCCCTTCCGCTGGGGGAAGCACACTAGGGGCCACGAGGAGGGAGCCAGGAGCAAGGCCCCTCCCCACTTCGCGCGAAGCTAGCCAACGCCCGGAGGTACGCCCTCTCCCGGGGAGGTGTTGGCGAGCCTTCCCCGGCAGAGGACCCGTGGTCGCCGAGGGCACCGCTGGCCTCCCCTTTCCCCCCCTTGTGTTGTCCAGATTGCCGGTCGGCTCAAAGGTGGTCGAGGGTGGTGCAAGGCGGGGCCCTTGTCTGGCGATATGAAGCAAGGCCGGTTCCTGTGAAGAAGTCCCAGTGCCTGTGAAGCTCGCCGCCTGTGACACTCTCATGTAATAGTGAGTGGGGCTGTACACGCCCCGGGGTCTTAGGGGTGCCGGCCTTAGGCCTTGGGGCTACCTCCCACGCCTAGTGGCAGCACTTAGCTCCGCGCTGGTGAGAAGACTCGAAGACCAGAAGAATAGACTAGGTGCCGGACGCGACCATTTGCTTTGGATCTCTTCTTCTATAGCCTGGCTTTCTGGATTTGGATTTAAGTTGGAGTTGAGTTTTCTTTGATGCGCGTGGGGGTACCTTTTCTCGTTCGAGCGATTTATTGCCGTCCGGCTCTTGCTTGGTCACGAAGCGCATGATCGTCGCCTCCCCCTCACGGGCCCCTCACGAGCGGGGCTGGCCGTAGCACGCGTAGCACACGCGCCGGCACCACTATCGGCGCCTGATCCTCGCAAGGCCCACTCGGGTGAGTCTGCGGACCCTTCAGGAATTCCTCAGGTGCTCAATAACTCGCGATCCCTTTCGAGGCGCACCACGACCAAGGCAAGTTGATGCGGCAAACCCACTGCCAGACTCATGAATTCATGAAGGTACACATTCAGCTCAACACAAAAGAATAAAGGCGTCGGACTGCTTGCACGAGGGTCTCCCCCTCTCAAAATGCTCTCACAATCTTTAGGCGCCATGCCCGAGTTTTTGAGTACAGGATAAAACGACAAGAGAATGCGGGATCAGCCAGATATGTCGCTCGCTACATCGCCCTCGGACGCGTCACTCGCGTCGTCGTTGTCTTTGCCGTCACCGTGGCCACCTTTGGCGACGCCTCCGTCGCCGTCGTCAACCACGTCGCCTTCGTCTGCGACGACCACCACCGCGTCGTCGTCAGAGGCAAAGGCTCTGACCAGCGCGTCCACGTTATCCTCCACCCACCGCGCCAGGTCGCCTCGGACGGCCTGTGGCACGGGGGCAATGGTGGCGTCGAAGTCGAAGTCGGGGAAGGTGTTCCGGAGATGGCTGAAGATGCGGGAGAATGCGCGCCCGAGCAGGCCCTGAGTCCTCTCTTCCATGAGCTGGAGAGCCCTGTCAGACCGGGCTTCCAGGAGCGTCACCACATTGGTGAAGAAGATCAGGTGGCTGGCGTAGTCATTCGAGTGGGGGGTGGTGCATTCTCGTCGCAGATGAAGCCCAGGGCGGTGTTAGCCCTGTTCCGGAGGTCCTGAAGCATGGGGGCGTTCTCGCGCTCCAGCATCCGCCACTAAAGCACTTCCTCCCTGTTCTGCCGCGCGACGGCCTCGGCATCATCAGCCCGTTTCTGAAGCAAGAGCAGCTCGGCGTGGGCTGATACGTCCATTCTGCATCATGCTTTTATATCGATATTTATTGAATTATGGGCTGTTATTACACGTTATGTCACAATACTTATGGCTATTCTCTCTTATTTTACAAGGTTTACATAAGGAG
Organism: Aegilops longissima; assembly: GCA_021605205.1. Lineage (NCBI taxonomy): Eukaryota > Viridiplantae > Streptophyta > Magnoliopsida > Poales > Poaceae > Aegilops > Aegilops longissima. The sequence goes on from CM038682.1 coordinate 356,909,591, forward strand.
GGAGAATGCCGGCAGCTGGAATTCTGGGCTCGAAAAGGAGCAAATATTAGAGACCTATTCTGCACAACTCCAAAAGTCCTGAAACTCCACGGAATATCTTATAATAAATAATGAAAAATCCTCGCCAAAGATGAAGACTAGGGGGCCCACACCCTGTCCACGAGGGTCGGGCCCCCCCCAGGGCGCGCCCCCCTACCTCGTGGGCCCCCTGGTGGCTCTCCGATGCTCATCGTCTGATATTTGAAGTCTTTTGTCGAGAAAAAAATAAGAAGCAACCTAGTGGTGTTATGTGAACATCGACTACATAACACTTCACCATTATTTGGGCCTAGAGGAAGGCATTGGGAAGTAATAAGTAGATGATGGGTTGCTAGAGTGACAGAAGCTTAAACCCTAGTTTATGCGTTGCTTCGTAAGGGGCTGATTTGGATCCATATGTTTCATGCTATGGTTAGGTTTACCTTAATACTTTTGTTGTAGTTGCGGATGCTTGCAATAGAGGTTAATCATAAGTGGGATGCTTTGTTCAAGTAAGAACAGCACCCAAGCACCGGTCCACCCACATATCAAATTATCAAAGTACCGAACGCGAATCATATGAATGTGACGAAAACTAGCTTGACGATAATCCCATGTGTCCTCGGGAGCGCTTTTCCTATTATAAGAGTTTGTCCAGGCTTGTCCTTTGCTACAAAAAGGATTGGGACACCTTGCTGCACTTTATTTACTTTTGTTACTTGTTGCTCGTTACAATTTATCTTATCACAAAACTATCTGTTACCACTTATTTCAGTACTTGCAGAGAATACCTTGCTAAAAACCGCTTATCATTTCCTTCTGATCCTCGTTGGGTTTGACACTCTTACTTATCGAAAGGACTACGATAGATCCCCTATACTTGTGGGTCATCAAGACTCTTTTCTGGCAGCGTTGCCGGGGAGTGAAGCGCCTTTGGTAGGTGGAATTTGGTAAGGAATAATTTATATAGTGTGCTGAAATTTACTGTCACTTGTTACTATGGAAAGTAATCCTCTGAGGGGCTTGTTCGGGGTATCTTCACCCGACCAATAGAGCAAAGAGTTGCTCCTCAACCTACTGAACCTATTGAAAATGAAATTCCTTTTGAATTTCCTTCGGGTATGATAGAAAAACTGCTAGCTAATCCTTTTACGTGAGATGGAACAAAGCATCCTGATGAGCACTTAATATATGTGGATGAAGTTTGTGGATTATTTAAGCTTGCAGGTATACCCGATGATGTTTCTAAGAAGAAGGTATTCCCTTTATCTTTGAAGGGAGATGCATTGACATGGTATAGGCTATGTGATGATACGACATCATGGAACTATAGAAGATTGAAATTGGAATTTCATCAAAAGTATTACCCTATGCATCTTGTTCATCGTGATCACAATTATATATATAATTTTTGGCCTCGCGAAGGAGAAAGCATCGCTCAAGCTTGGGGGAGGCTTAAATCAATGTTATATTCATGCCCCAGTCATGAGCTCCCAAGAGAAACAATTATTCAAAATATTTATGTTCGGCTTTCTGAAAACAATCACACCATGCTCGATACTTCTTGTGCTGGCTCTTTTATGATGAAGACTATTGGATTTAAATGGGATTTATTGGATAGAATTAAACGCAACTCTGAAGATTGGGATCTCGAGGAAGGTAAGGAGTCAGGTATGACACCTAAGTTTGACTGTGTTAAATCTTTTATGGATACCGATATTTTCCGTAAATTTAGCACTAAATATGGACTTGACTCTGAGATAGTAGCTTCTTTCTGTGAATCTTTTGCTACTTATGTTGATCTCCCCAAGGAGAAGTGGTTTAAATATCATCCTCCCATAGAAGTAAAAGTAGCTGCACCTATTAAAGTTGAGGAAAAGACTGTCACTTATAATGATCCTATTGTTCCTACTTCTTATGTTGAGGAACCACCTTTCCCTGTTAGAATAAAGGATCATGCTAAAGCTTCAACTGTTGTTCGTAAAAGCAATATTAGAACTTATACACCTCCTGATCAAGTTAAAGTTGAACCTAATATTGCTATTGTTAAAGATCTCTTGTCTGATAATATTGATGGGCATGTCATTCAGTTCTGCGGTGAAACTGCTAGAATTGCTAAACCTTGTGCTAAAGATAAACATAGACCTATGGTAGGCGTGCATGTTATTTCTGTTAAAATAGGAGATCATTTTTATCATGGCTTATGTGATATGGGTGCTAGTGCTAGTGTTATACCTTATGACTTGTATAAAGAAATTAAGCATGAAATTGCACCTGCTGAGTTAGAAGATATTGATGTCACAATTAAACTTGCCAATAGAGATACTATTTCAGCAATGGGAATTGTTAGAGATGTTGAAGTCTTGTGTGGGAAAACTAAATATCCTGCTGATTTTCTTGTTCTCAGTTTCCCACAAGATAGCTTTTGTCCCATTATATTTGGTAGACCCTTCTTGAACACTGTTAATGCTAGGATAGATTTCGAATGTTGTTACTATTGGCTTGGATGATATGGTTCATGAGTTTAATTTCTCTAAGTTTAGTAAACAACACCGTGAAGAAGAATTTCCTAGTAAGGATGAAATTGTTGGTCTTGCTTCTATTGCCGTACCTCCTAGTGATCCTTTAGAACATTATTTGCTAGACCACGAGAATGATATGTTTATGAATGAAAGAAGGGAAATAGATGAAATATTCTTTAAACAGGAACCTATTCTGAAACACAATTTGCCTGTTGAAATCTTAGGGGATCCTCCTCCACCCAAGCGTGATCCCGTGTTTGAGCTTAAACCGTTGCCTGATAATCTTAAATATGCTTATCTTGATGAAAAGAAGATATATCCTGTTATTATTAGTGCTAACCTTTCAGAGCATGAAGAAGAAAGATTATTGAAAACTCTGAAGAAGCACCGTTCTGCTATTGGATATACTCTTGATGATCTTAAGGGCATTAGTCCCACTCTATGTCAACATAAAATAAATTTTGAAGCAGATGCCAAACCAGTTCGTGATCCTCAACGACGTTTGAATCCTAAAAGGAAAGAAGTGGTAAGAAAAGAAATACTAAAGCTTCTGGAGGCAGGTATAATTTATCCCGTTGCTGATAGTCAGTGGGTAAGTCTTGTTCATTGTGTCCCTAAAAAGGGAGGTATTACTGTTGTTCCTAATGATAAAGATGAATTGATTCCACAAAGAATTATTACAGGTTATAGGATGGTAATTGATTTCCGCAAATTAAATAAAGCTACTAAGAAAGATCATTACCCCTTACCTTTTATTGATCAAATGCTAGAAAGATTATGCAAACATACACATTATTGCTTCCTAGATGGTTATTCTGGTTTCTCTCAAATACCTGTGTCGGCTAAAGATCAATCAAAGACTACTTTTACATGCCCTTTTGGTACTTTTGCTTATAGACGTATGCCTTTTGGTTTATGTAATGCACCTGCTACCTTTCAAAGATGCATGATGGCTATATTCTCTGACTTTTGTGAAAAGATTTGTGAGGTTTTCATGGACGACTTTTCCGTCTATGGATCCTCTTTTGATGATTGCTTGAGCAATCTTGATCGAGTTTTGCAGAGATGTGAAGAAACTAATCTTGTCTTGAATTGGGAAAAGTGCCACTTTATGGTTAATGAAGGTATTGTCTTGGGGCATAAAGTTTCTGAAAGAGGTATTGAACTTGATAAAGCCAAGGTTGATGCTATTGAAAAGATGCCATGTCCCAAGGACATCAAAGGTATAAGAAGTTTCCTTGGTCATGCCAGATTTTATAGGAGGTTCATTAAGGACTTCTCAAAAAAATCGGCCTCTGACTAATTTATTACAAAAAGATATACCATTTGTCTTTGATGATGATTGTGTAGAAGCATATGAAATACTTAAGAAAGCATTGATTTCTGCACCTATTGTTCAGCCACCTGATTGGAATTTACCCTTTGAAATTATGTGTGATGCTAGTGATTATGCTGTAGGTGCTGTTCTAGGGAAAAGAGTTGATAAGAAATTAAATGTTATCCATTATGCTAGTAAGACTCTAGACAATGCTCAAAGAAATTATGCTACTACTGAAAAAGAATTTTTAGCAGTTGTATTTGCTTGTGATAAGTTCAGACCTTATATTGTTGATTCTAAAGTAACTATTCACACTGATCATGCTGCTATTAAATATCTTATGGAGAAGAAAGATGCTAAACCTAGACTTATTAGATGGGTTCTCTTGCTACAAGAATTTGATTTGCATATTGTTGATAGAAAAGGAGCTGAGAACCCCGTTGCAGACAACTTATCTAGGTTAGAGAATGTTCTTGATGACCCACTACCTATTGATGATAACTTTCTTGATGAACAATTAAATGTTATAAGTACTTCTCGTACTACTCCTTGGTATGCTGATTATGCTAATTATATTGTTGCTAAATTTATACCACCTAGTTTCACATACCAGCAAAATAAAAAGTTTTTCTATGATTTGAGACATTACTTTTGGGATGACCCACATCTTTATAAAGTAGGAGTAGATGGTGTTATTAGACGTTGTGTACCTGAGCATGAACAGGAACAGATCCTACGCAAGTGTCACTCCAAATCTTATGGAGGACACCACGCTGGAGATAGAACTGCACATAAGGTATTGCAATCCGGTTTTTATTGGCCTACTCTCTTCAAGGATGCACGTAAGTTTGTCTTGTCTTGTGATGAATGTCAAAGAATTAGTAATATTAGTAGACGTCAAGAAATGCCTATGAATTATTCACTTGTTATTGAACCATTTGATGTTTGGGGCTTTGATTATATGGGACCTTTTCCTGCCTCTAATGGATATACACATATTTTAGTTGTTGTTGATTACGTTACTAAGTGGGTAGAAGCTATTCCAACTAGTAGTGCTGATCATAACACTTCTATTAAAATTCTTAAGGAAGTTATTTTTCCGAGGTTTGGAGTCCCTAGATATTTAATGATTGATGGTGGTTCACACTTTATTCATGGTACTTTCCGTAAAATGCTTGCTAAGTATGACGTTAATCATAGAATTGCATCTCCTTATCACCCACAGTCTAGTGGTCAAGTAGAATTGAGTAATAGAGAGCTAAAATTAATTTTGCAAAAGACTGTCAATAGGTCTAGAAAGAATTGGTCCAAGAAACTTGATGATGCATTATGGGCCTATAGAACTGCATATAAAAATCCTATGGGTATGTCTCCGTATAAAATGGTATATGGAAAAGCATGTCACTTACCTCTCGAACTAGAACATAAGGCATATTGGGATATTAAAGAGCTCAATTATGATTTCAAACTTGCCGGTGAGAAGAGGTTATTTGATATTAGCTCAATTGATGAATGTAGAACCCAAGCTTATGAAAATGCTAAGTTGTTTAAAGAAAAAGTCAAAAGATGGCATGACAAAAGAATACAAAAGCGTGAGTTTAACGTAGGTGATTATGTATTGCTATACAACTCTCGTTTAAGATTTTTTGCAGGAAAACTTCTCTCTAAATGGGAAGGACCCTACATTATCGAGGAGGTCTATCGTTCCGGTGCCATAAAAATCAACAACTTTGAAGGCACAAATCCGAAGGTGGTAAACGGTCAAAGAATCAAACATTATATCTCAGGTAATCCCATAAATGTTGAAACCAATATTATTGAAACCGTAACCCCGGAGGAATACATAAGAGATACTTTCCAGAACGTTTCAGACTCCGAAAAGGAATAGGTATGTGGTACGGTAAGTAAACCGACTCCAAAACAATTTTTAAGGCAATATTTCTCCGTTTTGGAATATTTAGAAAAATAGAAAAATAAAGTAGCAGTCCGGGAAGGACACGAGGGCCCCATGAGGGTGGAGGGCGCGCCCTACCCCCCTGGGCGTGCCCCCCTACCTTGTAAGCACCTCATGTGCCTTTCGGACTCCGTTTTCTTGCACGTTACGTATTTTGGTCGGTAAAAAATCATTATATATTCTCCCAAAGGTTTTGACTCATGTATCACGCAAATCTCCTATGTTCTTGTTTCGAGCTGTTTTCTGTCAGGGTTTTCAAGGCTAGGCATCATGTCGTCCCCCTCCTCCAACAATGGTGACAACGATGCTTGGCTAATGAAGATAGAGCTGAAGAGGGAAGAACCCATGGAGATCAACAAGGATGAAGGGATCAAGAAGGCCACGGGGGATCAAGCTCCGGCAGCAGAAGACACCCTTCAACTTGATCATAATCTTCTTACCCCAACTGAGATCGAAGCTTTCAAGATGAACATATACAGAACAAGTATCTCACACGTGAAAATATTTTGTTGAAGGAGCATATTGTTGCACTCAAGGGCATTATCCGCAAGCTGGAGGACCTCTTACGCTCGATGTGCGACTATCCATCACCACCACAGCCTCCTTCACCGATAAAGGAGACATAATCACATGGGTGTGGGCACTCCCCTTGGCAACTGCCAAGCTTGGGGGAGGTGCCCCGGTATCGTATCACCATCACAACTCCTATCTTTACCGTTTTTTCTAGTTTGATCCTATTAGTAGTATCTTGATCTAGTAGAATAAAGTTTATGGCATGATCTAGTTTTGAGTTTTGCTTTATGATCTCACTATGTAATCGAGTCAGTGAGCTATATACAGTAAAGATTAGTGTTGAGTCAAGGGCTTGATTATTTTGCTATGATCTTGAGTGAATAAAAGAAAAGAAGAAAAAGAATAAAAAGAAAACAAAAGTTCATATTCATCTTATCGAGAGTAATGACTTCACATAGAAAGAGTATGATGATTAAAAGTTGTTGGGAGTTGGCAGACATAGCTTTGGTCATCGTTGCAATTAATAGGAAGTAATAAGGAAAGAGAGGTTTCACATATAGATATATTATCATTGACGTCTTTTATGATTGGGAGCACTCATTAAAATATGACATGCTAAAGAGTTGATGTTGGACAAGGAAGACAACATGATGAGTTATGTTTTCTTATATATGAGATAAAGTATGTTTTCATGGATCCTCTAACATGTTGAGCTTGCCTTTCCCCCTCATGCTAGCCAAATTCTCAGCACCAAGTAGAGATACTACTTGTGCTTCCAAATACCCTTAAACCAGTTCTGCCATGAGAGTCCACCATATCTACCTATGGATTGAGTAAGATCCTTCAAGTAAGTTGTCATCAATGCAAAGCAATAAAAATTGCTCTAAATATGTATGATTGATTGGTGTGGGAGAAATAAGCTTTATACGATCTTGTGATGAGGAAGTAATAAAAGCGACGGACTGCATAATAAAGGTTCATATCACAAGGGGCAATATAAAGTGACGTTCTTTCGCATTGAGATTTTATGCATCCAACCATAAGAGAGCATGGCAACCTCTGCTTCCCTCTACGAAGGGACTATCTTTTACTATTATCTTCTACCTTATGCAAGTGTCACGGTGATCTTCACCTTTCCTTTTTCATTTTATCCTTTGGCAAGCCCAGCATGTTGGAATTGGATGTAGGGGAGCATGAGTTATTATTGTTGACATTACCCTCAAGGTAAAAGGTTGTGGGGCGAAACTATAAGCCCCTATCTTTCTCTGTGTCCGAATTAAACTTCATAACCACAAGTATTGCGTGAGTGTTAGCAATTATGAAGGACTAGATGATAGTTGAGTATGTGGCCTTGCTTTTTAGCTCTAACATAGACTCTTTCTGATGTTATGATAAATTGCAATTGCTTCAATAACTGAGGTTATAGTTTGTTGGTTCTCAATAAGGTTTCTGATTCATACTTTTGCATTGTGAATAGATCATCACTTGAACATAAGTAATCATATGACAATATCTATATGTGTTGCTGTTATGAGAATAATCATGATGCCTTAATGTCCGTATTTTATTTTTATCGACGCGTCTACCTCTAAACATGGGGACATATTTATTGTTATCGGCTTTCGCTTGCAAGCGAGGTCTAAGCTTGGGGGAGTTGATACATCCATTTTGCATCATGCTTTTATATCGATATTTATTGCATTATGGGCTGTTATTACACGTTTTGTCACAATACTTATGGCTATTCTCTCTTATTTTACAAGGTTTACATAAGGAGGGAGAATGCCGGCAGCTGGAATTCTGGGCTGGAAAAGGAGCAAATATTAGAGACCTATTCTGCACAACTCCAAAAGTCCTGAAACTCCACGGAATATCTTATAATAAATAATGAAAAATCCTCGCCAAAGATGAAGACTAGGGGGCCCACACCCTGTCCATGAGGGTGCCCCCCCTAGGGCGCGCCCCCCTACCTCGTGGGCCCCCTGGTGGCTCTCCGATGCTCATCTTCTGATATATGAAGTCTTTCGTCGAGAAAAAAATAAGAAGCAACCTTTCGGGACGAGACTCCTCCGCCATGAGGCGGAACCTTGGCGGAACCAATCTAGGGCTCCGGCAGAGCTGTTCTGCCGGGGACACTTCCCTCAGGGAGGGGGAAATCATCACCATCGTCATCACCAATGCTCCTCTCATCGGGAGAGGGCAACATCTTCACCAGCACCATCTCATCTCAAAACCCTAGTTCATCTCTTGTATCCAATTCTTGTCTCCAAGTCCGGGATTGGTGCTAGTAGGTTGCTAGTAGTGTTGATTACTCCTTGTAGTTGATGCTAGTTGGTTTATTTGGTGGAAGATCATATGTTCAGATCCTTTGTGCATATTATTACCCCTCTGATTATGAACATGAATATGCTTTGTGAGTAGTTACGTTTGTTCCTGAGGACATGGGAGAAGTCTTGCTATTAGTAGTCATGTGAATTTGGTATTCGTTCTATAATTTGATGAGATGTATGTTGTCTAGCCTCTAGTGGTGTTATGTGAACGTCGACTACATAACACTTCACCATTATTTGGGCCTAGAGGAAGGCATTGGGAAGTAATAAGTAGATGATGGGTTGCTAGAGTTACAGAAGCTTAAACCCTAGTTTATGCGTTTCTTCGTAAGGGGCTGATTTGGATCCATATGTTTCATGCTATGGTTAGGTTTACCTTAATACTTTTGTTGTAGTTGCGGATGCTTGCAATAGAGGTTAATCATAAGTGGGATGCTTGTTCAAGTAAGAACAGCACCCAAGCACCGGTCCACCCACATATCAAATTATCAAAGTACCGAGCGCAAATCATATGAACGTGATGAAAACTAGCTTGACGATATTCCCATGTGTCCTCGGGAGCGCTTTTCCTATTATAAGAGTTTGTCCAGGCTTGTCCTTTGCTACAAAAAGGATTGGGACACCTTGCTGCACTTTATTTAATTTTGTTACTTGTTGCTCGTTACAATTTATCTTATCACAAAACTATCTGTTACCACTTATTTCAGTACTTGCAGAGAATACCTTGCTGAAAACCGCTTATCATTTCCTTCTGCTACTCGTTGGGTTCGACACTCTTACTTATCAAAAGGACTAGGATAGATCCCCTATACTTGTGGGTCATCATGGGCGGAGGCCAAGTCCGCCTGCGTCGTGGCCAAGGCGGTGGCCGCGGCCTCCCCACGTCTCTCCGCCTTGTCTAATCTGGGCGTGAGAGCGGTGGTCCTACCCGCCGCCTCAGTTCCTGCAAGCTTCAGCTTTAGGTCGTACCGATCTTCAAGATCCGCGCAAACCCGGGCCAACTGGCGATCGACTTCCTCCTGGACCTTGGCCTCGCGAGCCCCAACAGCGTCCCCCGCCTGGGAAACTTGGCATTCCCTCGTGTCCAACCGCTCGAGCTCGATGCTGCGCTCCATGGCTTCCAGGACCAAAGCCTCCTCGCGCTTCCGGACCTCTTCTTCCTCGGCGGGTGTCCCCCTCAGCAATGCAAGGGCGGCTCTGCGTGCCTCCACCTGCTGCTCAAGGGACGCACTCCAGGCCTGGAGCTCCCACGCGCGCTTCTCCGCAGCCTCGCGATGGCGGTCAACCTCGCAAGCCTCCTCCAAGGCTCGGGAGCAAGCTTCGCGGGAAACCTTGAGGGACGCCTCGGCTTTCCCATTGTCAACATCACGCTGGTAGCGGCCCAGGTTGACAGCCAACCTCAGCTTGCGCCACTCCTCCGCCAGCCGAAGACCTTCAGCCTCAAAACACGAGTCGACACCCGCGAGCTCTTCGTCAAGTCGGCTCATCGCGCCCATCGCCTCCTGGAAGAGCTCATGGCGAACGACGCTTCGCCCGTGCTCGGACTCGAACGCACGAATCACCTCATCCTCCACCCCGGGGGCTGCAGGCGGGACATCAAGCGACGCACCACCTCTCGGCAGGGGGCTGGGGGCTGGTGCTACCCCAGGCGCCAGCTAGTCCTTGCGGGGGGGCCCTAGCCAGTCGGGGACCACCGCTTGAGAAGGAGCTGAAGGCCGAGCCCAACCAGCTGCTGTCCATAACTAGAGGAGGAGAATGGGGAACACCCGCCAGGCTCCAAGCCAGGCCGTGCAAGAAGGGCAACGAAGCCGCAGATTCGAGGCTCCATGAAGGCGAGCGCACCCCCTTGACCGGCCCGGCTCCAGGCGCGGCATGCAGGCTCGGGGTGCACAAGGCCAACGGGGGTACCAAGAAAGGCGAGGATTGCTTCTCGGGAGGCTCAACGGCCCTCGCAGAAGGGGTCTGAAGAGCCAGCGTCGGGAAGGAAAGCAGCAATCAAGAAACCACAAGGTGCAGTACTTACTCGTCGACAGCGAAGTACTTTCGTCGCTTCAACGGCCCGAAGATGTTGTTTCCGCTTGGGGATCCTTTCCTCTTGCGGAGCTCCTAGAAGTCCACGCAAAGCCGACCGAAGCACTGGACGTGGCGGCCAGCGCGGGGCGAGGCTGAGGAAGAGCTTGGAGGGACAACTTCAGGGGTGCCAAGCTGCGGTGAGCAGTCGGACACCGTCTCACCACGACCTCCCGAGCCTTCCGGGGCTTTGACCACGGGAACCACATGCCGCGTCACCTCAGTAATCGACGCCCAGGGGAGGGATCGCGGGCTCCCGAGGACGACGCCCCGGGATCACCGCGCGGCATGTGCTCCTCAGCACTTGGGCCACCGGCCTCCGTCGGAGCTCGACCTCCTGCACCATCACTTGGAGCGAGCTCGGCGCCAGCGGCGAGGAAGGGAACGGGTGTCGGTGTCAAAACCGGCGGATCTCGGGTAGGGGGTCCCGAACTGTGCGTCTAGGCGGATGGTAACAGGAGACAAGGGACACGATGTTTTACCCAGGTTCGGGCCCTCTTGATGGAGGTAAAACCCACGCCCCTGCTTGATTGATATTGATATTGTGGATGTTTACAAGAGTGGATCTACCACGAGATCAAGGAGGCTAAACCCTAGAAGCTAGCCTATGGTATGATTGTAAGGGTTGTTGTTCGAGTCCCACGGACTAGAGCCATCCGGTTTATATAGACACCGGAGAGGGCTAGGGTTACATAGAGTCGGTTACAATGGTAGGAGATCTACATATCCGTATCACCAAGCTTGCCTTCCACGCCAAGGAAAGTCCCATCCGGACACGGGCGAAGTCTTCAATCTTGTATCTTCATAGTCTTGGAGTCCGGTCGATGATGATAGTCCGCCAATGATAGTTCGGTGATGATGGTAGTCCGCTATCCGGACACCCCTAATCCAGACTCCTCGGTAGCCCCCGAACCAGGCTTCAATGACGATAAGTCCCGGCAGATATTGCTTGGCATTGCAAGGCGGGTTCCTCCTCCGAATGATAGAAGATTGTGAACACCGGGATAGTGTCCGCTCGCAAAATAAATTCCACATTCCACCGTAGAGAGAATAATATATACACAAGTTCAATCTGCGACGTTTTCGCGGCATGACATCACGCCACTACCAAGCCATTATTTAAATCATTTTTACTCTACCACCTCGGCTTAGCGTTTAGCGGCGGTTTCCTGGCACGCCTTGTCGAGCGAGATCGTGTTTCCCTTAATCCGGGATTCTCATCAATACGGACGTGGGTAACCCAACCGCGCCCGTTCGCCACGCCCTTCTATCGGCGAGTCCCAACGGTCACGGAGGCGGCTCTTGGTATTCTCCCTCTTTATAACGGGACCAAGGCTCGTTCCTTTTCTTCAATCCTCCATCGAATCCTCTCCCGCTCCGAGTTCCAGCACCTAGAGCTCCAGATTCGAGCGCCGGACTTTCAGCGATGTCGGTTCCGACCTCGGGGCGGTGGATGCCCTCCTCCGTCACGGAGGAGGACGTGCTAAAGCTGCGGAGGCCAAGTACCAGCTTATGAGATTTCGACAGGTTGCTGCCAAAGGGCAGGCCATCCCCACCCCCGAGCCCGGCGAGTATGTCGTTTTCGTATCCCACCTCCGCCGGGGTTTAGGCTTCCCGATGGATCCTTTTGTGAGAGGGCTCATGTTTTACTATGGGTTGGAATTCCACGATTTGGCTCCGGAGTCCATCCTCCATATTTCCGCATTTATTGTCGTCTGTGAAGCCTTCCTCCGCGTCACCCCCCACTTCGGCCTGTGGCTGAAGACCTTCAATGTGGCGCCGAAGATGATCGGGGGGCGTCAAGCGGAGTGTGGCGGGGCGGCCATAAGTAAGAGGGCCGATGCCCCGTGGCCCGCTGGCTCCTTCCAAGAGGAGCTCGGCCCGTGGCAGCAAGAGTGGTTCTATATTACCGTTCAGGGGGCCGCACAAAAGCCGCCCTTATTCCGCCCGGGACCTCCACGACGGTTGATGTCGTGGGTCAACCAAGGGCTCAACTGGGGGCCATCAAAGGACGTGCCCCTACTGCAGGGCCGGATTCGAGATCTCCAAACGAGGGAGGTCGATATGGTGGTGGTGATGCAGGTTATGCTGATTAGGCATCTCCCGCCCTGCAAACACCGCCCTCTCCGGCTATGGGAGTTTAATCCGGAGGGCCCACGGATTCTTCAACACTTCATGGGTATGACACCCCTGGAGATGTACAAATTATTCTTCGGATCGCAAGAGGTGCGTCCGGAATTGACCGAGGATGCTGGCCTAAGCTACAATCGCCCGGATACTCAAGTAAGTAGTTCCGAGTCCGGACATACCGTTTGTTTGCCTTTCGATGATTCGCCTTATGACCAATCTTCCTTCTACACAGGAGTGGATAGCGGAAGCAAAATTGATATGGTGTCCGGCCCCCCTCCCCGAGACCGCGCCGGATCCCGTGCTGGTCCGGATGCTTGAGGTTGCGCCTTCAGAGGAAGACGAAGGGGAAAGCAGGAAAGCTACTACCTCGCCTAAGGAGGCTCTTGAAAGAGGGGGGGTCGAGAATCCCTCCCTCCAAGGGGAGAAGAGGATTGCCTCCGAGGACCCGGGGGCAAAAGCCCCTAAACGGGGGAAGAAATCTTCGCCAGAGGGCCCTGCGTCGGGGAGGCCCCGGCCGCACAATCTCCCTTAAAGAGTCAGCCCTCCAACGAGCCGTAAGTAGAAAGAAAGGAGTTTTATAATAAGGGACATCCCTATTTGTGCTTCTGTGGATAACTAAAGTTTTTACCTTGTAGTTCGGATCTCCGTCCTTCATAAATGAGCTCGTCTTCGGGGACCTTCGTCGGAGATGATAGAGAGCGAGACGCCTCCGTCCGGGGCGCCGTCGGATAGGGCGGACGAGCCTGAAGTGTCGTCATGGAGGGAGCCCCCGGGTTTGGCAAAGCCGGATAGTTCGGTGCCAACTGGTGTACGGCTGAAGGATCTGCTTGAGAAGGCGTCTATCTCAGAAGATCACCACGCATTGATGAGCATGGTGATTGAAAGGATTTAAATCCGCCAAGGCGGTTGCACGATGCCGTCGGGGAGAGTTTCTGGCGGGTTTGAGGTACGTAAAATGACACACCTTTTAACAGTTTTGCATATAGAATGCGCCCTGTATAGATAGTAGCCCCTGAGACTCGGTAGGTTGTCGAAATCGACAGCGTGCCGAGGATCAAAATCGCAGGTTTAAATTCCCGTCGTGCCGGTGCAGGTGGCGGGTCGTCCGGGGGCCAGCCGGACTGATGGAGTTGCTAAACTAAAGCGGCAACTCGATGTTGCGGATGCGGACATCACGCTGGTCAACAGGCGACTTGATGAGTCGCAAGGTAAGTGTTACTGCGCGGTCACTTGTTAAGGGAGCCGAAGCCAGCTCCTTACAATATGTGCGTGAAATCCAGATAGTGCCGCTGCTGTGGAGAGCCTTCGGGCCGAACTTGCTCAAGCCAAGGAGCAGGCCAGAAGGAGTGATGCGGCGGCCTCGAGGGCGGCCGAGGAGTTAGCGGCCGAAAGGGTCGCACACTGCCGGAGCAGGGAAGAGATGGCCGAAATGGCCATGAAGTTAAAAGACGCTACCGACCGCAATGAGGCTCTTGGGAAGGAGCGCCTAGCGGGGCAAGAAGACCTGCGGAAGGCCACCGCCGAAGCCAAGGATGCCCGCTCTGCAATGCGGGCTATAAAGGAAGAGCTGCGCCAGTCGAGATATTGTAGCCGGCAAGCCTTGTCTCTGCTGTGCGAAGGTTTACGAATCCAAAATATGCTCACTGGGCCAACTATGGGGTTCAGAGGACCCTTATATGGACTTAGCAGCGAGTCGGCGGATGCCGCAGTGCATTCGAAGCCGAAGGATCACAAGACGGAAGAGCTGTTTTGGTCTCAATTCCATAGTCCGGAGCGTTCACTTCGCTGACCGACCGCTTGGTCGAGTGGGCTGAGCTAAATAGGTTGTCGGGCTTGCTATGACGGATATAGTGACCCATATCCCGCCGGATAGGCCCCACCAAGAGTTACTTTGGCTTATTGCAGCAATTTCTTGGGCGGTGCCGCATATCAAAGCGATGAAGCGGTCGGCTGCATAGAGGGTGCGCGGATGGCGCTTCCGTGTGAAGACACATTGGACAGAGATGGATGCCACCGCTGTTGCGACCCGGGTTCGGATGATAACGGTTACCCGCCGAGCACTATTTTGGCGGCGCTGCGTGGTGCTCGTGTAATAGAGTCGCAGTGCTCAAAAATGTTACGTTCAATGAACGTTTATATGATGTAAAACGATATTAATGATGTAAGCGCCTTTTATACTTGTGCATTCAAGTAATAGAATATCTCCTATGCGGCCGTTCATGTATACGTGTGTATAACCTGAAAGATGGCAGTCGCCGGCTTCAGCCCCCACGCACAAGGTGCGAGGGTGTTCGCAAAAAATAGCGCGTTTTCACACTTATTCCGACATCTCGGTCCTGTAAAGGAGGTGGTAGCGTAGCAAACGAGGCAACCGGACTATAATTCTTTATCACTTTCACTTAGCCATGGAGTTAGGGTGGGGCTACGACATAGCCCCTGGGGGCACCGCGCTCTCCGAATTTGGGCGCCAGATGTGCCGCGGCCGAAACGCCCTTCGTCAAAGCGGAGGAATCCTAAACATTCCTATGGTCGATCGAGTGGTTGACCAGTCTCTCGCTGTATCATGACAGTCAGTTTTTGGCTTTCTCTACTGAGGTGCTCGCACAGCCGAACTGGGGCACAATCGCAAGAGTTCTCCCGGAGCGCGTTAGCCGATGATACTGAACGAAGGCAGCAAAACACGGAGCCGGGCAAACCCAACATTTGACCAAAGACATGATTCGAGCTGATGCATATAAGGCCTAACTCGAGACGCCGAACACTCCCGAAGGTGTTCGGTCTTTATAATAGCGGGCAAAACAAAGCCCTAAGCCCCTTGTGTCCAGTGCACGGCAGGTTCTTACAGCACGGCCGATGCCAAAACGCCGATCTCCACTCTGGTTATAATGATAAACCAGGGGATTATAGCAACAAGAGACAGTAAGAAAGGTTTACATAGGGTCTTAGTCTGAAAAGAGTCCTTGCAACGGGTCCCTACTGCACGTCTGCGCCTGTGTCTCTGTTGTGCCGTATCCTGGACGGGTGTGCACGCGGTTTCATCTGTAAAAAGAGAGGAACTTGGTTGGAAAAGAAATCGTGCGATAAAGTGCATAAAAAATTGAAATATAGATTGATAAAGCTGAGCCTATGCTAGCTCATTATGGCTTATATGTGCAAACCCTTGTGAAGGGGTGTGCGGCTAGGTAGCCCCTAGCTTATTTATTCCTGACTCGTCCAGCCGTGTCCGGGGTCTCAGGTGACCTTTTAATGAAATGATGCCACGTGGCCCGGCATTTTAAGCGTAAGAGACGCGTAATGTGGTATTGCATTGAAGCGGACGAAAGCTTCCCGTCCCAGTGATGCTTGATAGCTACTTTTAAATGGGGCGACATGAAAGGTTAGCTTTTCTCGTCGGAAGTTGTCAGGTGACCTGAACACAACTTCTAGTAATAATGAAACTGTGCACCTGGCGTAAGGGCCTGGCGCCACTCCTTTGAAGGAAGTGCGGCTATGCCGAATTGCAGTATGGTCTATCCCAACTTGCGGATTGTGTCCGGATCTAGCAGGTTTAATTCGCCGCCGCCGTCCATCAAAACCTGTGTGAATTGCAGTCCGTCTATTATGGGATCCAATATCAGGGCAGTCTATCCTGCGTTCCGGATACTTCTGGACTAATCCAGATGGTCGAAAGTGATTGGTTTTGACATCCAATCTCGGTGTTCCACTGGGTGGACCGTGCGACACTTGTCTTAGCGAGTGCCATGTTGGTTTTCCCGTACTATCACGTGAAGCGAGTTTACTGTTTTGACTTCTTGTGGGAAAGTCTTTTGACCTCCGGTGCTCTCTTGGTGGGGTTCGTCATCGTCCTCGCTTGGCGATCGAGCCCCTTGTGTCCGTGTTGAGTCTGCGGACTGTTTAAAACCCAAAAATTTCGGTTGGTATGGTTTGCGTGCCTTCCGAGGTATCTTGTGATTTGACATATCCGATCTAAAATTTTGTTTAAATTTGATAGCTCGTCTCTGTTGTCCTTAAGAGGCCGTGTTTTATTGTTTGGCTGCGAGCTTTTGAATCCGGCGTTGACCGCCGTGTCTTTTGGGCTTTTTTTCTTTATTCGGCGCTGATCTTTCTGCGCCGTGACTTTCCGTTCCATCTCGATCTCGGATGTACTCGGTCGCTGGTGCTGCATCTTGCTAGCCAGCTGTCTTCTCTAGCGCAAAAGCGCCATGAGGCTTGTTAGCGGCCATTGTTCTTGGCTTCTCTTGGCCGAGGTGTCTGGCGAGCCATTCGCGTCTGGACGTTGTGTTTAAAAGCTGCTAAGGCTTCGCGTCCGGACAATCGACTATTTGGTTCTTTTTGGTAAGGAACCTGTTTCAGAATTCTTGCCACCGACTCTACGGGCTGTTGGGTTATATGACTCAGATCGTGCAGATCCGGAGGGCGGACATAAGTCCCTTGAAAATTTGCTCTAAACGCGTCCTCAAGCTCTTCCCAACTTCCAACAGTGTTTTCTAGGAGGCCTTTGAGCCAGTGCCGAGCTGGCCCTTTGAGCTTGAGGGGTAGGTATTTTATGGCGTGGAGATCATCTCCTCTAGCCATGTGTATGTGTAGTATGTAATCTTCTATCCGGACTCGGGGGTCATTGTCTTTGTCAGATGCCTCTATGTTCATGGGTTTGAACCCTCTGGAAATTCATGATCCAGCACCTCATCGGTAAAACATAGCGGGTGTCTGGCGCCTCAGATTTGGGTGTGCCGCTGTCTTCGAACACTTGTTGTGTTGTGTTACTTCCTGGGGACCTCTTTTTTGGCCCGTAGATGGACCTAGTTGGGCCGTCCGTTTTCCCAGGATTATAATTCGGCTTGTGCGCGACCCCGCTTGTCGCTTTTGGCCTGTCATCTGGCCGTCTATCCGGCCAGGTGGCCTCTTTATTTTTGTTGTGAAGGCTCTATGGCTTCCTCGTCAAATCTGGCAGCAACTTGTGCGGGTAGCTCTTTGTTTGATGGCCATTGCCATATTTGTCTGCAGTCTTGAATACTTTGCTCCACTTCATTACGGCGTGTCTTCGCTGTTTTGAGCTTCTGTTTCTCCTTCTTCAAACTTCTTGCAATGGCGACGAGTCTTTTGTGTATGTTCTTATGCTCGGTGTTGTGTCCGGACTGTTGATTGCTCCGTGAAGGGTTGATTATCCGGCTCGTCCTGTTCGCCGTCCGCTGGTTTACCCTGCTCTATCGCTGGGTCGTTAGGAAGGCTGCTTTGATCGGCGGGACTTAGTGCGCGCGTCACGTCGCCGCTTTTGGTTGTTTATCGGCGGGATTATCCTCTGTCGCGTCCCGTTGTTCCTCGTTATCGCTTCCCTTTGGGGTGTCCACCATGTATATGTCGTATGACGAGGTGGTCTTCCAGTGTCCTGTAGGCGCTGGTTCTTGGTAGTCTCCGGCATCGTCGTCCATACCGTCGATGTCTTCGGAGTCGTAGTCGAGTACGTCGGTTAAATCGTCGACGGTGGCTACGAAGTGGGTGGTGGGTGGGCTCTGAATTTCTTCGTCGTCGCGTCCCAACCATCCTGGCGAAGTTCGGCCAGGCTCTCAGATAGCGAGAGATTCTTCGTGAATTTACGATATCGCCGAAGGCGAGTGGTGAAAGATGTCCGCAGCGGTGAGTTCCATGATCAGCGCCCAATCGGATTCGGTGGCAGGGCGCAGGAGGTTGAGTCCGGCGGAGAGTCCGCACCTCGAGTCATGGGCTTTATGCGGGACAAGGTAAGTGTTCGCTCCATCGCCGTAGAAGTTGCAGCTCGAGGCGGTGTCCAGCCATCCGTCCTCGATCGAGCGATCGGCTCCGGACTATGGGTCGGAGCGGATTATGTCGACCTCAAGGTGCTGTCCGTGGCAGAGTTAGGTCATGCCCATCGTGACAGCGTGGCACGCTTCGGCCGTGGCTCGATCCATCAAGATCAAGTCCCCGCGGATATCGGCCGTGAAGTTTAGGCTTCAAACCTGACTCGACGGCCAGGGGCGTAACTTCGATCTGCTCAGATGGCCAAGTGAGTTGGCCCGCGATCGCGCGGCCGCCGAATCTGAAGATCTGTCCGGGAGAAAAGTCTCACCCAGACTGCGTCGTTATCGATTGAAGAGGCCATCAAGACTATCGGTGGCGACGGAGGAACTCTCAATGAAAGCACCAATGTCGGTGTCAAAACGGCGGATCTCGGGTAGGGGTCCCCTAACTGTGCGTCTAGGCGGATGGTAACAGGAGACAAGGGACACGATGTTTTACCCGTGTTGGGCCCTCTTGATGGAGGTAAAACCCCACGTCTGCTTGATTGATATTGATATTGTGGATGTTTACAAGAGTGGATCTACCATGAGATCAAGGAGGCTAAACCCTAGAAGCTAGCCTATGGTATGATTGTAAGGGTTGTTGTTCGAGTCCTACGGACTAGAGCTGTTGGTGTACTAGAGTAGGGGTACCCTAGTATCCCGAACTTGTGCACGCAGGCGATTCTGACACCCAGCGGCAGGGCTGGCTGGCGACCGCCAAGGTCCTCCATGGCTCCTTTGGAGCCATTCAAGAACAAAGTATTCAAGGCCCGGCAAGAGGAGCTTGCCGGGAAGGCCACTCAAGGCACGAAGAAACAAGACCCGGCAAGAGGAGCTTGCAGGGAAAGCTTGGCGGCGACAAGCTCCGAGCGCGACAAAGGATTCAACGCTGCAAAGGCGCTTGCCGCGGCAGGCAACCTCTCTTCATCTCCGCTCCAGCTCATCCGCCAGCGTGTCGCCGTGGGGCTACTCCGAACGCAGCGTGTCGAAAAGGCTGTGCAGCCAGCGGGAGCAGCGATAAGTGGCGCTGGCGAGCCCACCATCGTGGCAAGCGGTGGTGCACTTGCGGTCCTGTTGCCTTTGTTTAGGCGGCAGGGGCGGGCATTATTGATCTTGTCCCTTGCCGTCAGAGTTAGTTATATGCACTGTACACTGTACAAAGCGGTGTACCAACTACTATTTTCCCATTTTTGCCCTCGTCTACGTTGCCACCTGTGGTGACCCCTTGAGCCTATAAAAGGAGGCCCATGTGCAACGTAGAAAGGGTTCGGCTCCGTTCGGTTCATTCGACTCACTCGAGACTACACACACACAAGCTAGGTTTGGTAGCTCTCATTGCTCCCTAGCAAGAACACAATACAATCAACCAAGCAGTAGTAGGAGTATTATCTCTCCGGAGAGCTCCGAAGCTGGGTAAACTGCTCGTGTGCATCGCTTCGATCCGCTCTTTGTGCAATCTCCGCCCCCCTCCGAACCACAAGGGACTCGGTCCGCCAGGTCCCATAGGTGTTCGTGGGTCACGATCAGCTTCCCCGACATCTTTGGCGCGCCAGGTAGGGCGTCGAGGCTGTGAACCTGGTCCAGCGGTCACGAGCAACTTCTTCATCACCTTCACCAACATGCCACCGAAGAAGAAATCTTGGCGGCAGCGAAACCGTCGCGTCAAACCCACCACCACGAGGCGACAGTGGTGGGGAAGGCATTTGGCGGAGGAACCGGCGTCGTCGAGGGAGCCACGCGCTGCCAAGTCAAGGACAAAGCGGCGAGACCTCGGCGTCCGGATCGTACGCGTCCATCTCAAGAGGCGCGAGACCGACAACGTCACGGTGCTCGCAGCGCCATGCGTTCGTTGGGACAAGATCGAGCTGGTGGATCCAGAGACGTTCAAGAGCAGCTCGCGCGCCAACAGGCTGGTGCGGCGAACACGATCGCTGGGCGGGATCTGCTCCTTCTAATATATTTAGAAGTCCGAGCACATCCGCTCCTTGCACCGTTCGCCATTGCCGCCCAACACTCAAGCGAAGCTTTGGCGCGGGCTCAACTACTCTGGATTACCCTCCAGCGGTGACAAGGTCGAGAATGGAGGCCACCATCCGAGTCTCATCGGCCGCTTAGCGGCGACACTCATGACAACCAACTGCATCCTTGCCGGCGAGACGACAAGGCATGAGCGGTGGCGGCGAAACCTATGGGGTGCAACCACCATGCACTCCCCATCTAGAAGGCCAAGATCACCAGCTCCTCGGATCCACCTCGGCGACTCCACGCGTCGCCGGATCCACGAGCTCGCCGTGATCAGCGCCAAGTTCTTCAAACGGCAACAAGAAGACGCTCGAACTCGCATCGGCGCGAAGAAAGCGGCGTCAATCCGACCAGCTACTGGGCCCATTGTCGACATGTAGCGCCGAGAGAACCAGGTGACTTGCCGTCTGCGGTAGGTTGCCCTGCGTTCACTCGTGAGCTGCGGCAAGTCGAGTGGCCGAGAAGAAAAACTTCAAGCCAGATGTGCCAGAGAAGTATGATGGCAGGACACACCCATCGGAGTTCCTCAGCATATACACCATTGCGGTGCAGGCTGTGGGGGGACGAGAGGACAAGATCCTCGCCAACTATTTCCCGTTGGTACTCAAGCCAAATGTCAGATCTTGGCTCATGCACTTGCCGGACAGTTCCATATCTTCTTGGGCAGATCTATGCCATCAGTTTGTCGGTGCCTTCACAGGCGGCCACAAACCTCATGGCCAAGAGAGTGACCTTCACCTGCTCGCCCAGAAGGAAGGAGAGTCCCTACGCAAGTTCATTCAGAGATTCAGCCGCGTGCACTACAACATCCCAGACGTCCACCCTGCCGCGGTGATCAGCCCGTTGGATGAGGGAGGAGATGGCGATGTGTAAAGTCAAGGACGTCAGTGAGCTGTATGCCTTGGCCGACAAGTGTGCACGTGCTGAAGAAGGGAGAAGACTCCCAGGAGAGAATGCGGGAGCAGGATCTGACAGTGAGGAGACCGCCCCGGCAAAGAAGAGCCAACGGCGAAACAACAGAAAGAAGAAGAGCAAAGAGGTACTAGTTTTCAAGCAGTCCGGCAACGGAGGTGGCACCAAGAAGGCTAAGGTTGGTGGCTCCGGCAAGGAGGTTGCCGCTGACACCGACCGCCAAGCTATGGCGGCCGTCGACAAGCAGGACAACTCCAACAAACAGTACTGTAAGATTCACCGCACCAAGGGCCATGACCTCCAGAGCTGCAAGAAAGTCGAGCAGCTTGTTGAACTATGAGAAAGTGAGTACGGCGGCGAGACAAGGAGAAGGCCAGGGAAGGTGCAGGGCAGCTAGCAAGAAGAGACCCGGCCGGGGAGGGCGCTTGCAGCAAGGCCAAGCAGCGGCAAGGAGACAGACCTCCCAGCGGCGCGACAAGGATGAAGAGCGAAGATGATGATGAAGATATGGAAGGCGATGAAGCTGATGAGCAGGAGTTTCAGAAGGCAACAGAGGTTCTCTGCGTTGACGGTGGTGCTTCTCTGCATACCTCACACCGCCAACTCAAGCAGTGGATGCGGGAGGTTAATGCAGCAGAACCATCCGTAGAGTCACGTAGACCTCTGAAGTGGTCCAGCACACCTATCATCTTTGACATTGAGGACCACCGTGATCGCGTAACTGCGGTCGGGTGTTTGCCGATGTTGGTCTCACCAACTATCCGCAACCTCAAGGTCACCAAGATGTTAGTTGAAGGCGGGGCTGGCTTAAACCTGATCTCCTCCGCAGTGCTCCAGAAGCTTCAAATCCACGACAATGAGCTCAAGAGACTGGAACTTTCAAGGAATCAACCCAGGAAGGAGCAAGCCCAAGGGAAGATCACACTTGCCGGTAACATTTGGCAGCGAACTGAATTTCAGGGTGAGAGGGTCACATTTGGCGTAGCTGATTTCCCATTGCCCTACAATGGAATACTTGGCCGTCAAGCACTCGCCAAGTTCATGGCAGCCTCTCATTATGCATACAACTTGCTCAAGATGCCGGCCCGATAAGTGTCATTTCTGTTCATGGCGACAAGAAAGATGCTCTTATCTGCGCCGACAAGATTCTTGGGATGCAGCAGCTGCAGCGCAGAAAGCAAGTCACTTGCAGCTGAAGCTCCGGGGAAGAAGAAGACCAAGTCCGGCAGAGCTCGATGCCCACTCCGGCAAGCGCACCTCTTGGTGCTGCGCTACCGTCGAGGACGCACCATCGAGCTCCACCGGCAAGTGCAAGAAGATGATGGCAGCTCCGCCAAAGACCAAGAAGGTGCCGCCAAGGAGGGCGGCTTGGTGGTACCTTCACCATCGGTGCCACTCTCGACCCTAAATAGGAAGGCGAGCTCGTTGCTTTCTGCAGGCGAATGTCGATGTGTTTGCATGGCAGCCATCGACATCCCGGTGTTCCCGGAAAGTAATTGAGCACCACCTAGCTGTCTGTCCTCATATGCGGCCCGTCAAGCAAAAAGTCGGGAAGCGAGCGGTGGGCGCCAAGAGTTCATAGCGAAGAGATCAAGAAGTTGGAAGCAGCGGGCCTTGTCGGAGGAGTGCTCCATCCACGTGGTTGGCCAATCCGGTAGTTGTACGCAAGGCAAATGGGAAATGGAGACTTTGTATTGACTTCACGGATGTTAATAAAGCTTGTCCCAAAGACCCATTTCCCTTGCCGCGTATAGACCAGATTGTTGACTCCACGGCTGGATGTGATTTGCTTTCATTTCTTGATGCATATTCAGGATATCATCAGATCTTCATGGCAGAAGAGGATGAAGAGAAAACCGCATTCATTACACCATGTGGCACATCTTTGTTTCATCACGGATGCCTTTTGGTTTGAAGAATGCTGGTTCAACGTTTGCAAGAGTGGTCCACGACGCTTTTGAGCCCCAAATGCACAGAAATGTAGAAGCCTACATGGATGACATAGTGGTCAAGAGCAAGGACAAAGCAACTCTGGTTCAAGATTTGGATGAGACCTTTGCAAATCTGCGCAAGATCAACCTCAAGCTCAACCCCGAGAAGTGCGTGTTTGGAGTTCCTTCCGGCAAGCTTCTCGGGTTCTTCGTGTCTCAGAGGGGAATTGAAGCCAATCCCGACAAGATCAAGGCCATTGAGCAGATTGAAGCACCAAGGCGCGTCAAGGATGTTCGAAGACTTGCCGGTTGCGTGGCTGCTCTCAGCAGGTTTATCTCTAGGTCTGCTGAGCGTGCCCTGCCATTTTTCAAGATTTTGAAAAAGGTAGGTCCAATGAAATGGACTCCCGAAGCGGAGGCTGCGCTGCAGGACTTAAAGAGGTACTTGTCCTCCACTCCAATACTTGTGGCACCTAGGCCACAAGAGAAGTTGCTGCTATACATAGCGGCAACCAATCAAGTGGTTAGTGCTGCGTTAGTAGCGGAGAGGGAGGCGGACGACGAGCCGGCAACCATGGCAGAGGCATCCAGCGACAAGCAGGGGGCTTCTCCATCAAGCTCTGGTCCCGACAAGGAAGGATCTGCGCAGGATTGCGAAAAGATTCAGAAAAGGATGGTGCAGCGCCTAGTTTACTTTGTCAGCTCCCTTTTGCAGGGGGCTAGATCAAGGTACTCTGGTGTGCAGAAGTTGCTTTTCGGCCTCCTCATGGCCTCGAGAAAGCTGCGCCATTACTTCCAAGCACATGAGATAACAGTTGTCACTCGCTTTCCGCTGAAGAGAATATTGCAAAATCCGAAGCAGCAGGCAGGATTGTCGGTGGGCCTTTGGAACTGTCAAGCTTTGGCCTCAAGTTTGAAAGCACTTCAACTATCGAGCGAGCATTGGCAGAATTTATAGCGAGTGGGCGTAGCGCAAGATGAAGAAATTCGAGCGAGCATCCCGTCAAAGAAACAAGTAAAGAATGGCTGATGTACTTTGATGGTGCCTTCTCGCTGCAAAGCGCCGGTGTCGGTGTCTTCGCTTGCTCGCGCCCACCGGCGAGCACCTCAAGTACATAGTCCGGATGCACTTTCCCAAGGAGCAAGCAACAAATAATCTGCAGAGTATGAAGGTTTGCTTGCGGTCTCGAGATTGCAGATGAGACCTTGGGATCGGGAAGCTTATTGTCGGGGTGACTCGCAGCTTGTCGTCCGCCAAGTGAACAAAGATTATCGAGTCCGTTGATGGAAGCCTCGTTGATGAAGTGAGAAATCTAGAAGAACACTTTGAAGGCCTGCAAATGGAACATGTTCCAAGAGCTCGAGAATGATATTCTTGATGGCTGTCAAAGTGCGCGCCGACTCAAGTTACTGTGGAACCAGGATTTTTGTGCTCAAGCTGACTCAACCAACTGTAACACCATCAACTGGACAGAACAAGAAGATAAAGTTGGTTTCTGGTGACTACTTTCCGGCAGAGCTCCCTGAAGCCGCCACCAAGAAGGTCCCCAAAATCAACGCAGATATCGCTGAGGAGCAGTCTGCTCTAACAAGCTCTAGGGTTTGTTTCGTTGAAGCGAGGCGCTCCCGACAAGTTTTGCTCCGGCAAGCTTGCGGTGATCATCAAGCTCGGTGAGCCGCGAGGTTCTTGCCGTAGGAGCTGATGCTCCTTGCGGCAGATGTGCCTTTAGTTCTTGTTGTCGAGCGCAAGCTCCAACATGGGCACAGCAGATCGTCCATTTCCTTGAGACGGAGAACTTCCGAAGAGCAAGAAGAAGCGGAAAGAGTAGCCCGGCGGTCAAGTATGTACCAGTTTGTTGACAACATCCATGCAGAAGAAGACTCAACGGTGTGAAATTGAAGTGTATTTGCGGGAAGATGGATGAAGCTGTTGGCGAGAGATACACGGAGGCATATGTGGTCACCACTTTGGCGCAAGAGCACTTGCCGGCAAAGCTTTCCGGCAAGGTTTCTTCCGCCGAAGCCCTCCGAGATGCAACTGCACAAGTAACCAAGTGTGAAGCGTGCAGTTCCATTCCAAGCAGATACACCAGCCAGCTCAAGCTCTCCAGACGATCCCTTTATCCTGGCCATTTTCGATGCAGGGGCTCGACATCCTCGGCCCCTTCCCGAGCTGTCGGGGCTTTGAGTACTTATGCGTTGCAATCGACAAGTTCACAAAGTGGCGGAAGTGGAAGCGATGAGGAAGGTGACAAGACGATCATCGATCAAGTTCTTGGTCAATTGTTTGCCGTTTTGGGATACCTAACGGATCATCACCGATAATGGCACACAATTCACGAAGTCGCACCTTCATGCAATCGTCCAAGATCTTGGCGCCAAGGTCGCTTTGCTTCATTGCTCATCCAAGGAGCAATGGTCAAGCGAGAAAGGGCAAACGCTGAAGTCTGTGTGAGGACTCAAGACCAGAACTTTCGACGGGCTACGCAAGTGCGGAAGAAACTGGATTGAGGAGCTGCCGGTGGTTCTTTGGTCGATCGAGACGACGCCAAATCGAGCCACCGGCGGACACCTTCGCTCTAGTCTATGGAGCAGAGGCAGTTCTCCCCATGGAACTTCGTATACGGGTCACCTCGAGTGCTCGCTTATGATGAGCTTGAGCAAGAGCAGCTGCGGCAAGATGACGACTTGCTCCTTGAGGAGGATCGTCTTGAGTGCTGTCACGAGCTGCTCTTACCAGCAAGCTTTGCGCGCTACCATAGCCGCAAAGTTAATGCCGAAGCTTCGAGGAAGGCGACCTTGTTCTTCGCGCGTTCAGTCCGCCAAGAATTCCAACAAGTTGGCCTTGAAGTGGGAAGGCCCTTATCGGGTGAAACGAGTCACTAGGCCTGGCGCTGTCCGCTTTGAGACCGAAGATGGCGTTCGGTGAGCAACTCACTGGAATATAGAGCATCTTCGTAAGTTTTACCCATAGGCGTTGATTTGGAACCTGTTCGGCAACCACCCTTAATACAAGTCTTGCCGCTGTTGCATGTAATCCTTTGTACAAAGCGGGCGCAGACCCATGCATCGATAAAGCTCATGTGTTGCGCACAACTTGTCAAATGCATGCTTTCATAATCCTTTATGCATGTGTTATCTAACATTTTGTGCAGCATCCACACCCGGTAAGCAATAACGAGCCACTAGGCTCCATAACTTTATTTTCTCTTCTTTCTTCTCAAAGGAAGGAAGGTCCCTTCGCCCACAAGTTAGCCGGGGGGGAAGGAGAAGATAATGGTGTGGGCCGCCAAGTGTCGCTCGAGGAAGTATCGCCTTGCCGGGAAGTGAACGACAGAAAAGCTGAGTTACCAAAGTTTGAGCAATCTGTTTTTAAATTTTTAAGTTATCTTCCTCGAACGATAGTACTTTGTATGGAAAACCTGTGCGCGAAGGAACCAACTCGCGGCTGGTTTGTGCCCTTACTTTGTTTCGAGTCCGCTCAACAACTTAAGTGAGCTGCAACCAGTTGCGACAAGGTTGCTTGTCGGAGGCGGCATCGCCAGCAGGCTGCTGACGTCCCGCACTCAGCGCTCGCGGCAAAGGTGCCCGCACCGACAAGTTCCCTAAAAAGCGTAGGGCACAAGCATACAAAGGAAGAAATCGAATAAAGGAAATAACATTGTGATCGTTTGCCTAAGATAGAGTATATTACAAAATGACTTGTCGCAGATCTAATAAATTGTTCTCCTGAACATGGTCTGCAGCGACAAGGGAAAGATAAACTTGGCGGCCTAGTCTACGGGGTCGCCATAAACCCTCTTGACTCCGCTCACCCTGTCCACAATGGGTGCGACAAGGGCCTTGAGCGCTTCAACGTCAGCAGTTGGCGGCAAGGACTTGAGGACGTTGGCGGCGGCGCTTTGGATTGCGGAAGGCCACCTTCATCGGCACCTTCGAAGAGCCCTGCCTGATTTGGCGCGACTCATCGGCCAGCTGCTTTGGGATCTCCTCCCGGAGCCGCTGGAGAGCCGTCAACACGCTCTTGAAGAACATGCTGAGCTTGGCGCTGGGCTGGAGATGCTCGTCGGTGGAGTACCCGAGATCCACCATCCCCATCTCCATCAGCTCCTTGTCAATGGCGGCGGCAGTATCCACAAGACCCTCCGTCCAGTGCATCACATTCTCTTTGAAGGTGGTATGGGCGTTCGTGGCGGTCGCCAACAGCTCCTCGTTGGCCTTGATCTTCTCCAGCAAACCCACTTCCCGCTCCTTGGCGCCGTCCAGCGTCTCCGTCAGGGTAGACAGCTTCAGCTCAAGATCTGCCGTGGAGTCCTTGGCGGCGTCGATCTCCTTGATCCTCTCAGCGAGATGGCCCTGCAACTTGCCAAGAGTGTAGGCGTCCTTCTCGCGCTCGTGCTTCAGCGCGGTGACCTCCTCGCCGCTCTTCTGGAGGGTGGCCTCCAGCTGCGTCACCCTCGTCTCTAACTTCTTCTTGGCGGCCTCGGCAGCCGCGGCAGCGTCCTTTGCCTCCTTGAGTGCTCCGCCAATTGATTGCTCGCGCGCGGTAAGATCTTCCTCATAGCTGTCGAGGTTGATCTTCCGCTGCGCCAGCTCGCCTTCTTGCGCAGATAGCTTCTCGCCGGCAAGCCTTTGCTGCTCTTCGACCTTGGCCTTCTCAAGGATGAAGGCCGTGCGCTCTTCGGAGAGTTGCTCCAGCGCTCGCTATGCCCGGAGAGTTTCCTTGTTGGCGCGCGGAGCTCTTCTGGCGCTTCTCCATGTCGGCTCCGCCCTCGCGACAAGTGCTTCCTAGACTCCAGCTTAGCTTGTCGGCGCGGTAGAGCGACAGCAGCTTCTTCAGCTGCTCCTCCTCGAACTCGCCATCTGCTGCTGCTTGGCGCGTCAACTAGCGACAGCCCAGCGGAGGTGCAGCTCCTCGTCGAAGGTCTCTCCCTCGACCGGCGCCCTGGAGCTTGACGCCCATGGAAGCTTGATGAAGACACCATCGCCGGCCTTCAGATAGGCGCCGGGCTGGGGCTCTTCGGAGTCTAGTGCTGCATCGGTGGCGGAGGGATCGGCGGTCGGCGCAGCGCCTGGCGCTCCTGCGGCCTCAGGGTCGTCAGTACGATCGCCAGACCCCTCCCCAGCCTTTGCGCCAGCAGCCTTGGCGGCCTCCTCGCCGGCGGACCCATCGGCGCCGGCCTCCTCCTCCATGTTGGCGTCGTCGTCATTGTTGCCGCGCGCGTCCTCCTCGCCGGCAACCTCAGTCTCCATCGGCTCTCCGGCAGATGGATCTGATGATCAGAGAAAGAAAGAACAGTCAAGCAAATGTTCGAAAAGAAGAACAGAAGAAAAGCAACCCAAGGGAAATTTTCAAGCAAGAAGATTACCTGCGATGGGATCTGTGGCCGCGGTTTCCACCTCTGGAGGATCGTTGGCGCTGCCCCTTGTCGAAGAAGCATCCCTTGTCGGAGAGGCCTCCCTTGCCGGAGAGCGCTCCCTTGCCGGAGAATTCTCCCTTGGCGGCGTAGTTGAAGCAGACAGAACTTCGGGAGTGACTTCCGGGGCCTCCTGATGAGGCTGCTCTGCTCCTACACAAATCAACAAGTCAGATATCAGTGAAGAAGGAGCACCCATGCACACCTAACCGTAAGAAATAAACCAAATACTTACGCTGGGGGCTGTGCTGGGGGCTGCTCTGAGGAAGGGTTGCCGGATCCGGCAAGGGAGTCTCAGACGCGCCTCCTGTCGCCACGGGGGGATCGTCTTCGATGACAACCACCGGGGTCTTGGCTCTCTTCGACGCCCTCTGAGCCAGCGTCCTGAAGAAGGAAAGGGTTCAGAACGAAGCAAGTTAGATACAAGACAAAGCAGCAAATTGAAGAATTACAAGTACAGCGACAAGATCTTACTCTTCTTCCTCCTCCTCGGAGCTGAGAGCGGAGAAGTCGAATTCCGCTCCACCTCCGGTGCGACGAGCTGGAAGAGTGGGCTCCCTCGGACGCTTGGCGGGTGCGGGAGCCGTGGTCCTGAAGGCCCGCTCCGTTCTTTGTGGCAGCGTGAGGCGCTCCAGCTGCAACAGAGGTTGTCACGGTGGAGCGCGTCGCGCGGCGAGACGGCTGTTGGCCCGTCTGCCGCCTCGCCACTTCCCCGGTCTTGCGGAGGCGCCTTCTTGGCGGGGCCGCGGGCTCCTCCCGCTGCAAGTCATCTGAAGGTGGAGGGGAGGCGCCCCCGGCAGGCTCGTCCGGCTCAGCGTCGGGCTCGGCCTGCTCCTCCGCGCCGGCAAGCTCTTCTCGGTCGGCAAGGCTTGCCGCCTCGGCTGCCTCCGCCTCCTCCACGGTGAACCCAAACTCACCGGCAGCAGCAGCTTCCGCCGCCTCCTCCAGCCTGGTGGCGACGCGCTGCAGCTCGGCGTTGGTGGTGTCGCGGGTGAGCCACTTCTGCTCGTCGGCACGGATCGGCACCTCTTCCAAGCTATCGAAGAACTGTTGCACGATGTCGTCGGCGGGCTCTTGCCAAGTTGGAACGATTCCATGTGAATCGCACAACGGCATCATCGCGCGGATGCGGTCAAGCGAAGAGTTGTTGCACAAAGGAACGACCCCCCTCGGCAACATGAACCACTCGGGGCGATCTGGGTCAGGCTTGAACAGCTCCAGCAGCATCGCATCCAGCTCCAAAATAGTGAAGTTCCAGTTGAGGCCCGGGCGCAGCCTCATGATGTCTGCCGCGTTTTGGAACTCCCAAGCAGGCCTCCTCCTCTCCTACAAGGGCGCAATGCGGCGGCGAAGGAAATCCGCGCCAACAGCACCTACAGTGAGCCCGGCATGCCTGAGGCGCAAGATCCGGGTCACGGCAATCTTCAACCTCGCATCCTCCGGCGCCAAGTTACTCCAATCGTTGCCGCGCACTATGGGATTTTGGCGCTGGGCTGTGAAAGGTTGCGGGTTCTCCTCTATGATCCAACACCAATCGGCTCTCCACTCCTCCCACTTGCTACGAAGCTCCCCCTCCAGATATGCCTCTTTCTTGCCGATCCTGGAGATCCATGCAATCCCTCCGGCAAGCGGCTCTCCTCTCTCAACGTGGGGCATGAAGTAGTGGCGGAAGAGGGATACATTTGGGTGGACTCCGACAAAGTTCTCGCAAAGGTGTGCGAAAACTGCCATGGTGAGGATGGCGTTGGGGGTGAAATCAAGGAGGCGGAGGCCGTATGTGTTCATGATGTCGCAAAAGAACTCAGAAAAGGGCGGGCAGAGCCCGCAGTAGAAGAAAAGCGCGAAGAAGGGGTACCCGACGGAAACCTTCTCGGATGCGGCGGCGGAGATCACCCTCGTGCGCGGGTGCGCCCGCGTCTCCGTCGACCAGAAGAGGTAGTACAGCTCCCGCAGCTCCTGCGCGTCGAGCAGCGGGTCGAAGGTGGCCCGCTCCTTCCGCAGCGCCGCGAGCTGCTGCGCCTCGGCCGACTTCACGCCTTTCCCCTTGTCGGCCTTCGGGCCCATGGCGGAGGTGGTGGAGGAGTCCGACGGCGTTGATGGCGCCGGTAGCAATGGGGAGGGGCGGGGCGTCGCTCTTCGGATTTGAGAAGAAGGGGGGAGCGGCGGTGGTTTTTGATGTGACAGCAATGGCAAGTGGGCGTCCTGCCCCTGTTTCCCCTGCTTATAAAGAGGGAGAGGGGGCGGGCGTTCCGCTTTTCCCAATTAAAGAAAGCCCCCACGATCTCTCCCACGACGCCACGTCCGGAGCGTGCCGTTCGTGGGGGACGTGGTGGGTCCGAGATAGTAATCGCGATCTAGGCAGCGGCGTGTCCGTGCACTGTTTTGGGCCTGGCCCACAGAGCTCGGCGCCGCGTGTGGCCCAGGCCCGGGGGCTCCTGTCGGTGTACTAGAGTAGGGGTACCCTAGTATCCCGAACTTGTGCACGGGAAGTTGCAGCACCCCGCGGCAGGGCTGGCCTGGCGACCGCCAAGGTCCTCCGCGGCTCCTTTGGAGCCATCCAAGAACAAAGTATTCAAGGCCCCGGCAAGAGGAGCTTGCCGGGAAGGCCACTCAAGGCACGAAGGAAACAAGACCCCGACAAGAGGAGCTTGCCGGGAAGGCTTGGCGAGCGACAAGCTCCCGAGCGCGACAAGGATTCAACCGCGGCAAGGCGCTTGCCGCGGCAGGCAACCTCTCTTCATCTCCGCTCCAGCTCATCCGCCAACATGTCGCCGTGGGGCTACTCCAGGCACGCGTGTCGAAGGGCTGTGCAGCCAGCGGGGAGCAGCGATAAGCGGCGCTGACGAGCCCACCATCGTGGCAAACGGTGGTGCACTTGACGGTCCCTGTTGCACTGTTTAGGCGACAGGGACGGGCATTTATTGATCTTGTCCCTTGCCGTCAGAGTTAGGTATATGCACTGTACACTGTACAAAGCGGTGTACCAACTACTATTTTCCCATTTTTGCCCTCGTCTACGTTGCCACCTGTGGTGACCCCTTGAGCCTATAAAAGGAGGCCCATGTGCAACGTAGAAAGGGTTCGGCTCCGTTCGGTTCATTCGACTCACTCGAGACTACACACACACAAGCTAGGTTTGGTAGCTCTCATTGCTCCCTAGCAAGAACACAATACAATCAACCAAGCAGCAGTAGGAGTATTATCTCTCCGGAGAGCTCCGAAGCTGGGTAAACTGCTCGTGTGCATCGCTTTGATCCGCTCTTTGTGCAATCTCCGCCCCCCTCGAACCACAAGGGACTCGGTCCGCCAGGTCCAATAGGTGTTCGTGGGTCACGATCAGCTTCCCCGACAAGAGCCATCCGGTTTATATAGACACCGGAGAGGGCTAGGGTTACATAGAGTCGGTTACAATGGTAGGAGATCTACATATCCGTATCGCCAAGCTTGCCTTCCACGCCAAGGAAAGTCCCATCCGGACACGGGGCGAAGTCTTCAATCTTGTATCTTCATAGTCTTGGAGTCCGGTCGATGATGATAGTCCAGCCAATGATAGTTCGGCTGATGATGGTAGTCCGGCTATCCGTACACCCCCTAATCCAGGACTCCCTCAACGGGGTTCTCGCGGGGGCCCACCAAGCCGATCGGGCGCAGCCCCCATTCATCAAAGGAGGGCATGCTCTCGGCAAACTCGGCTTTGTTCTCACAGCGGTACAACAGATAGCTCTTCCTGGGCATGTTGTCCGGCAGAGGGGCACCCGTCAGGACCGTAAGCACCATTTGCCGCGTCTTAAGAGGAAGCCCTCCTCCTAAAACCTCATATGGTCCTGACTGCTGAGCAAGGCCCACATCAGGCGGGAATGGCGCTGAAGCGGAGCAACTCGGCGCTTGACGAACTCCTTCACCACCATAGGAGCAGTCACGCCGCGATCCTTCAGTCTCCTGAGCCTGAGCCAGACAGGAACGAGACGGGGGCTCGCGAGCCTCTAGTGGCCCCAACTGGAGTTGGGAACAGCAGGCCCTGGTGGAGCACGGAGCAAAGGGCTGAGCACACCGGCGTCAACAAACACCCATCGTGTACGAAACTCGCTCGTGGGTGGAGGAAGCTCAAAGTCGATCCCCGCACCCGCTGTCGCGGCCACGGCTTGGAAGCTCACACACCCTGAGCTTTGTCGAGGGTTAGTCAGATGCAATGAGAAGAAATGGTGAAGGAGGGCCACAGAAGGGGCGATGCCAACCATGGCTTCGCACACAAAGGTGAAGATGGAGAGAAGAGTCAAGGATTGATGGTCGAGATGCAACATGTGGATCTGATAATGCTCGAGCACCGTGTTGAAGAAGGCGGAGAAGGGGGGAATCAGGCCAGCCCAAAGGGCATCTATGATGATTGGGACCTCAGTGACTACCCGAGCAATGCGGGAACGAGACGCGGGCCAAGCCACCGTTTCTCCCCACTCGTTGAAACTAGAAGCAAGCATGGGGCGCACCTTGTCCATAGCCTCGTCATTGAGCACCCGGGGACGGCCGAGCGCAGGCTCGAAGGACGGAGGCGCACTTGGCGAAGACAGAGGTTTCTTCCCCTTGTCAGCCTGTTTTGGCGCCATGGCGATGAAGCAGGCAGAGCGCAGGTCAGATTGGAGGGGAGGAGCAGAGTCTCGAGAAAGCAGAGAGATTGGGGGAGCCAGGCGTGGACAAGGGAAGAATTACTGTGTGGGTTGCGGGGGGCGCATAGCCGGGCGGATTCAAAGGTAGCATGGGGAAGTGGAGACGCCCACGTTCAATCAACCGCCACGCGTCAACTGAGGCCGCAGGCTTTTGGGGGCCCGCGGCGCTCCGTACTTGACCCTTGGCTTCGCTGCGAAGCCAAGCCCGAGCGCACATTGGGCCCGGGGGCTACTGTCGGCGTTCTGGGAACGGGGGTCCCTAGACTTGCCTGGCTGCGGCCCACGGCGTGGCTATGCTAGCGGGCCTGTACGGCCCATCTTCATCAACAAAGCATTCAAGACCCTCGCGAGGGCCAAGCCTCGCGAGGCGGACGACGTAAGACCTCCTCAGGAGCGGCCTCTCTAGGCTGACTCGCGAGGAGCGAAGATATCAAGGCGGGGCAAACCTCGCGAGGCTCTCGTGACGTGAGCCATGACGATCGACACCAGGCGGGCGCCAGCGCGCGCAGCGTCCTTGTTTACTCTTTGGTGCTAAGGAAGCCAGCGCAGGCGCGGAGTACCGAGGCATCAGGCAAAGGTTTCCATATCGGTGCAACAAGACCAAGACCAGCAGGCCAGCAGGACGGAGGTCACCATGGAGCCCAAGACGGCGTCACCACCAGAACCTTTTGCAAGCGAAGACCGCTTTTGACAGGATAGCTTGTACTAGCTGTCCCCTTTCAAATTGGCCGCCGTTGTTGGCTCCCTTCCCGCTCAATATTTGGGGAGAGGAATAGGGCCTATATAAGTAGAGCTAGCCACCACAGTAGGGGGCAGCTTGGCTTGATCACATCAGATCGAGTCCTCACCCACACAAGTTCGACAAGCACAAGAACACCTCAACCTCAGGAGGTTGTTCTTCCCCTTGTACCGTTCTTCATTAGCCCAAGAGGCAATCAACCACCACACACTTGAGTAGGGTATTACAGCACAACGGTGGCCCGGACCAGTATAAATCTTGTGTCTTTGTGTTGCTAGTTCGTCGAGTTCATCTGCGAGATCTTAGTGAGCTAGGGCGTAGATCGGTAGGGGGGGAAGAACTTCGCGCGCACCCCAGAGTTTGAACCTTAAGGGTTTTGCCGGAACCCCAGATCCGACAGTAGGGACTAGAAAAAGTCCCTCTTAGACACTTTTTTAACCAAACAGGAGGGACTACTAGGGACTAAAAGTTGCTTTTTGGGACTAAATGAAGAAGACTCTCAAGGAGAGTCTTTCTTGTGACTTTTTGAGACTTTTCCAACAATGCCCCTCCCTGCACCTATTGCCCCGCTGGCCCATGTTGTTGTTTGGTTGTTATTTTTCTGTATACTAGGGGTAGCATCGTCATTTAATAACCTCCAGCGAGGGACTAGGGACTTTTTAGTCCCTGGAAACAAACAGGGAGGGACTTTTTAGGGACTAGGGACTTTTTAGTTGGGACTAGAAAAAGTCCTAGGACTTATGAACCAGACAGGGCCTTAATGTTACTCTCCACTGTGACTAGTCTTATGGGAAAAGCCGGGGAAGAGACGACTTATTTTTTAAGCCGCCAAAAGAACTGGCCCTAGGAGTAGTAGCTAGGGATACTAGGAGTAGTAGCTAGGGATCGAGTGTGCGAGATGAACCGGAGAAAGTAAATGCAGAGAGATGAAATGCAAAAAAGACGGAAGGGTGTGATGGTTGATTGTACGTTTATTTTACCAAGCCACTTATTACTGGGAGTGCTTGGGTTTTGTGATATGACGGCTTTACTGCCGCGCCACGAGCGGGGTGAGACTAGCGTGCAGCGCCGCCCTCTACATTAGTACTACATCGGTCGTGGTTTATTAGTCCCCCATTGAATTTGACTGAAGATTTAACTAACAAAATGTTAGTGCATGTCAACAAAAACTATATTGTTGCATTCGTATTTGAACATAGTTTTCAATGATATAATTTTAGGTGACATGCATCAGCATTTATTGTATTATATATAATGTTAGTTCAATTTTTGGTCATACCAATCTATTGTAAGGTGCCTGTGCGTTGCACGGAACAGTGAATTGCATTGATCGGGGAGTTGTTTATTTTGACAAAGGATGTGGGGGTCATCTCATGTGTAATGGGTATCGATAGGTTTCTTTGGATATTATTTCATCTCTAGAGCTCACAAACATCCGGGTGAAATAGATAAAAAAAGTATCTTCTGCAAACAAAAGCGTTCAACTGTTCAACCTGCATACAAAACTTGTGAAGAAATAACACTTATTGTGCTTTGCAAGAAATGATCTTTAAGAATTAGTTTTTGAGTATCGGTTGTTATACATGTTGGCTACAGATGACATGGCACTTTCTTATAGTCAACAGTTGGCTATACTATTAAGTATTAACCATGCCCTTATACACCTAGACGGAGGCATTAAATCAGGATGACTTGGAAGGGGGCAGAGGAGATGTGAGAAATGGTTCATCATAAGTCTTTCACCAATACTATAGTAAAAATTTCATACATGGAGGACTCTATACTAAACCATAATGGATACACTTTTATTCATGCGCCATACTCCAATAGAGCAATAGTATCATGCGTGGAAGTCTCCACATACTTAGACAGCGGATTACATTGAGCGAAGACTAATGAT
This sequence comes from Aegilops longissima, assembly GCA_021605205.1. Lineage (NCBI taxonomy): Eukaryota > Viridiplantae > Streptophyta > Magnoliopsida > Poales > Poaceae > Aegilops > Aegilops longissima. The sequence continues at coordinate 356,945,826 of CM038682.1, forward strand.
CAACATTTAACTTGGTAATGCATATGTCCAGGTGAACCTCCTTGGAGTCCCCATGCACATTGTTGGGGGTCAAATCATGCCATGTGTCTTCCATGTCCACATCGGCGGGAAGGTCCCAGCTCGGCACAGTCCTAGTCAGCTCGACGTTGCCAGTGTCGCCGCCCACGTACCTCCAAGGGGTAGTAATAGTGAGCACACACCCGTACATCGGCCTCGTGTCAGTGTCAGCGTCAGTAGCAATGCCCCTGACACACACTACAAAGACGGGGCGGCGGCCTACCTGGGCCTCGCCGGTGCCCATGATCAAGAGGAAGATGCTGCCGTCCTCCTCCGAGACTAGCAGGCGGCGGTGATCCTCCAGCGACTCCGACACGGTGAATGGGTAGCACGTCTCGTACTTGATGTTCTCCGCCAAGGGCCAGTAGTGATCGTTGCACGCCTGCGTGTGGTGATGCATGATGTCCGCCAGCGAGCCCCAAAACGGCATCGGGAACTCATAGCAATAGACGAAGGGCTCCTTGGAGGCATCGACCAGGCCATCCATGAAACGTGAGTGGTTGTAGGGGATGTTTCGCCAGTTGAATATATGAGCAAGTTACTATGAGATTTAGTCTGAATAAGCACAAAATAAATCATGTCGGCTATAATAGAGATTAAAATAATCATGTCGACTAGCATAGTTGATGAACAGATCGAATATAGGACACAGACTAGAAACATGAATTCTACCATGATTTCAAACAGGAAGGACAGAAACACATACGGTGCAACAGGAGCAGCACCGTTGGCGTTGAGGTTGTCACCCATGTCGTTGAGGAAGAGGTTGCCGAGGTCGGGGAAGAAGTCATCGTTGGTGAAGTCGTCGCTGCCAGCAGTCGTGAGAGTGCGCTCCCCAAATTTCAACAGCGCCCGCAGAATGGAGCGCGGGAGGGAGTGGCTGTAGGGGACGTTGCGGCTGCCAAATGGAGCGCAGGAGTAGCCCACGAAGCAGTAGATGGTGCTCCTCCCTAGTCTCTACTCTTATCTCTATCTCTACTACTCTTCTTTGTTTTTTATAATATACTAGTTGTAGCTGTCAAATCGAATAGTACTGCGCCGTCTGCTGCACGCCCGGCTGAACACGCCTCCTCGCCTCCATCAAACCCCTCCGTTAAACCCGCATCCAAACCGAGAAACCTACTCCGGCCCATGGGAGGAAATTTGCCGGTTGCCATTGGAGAATAATAGAGTCACGTCCAATCCATTTGACTTAATTGCGTGTATGATTCTCCCTCTATAAAAAGTTAATCCATCCTTAATCTTGTATTCTAAGTACTCTGTGGGTTCCATCACAAGATCAAGTGTACATGACTTGCGTGCTGGCTTGATTCATCTGAAAGTTAAAACGAAACAAATCCATCCTTAATCTTGTATTCTAAGTACTGTGGGTTCCATTGCCAAGACAAGATGTGAAAGAAGTATATATTAAAAAATATATAAAAAGCTAAAGTTTAGGACATAATTCGAACTCAGGTCAACGCGCTGCGAGCATCTGGCCCGGATCAGTACACTAGGTGTTCGTTGCGGACAATGCAAGAGACAAACCTTTAGAAAAATGAGCCCGTCCATTGCAACAGATCCAAAGTAGAATAAAACATAATCACAAATTTGAAAGAAAGCAGTTTAGTTTTGATATACATATCACTAAAAATATCTTATGTTTCACTCCAAATATATTCTTTGGGCTGTTTTGATGAAGTAGGGGAGGAATTTGGTTTGTTTCAAGATACTAAGGGGTTTTGTGTAAACTAGAGCAGAGAAGTGGGAATAGTTGCAAAAGGCCACAAATTACATCTTAGCCGTTAGATGCAGATCTAATGGTCAGAAATGGTGGATGGCAGACACACCGTCATCACCAACTGAGTCTTCTATAGGAGTAGGACTAGAGAAAAAACCGAGTTGGTGATGATGGTGTGCCTGCCATCTTATAATATAGACTGTCCGATCTATATCTGACGGATAGAAAGCAAACAATGACAATTTTACAAAATATACCCGCACCTCTCTCCACATTTACAGATAAGGCCTTGCCTCATTCATCCTTATCTCCCACAACCTCATGCTGAGAAATTAAAAAAGGAAGTCTGTGGAACAATCTGGCATGGTGGCCGCTGCGGCGCCGTCCATCCCCATGCCTCCGCCCAGTCCGACCACCAGTCACCACCACGCCCCACTCCTCCTCACCATATCTATCATCTTTCTCAAGATATCATTATTTTTTACACATGGGATTACTCCTGCATGGGTCAATCACAACAGGTGTTTTGTAAAAAAATGCATCTTGATGTTCCATGCAATGCACGGGCATCTTGCTATTTTTTCTGCATATAATTCCAAACACCACGTAGACACGGTCTTTGACCATTTTTACAACTATGTTAGTATCATTGTTAGTGGTCAGCCGGTGCAAGTTATAGCCCCGGGTGTTGTAACCTTTTTTTAGTAATGATATCTGGCGATTGTTCGCCACGAGCTCAATCCTGGAAAATCCCATGTAACCGTCAGATTTCCATCCGACGGTGGCCTGTTTTTAAGCCATAGTATTTGACAAAACCGCCACCCTTACACACATATTGTAATTGCGTCGCGGGCATTTGCAACTCCCATGTCTCCTAGCGAATGTTTGCTGGGGATTGAAGTTAGCACCGATGGCGGTTCGTATTCGTTCCACGCTCGGGCATTGAACTTTGTAACTATTTTAGATTAGAATATACTACTCCTCCAATCCTACTCCACTACTACTCTACTCAAGCAAGTTAGGGCATAGTAGTAGGTATTGTAGGCAGTGCCAGTATTGTGATCACTCAAGCAAGTTGTCTGGCATCAATATGACCCTACGCTGCTGGTATGTGTCTCGTAAGTCAAACGGCATGCTGTAGTCACCATCACCTGTCCACTTCCCGCAGCACATATTCGCTTCTCTATCTTTGTCCACACATAATCTCGTCCAATCTTCCATCCCCGCTAAGGCGCCTCCCTCCCCCTCGTCCAAAACCCAAGCACTAACTATGGCAGAACCGAGCAGCGTCCGCCGAAAGAGTGGCTGGAATTTGCTCCCCAGAAAGGTAATCAAGCTCATTGTTTCGCGTGTGGACAATCTCAGTACCATGCCGCTTGCCGCTGATACGTCTCCAACGTATCTATAATTTTTGATTGTTCCATGCTATTATATTATCTGTTTTGGATGTTTATGGGCTTTATTTTACACTTCTATATTATTTTTGGGATTAACCTATTAACCCAGAGCCCAGTGCCAGTTTCTGTTTTTCCCTTGTTTCACTGTTTCGCAGAAAAGGGATATCAAACGGAGTCCAAACAGAATGAAACCTCCGAGAGAGTTATTTTTGGAACGGAAGCAATCCAGGGGACTTGGAGTGCACGTAAGGGAAGCAACGACGAAGACACGAGGCAGGCGCGCCACCCCCTGGCGCGCCCTCCACCCTCGTGGGCCCTCGTGGCTCCCGACCTACTTCTTTCATATATATATATATATATATATATATATATATATATATATATATATATATATATATATATATATATATATATATATATATACCATAAAAACATCGAGAAGCAGAATAGATCGGGAGTTCCGCCGCCACAAGCCTCTGTAGCCACCAAAAACCAATCGGGACCCTGTTTCGGCACCCTGCCGGAGGGGGATCCCTCACCGGTGACCATCTTCATCATCCCGGCACTCTCCATGACGAGGAGGGAGTAGTTCACCCTCGGGGCTGAGGGTATGTACCAGTAGCTATGTGTTTGATCTCTCTCTCTCTCTCTCTCTCGTGTCCTTGAGATGGTTCGATCTTGATGTATCGCGAGCTTTGCTATTATATTTGGATGCTATGATGTTTCTCCCCCTCTACTCTCTTGTAATGGATTGAGTTTTCCCTTTGAAGTTATCTTATCGGATTGAGTCTTTAAGGATTTGAGAACACTTGATGTATGTCTTGCCGTGCTTATCTGTGGTGACAATGGGATATCACGTGATCCACTTGATGTATGTTTTGGTGATCAACTTGCGGGTTCCGCCCATGAACCTATGCATAGGGGTTGGCACACGTTTTTGTCTTGACTCTCCGGTATAAACTTTGGGGCACTCTTTGAAGTACTTTGTGTTGGTTGAATAGATGAATCTGAGATTGTGTGATGCATATCGTATAATCATACCCACGGATACTTGAGGTGACATTGGAGTATCTATGTGAGATTAGGGTTTTTGTTGATTTGTGTCTTAAGGTGTTATTCTAGTACAAACTCTATGATAGATCGAACGGAAAGAATAGCTTTGTGTTATTTTACTACGGACTCTTGAATAGATCGATCCGAAAGAATAACTTTGAGGTGGTTTCGTACCCTAAAATAATCTCTTCGTTTTCTCTCTGCTATTAGTGACTTTGGAGTGACTCTTTGTTGCATGTGGAGGGATAGTTATATGATGCAATTATGTTATTATTGTTGAGAGAACTTGCACTAGTGAAAGTATGAACCCTAGGCCTTGTTTCAACGCATTGCAATACCGTTTACGCTCACTTTTATCATTAGTTACCTTGTTGTTTTTGTATTTTCAGATTACAAAAACCTATATCTACCATCCATATTGCACTTGTATCACCATCTCTTCGCTGAACTAGTGCACCTATACAATTTACCATTGTATTGGGTGTGTTGGGGATACAAGAAACTCTTTGTTATTTGGTTGCAGGGTTGTTTGACAGAGACCATCTTCATCCTACACCTCCCACGGATTGATAAACCTTAGGTCATCCACTTGAGGGAAATTTGCTACTGTCCTACAAACCTCTGCACTTGGAGGCCCAACAACGTCTACAAGAAGAAGGTTGTGTAGTAGACATCAAGCTCTTTACTGGCGCCGTTGCCGGGGAGGTTAGTGCTTGAAGGTATATCTTTAGATCTTGCAATCGAATCTTTTAGTTTCTTGTTTTATCACTAGTTTAGTCTATAAAAGAAAACTACACAAAAATGGAATTAAGGGTGCCTCATATGCTTCATATTTTTAATGTCTTTCGTGAAAATGATGGGAAGGAAAATTGTGCTCAAGTACTAGAAGAAGAATTACATAGAATGCTTGGCATAAAATATGTGAATGATGAGCATGATTGCAATGTTGTTAGTATGAATTCCTTGAATATCCGTGATGCTAATGATATGCAAAGCCACAAACTTGGGGAAGCTATGTTTGATGAAGATGATATTTTTTGTCCCCCAAGTTTTGATTAGCAAATTTATTATGATGGTAGCATGCCTCCTATTTATCATGATTATTGTGATGACACGTATGATTTAAAGAATAATGATAACCATGAAACTTGTCATCTTGATCTTAATTTTCAATCACATGATAGTTATTTTGTTGAGTTTGCTCCCACTATTATTCATGAGAAGAAATTTGCTTATGTGGAGAGTAATAAAAATTCTATGCTTGTAGATCATGAAAAGAATGCTTTAGGTTCTGGTTATATTGTTGAATTCATTCATGATGCTACTAAAAATTATTATGAGAGAGGATCATATGCTTCTACATATTGTAATAATATCAAGTTTCCTCTCTATGTGCTTAAAGTTTTAAAACTATGCTTGTTTTGCCTTCCTATGCTAGTTGATTATTGTTCCCATAAATTGTTTGCTCACAAAATCCCTATGCATAGGAAGTGGGTTAGAATTAAATGTGCTAGCCATATTCTTCATGATGCTCTCTTTATGTTTCAATTCTTATCTTTTATGTGAGCATCATTGAGATCATCATGCCTAGCTAGGGGCGTTAAACATTAGCGCTTGTTGGGAGGCAACCCAATTTTATTTTAGTTTCTTGCTTTTTGGTTCTGTTTAGGAATAAATAATCCATCTAGCTTATGTTTAGATGTGGTTTTATGTTTTAATTAGTGTTTGTGCCAAGTTAAACCTATAGGATCTTCTTGGATGATAGTTATTTGATCTTGCTGAAAATTCCAGAAACTTTTTGTTCATGAAAAAAATTGTTAAAAATCACCAGAACGTGATAAAATACTGATTCCAATTTCAGTAGATCAATAGACAAATTATCTAGGTCGTCAAATTTTGGTAGAATTTTTGGAGTTCCAGAAGTTTGCGTTAGTTACAGATTACTACAGACTGTTCTGTTTTTGACAGATTCTGTTTTTCGTGTGTTGTTTGCTTATTTTGATGAATCTATGGCTAGTAAAAGAGTTTATAAACCATAAAGAAGTTGGAATACAGTAGGTTTAACACCAATATAAATAAAGAATGAGTTCATTACAGTATCTTGAAGTGGTGTTTTGTTTTTTTTTCGCTAACGGAGCTTACGAGTTTTCTGTTAAGTTTTATGTTGTGAAGTTTTCAAGTTTTGGGTAAAGATTCGATGGACTGTGGAATAAGGAGTGGCAAGAGCCTAAGATTGGGGATGCCCAAGGAACCCCAAGGTAATATTCAAGGATAACCAAGAGCCTAAGCTTGGGGATGCCCCGGAAGGCATCCCCTCTTCCGTCTTCGTTCATCGGTAACTTTACTTGGAGCTATATTTTTATTCACCACATGATATGTGTTTTTCTTGGAGCGTCATGTCATTTTATTTTGTTTCGCTTGATTTTTGAATAAAATACCAAGATCTGAAATTATAAAATGTTTGAGAGTCTTCACATAGTTGCATAATTATTCAACTACTCATTGATCTTCACTTATATCTTTCGGAGTAGTTTATCGTTTGCTCTAGTGCTTCACTTATATCTTTTAGAGTCCAATGGTGGTTTTATTTTGTAGAAATAGATGAACTATCGTGCTTCACTTATATTATTTTGAGAGTCCTAAACAGCAAGGTAATTTGCTTTGGTTATGAATTCAGTCCTAATATGATTGGGCATCCAAGAGAGATATAATAAAAACTTTCATATAAAGTGCATTGAATACTATGAGAAGTTTGATTCCTTATGATTGTTTTAAGATATGAAGATGGTGATATTATAGTCATGCTAGTTGAGTAGTTGTGAATTTGAGAAATACTTGTGTTAAAGTTTGTGATTCCCGTAGCATGCACGTATGGTGAACCGTTATGTGATGAAGTCGGAGCATGATTTATTTATTGATTGTCTTCCTTATGAGTGGCGGTCAGGGACGAGCGATGGTCTTTTCCTACCAATCTATCCCCCTAGGAGCATGCGCGTAGTACTTTGTTTCAATAACTAATAGATTTTTGCAATAAGTATGTGAGTTCTTTATGACTAATGTTGAGTCCATGGATTATACGCACTCTCACCCTTCCACCATTGCTAGCCTCTCTAATATCACGCACCTTTCGCCGGTATCATACACCCACCATATACCTTCCTCAAAACAGCCACCATACCTACCTATCATGGCATTTCCATAGCCATTCCGAGATGTATTTCCATGCACCTTACCATCGTTCCGTTTATTATGACACGCTTCATCATTGTCATATTGCTTTGCATGATCATGTAGTTGACATCGTATTTGTGGCAAAGCCACCTCCCATAATTCTTTCATACATGTCACTCATGAGTCATTGCACATCCAGGTACACCGCCGGAGGCATTCATATAGAGTCATATTTTGTTCTAAGAATCGTGTTGTAATTCATAAGTTGTAAGTAAATAAAAGTGTGATGATCATCATTATTAGAGCATTGTCCTAGTGAGGAAAGGATGATGGAGACTATGATTCCCCCACAAGTCGGGATGAGACTCCGGACTAAAAAATAGAGGCCAAAAAAAGAGAAAAGGCCCAAATAAAAAAATAAAAAAATAAAAAAATAAAAAAATGAGAGAAAAAGAGAGAAGGGGCAACGCTACTATCCTTTTACCACACTTGTGCTTCAAAGTAGCACCATGATCTTCATGATAGAGAGTCTCCTATGTTGTCACATTCATATACTAGTGGGAATTTTCATTATAGAACTTGGCTTGTATATTCCAATGACGGGCTTCCTCAAAATGCCCTAGGTCTTCGTGAGCAAGCGAGTTGGATGCACACCCACTTAGTTTCTTTTGTTGAGCTTTCATACACTTATAGCTCTAGTGCATCCGTTGCATGGCAATCCCTACTCACTCACATTGATATCTATTGATGGACATCTCCATAGCCCGTTGATACACCTAGTTGATGTGAGACTATCTTCTCCTTTTTGTCTTCTCCACAACCACCATTCTATTCCACCTATAGTGCTATGTCCATGGCTCACGCTCATGTATTCCGTGAAGATTTAAAAAGTTTGAGAACATCAAAAGTATGAAACAATTGCCTGGCTTGTCATCGGGGTTGTGCATGATTTAAATATTTTGTGTGATGAAGATAGAGCATAGCCAGACTACATGATTTTGTAGGGATAGCTTGCTTTGGCCATGTTATTTTGAGAAGACACGATTGCTTTGTTAGTATGCTTGAAGTATTATTGTTTTCATGTCAATATTAAACTTTTGTTTTGAATCTTATGGATCTGAATATTCTTGCCACAATAAAGAAGATTACATTAATGATTATGTTAGCTAGCATTCCACATCAAAAATTCTGTTTTTATCATTTACCTACTCGAGGACGAGCAGGAATTAGTCGCGTGCTCGTCGGGGTTGTACCGTTTAATCAAAGCCCTCAGGCCAGAGCTTTTTAAGCCAACTCCTTGCTTGCTGATGCCGTCTGATCTTCAGAAACGGCGTGTCACACACGATAACGATCATAGGATGGCGAGCATCAGCCCCTAGACTGCGATCCGATCCCCATCACGCTCAACTACATTAACGGTATGTACTGGGTCGGCATGAACAAGTCTTGGATGGTGCTCGTCGACGGTCGCGGCAGCTGAATTCTCGTGGAGGTCTACACCCGGCGATTGATCCCCCTTCCTTCAATTAACACTGCACTGCTTTGGCATCGCGGCCCAGAATACTCGGAATCTTACAGTAGCCAACATGATACCAAGTTTGATTTGCCCAAGGTTGTAATCTGCCAAGTGCCCACAAGATTTGCAAATTATAAAGACTTCAGGCTAATTGCGTTCTTCAACCGCGGTCTCGCTTATCTGACAGGTCACTGCGGTAAGTGGATAAATCTGCATGTCCATCGCAGGATCATACATCCTCCATGGTTCTTTGATGCCATTGAACACAAGGGCTTCATTTACGCTGTTGACTCCTTCTATGGCTGGACGTATTGCTGGCCTACTCCAGTCATTGCTACAAACGGCTGTTACAGCAGTATGTTACTTTCCTATGATATCATGATGGCTTGCTTATATTACTGTCAACATTTACTGAAAAAATATTCATGCTCATAACATGTTGTTCTTAAGATTGACTACATTAAGAGCCCTTTTTTTATTTGAATCCAACTTGATATGATGTTGTAGGCCGCCTGGTGTCCCTACCCTTCCTAATCCCATAACCTTTCAAAGAAAAGCGGCATGGCAGTTGCAGGTGGTTCCTGGCTCGATCAGACGACGGCGAACGATGGATGATCGTTCGCACGTACCAGACGTGTTGTTTCGCGGAATACAATCACAGTCACTGCAAGGTCTTTGAGCAGGATCCCAGCTTCTCTAGGCCTTCAGGAATTTTTGATTGGAGGCTAGTAAGTAGCCTTGGTACACGCTCTCTGTTTCTCGGACTGAATTATCCGATTAACCAGGAGATAACCGATGGCAAGGATCATGATGGCAGCGCGGTTTCGTTCATCAGGCAAAACTGTGTGTACACAACATACCATGCACCTCTGCATGCACCATACCCTAATATATGCCGCCATGCTCTGCAGCCCAAAGTAGGAGAGAGGGTCGCAAGTATCATACTTCGACCTGCTGGCTGGAGTTTCCCCCGTCAGGCACCCATCTGGTTCAAGCCGTCAGCCAATCTCCACAGCTTAATAAATAGTAACGTCTAACTGAGCCTGTTAGTTAGATGAGTACACTTGGTGTAGTAGGATCTTTATTTAGTTTGATGCATACACTTGTTCTTTTTTGGTAGCCCTTTTGTAATGATGGCTGATGTTTGGTTTGGAAGAGAGAGCTGCGTCTTTACTCTTCTGGCCTACTTACTGCTTCTGTTGCACCCCCAGCCCTGGTTGCTGCTGCTACTGTTTTCAATGTACAATCAGTAGTATATTTCGTCTGTTGGTTGAATAAATGTGTTGTTAGAACGACAAACACAATGTTTTGGAAGTCCTTGTACGTCCGATCCTTTAGTGCCCCGTACCGTACGTAGCGCATACTATTTTTGGTACGGAACACATTTTTCACTTGTTGATAACATGGAGCCCACTGATGAAGGCCCAATAGAGGAGCCCATAATTAACTGGAAGGGAGGCTCTCACATGAATCCGGCCCAGGTACATGCTCATGTTCCCCTAAACATAAATAAGTAAATAAATAAAGCTAAATGCTCATGCACCAGTTCTTTAAATTCACGATTTAACATGAGGATATTATTTCCTATGATAGTGTTGTTACATTGAGTCAATATTATTCTTAGGAAAAGATAGCGACCAGTATTCTTTCTCCCACCATTTTCTTCCTGCAACCAGCGGACCCATGCAAATCGTAGTCAACGTCGTAAATAGTTTCGGTCCATTTTTATTTTTCAATAAGAATGTCCAAGCCAGCCCAGCACATTGGCGACAACACCTTATCCTCCGCCTTGGTGCGCTCGCCGCGGCCGCCCCGTCGGGCCTTGTCAACATAGTGAATGGGGGGAGGACTATAGTTGTGTGTATGACAGTACGGACCCGCCAGGTCCACTCCCGAACAGAAGCAAGCGCCTCTTTTACTACTCAGATGCACCCCTCGTTTTTTACTCTAATCCACCCTGCTGATATCTGGGACCCACATCATTTTCAACGTATAGTCAATTAACGACAAAATTGCACAACTTTTTTTTGAGTAGTAATTCGGAGGAGCAGGCTATAAACTGGGTTGTGTGGTCTCTGCGGCCCGTCTAACAACATGACCAGCCCAGCAGTTTTTTCTTTGGGAAAATAGGTAGCCCAATATTTCTTTTTGAAGAATACCCAAGCTAGGCCTATTTGTTTTCTCCGACTTATTGGGCTGCAAATCTTTCAAGATGAGGAGGGATGCATTCCGGCCTAGCCAAAGAGTATGGTCAGTGTATGTTAAAAGTAATATCAAAGGGTTTGAAAATTCCAAAAAAAAATAGCAAATGGGAAATTAGTTTCTTTTTTTGTTTTTGTTCTTCACTGATATTCTATATTTCATTGGATTTAACCTGACATAGTACTAATTTATTTTTAAATTTGTTTAAGTATGGCTAATAATTTTTGGATTAAGAATATTTTGTTCCCCAGCAAAAATTTGCGAATTTTCAAAATTTCGCACATATTTAGTTCAATCTTTTAACCCTGGTACTGACCAGAAAATGGGCAGCAATTCTAAAAATTGAAAATGGGCTGCAATAAATTCCATATGAATTAGAAAATGAGTAAAATTATAAAAATAATAGCAAATGGGTTGTACACGCCACAGATTTCGAGGTTGACTTGTTTATGCAAGGCTTTGTCAGTCAACACAAGATTCTAGCTCTCCGCAAAAACACACACACGATTCTAGCAGCAGTGACTGTTGGATGTCCATCCAACGGCCGACGTGCTTCTTCAATCTCTGATCTTCCTACTCCAGCCGCCTAAACTAGCGCCGGCGGGACTACCTGCTCCGACCTCTTGTTCATCCATGCCCAACCGGCTCGATCGATCGGGGTCCTGTTCATCCAGCAGCAACACGGGGTCCTGTTCATTCAACCCCCCCACCACCAGGAACTGTTCATCCAACCCACCCAACAACGCTCACTGTTCATCAAGGGAAGGAGGTGATGACCCACAAGTGTAGGGGATCTATTGTAGTCCTTTCGATAAGTAAGAGTGTCGAACCCAACAAGGAGCAGAAGGAAATGACAAGCGGTTTTCAGTAAGGTATTCTCTGCAAGCACTAAAATTATCGGTAACAGATAGTTTTGTGATAAGGTAATTTGTAACAGGTAGCAAGTAACAAGTGTAAATAAAGTGCAGCAAGATGTCCCAATCCTTTTTGTAGCAAAGGACAAGCCTGGACAAACTCTTATATGAAGGAAAATGCTCCCGAGGACACATGGGAATTATCATCAAGCTAGTTTTCATCACGCTCATATGATTCGTGTTTGTTACTTTGATAATTTGGTATGTGGGTGGACCGGTGCTTGGGTGCTTCCCTTTCTTGGACAAGCATCCCACTTATGATTAACCCCTATTGCGAGCGTCCGCAACTACAAAAGAAGTATTAAGGTAGACCTAACCATAGCATGAAACATATGGATCCAAATCAGCCCCTTACGAAGCAACACATAAACTAGGGTTTAAGCTTCTGTCACTCTAGCAACCCATCATCTACTTATTACTTCAAAATGCCTTCCTCTAGGCCCAAACAATGGTGAAGTTTCATGTAGTCGATGTTCACATAACACCACTAGAGGAGAGACAACATACATCTCATCAAAATATCGAACGAATACCAAATTCACATGACTACTTATAGCAAGACTTCTCCCATGTCCTCAGGAACAAACGTAACTACTCACAAATCATATTCATGTTCATAATTAGAGAGGTATTAATATGCATAAAGGATCTGAACATATGATCCACCAAATAAACCAACTAGCATCAACTACAAGGAGTAATCAACACTACAAGCAACCCACAGGTACCAATCTGAGGCTTTGGGACAAAGATTGAATACAAGAGATGAACTAGGGTTTTAGAGGAGATGGTGCTGGTGAAGATGTTGATGGAGATTGACCCCCTCCCGATGAGAGGATCGTTGGTAATGACGATGGCGATGATTTCCCCCTCCCGGAGGGAAGTTTCCCAGCCAGAACAGCTCCGCCGGAGCCCTAGATTGGTTCCGCCAAGGTTCCGCCTCGTGGCGGCGGTGTTTCTTCCCGAAAGCTTGCTTATGATTTTTTCCAGGGTAAAATACTTCATATAGCAGAAGATGGGCACCGGAGGCCTGCCAGGGGGCGCACGAGGCAGGGGGCGCGCCCCCACTCTCGTGGCCAGGGTGTGGGCCCCCTCTGGTACTTTCTTTGCTCAATATTTTTTATAATTCCAAAAATAACTTCCATGCAGTTTCAGGACTTTTGGAGTTGTGCAGAATAGGTCTCTAATATTTGCTCCTTTTCCAGCCCGGAATTCCAGCAGCCGGCATTCTCCCTCTTCATGTAAACCTTGTAAAATAAGAGAGAATAGGCATAAGTATTGTGACATAACTTGTAATAACAACCCATAATGCAATAAATATCGATATAAAAGCATGATGCAAAATGGACGTATCAACTCCCCCAAGCTTAGACCTCGCTTGTGCTCAAGAAGAAGCCGATAACGATAAATATGTCCACATGTTTAGAGATAGAGGTGTCGATAAAATAAAATACGGACATGAGGGCATCATGATCATTCTTATAACAACAACATATATGGATATTGTCATATGATTTCTTATGCTCAAGTAATAATCTATTCACAATGTCAAGTATGAATCAGAAACTTCATTGAAAACTAACAAACTATGATCTCGGTCATCGAAGCGATTGCAATTTATCATAACGTAGGAAAGAGTAAATATAAGAGCTTTTCAGCAAGTCCACATACTCAACTATCATTTAGTCTTTCACAATTGCTAACAATCACGTAATACTTGTGGTTATGGAGTTTTAATCGGACATAGAGAAAGATAGGGGCTTATAGTGTTGCCTCCCAACCTTTTACCTCAAGGGGAATGTCAACAATAATAATTCATGCTAACTTACATCCAATTGGATATATATATATCTGGATCTTTCCAACACAATGTGCTTGCCAAAGGATAAAATGTAAAAAGGAAAGGTGAAGATCACCTTGACTCTTGCATAAGGTATAAGACAATAATAAAAGATAGGCCTTTCGCAGAGGGAAGCAGAGGTTGTCATGTGCTTTTATGGTTGGATGCACAAAATCTTAATGCGAAAGAACGTCACTTTATATTGCCACTTGTGATATGGACCTTTATTATGCAGTCCGTCGCTTTTATTGCTTCCATATCACAAGATCGTATAAAGTTCATTTCTCCACACTAATAAATCATACATATTTAGAGAGCAATTTTTATTGCATGCAACACGACAACTTATTTGCAGGATCTTACTCAATCCATAGGTAGGTATGGTGGACACTTACTGGGTTTAAGGATATTTGGAAGCACAAGTAGTATCTCTACTTGGTGCAAAGAATTTGGCTAGCATGAGGGAGAAAGGCAAGCTCAACATGTTGGATGATCCATGACAATATACTTTATTTCGGATATAACAAAACATAACCCATTATGTTGTCTTCCTTGTCCAACATCAGCTCTTTAGCATGTCATATTGTAATGAGTGCTCACAATCATAAAAGATGTCCAAGATAGTATATTTATATGTGAAAACCTCTCTTTCTTTTATTACTTCCTATTAATTGCAACGATGACCAAAACTTTGTTTGTCAACTCTCAACAACTTTTATTCATCGTGCTCTTTATATGTCAAGTCATTACTCTCCATAAGATCAATATGATCTCTTTATTTCTTTTTGTTCTTTATTTTTCTTTTATTCCCTCAAGATCATTGCAAAATAATCAAGCCCTTGACTCAACACAATCTTTATTATATATAGCTCACGGACTCGATTACATAGAAAGATCGTAAGGCAAAACTCAAAACTAAATCATACTAAAACTTTATTCTACTAGATCAAGATATTACCAAAAGGATCGAACTAAGAAAAACGATAAAGATAGGAGTGTGATGGTGATACGATACCGGGGCATTTCCCCCAAGCTTGGCAGTTGCCAAGGGGAGTGCCCATACCCATGTGTTTATATCCCTTCCTTGGAGGTGGTGATGATGGATATTCGCACATCGAGCGTAGGAGATCCTCCAATTTGCAGATAATGCCCTCGAGTGCGGTGATATGCTCCTTCAACCAAATATTTTCACGTGTGAGATACTTGTTTTGTATACGAGCTAACTCAATCATCTTGAAAGCTTAAATCTCAGTTGGGGTAAGAAGATTGTGATGAGGTTGAAGGATGTCTTCTTCTTTTGCTGCCGAGGCTTGATCCTCCATGGCCTTCTTGATTCCATCATCCATGTTGATATCCCCGGGCTCTTCTCTCTTTGGCCCTATCTTCATTAGCCAAGCATCATTGCCCTCATTGTTGGAGGAGTGGGACGACATGATGCCTGGCCTTGACAACTCTGGCACAAAACAGTTCGAAACAAGAATAGAGGTTATTTGCGTGATACGAGGGTCAAAACCTTCGGGAGATTATATAATGAATTTTTACCGACCAAAATAAGTATTGTGCAAGAAAACGTAGTCCGGAAAGCACACGAGGTGCCCACGAGGCAGGGGGCGCGCCCAGGGGGTAGGGCGCGCCCTCCACCCTCGTGGATGCCTCGTGTCCTTCCCACACTACTTCTTATTTTCCTATTTCTTAAATATTCCAAAACGGAGAAAAATTGCCATTAGAACTGTTTTGGAGTCGGTTTACTTACCATACCACATACCTATTCCTTTTCGGAGTCTGAAACATTCTGGAAAGTGTCCCTTATGTATTCCTCCGGAGTTACGGTTTCAATAATATTAGTTTCAACATTTATAGGATTACCTGAGATATAATGTTTGATTCTTTGACCGTTCACCACCTTCTGATTTGTGCCTTCGAAGTTGTTGATTTTTATGGCACCGGAACGATAGACCTCCTCGATAACGTAAGGACCTTCCCATTTAGAGAGAAGTTTTCCTGCAAAAAATCTTAAACGAGAGTTGAATAGCAACACATAATCACCTACATTAAACTCACGCTTTTGTATCCTTTTTTCATGCCATCTTTTAACTTTTTCTTTAAACAGTTTGGCATTCTCGTAGGACTGAGTTCTCCATTCATCAAGTGAGCTAATGTCAAAAAGCCTCTTCTCACCGGCAAGTTTGAAATCATAGTTGATCTCTTTAATGGCCCAATGTGCCATATGTTCTAGTTCGAGAGGTAAGTGACATGCTTTTCCATAAACCATTTTATACGGAGACATACCCATAGGATTTTTATATGCAGTTCTATAGGCCCATAATGCATCATCAAGTTTTAGACCAATTCTTTCTATATCTATTAACAGTCTTCTGCAAAATTAATTTGAGATCTCTATTACTCAATTCTACTTGACCATTATACTGCCGGTGATACGGAGATGCAATTCTATGATTAACATCATACTTAGGAAGCATTTTATGAAAGGCACCATGAATAAAATGTGAACCACCATCAGTCATTAAATATCTAGGGACTCCAAACCTCAGAAAAATAACTTCTTTAAGCATCTTAATAGAGGTGTTATGATCAGCACTACTAGTTGGAATAGCTTCTACCCACTTAGTAACGTAATCAACAGTAACTAAAATGTGTGTATACCCATTAGAGGAAGGAAACGGTCCCATATAATCAAAGCCCCAAACATCAAATGGTTCAATAACAAGTGAATAATTCATAGGCATCTCTTGACGTCTACTAACATTACCAATTCTTTGACATTCATCACAGGACAAGAAAAACTTACAGGCATCTTTGAAGAGAGTAGGCCAATAAAAACCGGATTGCAATACCTTATGTGCAGTTCTATCTCCAGCGTGGTGTCCTCCATAAGCTTCGGAGTGACACTTGCGTAGGATCTATTCCTATTCATGCTCAGATATACAACGTCTAATAACACCATCTACTCCTTCTTTATAAAGGTGTGGGTCATCCCAGAAGTAATGTCTTAAATCATAGAAAAACTTTTTCATTTGCTGGTATGTGAAATTAGGTGGTATAAATTTAGCAACAATGTAATTACCATAATCAGCATACCATGGAGCAGTGCGAGAAGCATTTATGACAGCTAATTGTTCATTAGCAAAGCAATCATCAATAGGTAGTGGGTCATCAAGAACATTCTCTAACCTAGACAAGTTGTCTGCAACGGGGTTCTCAACTCCCTTTCTATCAATAATATGCAAATAAAATTCTTGTAGCAAGAGAACCCACCTAATAAGTCTAGGTTTAGCATCTTTCTTCTCCATAAGATATTTAATAGCAGCATGATCAGTCTGAACAGTTACTTTGGAATCAACAATATAAGGTCTGAACTTATCACAAGCAAATACAACCGCTAAAAATTCTTTTTCAGTAGTAGCATAATTTCTCTAGACATTGTCTAGAGTTTTACTAGCATATTGGATAACATTAGATTTCTTATCAACTCTTTGTCCTAGAACAACACCTACAGCATAATCACTAGCATCACACATAATTTCAAAAGGTAATTTCCAATCAGGTGGCTGAACAATAGGTGTAGAAATCAAAGCTTTCTTAAGTATTTCAAATGCTTCTACACAATCATCATCAAATACAAAAGGAATATCTTTTTGTAAGAGATTAGTCAGAGGCCTGGAGATTTTAGAGAAATCCTTAATGAACCTCGTATAAAAACCGGCATGACCAAGTAAACTTCTTATACCTTTAATGTCCCTGGGACACGGCATCTTTTCAACAGCATCAACTTTAGCTATGTCAACTTCAATACCTCTTTCAGAAATTTTATGCCCCAATACAATACCTTCATTAACCATAAAGTGGCACTTCTCCCAATCCAAGACAAGATTAGTTTCTTCACATCTCTGCAAAACTCGATCAAGGTTGCTCAAGCAATCATCAAAAGAAGTTCCATATACGGAGAAATCGTCCATGAAAACCTCAACAATCTTTTCACAAAATCAGAGAATATAGCCATCATGCATCTTTGAAAGGTAGCAGGTGCATTACACAAACCAAAAGGCATACGTCTATAAGCAAAGGTACCGAAAGGGAAAGTAAAAGTGGTATTTTTTCTTGATCCTCGTTTGACACAGGTATTTGAGAGAAACCGGAATAACCATCTAGAAAGCAAAAAAGTGTATGTTTGGATAATCTTTCTAGCATTTGATCAATAAAAGGAAAAGGGTAATGATCCTTTTTAGTAGCTTTATTTAATTTTCGGAAAACAATTACCATTCTATAACCTGTAATAATTCTTTATGGGATCAATTCATCTTTATCATTAGGAACAACAGTAATACCTCCCTTCTTAGGGACACAATGGACAGGGCTTACCCACTGACTATCAGCAACGAGATAAATTATACCTGCCTCCAGAAGCTTTAGTATTTCTTTTCTTACCACTTCTTTCATCTTAGGATTTAACCGTCGTTGGTGATCAACAACTGGTTTAGCGTCTTTCTCCAATTTTATTTTGTGCTGGCATAGAGTGGGACTAATGCCCTTAAGATCATCAAGAGTATATCCAATAGCAGCACGGTGCTTCTTTAGAGTTTTCAATAATTTCTTTTCTTCATGCTCTGAAAGGTTAGCACTAATAATAACAGGATATATCCGTTTCTCATCAAGATAAACATATTTAAGAGTATCAGTTAAGGGTTTAAGCTCAAACACGGGATCACCCTTGGGTGGAGGAGGATCCCCTAGGATTTCAACAGGCAAGTTGTGTTTCAAAATAGGTCCCTGTTTAAAGAATACTTCATCTATTTCCCTTCTTTCATTCATAAACATATCATTTTCATGGTCTAGCAAATATTGTTCTAAAGGATCACTAGGAGGCACGGCAATAGAAGCAAGACCAATAATTTCATCTTTATTAGGCAATTCCTCGTCACGGGGTTGTCTACGAAATTTAGCAAAGTTAAACTCATGAGAAATATCCCCCAAACCAATAGTGACAACATCCTTTTCGCAGTCTATCCTAGCATTAACAGTATTCAAGAAGGCTCTACCAAATTTAATGGGACAAAAGTTATCTTGTGGGGAACCAAGAACAAGAAAATCAGCAGGATATTTATCTTTCCCACACAAGACTTCAACATCTCTAACCCGACTGGTGAAATAGTATCTCTATTGGCAAGCTTAATTGTAACATCAATCTCTTCTATCTCAGCAGGTGCAATATCATGCATAATTTCTTTGTCTAAGGAATGAGGTATTGCACTTGCACTAGCACCCATATCACACAAGCCATGATAACAATGATCTCCTATTTTAACAGAAATAACAGGCATGCCTACCATAGGTCTATGTTTATTTTTAATATCAGATCTAGCAATTCTAGCAGCTTCATTGCAGAAGTAAATATCATGCCCATCAATATTATCAGCCAAGAGATCTCTAACCATAGCAATACTAGTTTAAACTTTAATTTGCTCAGGGGGTTTGGGTGTCTTAATGTTACTTTTGTTGACCATATTTGAAGCTTTAGCATGATCCTTTATTCTAACAGGGAAAGGTGGTTTCTCAATATAAGCAGTAGGAACGACAGGATCATTATAAGTGATAGTCTTTTCTTCAACTTTAATAGGTGCAACTACTTTTACTTCAATGGAGGATTATATTTAAACCACTTCTCCTTAGGGAGATCAACATGAGTAGCAAAGGATTCACAGAAAGAAGCTACTATCTCAGAGTCAAGTCCATATTTAGTGCCAAATTCACGGAAAACATCGGTATCCATAAAAGATTTAACACAATCAAACTTAGTTGTTATACCTGACTCCTTACCTTTGTCGAGATCCCAATGTTCAGAGTTGCGTTTAATTCTCTCCAATAAATCCCATTTGAATTCAATAGTCTTCATCATGAAAGAGCCAGTACAAGAAGTATCGAGCATGGAGCGATTATTGAGAGAAAGCCGAGCATAATTTATTGTAATAATCATTTCTCTTGAGAGCTCATGGTTGGGGCACAAATATAACATTGACTTAAGCCTCCCCCAAGCTTGAGCGATGCTTTCTCCTTCGCGAGGCCAAAAATTATATATATAATTACGATCACGATGAACAAAATGCATAGGATAAAATTTCTGATGAAATTCCAATTTCAATTGGTTGTATTTCCATGATCCCATATCATCACATAGCCTAAACCATGTCAATTCCTCTCCCTTCAAAGATAAAGGGAAGACCTTATTCTTGATAACATCCTCGGGCATACCTGCAAGCTTAAATAATCTACAAACTTCATCCACATAGATTAGGTGCAAATCAAGATGTAATGTTCCATCTCCTGTAAAAGGATTAGCTAGCAGTTTCTCTATCATACCCGAAGGAAATTCAAAGTAAACATTTTCAGTAGGTTCAGTAGGTTGAGGATCAACTCTTTGCTCTACTGTTCGGGGTGAAGATACCCCGATCAAGCCCCTCAGAGGATTACTTTCCATAGTAACAAGTGACAGTAAATTTCAGCACACTATATAAATTTTTCCTTACCAAATTCCACCTACCAAAGGTGCTTCACTCCCCGGAAACGGTGCCAGAAAAGATTCTTGATGACCCACAAGTGTAGGGCAACTACAAAATAAGTATTAAGGTAAAGCTAACCATAGCATGAAACATATGGATCCAAATCAGCCCCTTACGAAGCAACTCATAAACTAGGGTTTAACCTTCTGTCACTCTAGCAACCCATCATCTACTTATTACTTCCCAATGCCTTCCTCTAGGCCCAAAAAATGGTGAAGTGTCATGTAGTCGACGTTCACATAACACCACTAGAGGAGAGACAACATACATCTCATCAAAATATCGAACGGATACCAAATTCACATGACTACTTATAGCAAGACTTCTCCCATGTCCTCGGGAACAAACGGAACTACTCAAAAATCATATTCATGTTCATAATCAGAGGGGTATTCATATGCATAAAGGATCTGAACATATGATCTTCCACCAAATAATCCAACTAGCATCAACTACAAGGAGTAATCCACACTATTAGCAACCCACATGTACCAATCTGAGGCTTTGGGACAAAGATTGAATACAAGAAATGAACTAGGGTTTTAGAGGAGATGGTGCTAGTGAAGATGTTGATGGAGATTGACCCCCTCCTGATGATAGGATCCTTTGTGATGACGATGGTGATGATTTCCCCCTCCAGGAGGGAAGTTTCCCCGGCAGAACAGCTCCGCCGAAGCCCTAGATTGGTTCCACCAAGGTTCCGCCTCGTGGCGGCGGTGTTTCTTCCCAAAATCTTGCTTATGATTTTTTCCAGGGTAAAAGACTTCATATAGCGAAGATGGGCACCGGAGGCCTGCCGGGGTGCACGAGGCAGGCGCGCCCCACTCTCGTGGCTGTGGTGTGGGCCCCTCTGGTACTTTCTTTGCTCAGTACTTTTATTAATTCCAAAAATAACTTCGTGGAGTTTCAGGACTTTTGAGTTGTGCAGAATAGGTCTCTAATATTTGCTCCTTTTCCACCCTGAATTCCAGCAGCCGGCATTCTCCCTCTTCATGTAAACCTTGTAAAATAAGAGAGAATAGGCATAAGTATTGTGACATAACTTGTAATAACAACCCATAATGCAATAAATATTGATATAAAAGCATGATGCAAAATGGACGTATCAACTCCCCCAAGGTTAGACCTCACTTGTCCTCAAGCAGAAGCAGATAACGATAAATATGTCCACATGTTTAGAGATAGAGGTGTCGATAAAATAAAATACGGACATGAGGGCATCATGATCATTCTTATAACAGCAACATATATGGATATTGTCATATGATTTCTTATGCTCAAGTAATAATCTATTCACAATGTCAAGTATGAATCAGAAACTTCATTGAAAACTAACAAACTATGATCTCGGTCATTGAGGCCATTGCAATTTATCATAACGTCGGAAAGAGTAAATATAAGAGCTTTTCAGCAAGTACACATACTCAACTATCATTTAGTCTTTCACAATTGCTAACACTCACGTAATACTTGTGGTTATGGAGTTTTAATCGGACACAGAGAAAGATAGGGGCTTATAGTGTTGCCTCCCAACCTTTTACCTCAAGGGGAATGTCAACAATAATAATTCATGCTAACTTACATCCAATTGTATATATATATCTGGATCATTCCAACACAATGTGCTTGCCAAAGGATAAAATGTAAAAAGGAAAGGTGAAGATCACCTTGACTCTTGCATAAGGTATAAGACAAGAATAAAAGATAGGCCCTTCGCAGAGGGAAGCAGAGGTTGTCATGTGCTTTTATGGTTGGATGCACAAAATCTTAATGCGAAAGAACGTCACTTTATATTGCCACTTGTGATATGGACCTTTATTATGTGGTGTGTCGCATTTATTGCTTCCATATCACAAGATTGTATAAAGCTTATTTTCTCCACACTGATAAATCATACATATTTAGAGAGCAATTTTTGTTGCATGCAACATGACAACTTACTTGCAGGATCTTACTCAATCCATAGGTAGGTATGGTGGACTCTTATGTCAAAACTGGGTTTAAGGATATTTGGAAGCACAAGTAGTATCTCTACTTGGTGCAAAGAATTTGGCTAGCATGAGGGAGAAAGGCAAGCTCAACATGTTGGATGATCCATGACAATATACTTTATTTCGGATATAAGAAAACATAACCCATTACGTTGTCTTCTTTGTCCAACATCAACTCTTTAGCATGTCATATTGTAATGAGTGCTGACAATCATAAAAGATGTCCCAGATAGTATATTTATATGTGAAAACCTCTCTTTCTTTTATTACTTCCTATTAATTGCAACGATGACCAAAACTTTGTTTGTCAACTCTCAACAACTTTTATTCATCGTACTCTTTATATGTGAAGTCATTACTCTCGATAAGATCAATATGATCTCTTTATTTCTTTTTGTTCTTTCTTTTTCTTTTATTCCCTCAAGATCATTGCAAAATAATCAAGCCCTTGACTCAACACAATCTTTATTATATATAGCTCACAGACTCGATTACATAGAAAGATCATAAGGCAAAACTCAAAACTAAATCATACTAAAACTTTATTCTACTAGATCAAGATATTACCAAAAGGATCAAACTAAGAAAAACGATAAAGATAGGAGTGTGATGGTGATACGATACCGGGGCACCTCCCCCAAGCTTGGCAGTTGCCAAGGGGAGTGCCCATACCCATGTGTTTATGTCCCTTCCTCAGAGGTGGTGATGATGGATAGTCGCACATCGAGCGTAGGAGATCCTCCAATTTGCGGATAATGCCCTTGAGTGCGGTGATATGCTCCTTCAACAAAATATTTTCACGTGTGAGATACTTGTTTTGTATACGAGCTAACTCAATCATCTTGAAAGCTTCAATCTCAGTTGGGGTAAGAAGATTGTGATGAGGTTGAAGGATGTATTCATCTTTTGCTGCCGAGGCTTGATCCTCCATGGCCTTCTTGATTCCATCATCCATGTTGATCTCCCCGGGCTCTTCTCTCTTCGGCCATATCTTCATTAGCCAAGCATCGTTGCCCTCATTGTTGGAGAGTGGGGCGACATGATGCCCGGCCTTGACAACTCTGGCGAAAACAGTTCAAACAAGAACAGAGGATATTTGCGTGATACGAGGGTCAAAACCTTCGGGAGATTATATAATGAATTTTTACCGACCAAAAGATGTATTGTGCAAGAAAACGGAGTCCGGAGAGCACACGAGGTGCCCACGAGGCAGGGGGCGCGCCCGCGCCCTCCACCCTCGTGGATGCCTCGTGTCCTTCCCGTACTACTTCTCATTTTCCTATTTTCTTAAATATTCCAAAACGGAGAAAAATTGCCATTAGAACTGTTTTGGAGTCGGTTTACTTACCGTACCATATACCTATTCCTTTTCGGAGTCTGAAACATTCTGGAAAGTGTCCCTTATGTATTCCTTTGGAGTTACGGTTTCAATAACATTAGTGTCAACATTTATAGGATTACCTGAGATATAATGTTTGATTATTTGACCGTTCACCACCTTCGGATTTGTGCCTTCGAAGTTGTTGATTTTTATGGCACCGGAACGATAGACCTCCTCGATAATGTAAGGACCTTCCCTTTTATAGAGAAGTTTTCCTGCAAAAAATCTTAAAGAGAGTTGAATAGCAACACATAATCACCTACATTAAACTCACGCTTTTGTATCCTTTTTTCATGCCATCTTTTAACTTTTTCTTTAAACAGTTTGGCATTCTCGTAGGAGTGAGTTCTCCATTCGTCAAGTGAGCTAATGTCGAAAAGCCTCTTCTCATCGGCAAGTTTGAAATCATAGTTGATCTCTTTAATGGCCCAATATGCCTTATGTTCTAGTTCGAGAGGTAAGTGACATGCTTTTCCATAAACCATTTTATACGGAGCAATACCCATAGGATTTTTATATGCAGTTCTATAGGCCCATAATGCATCATCAAGTTTCTTGGACCAATTCTTTCTATATCTATTAACAGTCTTTTGAAAATTAATTTGAGATCTCTATTACTCAATTCTACTTGACCACTATACTGCGGGTGATACGGAGATGCAATTCTATGATTAACATCATACTTAGCAAGCATTCTACGAAAGGCACCATGAATAAAATGTGAACATCCATCAGTCATTAAATATCTAGGGACTCCAAACCTCGGAAAAATAATTTCTTTAAGCATCTTAATAGAGGTGTTATGATCAGCACTACTAGTTGGAATAGCTTCTACCCACTTAGTAGAGTAATCAACAGCAACTAAAATGTGTGTATACCCATTAGAGGAAGGAAACGGTCCCATATAATCAAAGCCCCAAACATCAAATGGTTCAATAACAAGTGAATAATTCATAGGCATCTCTTGACGTCTACTAATATTACCAATTCTTTGACATTCATCACAGGACAAGACAAACTTACAGGCATCTTTGAAGAAAGTAGGCTAATAAAAACCGGATTGCAATACCTTATGTGCAGTTCTATCTCCAGCGTGGTGTCCTCCATAAGCTTCGGAGTGACACTTGTGTAGGATCTATTCCTGTTCATGCTCTGGTATACAACGTCTAATAACACCATCTACTCCTTCTTTATAAAGGTGTGGGTCATCCCAGAAGTAATGTCTTAAATCATAGAAAAACTTTTTCATTTGCTGGTATGTGAAATTAGGTGGTATAAATTTAGAAACAATGTAATTAGCATAATCAGCATACCATGGAGCAGTGCGAGAAGCATTTATGACAACTAATTGTTCATCGGGAAAGCTATCATCAATAGGTAGTGGGTCATCAAGAACATTCTCTAACCTAGACAAGTTGTCTGCAACGGGGTTCTCAACTCCCTTTCTATCAATAATATGCAAATAAAATTCTTGTAGCAAGAGAACCCATCTAATAAGTCTAGGTTTAGCCTCTTTCTTCTCCATAAGATATTTAATAGTAGCATGATCAGTCTGAACAGTTACTTTGGAATCAACAATATAAGGTCTGAACTTATCACAAGCAAATACAACCGCTAAAAATTCTTTTTCAGTAGTAGCATAATTTCTCTAGGCATTGTCTAGAGTTTTACTAGCATATTGGTTAACATTAGATTTCTTATCAACTCTTTGTCCTAGAAGAGCACCTACAGCATAATCACTAGCATCACACATAATTTCAAAAGGTAAATTCCAATCAGGTGGCTGAACAATAGGTGCAGAAATCAAAGCTTTCTTAAGTATTTCAAATGCTTCTACACAATCATCATCAAAGACAAAAGGAATATCTTTTTTTAAGAGATTAGTCAGAGGCCTGGAGATTTTAGAGAAATCCTTAATGAACCTCCTATAAAAACCGACATGACCAAGTAAACTTCTTATACCTTTAATGTCCTTGGGACACGGCATCTTTTCAATAGCATCAACTTTAGCTATGTCAACTTCAATACCTCTTTCAGAAATTTTATGCCCCAATACAATACCTTCATTAACCATAAAGTGGCACTTCTCCCAATTCAAGACAAGATTAGTTTCTTCACATCTCTGCAAAACTCGATCAAGGTTGCTCAAGCAATCATCAAAAGAAGTTCCATATACGGAGAAATCATCCATGAAAACCTCAACAATCTTTTCACAAAAATCAGAGAATATAGCCATCATGCATCTTTGAAAGGTAGCAGGTGCATTACATAAACCAAAAGGCATACGTCTATAAGCAAAGGTACCGAAAGGGAAAGTAAAAGTGGTCTTTTTTCTTGATCCTCTTTTGACACAGGTATTTGAGAGAAACCGGAATAACCATCTAGAAAGCAAAAAAGTGTATGTTTTGATAATCTTTCTAGCATTTGATAAATAAAAGGAAAAGGGTAATGATCCTTTTTAGTAGCTTTATTTAATTTGCGAAAAAAATTACCATTCTATAACCTGTAATAATTCTTTTTTTTGACAAAAGAACAGTAGGGTAAGCCCCCTACTGTGAGTCATTTTCATTTATTAAAAGAGTATCCAAATTACATAATCAAGTGGTTGTTGGGGGGACAACCAAGTAGGTACAATCTAGGGGTAGGAAAGTACAGAGATTATGGAAAAATTAAATATTGTCTATCCATGAGGACATTCCCTCTTTTAGAGTGGGTTTAGCCCTCAACATGGTCATTTTGAAATATCTGACAAAGTCATTCTTGCACTCATTTATTGAGCAAGGAATCCCTTCAAAGATCATCCCATTCCTTTGGTTCCATATTCTCCAGCATCCAAGAATCATGATTTCCATGAAGTGGTCAATTTTATATCTGTGTTTAGCATCAATAATCATATTGTTGGTCTCCATATCCGAATTCCATTCAAATCCAATGTTCCACCAGAAACCTTGACTAAATGGACAAGTAAATAGAAGACGAGTCCTGTCTTCATAGTTTTCATTGTTGCATAGGACACATATAGTGGAATCGAGGTGCATGCTTTTTCTGATCAAAAGATCACATGTATTTATTCTGTCATTTAGGATGAGCCAACAGAAAAATTTATGTCTTGGTAGACAACATGATTTCCATAGTCATTTAAAGGTGGCAGCTGCATCTTCACCATTCATAAGGTATCCATAGATCTTCTTTGTAATGTTTTATTGTTACCCCTGTTGAAGGTCCATGTGTCCTTGTCCTCTGAGTTCCTGATATTGTTTAGCTCTCCTGATAGAAGGTGGAATTGATGGTGGGCTTGAATGGAAAGAGGAAGTTGGAACAGGCTGTAAAGGTTCTCTAATTCCTTGGCTTCTTTGATAGATATGCTTTCCTTTTGGGTAAAAGAGTGAAGCTCAGGGTATTTAATTTTCCTAATATCACCATTCCATATGTCATCCCATAGCAGATTAGTGCAACCAGATTTGATGTCACAAGTGGTCATTTCCCTGAAAAGGTCATACATTTTCATGCAATCTTTCCACCAAAAGGATCCTTTGCTTCTGTTGTAATGAGGAACATCATTGTTATGGTAGTGAGCCTCCCATATTAATTTAACCCATGGGACATCCACTTTATTATAGAACTTGAACAAGTGTTTTATGAGAAGGGCTTTATTTTGTTCTCTAAGATTCAAAACCCCAAGTCCTCCTTGCTGTTTGGGTTTGCATGTCATCTCCCAGCTGGCCAGGCATTTACCACCTTTATTGATTTCATTTCCATACCAAAGGAAATTTCTGCTTGATTTATCCACATGGTCCAGAATGGTAACATGGACTTTAAGAGAGCACATGGAAAATATAGGCATGGAAGCAACAACAGAGTTGACATAAGTGAGTCTCCCAGAATGGTTCATGAACCTGGCAACCCCTGATAATCTCTTATCAATCTTAGATATAACTGGTATGAGGTCATGAACAGAGGGTTAGGTGGTGCCCATAGGTAGCCCAAGATAGGTGAAAGGAAGGCTTTCAACTTTACAACCAAAAGAGTTAGCAAGGTTGTTGATGGGTTGTTGATCCATATTTATAGGGATCATGGATGATTTGCTGTAATTAACAAATAGCCCAGTGGACATACTGAATAGATTAAGCAGGTATTTGAGATGACAGAGTTGCTCTTCATCAGCATGCATGATCAATAGAGTATCATCTGCATATTGAATAATAGGGTAGTCAAGACCATATGCCTGATTTGTGGGGAGAGTGAGTTCACCATTTGCCCAAGCAGCATTGATAATAGACTGAAGTAGATCAGCAGCAATGATATATAGAAGAGGGGAGTGAAGATCTCCTTGTCTGACTCCTCTTTTACATATAATTTTTTTCCCAGCAACACCATTTAACAGGACAGATGTTGATGCAAGTTACCCAATTTATTCATCTTGGACCAAAACCCTTTGCTTTCAACATGGCAATAATTGCATTGTATACAATCTTGTCAAAAGCTTTCTCAAAATCAAGTTTGAGTATGATGATAGGTTTCCTTGATTGATGACATAGATGAATGTATTCAAGAGCAAATCCCAAGCAATCCTGGATATTTCTCCTTTTATGAAACCATATTGATTCGATGAATGATGAGGTAATGATTTTTCGAGCTCTATTGGCCATGAGCTTTGTGATGATTTTGGGAGCAAGGCTGACCAGGGAAATGGGTCTGAAATCATTCATGCCAATAGGGTTTGAAATCTTTGGGATGAGAGTAATAAAAGCAGTATTAATACTCTGAATATCAATGTTTCCTTCAAAAAAATCCCTAATCATAGTGTAAATGTAGCGACCTGACCCAAAATCGGTCAAATCTACGTATGCATACCATCCCAAGATCATGCTGGTACTCACAAGACATCGATGAAATAATCAAAGTTCAATCACACCTGAATTTTATTACACGATTCTCATATAGAGTCTTTATTACAAGAGAATAAATTCGCTCAAGGCCAACTCATGAGAAATAAACTACTAATTCTGCGAAGCGTAGAAGATAAAGCGAGTCCATCCGACTCCAAAGGGCAATCG
The DNA here is from genome assembly GCA_021605205.1 of Aegilops longissima. NCBI lineage: Eukaryota > Viridiplantae > Streptophyta > Magnoliopsida > Poales > Poaceae > Aegilops > Aegilops longissima. The sequence continues at coordinate 356,974,700 of CM038682.1, forward strand.
CTAAGCGCGGAGCGTAGCCTCACTCCCGATCGAATATACCTCGCAACATAAGACGTTGCAGCCATGTAGGTCAGCTTTTTGAATAAGCTGGCAAGTCATGAAGAATAACAATAATAAAGTTACTAACACTATATGCATTTTGGCTGTGGAGCTCTAAGTTTCATCATTTTGCGAAAAGCCAATTTTCTCCTACTACCGTGGACTTGCTTGCAAAAATTACTACAAATTGTTGGTAGTTATTGAGATGGTTCCGCCAACCAATATCTCATTCCCAAATTATAAGTCATAAAACCCTCAAATTAATTCATTAGTTTTAGTGTTGAGATTTCCGAATACTTCCAAGTTCCAGAGGCTCAAATTGTCCGTAACCGGGGACACGGCTAATCGATTAGATCTTTAACTCTGCAGAGGTTTATGACTTTCCCGCAAGAATCATTCCCTCCTTTTAAGTCTTCGCACTTCATGGTGTTTGAAGACGGGACGAATGAAACAGGGTCTTCCAAAGAGTTCTTACAGCTACTGCCGTACCCATCCAATCCTACCGTTCTTCTACATCTCATAGTACCGCCCAGCCAACGTCACTACTAGGGTTGACCCAGCCGAGCCCATAATGGCTTGCGGCTGCATGTAAGCTTCCGGTCATGGGGCATCCATCCTTCTCTTCGTGGCTGGGTGAAGCTTTCCGCAAGATGTCATGGCACTTCTCCATGCATCCCGCCAACCACCTGGGTTCTCCAGGTGCCCGTCAACCGTCCTCCACCCAGTAGTGAATTTCGAAGTCCATCTTGGTCATTGTAGTTCATGGGGTTGTCATCATCATTGACTCTCACATCTTGCTTATGAATATCACTCAACCAAAACCCGTCTACGAGCATAGCAAAATAAACTACTTCGTCCCGGGGTCATGGTAACAAGGGGATTGGTTCATCCTACCACATGATACTACTCAAGATTAAATACTTCAAAATTTCAACTACTGCATGCATGGTGGGGTGGTGATAACTTCTAATGCACAAAAACATAGGTATAGAAAATAACATGATCAAAACTTGCCTTGCTGATGATCCTCGTAAGCTAAAGATTCGTAGTAGCAAGCTTCGCACTCCGGAAACTCTACCGAGACAAACAATAATCACAATAAGCATATAGCATAGGATCACATAACACAATAGCATAGTAATAGCAACATAACACACCAAAACAACCAAACCAAAACCCAATGGAAATCTCAAAGAAAACCAACTCAAGTTTCCTACTTCAAACAACAACTAGAATAGTTTTATATAACAAAATTTTTTCTAACATAACCTAATCATGGTTTTATGTTAACTTAACAGAAAAGATTTCATTAAACAACTAGGAGCAAAAAGAATTAATTTAAAATCTATTATGAAACTCCTATTAGGCCTAATTCAAATTCTATTAAGAAAAATAAAATAAAACTTTTATTTATTATAAATAAAAGTTCATCCTATAAAGTGACAGAAACTATCCTAGAATAATCAATCACATGTTAAAATAAATTTATTTACTAATTAAAATAATAGGAAAACAGTAGCTAGTAATTTAATTAGGATTAACAAGATTCTGCTTAAAACTAATTTTTATTAATCCTAAAATACCCAAATTAATTCCTATGGTTTGTCAATGTCAAAATAAAGTTGGGACAAAAGAATCATCCAAAAATAATTTTTCTAACTCATGTTATAACAGATTTACTATTCTGACTAAAACTAAAATAAAGCAATTTTAATTAATTTTAACATAGCTAAATATATTTTCTACAGAAACTATAGAAAATTTGCAAACCAACAAAAAAAGAATCACCTAAAAATATTAAACAGAATAAAAGATATGAATTTTTCAAAACAGGAACTATTCTGCTAAAACAGAAAACGAAAATAAATGAAAAAGGGCCTAATGGGCCTAAACTACGCACTGAGCGTAATATAAACTAAACGGGCCTAGGGTTAAACTGAATCGGGCCGGGCTAAATAAAATAAACCCTAACCTAAATTAAACCGGACTAAACCGGAGCGGACCGGTTTTATTAAAAAGAAATACCCCTTCGGGGGTGATCTAATCTCTGTAGAGATTACGATCAGACGGGGAGGAGATCTCGGCGACTTACGGAGCTCGGCGGCGGCGGCGGCGGTGGCGGAATCGCTGGCCTCTCCGGTCGTCGGGAGGTCGATGGAGTGGCTCGGCGGGTCGGGAGGGTCGGTGGGGTCGGGAGGGCTAGGCGGGCGGCGACGCAAATGGGCGGCGGAGGCTCGGGCTCCCGGACGGCGTGAGAGAGGAGGAGGGCTCCGGAGGGGTAAGGGAATGGGGTGCGGGGGGGCTTTATAGGCGGGGCCTCGGCGTTGGCAAGGGGCGATCGGGAGATCGGCATCCGGATCTCACGGATCCGCGATCGGCGGCGCGGGCGTGGCTTGGGGCGGGGTTGAAGACGGGCGGGTCCACTGCCAGAGAGAGAGAGAGGGCGGGCGGTCAGGCGACCGGGCAACGTTTCAGGCGAGGGGGTGGTGCGGTCGGTCTGCTGGGCGGCTCATTGGCTGGGCCGGCTCGGTGGGCTGGTGGTGGGTGGCTTGGGCATTGGCTGGGCGAGGGGCTGGTGGCGCTTTGGGGGGGTTTAAATTTATTTTTAAATAAAACAAAACAGAGATATCTTTTAAAATATAAATATTTTATATAGGACATATATATACCAAAATGATCAGGGAATATTCCTATCATTTGAACATTTTCCAAAGGCAAAATCCAAACTTTATAAAAATCCATTTTTCCAATATTCAAATAAAACTCAAGTTTGAATTCAAAACTTTTGGCAAGGTTTTCCTCTGATATTTTTGGAGTGTCATGTTTACTTCTCTCATACTTTTGATCAAGTATTCATCAGGCATAGTTTTTGAAATGATTCCCACTTGCCAAAGTTTGAATTCAAATTTGAAAACTCAAAACCCTTCTGAAACTTCAAATGGCATTCAAATTCAAACAGGATGCATAGATGCTTAGCTATAATTGTAAAACATTCCAAATAGGAAATTTGGGATGTTACAAACCTACCCACCTTAAGATGAATCTCACCCTCGAGATTCGGGTTGGCTAGCAAATAGGTGCGGGTGGTCTCAAGAAGGTCTTCTTGGCGCTCCCTGTGGCTTCTTCCTCGGTGTGGTGACTCCACAAAGACCTTGCAAAACTTGATGACCTTGCTGCGGGTGACTGTGGTCGCAGTCTCGAGAATCGGACGGGTTTCTCCTTGTAGGTCAGATCCTTTGTCAAGCTGTATGGCCTCTAGGGGGCCTTGTGTCTCTCAACGGAACATCGGCCATGTCGGCATGACACTTCTTCACCGAGAAACATGGAAGACATCATGAACTCCGGACAATCCTTCCGCAATTCCAACTTGTAAGCAACTTCTCCACGACGCTCGAGGATTTTGTAGGGCCAATGAATCGGGTGCTAACTTCCTTTGACACCAAACCTCTTGATTCCACGGTGAGACACACGAAGATATGCTCGGTCTCCCGCTTCGTAAGTCACTTCCTTGCGCTTCATCGTCGGCATAACTCTTACGTCTCGATTGTGCTATCTTGAGTCTGTCTCGAATCAGCTTGACTTTCTCTTCGAATCCTCGATAAGATCGGAACCGAAAAGTGATCGATCTCCAACACTATCCCACAACAATGGTGTTCTCGCACCTCCTTCCAGTATAGAGCTTGAAAGGGCCATCTTCGATGGATTGATAACTGTTGTTGTATGAGAACTCTGCGTCGGCAAATTATCATCCCAGCTAGACCCATAGTCTAGCACACACGCTCTCAACATGTCCTCCGAATCTGATTGACTCTCTCGGTCATCCATCATCTGCGGATGAAAAGCTGTATTGAATTCCAGCCTCGCACCCAAAGTTTCATGCAACTGCTTCCAAAACTTTGAGGTAAACTGTGTTCCTCTATCGACACGATTTTCCTTGGAACTCCATGCGGACATACGATCCTGGTCATGTATATCTTGGCCAACTTAGCACTGGTATAGGTAGTCTTCACGGAATGAAGTGAGCTACCTTGGTCAAACGATCAACCACTACCCAGATAGAATCATAACCTGAACGGGTCTGGGTAATCCCGTGATGAAATCCATTCCAAGTTTCTCCCATTTCCAATCTGGAATCGGCAAAGGTTGAAGTAACCCTGCTGGCTTCGATGTTCGCCTTTACACGTTGACAAACATCGCATCATCGCTACGCACTCGGCAATATCCTTCTTCATACCGTCCACCGAAACTTTCCTTCAAATCCGGTACATCTTGGTGTTGCTGTGGTGAATCGAGTACGGTGAATCATGAGCCTCCTAAAGAATTAGCTTCCTGAGTTCGGGATCATTGGGCACATAAATACGATCCTCGAACCATATAGCTCCGTGTTCATCCTTACAGAATCCTTTAGCTTTTCCTTCATTCATCTTCTGCTTTATCTCATCAATTTCCTTGTCCGACTTCTGGGCTTCACGAATCCTTTCGGCCAAAGTGGACTGAACTTCCAGAGTTGCAATATATCCTCTCGAAACTATCTCCAGTCGGAGATCTCTGAGGTCATCGACTAACTCCTGGGGTAATCCTCCTGCTATAAGAGTATTCACATAACTCTTACGGCTCAAGGCATCTGCTACAACATTAGCCTTACCTGGGAGGTAATGCAGTCTCATGTCATAGTCCTTGATTAACTCTAGCCATCTCCTCTGCCTGAGGTTTAACTCTTTCTGCGTGAAAATATACTTCAAGCTCTTGTGATCTGTGTAAACATCACAACGGTTTCGATGAGGAAATGTCTCCTGTGTCTTGAGTGCATGCACTACGGCCGCTAACTCCAAATCATGTGTGGCATAATTCATCTTGTGAGGTCGTAGCTGTCTGGAGGCATAAGCTACAACTTTTCCTTCCTGCATTAGTACTCCTCCGAGTCCTTGACGAGAAGCGTCACAATAAACTTGGTATTCCTTGTGTATGTCCGGCAAAATCAACACTGGGGCTGTAACCAACCGTTTCTTCAATTCCTGAAAACTGGCTTCACATTCATCGGTCCAAACATACTTGGCTTCCTTCTTCAATAGCTCAGTCATGGGCTTGGCAATCTTCGAGAAGTTCTCAATAAACCTCCGATAATATCCTGCGAGTCCGAGAAAATCTGCGGATCTCCTTGATCGAGGTGGGTGACGCCAATCGGTGATCGATTCAACCTTGGCGGGATCAACGCTATTCCTTCTCCTGAAATAACATGTCCGAGGAATCCAACTTCTTTCAACCAAAATTCACATTTGCTGAATTTGGCATACAATGATGTTCTCAAGTTTTTCCGAACTAGACGCAAATGTTCCTTATGCTCTTCCTCGCTCTTGAGAAAATCAATATATCATCGATGAACACCACGACAAACTTGTCCAGATATTCCATAAACACCTTGTTCATCAAATTCATGAAGTATGCAGGAGCATTAGTCAATCCAAATGACATGACGGTATACTCATATAAACCATACCGTAGTGAATGTTGTTTTGGGTATATCCTTTTCACGGATCTTCAATCGATGATACCCGATCAAGATCGATCTTAGAGAATACCTTGGCTCCAACTACGATCAAACAGATCATTAATCATCGGCAGAGGGTACTTGTTCTTGATGGTTACTTCGCTCAACGCACGATAATCCACAACCATCCTCAAGCTTCCATCCTTCTTCTCTACCAAAAGAACTGGGGCTCCCCAAGGTGATGAGCTTGGCCGAATATATCCTTTCTCCAATAACTCATTAATTTGATCCTTGATCTCTTTCAACTCATTCGGTGGCATCCGATAAGGTCTCTTGGATATTGGGGCTATGCCGGCAATAACTCAATCAAAATTCAATGTCCCGTCCGTGGCATTCTGGTAATTCCTCAGGAAACACATCGGAAAATCTTGCACCATCGGCACTTCCTCCCTGAACAACTCCCGTGAGGGAATTCACCGATTCTTCATCCGCTACGTCTGGATACATACTTGATCCTCTTACGCGCCCGGTGGTGAGCAGAATAGACTTATGGGCACGATCTATGTTTCCTTCAAACTTCGTCAACCAATCCATGCCTCGGATTACATCCAAGGTCTGGGTTTCCAACACTATGAGGTCTGCGGAAATTTATGGTTCCCGATGTTGAGGGTTGCACGACAGCCTAAGCCTCGCCATCATTTCTCCTCCTGCGAGCCGACGCGAAGGGGGCTTCTAAGGGTTTTAGTGGGCAACCCTGCTTTTCCACAACTACCCTTTATATGAATGAATGCGTTGCACCGTAATCAAAGAGTACCAAAACTGAACGTGAATTCAATAAAACTTACCAACCACGATTATCGGCTGATCATAGACGCCCTCCACGCCAATGTGGTTCACCGAGCACGAGGGAACGGATTGGGCTTCTTCGCCGAGCCTCCATTGCCGTTTCCATTCCTCCGCTTGGCCTCCGGGCAGTCGGTGGCATAGTGCCCTGTCTTCCGCACTTGAGGCGGTGATGTGGCTCAGATCCTTCGGAGCCGGGCAGAACGATGCTGATTGCCATTACCGTTTCCATTGCCATTGCCATGGCACGACTTGTTGTCCTGGCGCGGTTGTTCCCATTTCCTCCATGGTTATGGCCTCCATGGTTATGATGGGTGTGCCCTCCCGAGTATGGTGCATAACGGGCTTGCCGAGCTCCCGAGTTGTGCTTCCCCGGCTGTACTTCCGCTATGCTTTCAATCTGGGCCCATGCCCAGCACATGGCCCACCACCTCCCTCAGGCCTCCTGGAGGAGTCCGCCCGCCGCCGAGTCCGCTGGCCACGCCAGCCGCCGTGCCCTCCCCAAGGCACCGGACCCCCCCCCTTTATAACCCCCCCCTCTCCCTCCTCACCGCCCCCCACCCACAGTCGCCTGCCGCTCGACCCCACCGACCCGCCACCGCCCGACCCCCGCGAGCCCGGAGCCGGCAGCGACCACGGAGGTAGCCACGCCGCGCCACCCCGGTCCGGTTTTATTCCAAAACCGATCCGGTTTTCTTCGTTGTTCGGTTTTTAAAAAACCTAGATTGGTTTATTTTTTCGGTTTTATTATTTAGTGAACGCTCACCGACCCGTTCGTTTTAATGAACGTGTTACGCGTTAGTTTCTGTTAACGAACGTCCGCTTTGGTTAACTGCTCATCGTTTTTCTTTTATTGGATTTAATCCGTTATTTTCCGAATTCGATTTTCGATCCAATCTTCAAATCAGTTTATTTTCTCGCTCGTTTATCGAATCGGTGATTCAAGCGCCGGAGTTTCGTTTAAACCGCCGTTCGACTAACCCACTTAAACAAAGTTTTGCTACTGTAGAATTTGACCAAGTTTTAAATTGCTAAAACCGAGTCGATCTCTCTCGACTTTCGACCTTCGATGCTTTATTTGATTCGATTATTTTTGCAACCAGGGTTCTTAAGTTGAACTCTCTGGTTAGATCTTTTATTTGAGATTTCCCTGTGCATTAGATGAGTACTTATTGTATGCTTGTTGTTTGTCTGCGTTAGATCACCCGGAGTGCGCCGCTTGTTACTTCGAATCCCTAGGTCTCGCGGATCATCAGCAAGGCAAGTAACATTTGATCATACCTTTTCTACTACCCAGTTTTTATGCATTAGCCCTATTCCTCAAACACTTGCATGTTTAGGATCAACTTAAATTGTGGGATGGGAAGTAGATTGAGGTAGTACCTAATACCTGTTTTACTTATGAAACCTTGGGAGTTACTTCTCGTTTGCTTATTATGCCATGCTATGCTAGTAGGCGTGGATTGGGTGAGTGAATATCCATGACAGATGTGAGATTGTTAATTAATGGTTTATCTAAGGTGGCAACCTAAACACACATCTGGGTGGATTGAGGCACTGGTTTCTATCAGGACTTTCTGTATTTCTTGGACCGCCACCGGCTCTAAGGGATCATGAGATTATTTAAACTAGAAACTTCCGTGTGCAGCCACAAGCCAATATGGGCTCTGGCATAGTTGAGTAAGTTGTGCGAACTCTTACGGGTAGGCTAGATGATGTAGGGGATGTAGGTTGGTCGGTCTACCCACATGTAAGGTGCTAGTGCTTACGAAAGATTGTGTCTCGGTCATCCGTTTCTCAAACACCATGTAGTCACGAGAACCAAGCGGAGGCGATCGAGTCTTGTGGGGAAAAGTCAAACCTCTGCGAGTGTATAAACTAATCATGATTAGCCGTGTCCCGGTTATGGGCGTCTTGAGTATCTAGTAATTGAATATCATGTGAATCTCAACATGTTACTTCTAATAAATGTTATTGGGTTTTGATGAGTACTTTTTAATTGGGATTGAGGATGCTGTCAACCATTCTCAATGTTTAACAACCACCATGATAGTTAAATAAAATTATTCCTTTGTTGTAGGGAAAAACTAGCTTTATGCAAAAATGTAACCGTAGAGCTTTACCCCCAGCCATATATGCATGTAGTATAGGATTATTCCTTCATTACTCTCTATATGTTACATTGCGGCATATTCCATGTCTTGACCCGTTTTGGGCTGCAACTTTCATGTTGCGACTTTTGAACTGACAGTAAGGTGTTAGGTCGTGGTTCTATACTCGTGATGCCGATGGAGTTGATGGACTCACTTATCTTCCAAGCCTTCCTGTTATTATTAGATGGCCTTAAGCCATATTATTGTAATAAGTTCCCTTGTGGACAACGTTGTAATAAGTGTGTGATTGCTACTCTGCTATAAATCCTTGAAATCTGTGTGGTGTCAGCATTCTGATCCAGGATGACACCGAGCACGAGACTTGATCCATTGGTCTGGTCGCTACAGTGCAAAGAATTTGGCTAGCATGAGGGAGAAAGGCAAGCTCAACATGTTGGATGATCCATGACAATATACTTTATTTGGATATAAGAAAACACAACCCATTACGTTGTCTTCTTTGTCCAACATCAACTCTTTAGCATGTCATATTGTAATGAGTCTTGACAATCATAAAAGATGTCCAAGATAGTATATTTATATGTGAAAACCTCTCTTTCTTTTATTACTTCCTATTAATTGCAGCGATGACCAAAACTTTGTTTGTCAACTCTCAACAACTTTTATTCATCGTACTCTTTATATGTGAAGTCATTACTCTCGATCCCCCAAAATGGTTCAATTCCGTTAAAAAGCCATGCTTCGAAATGTTCGGCCTTGCATTAAAAGAAAATCTTGGTAAAAATTTTGATAATTTGCCCTTCCCGAGTTCCCGTGGGTCCTCTGTTCGCCTTGCTTCCAAAGGGCTCCCTTTTTCCTTCAAAGGGGCCTTCTCCACTCGGAAAGGCCCCCAAGTCCATTTTTCCTCAAATTCTCCTGTCGCCATCTCCGAAAGACTTTTCCTCATTTAGGAAGTCCGCGGGCCTTCCCCCGCCCGCCACGTAGCCTCCTGGCCCAATTAGCCCAATTTCCCGGGGAACCCCAAGGGATTAAAGGAAGGTGCCCTCAAAGGGGTGAATCTATTTCGCTGGAAAACCTGGCAGGTCCAGGATAGCTCCCTCGATTTTGAGGTTCCAACACAAATCGCCAGTTTCCGGACCGCGAATGGTGAATCAAATAATGGTCCTGTGTTGGGGTTTTTGGTTGATCAATTATAGGGTTCCGCCCGAAGGCGGTTGGCTTCGGGGCCCGGAAACCCTTAGCTTTTTAATGGGAATTGAAGGGCATGCCTATGGGGAAAACTCCTAGAAAACCTATTGACTCTCACATCTTGCTTATGAATATCACTCAACCAAAACCCGTCTACGAGCATAGCAAAATAAACTACTTCGTCCCGGTGTCATGGTAACAAGGGGATTGGTTCATCCTACCACATGATACTACTCAAGATTAAATACTTCAAAATTTCAACTACTGCATGCATGGTGGGGTGGTGATAACTTCTAATGCACAAAAACATAGGTATAGAAAATAACATGATCAAAACTTGCCTTCCTGATGATCCTCGTAAGCTAAAGATTCGTAGTAGCAAGCTTCGCACTACGGAAACTCTACCGAGACAAACAATAATCACAATAAGCATATAGCATAGGATCACATAACACAATAGCATAGTAATAGCAACATAACACACCAAAACAACCAAACCAAAACCCAATGGAAATCTCAAAGAAAACCAACTCAAGTTTCCTACTTCAAACAACAACTAGAATAGTTTTATATAACAAAATTTTTTCTAACATAACCTAATCATGGTTTTATGTTAACTTAACAGAAAAGATTTCATTAAGCAACTAGGAGCAAAAAGAATTAATTTAAAATCTATTATGAAACTCCTATTAGGCCTAATTCAAATTCTATTAAGAAAAATAAAATAAAACTTTTATTTATTATAAATAAAAGTTCATCCTATAAAGTGACAGAAACTATCCTAGAATAATCAATCACATGTTAAAATAAATTTATTTACTAATTAAAATAATAGGAAAACAGTAGCTAGTAATTTAATTAGGATTAACAAGATTCTGCTTAAAACTAATTTTTATTAATCCTAAAATACCCAAATTAATTCCTATGGTTTGTCAATGTCAAAATAAAGTTGGGACAAAAAGAATCATCCAAAAATAATTTTTCTAACTCATGTTATAACAGATTTACTATTCTGACTAAAACTAAAATAAAGCAATTTTAATTAATTTTAACATAGCTAAATATATTTTCTACAGAAACTATAGAAAATTTGCAAACCAACAAAAAAAGAATCACCTAAAAATATTAAACAGAATAAAAGATATGAATTTTTCAAAACAGGAACTATTCTGTTAAAACAGAAAACGAAAATAAATGAAAAAGGGCCTAATGGGCCTAAACTACGCACTGAGCGTAATATAAACTAAACGGGCCTAGGGTTAAACTGAATCGGGCCGGGCTAAATAAAATAAACCCTAACCTAAATTAAACCGGACTAAACCGGAGCGGACCGGTTTTATTAAAAAGAAATACCCGTTCGGGGGTGATCTAATCTACGCCGTAGATTACGCTTCGGACGGGGGAGGAGATCTCCGGCGACTTACCGGACCTCGGCGGCGGCGGCGGCGGCGGTGGCGAGTGCTGTGGCCTCTCCGGTCGTCGGGGAGGTCGGTGGAGTGGCTCGGCGGGGGAAAGTGACGAGCCTGGGGGCTCTTGGTGGGGTCGGTGGGGGTCGGGAGGGCTAGGCGGCGACGGCGACGCAAATGGCGGCAAGGGAGGCTCGGCTCCGGCGGCGTGAGAGAGGAGGAGGGCTCGGAGGGGTAAGGGGGGAATGGGGTGCGGGAGGGGGCTTATATAGGCGGGGCCTCGGCGTTGGCAAGGGGCGATCGGGGAGATCGGCAACCCGGATCTCACGGATCCGCGATCGGCGGGGCGCGTGGCGTGGGGCGGGGTTGAAGACGGGCGGGGTCCACCGCTGAGAGAGAGAGAGAGAGAGGCGGGCGGTCAGGCGACCGGCCAAACGTTCAGGCGAGGGGGTGGTGCGGTCGGTCACTGGGCCGGCTCGGTGGGCTGGTGGTGGGTGGCTTTTGTTGGTGGGCGAGGGGCTGGTGGCGCACTGAGGGGGGTTAAATTTATTTTTTAAATAAAACAAAACAGAGATATCTTTTAAAATATAAATATTTTATATAGGACATATATATACCAAAATGATCAGGGGAATATTCCCTATCATTTGAACATTTTTCCAAAGGCAAAATCCAAACTTTATAAAAATCCATTTTCCCAATATTCAAATAAAACTCAAGTTTGAATTCAAAACTTTTGGCAAGGTTTTCCTCTGATATTTTTGGAGTGTCATGTTTACTTCTCTCATACTTTTGATCAAGTATTCATCAGGCATAGTTTTTGAAATGATTCCGACTTGCCAAAGTTTGAATTCAAATTTGAAAACTAAAACCCTTCTGAAACTTCAAATGGCATTCAAATTCAAACAGGATGCATAGATGCTTAGCTATAATTGTAAAACATTCCAAATAGGAAATTTGGGATGTTACAGTAAATATCTTGCTTGATGATATGCCAACATTTCTTCAAAAATAATCCATTAAAACCATTAGGTCCAGGTGCTCTGTCAGAGTGGATGTCTTTAATAACTTGGTCAATTTCATCCATGGAAAAAGGGGCCTCAAGTTCAGATAGATCTTTAGGCTGAATAACTTCCTCAAGATTGAATAGCATAGGTGGGTTCATAGCTTTTCCCAGTCTATCTTTGTATGATTTCCAAATAATGGCAGCCTTGTGGTCATGATTTTGGAAAGGGGTCCCATCTTCATCTAGTAGAGAAGTTATGAAGTTCTTCCTGTAGCTTTGGGTAGCCATGGCATGAAAAAATTCAGTATTTTCATCATCAAGCTGTATACTTCTCATCTTAAACCTGGATTTCCAATATATTCTTTTTTACTTCCAATAACTTGGCTATGTGATTCTTGATAATAATTCTGAAGTTTGCTTCAATAGTGCTCAGATTCCTTTGATCTTCAATGCCATCAATCATAGATAGAACATAGTTACAAGCAGATATATTAGTGTTATGTTTTGACAGATTTTTGCTCCATTTTTTAAAACCCATTCCGAGACATTTGAATCTTGCAGCAGTATCCTTGGCAGAGTTTGTCAATTGTTGATTTCTGTTCCAACATTGAATAACAGTCTCATAAAACCCATCAAATTCAAACCAATAATTTTCAAATCTGAATATAGAAGATTTTGGAATATCACTGCCTATCTGAATGGGAATAGGAATATGATCTGAAGTGACTCTAGCAAGTGGGTGTGCCAAAGTATTTGGGAAAGTCAGGGTCCAGTTGGCAGAAGTAAAAATCCAGTCAAGCTTTTCCAGCAGTGGAGAGTCCTACATGTTAGACCGGTGAAATTCCTACCCTTGATAGGTATTTCCACAAGATCCTGTTGTTGGAGTAAGTGTTAAACATAAGCATATTGTTGGTGTCTCCTCCAGGTCTGTTCCTATCAAGTGGGCTCCTTATTAGATTGAAATCACCCATAAGAATCCAATGATCCATCTGAGAGGCATCAATATTGCTCAGCCAGTCAAAAAATTCAGTTCTGTCATCATTGTGGGGGTCCATATATATTCTGATGTAAAAAATGTTGCGGATAGATTGCATGATAACCTCACAAAGTGATTTGGTATGTATTTTGGCTGACAACAGATCCTGAAAAGACATTGCCATTCCATATAGTAATAATTCCTCCTAATAGGCCAACAGAGGCAGTATAAGCAAATTGGTTGTATCTTCTTGGTGAAAAATTTCTGAGGTAAGCTTGGTCAAAATAATCTCTCTTAGTTTCTTGCAAGCAAATAATGCCACAATTGCTTTCATCAATTTTTGCTCTAATATCATCCCATCTAATCTGAGAATTTATCCCTCTGACATTCCAATTTAGTATGTTCCAGTTTCTACTGATTGATCAAAATAGTAGGAAGGTGATTGTCTTGGATAGACTTAATCAAATCCAAAAAAACATTGCAACAATCATAGGAAATGATGAAATATGACAGCCTTGTGGTCTGATAAAACATAATGCTAAGAAGCAGCAGGTACATACTCCACTGACCATTCAGACCACTTGAAACATAATATAAATAGTGCATGATGTTCCACTCACAAGAAAATAAAATGGAGTCTAACTCCTTACAAACCAGGTTCTTAATAAAAATAGATAATATAACCCAAAAGCAGATAAAATAAACACACTGTCTAATTCCAGCATTGATCTTGTAGTAACAAGACCAAATATAGCATCTAGGTTCTTCATTCATGGTCCACCTTGGCCATCAGCTTCTCTTCGGAAACCTCCTCAGGAGGGATCAAGCACTGCTTAGTGGCAAGAGCTTGGATTGTTTCAATTGGCAGTTCAGGTGGTGGTGGAGCAGTTGGGTCTCCGACTTCATGCTCAAATTCAGTGTTGAGATTCTTGTGGCAGTTACTGATGTTTTTGGCCTTGTTTGCAGCAGCTTCGTTCTTGAATTCCACACTCAGACCAGCAAGGCGACGGCTACGGCGCAGATCATTTACATCAAGTGGAGCATTGACCTTCTTTCTTTTGTTGACCACATGTTTGGAGGGAATGGCAGGAGGAGCAGTTGGTTCAGCAGATGGAGAATTTGGGTTACCGGCCATGAAATCTAGCATGGCAGGTGACATGTCAGGTTCATATCTGGGTGACAGAGCAACAACAGAAGTTTCAGAAATATCCAGCTCTTCAGAAATCATGACAGTGGAGATCATAGGTTCAGGTGGGGCTTCAGTAACAACAGTCAGCAGGCATTTCTTCACAAGACCATGGGCATCATAAACATTGATCAACTGGACACGGTACTGACCACAGCAACACCATCGAGCATCTCAAGAACATCAGGTGCAGAGGAGATAATTTTTGACATCATGTCATGCAGAGCAAAAAAAGCATCAGCAGCTTCAACTGCAGGTTGAAAAGGTTGATCCTGATGAGCAATCTCAGGGTCTTGTGGCGAGGTGTGAACCATGGGTATGTCCTCATGATCATCTTCAGGAGCATGGTAGGCTGCAGGCGCTGCATGCGGGTTATCATTGTGGAAAAAATCGGCATCGTGCCATATACCACCAAATGGAGCATGTGGCATGGGGTGCAAGACACCGTCAGGGGGGATCGGGTCTTCATCGCCACCCATAGCACCAAGGAGTTCAGTTGACAAAATATACACATCACTAGTCCAAGACTGCCCATGGCCATAATCATCTAGGCTTTCACATATGACACGACTGACAGGTATTTCCAAAAGATCAGGCACTCTAATCTTGACCAAAATACGAGCTCTATTGGACAAATCTCTATTCCAAACTAAAAACTTGGCAAACCCACTGACAGATTCACAGACTTTATCAGGTCTCCATGCCTCAAGAGGGTAATTGACCATCATGATCCAAACATCATGGGAGAAGGTGCAGTCTCGATAGTTTATACCTCGGTCATGATGGATAACATGTAGTGTCGAGTCGCCTATGAAGTAGGGACTATTGGCGATAGCAGTGTCGATGTCGCAGGCATGCTCGAAGCGGACGAGAGCGGCTCCCATGCTGCACCTTGAAATTTCAGCAATGCGGAAGCCATGCTCATGGTCAAGATAGTGACGAATGAGCATGGCGTCCGTGTTTAACTGGTTGGGATCCGGAGGCGGGCGAGGAGACGATGGCCCAATCCCGATTGGACGAGAGCCCGCCAAGGAAGTGGAAGGATCGACGTCGGCGGTTTCCATGGGCATCCATGATGGTAGTGCCCGGGAAGGAGTGGAAGGGGTCGATGGATAGGTGGCCATGTTGGTGAGGAAGTTAGGCGACAATGGAGAAACACTACGAGCAGAGCAGGGGTGTAATGGAGAACAGGGGTTTGGCAGGCAGGCGGTCGAATAGAGGGGAGGGTGGGGTTTTGGGAGACGAGTCGTCGTGAGGGTTATCGAATGCAGGCGTGGGAGGTGAGGCGGAGTTTGGTGGGATTTTACCCGATAGACAAGGGTTTTGATTTTGGATAAGAAATGACACGGATATATGCCCGTGAACGAAAACAAGATCGACATCTAAACTGATTTTTGCAATCGTCTGAAGGTGACCAGAGGATAAGCATTTACCACGTAAAGAAAGATAAAGAAGTTTGTTGATGGCCGGTGGGCCACGTACATTGTGGTGGGCTAGATTGGGCCGGGATTGATGATGGAAGTGGGCTGGGCTCCAGACAAAAGTGGGGTGGTGGTGGGCTGTGATGTTTCACGTGGCCCCGAAGTTGGGTCTTCGGGGATAGAATTTTGAATGGAGATAATCCCACTCGCTGTTGGCACGCGATCCGATGATGACGGGGTATTGTTGGTGGCCGCTGGAGTGGAGCATGAAGATGGGTTGGGTGGTCACCGTGCGCCGATGGGAACAGAATTTGCACCGGTGAGATGACCAGGATGGGTTCTAGAGACCGTAGTCCATTCGTGATCAAGCTCGTAAAGCCAAAGATTGTATTCTCTAATCCACGATGGTCCACCAAACCCCCAAAGGTGAAAATGACAAGAGAAACTGGGGCATTTAAAAGATCTTAAGCGATAGATCATAAATCCAACCGCCTTAGAAATAACAGAGAATTTAAAAACTTGACCACGGATGAGAGAAACATTGAGGTGGGATGGATATCCCCCAATGCAAGCCTCTAGGGCTAATCCAACGTGTTCAACATTTAGGAGGAAGGAAGAATGGCTAAACGAAACCACTAGTGGAAAGCATGGTTGGGATCGAGGCAATGAACTGAAGTGGAGAATCTGGCTCTAACCTTGTTGGCAATTACCACTCCCGGAGAGAGATCCAGGAGAGGGGGCACCATCTTGGCCGGAGGGATTCACAAGGTTGGAGCGCCATGGATCACCAAAGGAGTCGCCCTGGGAGTCGCCAAAGGGTTGGTGGAGGGGGGAGCCATCGTCCCTGATTTGACCCTTATGTAATAATTCTTTGTGGGATCAATTCATCTTTATCATTAGGAACAACAGTAATACCTCCCTTCTTAGGGACACAATGGATGTGGCTTACCCATCGACTATCAAGAACGAGATAAATTATACCTGCCTCCAGAAGCTTTAGTATTTCTTTTCTTACCACTTCTTTCATCTTAGGATTTAACCGTCGTTGGTGATCAACAACTGGTTTAGCGTCTTTCTCCAATTTTATTTTGTGCTGGCATAGAGTGGGACTAATGCCCTTAAGATCATCAAGAGTATATCCAATAGCAGCACGGTGCTTCTTTAGAGTTTTCAATAATTTCTTTTCTTCATGCTCTGAAAGGTTAGCACTAATAATAACAGGATATATCCGTTTCTCATCAAGATAAACATATTTAAGAGTATCAGTTAAGGGTTTAAGCTCAAACACGGGATCACCCTTGGGTGGAGGAGGATCCCCTAGGATTTCAACAGGCAAGTTGTGTTTCAAAATAGGTCCCTGATTAAAGAATACTTCATCTATTTCCCTTCTTTCATTCATAAACATATCATTTTCATGGTCTAGCAAATATTGTTCTAAAGGATCACTAGGAGGCACGACAATAGAAGCAAGACCAATAATTTCATCTTTATTAGGCAATTCCTCATCACGGGGTTGTCTACGAAATTTAGCAAAGTTAAACTCATGAGAAATATCCCCTAAACCAATAGTAACAACACCCTTTTCGCAATCTATCCTAGCATTAACAGTATTCAAGAAGGATCTACCAAATATAATGGGACAAAAGTTATCTTGTGGGGAACCAAGAACAAGAAAATCAGCAGGATATTTAACTTTCCCACACAAGACTTCAACATCTCTAACAACCCCGACTGATGAAATAGTATCTCTACTGGCAAGCTTAATTGTAACATCAATCTCTTCTATCTCAAAGAGTGCAATATCATGCATAATTTCTTTGTCTAAGGAATGAGGTATTGCACTTGCACTAGCACCCATATCACACAAGCCATGATAACAATGATCTCCTATTTTAATGAAATAATGAGACATGCCTACCATAGGTCTGTGTTTATTTTTAGTATCGTGTCTAGCAATTCTAGCAGCTTCATTGCAGATGTAAATAACATGTCCATCAATATTATCATCCAAGAGATCTTTAACCATAGCAATACTAGGTTCAACTTTAATTTGCTCAGGGGGTTTGGGTGTCTTAATATTATTTTTGTTGACCATAGTTCAATCTTTAGCATGATCCTTTATTCTAACAGGGAAAGGTGGTTTCTCAATATAAGCAGTAGGAACGACAGGATCATTATAAGTGATAGTCTTTTCTTCAACTTTAATAGGTGCAACTACTTTTACTTCAATGGGAGGATTATATTTAAACCACTTCTCCTTAGGGAGATCAACATGAGTAGCAAAGGATTCACAGAAAGAAGCTACTATCTCAGAGTCAAGTCCATATTTAGTGCTAAATTCACAGAAAACATCGGTATCCATAAAAGATTTAACACAATCAAACTTAGTTGTTATACCTGACTCCTTACCTTTGTCGGGATCCCAATCTTCAGAGTTTCGTTTAATTCTCTCCAGTAAATCCCATTTGAATTCAATAGTCTTCATCATAAAAGAGCCGGTACAAGAAGTATCGAGCATGGAGCGATTATTGAGAGAAAGCCGAGCATAATTTTTTCTAATAATCATTTCTCTTGAGAGCTCATGATTGGGGCATGAATATAACATTGACTTAAGCCTCCCCCAAGCTTGAGCGATGCTTTCTCCTTCGCGAGGCCAAAAATTATATATATAATTACGATCACGATGAACAAAATGCATAGGATAAATTTTCTGATGAAATTCCAATTTCAATCGGTTGTAGTTCCATGATCCCATATCATCACATAGCCTAAACCATGTCAGTGCCTCTACCTTCAAAGATAAAGGGAAGACCTTATTCTTGATAACATCCTCGGGCATACCTGCAAGCTTAAATAATCTACAAACTTCATCCACATAGATTAGGTGCAAAGCGGGATGTAATGTTCCATCTCCTGTAAAAGGATTAGCTAGCAGTTTCTCTATCATACCCGAAGGAATTTCAAAGTAAACATTTTCAGTAGGTTCGGTAGGTTGAGGAGTAACTCTTTGATCTACTGTTCAGGGTGAAGATACCCCGAACAAGCCCCTCAGAGGATTACTTTCCATAGTAACAAGTGACAGTAAATTTCAGCACACTATATAAATTTTTCCTTACCCAATTCCACCTACCAAAGGTGCTTCACTCCCCAGAAACGGTGCCAGAAAAGATTCTTGATGACCCACAAGTGTAGGGCAACTACAAAAGAAGTATTAAGGTAAACCTAACCATAGCATGAAACATATGGATCCAAATCAGCCCCTTACGAAGCAACTCATAAACTAGGGTTTAAGCTTCTGTCACTCTAGCAACCCATCATCTACTTATTACTTCCCAATGCCTTCCTCTAGGCCAAAAAAATGGTGAAGTGTCATGTAGTCGACGTTCACGAAGCAACTCATAAACTAGGGTTTAAGCTTCTGTCACTCTAGCAACCCATCATCTACTTATTACTTCCCAATGCCTTCCTCTAGGCCAAAAAAATGGTGAAGTGTCATGTAGTCGACGTTCACATAACACCACTAGAGGAGAGACAACATACATCTCATGAAAATATCGAACGGATACCAAATTCACATGACTACTTATAGCAAGACTTTTCCCATGTCCTCAGGAACAAACGTAACTACTCAAAAATCATATTCATGTTCATAATCAGATGGGTATTGTAACATCCCAAATTATCAATTTGGAATGTTATACATTAGATCATCATGCATCGCATATTTTCTTGCATTTTGCCGATCCTAGAAATTTCACGCAACTCAAGGACCCTCGGAGAGAGTTGGAGATTTCGAAATTTTCATATTTGAGTTTCCTCGAATTATGAAAAAAGAGGATCATTTGATGTTATTTATTTCATCTTCAAATAAATTTTTCCAATATCAAAATATGAGAGGGAATAATATGACTTTCCCATACATTAGGAAAAAAAATGAAGATTTAATAAATAAATCAATTCGGGATTTTTCGGAGTTTATTTGCCTTAGGGAAAAATGCGTGATTTTCAAAAATTTGCATTTTAGGCTCGAGTAAAAGTTCATTTTGTTCGACTCATTTTTAGGAGTCGGGGAAAATTTACTTGGTAAATTTTGGAGTTCGTTTAGATTTTATTTTATTTGTTTTTCTGTGATATTAAAAAAACCATGGCGCCCGCTGGGCCAAGGGCCCACTGCCCAAGAGCCCCTCCAGCCTACACAAGAGCGCCGCCGCCCGGCCGAGACCGAGGAGGACTCCTCCTCCTCCCTTGCTTGCCCCTCCCCAAGCTACCCTCCCCCTTTAAATACCCAACACCCCCTCTTCTCCCCAGAAACCCCCCAGGCTCAAAGGGATCATGAGATTATTCAAACTAGTAACTTCCGTGTGCAGCCACAAGCCATTATGGGCTCTGGCATAGTTGACTAAGTCGTGCGAACTCTTACACCACCAGGAACTGTTCATCCAACCCACCCAACAACGCTCACTGTTCATCAAGGGAAGGAGGTGATGACCCACAAGTGTAGGGGATCTATCGTAGTCCTTTCGATAAGTAAGAGTGTCGAACCCAACAAGGAGCAGAAGGAAATGACAAGCGGTTTTCAGTAAGGTATTCTCTGCAAGCACTAAAATTATCGGTAACAGATAGTTTTGTGATAAGGTAATTTGTAACAGGTAGCAAGTAACAAGTGTAAATAAAGTGCAGAAAGATGTCCCAATCCTTTTTGTAGCAAAGGACAAGCCTGGACAAACTCTTATATGAAGGAAAACGCTCCCGAGGACACATGGGAATTATCATCAAGCTAGTTTTCATCACGCTCATATGATTCGTGTTTGTTACTTTGATAATTTGGTATGTGGGTGGACCGGTGCTTGGGTGCTTCCCTTTCTTGGACAAGCATCCCACTTATGATTAACCCCTATTGCGAGCGTCCGCAACTACAAAAGAAGTATTAAGGTAGACCTAACCATAGCATGAAACATATGGATCCAAATCAGCCCCTTACGAAGCAACACATAAACTAGGGTTTAAGCTTCTGTCACTCTAGCAACCCATCATCTACTTATTACTTCCCAATGCCTTCCTCTAGGCCCAAACAATGGTGAAGTGTCATGTAGTCGATGTTCACATAACACCACTAGAGGAGAGACAACATACATCTCATCAAAATATCGAACGAATACCAAATTCACATGACTACTTATAGCAAGACTTCTCCCATGTCCTCAGGAACAAACGTAACTACTCACAAATCATATTCATGTTCATAATCAGAGAGGTATTAATATGCATAAAGGATCTGAACATATGATGTTCCACCAAATAAACCAACTAGCATCAACTACAAGGAGTAATCAACACTACAAGCAACCCACAGGTACCAATCTAAGGCTTTGGGACAAAGATTGAATACAAGAGATGAACTAGGGTTTTAGAGGAGATGGTGCTGGTGAAGATGTTGACGGAGATTGACCCCCTCCCGATGAGAGGATCGTTGGTAATGATGATGGCGATGATTTCCCCCGAGGGAAGTTTCCCAGCCGAACAGCCCATGGAGCCCTAGATTAGTTCCGCCAAGGTTCCGCCTCGTGGCGGTGGTGTTTCTTCAGCTTGCTTATGATTCTTTTCCAGGTAAAATACTTCATCTGAGAAGAAGATGGGCACCGGAGGCCTGCCAGGGGGCGCACGAGGCAGGGGGCGCGCCCCCCACTCTCGTGGCCAGGGTGTGGGCCCCCTCTGGTACTATCTTTGCTCAGTATTTTTTATTAATTCCAAAAATAACTTCCGTGCAGTTTCAGGACTTTTGGAGTTGTGTAGAATAGGTCTCTATTATTTGCTCCTTTTCCAGCCCGGAATTCCAGCAGCCGGCATTCTCCCTCTTCATGTAAACCTTGTAAAATAAGAGAGAATAGGCATAAGTATTGTGACATAACTTGTAATAACAACCCATAATGCAATAAATATCGATATAAAAGCATGATGCAAAATGGACGTATCAACTCCACCAAGCTTAGACCTCGCTTGTGCTCAAGAAGAAGGCGATAACGATAAATATGTCCACATGTTTAGAGATAGAGGTGTCGATAAAATAAAATACGGACATGAGGGCATCATGATCATTCTTATAACAACAACATATATGGATATTGTCATATGATTTCTTATGCTCAAGTAATAATCTATTCACAATGTCAAGTATGAATCAGAAACTTCATTGAAAACTAACAAACTATGATCTCGGTCATCGAAGCGATTGCAATTTACCATAACGTAGGAAAGAGTAAATATAAGAGCTTTTCAGCAAGTCCACATACTCAACTATCATTTAGTCTTTCACAATTGCTAACAATCACGTAATACTTGTGGTTATGGAGTTTTAATCGGACATAGAGAAAGATAGGGGCTTATAGTGTTGCCTCCCAACCTTTTACCTCAAGGGGAATGTCAACAATAATAATTCATGCTAACTTACATCCAATTGGATATATATATATATCTGGATCTTTCCAACACAATGTGCTTGCCAAAGGATAAAATGTAAAAAGGAAAGGTGAAGATCACCTTGACTCTTGCATAAGGTATAAGACAATAATAAAAGATAGGCCCTTCGCAGAGGGAAGCAGAGGTTTTCATGTGCTTTTATGGTTGGATGCACAAAATCTTAATGCGAAAGAACGTCACTTTATATTGCCACTTGTGATATGGACCTTTATTATGTAGTCCGTCGCTTTTATTGCTTCCATATCACAAGATCGTATAAAGTTCATTTCTCCACACTAATAAATCATACATATTTAGAGAGAAATTTTTATTGCATGCAACACGACAACTTATTTGCAGGATCTTACTCAATCCATAGGTAGGTATGGTGGACACTTACTGGGTTTAAGGATATTTGGAAGCACAAGTAGTATCTCTACTTGGTGCAAAGAATTTGGCTAGCATGAGGGAGAAAGGCAAGCTCAACATGTTGGATGATCCATGACAATATACTTTATTTCGGATATAAGAAAACATAACCCATTACGTTGTCTTCCTTGTCCAACATCAGCTCTTTAGCATGTCATATTGTAATGAGTGCTCACAATCATAAAAGATGTCCAAGATAGTATATTTATATGTGAAAACCTCTCTTTCTTTTATTACTTCCTATTAATTGCAACGATGACCAAAACTTTGTTTGTCAACTCCCAACAACTTTTATTCATCGTACTCTTTATATGTGAAGTCATTACTCTCCATAAGATCAATATGATCTCTTTATTTCTTTTTGTTCTTTATTTTTCTTTTATTCCCTCAAGATCATTGCAAAATAATCAAGCCCTTGACTCAACACAATCTTTATTATATATAGCTCACGGACTCAATTACATAGAAAGATTGTAAGGCAAAACTCAAAACTAAATCATACTAAAACTTTATTCTACTAGATCAAGATATTACCAAAAGGATCGAACTAAGAAAAACGATAAAGATAGGAGTGTGATGGTGATACGATCATCGGGCATTTCCCCAAGCTTGGCGGTTGCCAAGGGAGTGCCCATACCCATGTGTTTATATCCCTTCCTTGGAGGTGGTGATGATGGATATTCGCACATCGGTAGGAGATCCTCAATTTGCAGATAATGCCCTTGAGTGCGGTGATATGCTCCTTCAACCAAATATTTTCACGTGTGAGATACTTGTTTTGTATACGAGCTAACTCAATCATCTTGAAAGCTTAAATCTCAGTTGGGGTAAGAAGATTGTGATGAGGTTGAAGGATGTCTTCTTCTTTTGCTGCCGAGGCTTGATCCTCCATGGCCTTCTTGATTCCATCATCAATGTTGATATCCCCGGGCTCTTCTCTCTTCAGCCCTATCTTCATTAGCCAAGCATCATTGCCCTCATTGTTGGAGGAGTGGGACGACATGATGCCTGGCCTTGACAACTCTGGCACAAAACAGTTTGAAACAAGAACAGAGGATATTTGTGTGATACGAGGGTCAAAACCTTCGGGAGATTATATAATGAATTTTTACCGACCAAAATAAGTATTGTGCAAGAAAACGTAGTCCGGAAAGCACACGAGGTGCCCACGAGGCAGGGGGCGCGCCCAGGGGGTAGGGCGCGCCCTCCACCCTCGTGGATGCCTTGTGTCCTTCCCACACTACTTCTTATTTTCCTATTTCTTAAATATTCCAAAACGGAGAAAAATTGCCATTAGAACTGTTTTGGAGTCGGTTTACTTACCATACCACATACCTATTCCTTTTCGGAGTCTGAAACATTCTGGAAAGTGTCCCTTATGTATTCCTCCGGTGTCGGGGGAAGCTCTGATCTTGCCCCACGAGCACCTATGGGACCTGGGTCCCTTGTGGTTCGGAGGGGAGCGGAGATTGCACAAAGAGCGGATTGAGGCGATGCACACGAGGGGGGTTTACCCAGCTTCGGAGCTCTCCGGAGGGATAATACTCCTACTGCTGCTTTATGGATTTTCTTGTGTTCTTGCTAGGGAGCAATGCGGGCTACAAAACCTAGCCTGAATGTGATGAACTAAGCCGGAGCTAGACCGGAACTAGCCGAACCGAACCCCTTCTACGTTGCCCTCGGCCCTCCTTTTATAGGCACAAGGGGTTACCACATATGGCAAGTAGACAAGGTTACAATGGTAAAAACCTGGGTTGGTACACCGCTTTATGCAGTGTACATTAATCTATACCTAACTCGACGGCAAGGGACAAGAGTCATCAATGCCCGTCTCGATCGCCCGAAACAGGTAACAGGGACCGTTAAGTGCGCCTCCGTCCGCCACGATGGTGGCTTGTCGTGCCGTCTGTCGCTACTCCCGCTGGCTGCACGGCCCGCCGACACGCAGCGTGCTTGGGAGAGCCCGTGGTGACACGTTGGCGCGTGAGCTGGAGCGGAGATGAAGAGAGGTCGCCCGCCCGGCAAGCGCTTTGCCTTGGCGGGAACCTTGTCGCGCTTGGGGTTCAGCGCGCCAAGCCTTCCGACAAGCTCCTCTTGCGGGGCCTTGTTTTGGCATACGAGTGGCCTTTCCGCAAGCTCCTCTTGCGGGGTCTTGACTACTTTCTTCTTGAATGGCTCCAAGGGAGCTCTTGAGGATCTTAGCGGCCATCAGCCGGCCCGCCGTGGCGCTGAATCGTGTCCGTGCGAGTTCGGGTACTAGGGTACCCTACTCTAGTACACCGGCAGAGCCCGAACTGGGCCACACATGGCGCCAAGCTCTGTTGGGCCAGGCCCAAAAAGCGATTGCGGCGCGCGTGCTCTTGATTCGCCGTTATTTGCCTTGGACCCACCACGTCTCCCACGAGGCAGCACGCGTGGGGCGTGGCGTCGTGGGGAGATCGTGGGGCTTTCTTTAATGGGAAAAACCGAACGCCGTCCCTCTCCCTTTATAAGCGGGAAACCGGGCAGGACGCCCACTTGCCCTCGCTGTCACATCGAAAACCCCGTCACTTTCCCTTCCTTCTCGAGCCCACAGAGAGCGCTCCGCCCCTCCATCGCCACGGTGCCACCCACGCCGTCGGCTTCCTTTACCACGACTCCCTATGGCTCCGAAGGCCGATAAGGGGAAGGGCGTGAAATCCGCCGCGGCGCAGCGGCTCGCGGTGCTGCGGAAAGAGCGGGCTCTCTTGACCCCGCTTTCGGCGGGGAAGGAGCTGCGGATGGGTACTACCTCTTCGGTCGACGGTGACCGGGCGCATCCGCGACGAGGTCATCTCCGCCGCCACATCTGCCAAGGTCTCCTTGGTACCCCTTCTTGCGATTTTCTTACAGTGCGGGCTCGCCCTTGCTTTTCTGAATTTTTCTGCGATGTCATGAACACCTATGGCCTCCGCCTTCTTGACTTCACCCCCAACGCCGTCCTCACCTTGGCCGTTTTCGCGCATCTTTGCGAGAACTTTGTCGGGGTCCACCCAAATGTCGCCCTCTTCCGCCATTACTTCTCACCCCGTGTAGAGAGAGGAGAGCCGCTTGCCGGAGGAATTGCATGGACCTCTAGGATCGGCAAGAAGGAAGCGTATCTTGACGGAGAGTTGCGCAGCAAGTGGGAGGAGTGGAGGGCTGACTGGTGCTGGATCTTAGAGGAGGAGCCACAGCCTTTTACCGCCCTGCGCAAGACCCCCATAGTTCGTGGCAACGATTGGAGCAACTTGGCTCCGGAGGACGACAAGTTGAAAATTGCCACGACTAGGATTTTGCGCCTCCGGCAAGCAGGGCTTACCGTAGGGGCGGTTGGTGCGGACTTCCTTCGCCGCCGCATTGCACCCTTGCAGGAGAAAGGAGACCTGCTTGGGAATTCGAGCGGCGGATATCATGAGGCCGTCCAGGCCTAAATTGGAATTTCACCACCACGGAGCTTGGCGGCATCTGCGAGAGCTGTTCAAGCTGAAGCGGATAACCTGGATGGTGCATGTTGCCGAGGGGTTGTGCCCTTGTGCAACAACTCGTCGCTTGATCGCATCCGCGATAATGCCGTTGTGCGATTCCCATGGGATCGTTCAACTTGGCGAGGAACCTGCCGGCGACATAGTGCAGCAGTTCTTGACGACTTATGCGAAGTGCGGTCCGCGCCCGGCGAAGAGGCGGCTCACCCGCGACACCACTTTCGGAGATGGCGCGCATTGCCTCAAGGTTGGAGGAGGCTGCAGAGGCCGCTGCCGCCGGCGCGTTTGGGTTCACAGTCGAGGAGGCAGAGAGGGCCGAGGCGGCAAGCCTTGCCGACCAAGAAGAGTTCATCGGTGAGGAGGAGCAGATCGAGCCCGACAACGACCCAAGTGAGCCTGCCGGGGGCGCCTCTCCTCCGCCGTCAAGTAGCTTGGCGCAGGAGGAGTTCGCCGCCCCGCCAAGGAGACGTCTTCGGAGGACCGGAGAAGTGACGGGGGAGCACACGGTCCAGCAGCCGCCTCGCCGCCCGACGCGCTCCACCGCGACAAATCTTGTTGCAGCTGGGGCGCCTCATTCTGGCTTGGGACGACAGGGGCGGGCCGTCTGAGTCGCGGCCTCTGCACCCGCCAAGCGCCCGGAGTCTTCTCCCCGATCCGTCATGCTGGAGCAGAGTTTGATCTCTCCGCCCTCGGCTCAGGAAGAAGAGGAAGAGTAAGATCTTCTGCTGCCATTTGTAATCTTCAATTTATTGCTTCATCTTATATCGTGGTTCCTCTGAACTTTCTTCTTGAGCGTCAGCTCGAGAGGCGCCAAGAGGGCTAAGACACGGTGGTCGTTGTCTCGGACGACTCCTGTTGCAACAGAAGTGCGTTCGAGACTCCCTTGCCGGATCCGGCAACCCTTCAACAGAGTAGCCCCCAGCACAGCCCCCAGCGTAAGTATCTAGTATGCTTCCCGTGGTTAGGCGCTCTTGGGTGCTTTTCCGTTACTTATATCTGGTTTGTTGGATTTTGTAGGAGCAGAGCAGCCACATCATGGAGCACCGGAGGCTACCCCTGAGGTCCAGCCTCATCAGGAGGCCCGGAGGCCGCTCCCGAGATTCTCGCTTGCTTCAACCTCGCCACCAAGGGAGAATTCTCCGCCAAGGAGCGCTCTCCGGCAAGGGAGGCTTCTCCAGACAAGGGAGCTTCCCGACAAGGGCTGGCGCCGACGACCCTCCGGTGGTGGAGGCCGCGGCCACAGGCCCCACTGCAGGTAACCTTTTTGTCTTGATAGTTTTCCTTGGGTTCCGCTCTTCCGTCTCTCTCTTTCGAATGTCTGTTTGATTTGTGTTTCCTCCTTCTGACCATCAGATCCATCTGCCGGAGACCCGATGGAAACCGAGTCCGCCGGCGAGGAGGACGCCGGCGGCGATAGTGTCGACGCCGCCAACATGGAGGAGGAGGAAGCTGGTCCTGACAAGCCCGCCGACGAGGAGGCTGCCGAGGCCGCTGGTGCAGAGGCCGGGAGGAACCAGCGACAGACCGACGGCCGGAGGCCGCAGGAGCGCCAGCGCTGCGCCGACCGCCGATCCCCGCCACCGATGCCGCACGGACTCGAGGAGCCACAACCCGGCGGCTACGAAAGCGGTGAGGCGTCTTCATCAAGCTCCCATGGGCATCAAGCTCCAGGCGCCCCACCGAGGGGAGACCTTCGATGCGGAGCTTCTTGCCTCCGCCGGGCTGTTCTTGGTTGATGCCCCGAGCAGCAGCAGTGGTGAACTGAGGAGGAGCAGCTGCTAAGGAGGTTCTTGTCGCTCTACCGCGCCCGACAAGCCAAAGCTGGAGTCTGTGGAGGCGCTTGTCGCGAGGGCGGAGCTGACTTGGAGAAGCGTGCGGAAGAGCTCCAGCGCCAACAAAGAGACTCTCGGGACATAGCAGAGGCTCGGGAGCAGCTTCTTGAGGAGCGCACGGCCTTTATCTTGGAGAAAGGCGAGGTTGAGGAGCAGCAGAGGCTTGCGGTGAGAAGCTCTCCGCTAGAGAAGGTGGTGGCGCGCGGAAGATCAACCTCGACAGCTTTGAGGAAGATCTCGCCTTGAAAGCAAGCGATCGGCGGGCCGCCAGGAGGCAAAAGATCTGCCGCTGCTGCCGAGGCCGCCAAAGGGGAGGCGGAGGCGAGGTGGCTCAGCTGGAGTCCACCCTCGAAGAGCGCCGAGGAGGTCGCCGGGTTGAAGCCGGCGAGAAGGACGCTTACACCCTCGGCGAGCTGCGAGGTCGTTTGGCTGAAAAAATCAGGGAGATCAATGCCGCCAAGGGCGTCAAGGCGGATCTGGAGCTGAAATTGACCACCTTGGCGGAGGCGTTGAGCAGCGCCAGGAGCGGAGGCGGGCCTCTTGGAGAAAATCAAGGCCACCGAGGAGTTCTTTGTCGAATGCCGTGACCGCCCAGAATAATCTTCGGGACAGCATAATGCATTGGACAAAAGGTCTTGTGGACACCGCCGCCGGCATCCATAATGAGCTGATAGAGTTGGGGATGACAGATCTTGGATATTCCACCGACGAGAACCTCCAACCCAGCGTCAAGCTCAGCCTATTTTTCAAAGGCGTCTTTGGCGGGTATCCGGCGGCTCCGGGATGAGGTCCGGAAGCAACTGGCGGAGGAATCACGCCAAGTCTGTGCCGAAGCTCTCCAGAAGGTGTTGATGAAGGTGGCCTTCCGCAATCCAGGCGTCGACTTCTCCAAGGTCCTCAAGTCCCTGCCTTCATCCGCCGATGTTGAAGCGCTCAAGACCCTTGTCGCACCCATTGTGGACAGGGTGAGCGGAGTCAAGAGGCTCGAGGGCGGCCGCGTGGACTAGGCCGCCAAGTCTATCTTTCTCTTGTCGCTGTAGACCATGTTTTGTGAGAAAAACCTATTAGATCTGCGACAAGTTATTATGTAATATACACTATCTTAGGCAATCGGATGTAGCGTTATTTCCTTTACTCGATTTCTTCCCTTATGCGTTTCACCCTCGCTTCGTGGAAACTTGTCGGTGCAGAGCACCCTTGCATGCGCCGAAAAGTCGGAACTTCAGCAGCTTCTTTGGCGGGGTCGCCATCGACAAGCAACCTCGTCGCGGACTAGCCGCAGCTCACTTAAGTTGTTGGCGGACTCGAAACAAAGTAAGGCGCGACCAGATCACGATTTGGTTCCTCCGCGCACAGGTTTTCCATACAAAGTACTATCGTTTGAGGAAGATAACTTGAAAATTTAAAACTGGTCGCTTAAACTTAGCAACTTAGCTTTTCTGTTGTCCGTCTTCCGGCAAGGCGACAGTTCCTCGAGCGACGCTTGTCGGCCAACACCACTATCTCCTTCTCTCCCCCTACCTGGCGCGCCAAAGATGTCGGGGGAAGCTCTGATCGTGCCCCACGAGCACCTACAGGACCTGGGTCCCTTGTGGTTCGGAGGGGAGCGGAGATTGCACAAAGAGCGGATTGAGGCGATGCACACGAGGGGTTTACCCAGCTTCGGAGCTCTCCGAGAGATAATACTCCTACTGCTGCTTTGTGGATTTTCTTGTGTTCTTGCTAGGGAGCAATGCAGGCTACAAGACCTAGCCTGAGTGTGATGAACTAAGCCGGAGCTAGACCGGAACTAGCCGAACCGAACCCCTTCTACGTTGCCGTCGGCCCTCCTTTTATAGGCACAAGGGGTTACCACATATGGCAAGTAGACAAGGTTAAAATGGTAAAAACCTGGGTTGGTACACCGCTTTGTACAGTGTACATTAGTCTATACCTAACTCGACGGCAAGGGACAAGAGTCATCAATGCCCGTCTCGATCGCCCGAAACGAGGTAACAGGGACCGTCAAGGCGCGCCTCCGTCCGCCACGATGGTGGCTTGTCGGCGCCGTCGTCGCTACTCCCGCTGGCTGCACGGCCCGCCGACACGCGTGATTTTGGGAGAGTCCGTGGTGACACGTTGGCGGGTGAGCTGGAGCGGAGATGAAGAGAGTCGCCTTCGGCAAGCTTCTCTGCCGGGTCTTGACTACTTTGTTCTTGAATGGCTCAAGGGAGCTGCTTTGAGATCTTAGCGGCCATCGGGCCGCCCGGCCGTAGGCGTTGCTGTCTGTCCGTGCGAGTTCGGGGTACTAGGGTACCCTACTCTAGTACACCGACATCCGGAGTTACGGTTTCAATAATATTAGTTTCAACATTTATAGGATTACCTGAGATATAATGTTTGATTCTTTGACCGTTCACCACCTTCTGATTTGTGCCTTCGAAGTTGTTGATTTTTATGGCACCGGAACGATAGACCTCCTCGATAACGTAAGGACCTTCCCATTTAGAGATAAGTTTTCCTGCAAAAAATCTTAAACGAGAGTTGAATAGCAACACATAATCACCTATATTAAACTCACGCTTTTGTATCCTTTTTTCATGCCATCTTTTAACTTTTTCTTTAAACAGTTTGGCATTCTCGTAGGACTGAGTTCTCCATTCATCAAGTGAGCTAATGTCAAAAAGCCTCTTCTCACCGGCAAGTTTGAAATCATAGTTGATCTCTTTAATGGCCCAATGTGCCATATGTTCTAGTTCGAGAGGTAAGTGACATGCTTTTCCATAAACCATTTTATACGGAGACATACCCATAGGATTTTTATATGCAGTTCTATAGGCCCATAATGCATCATCAAGTTTCAGACCAATTCTTTCTATATCTATTAACAGTCTTTTGCAAAATTAATTTGAGATCTCTATTACTCAATTCTACTTGACCATTATACTGCCGGTGATACGGAGATGCAATTCTATGATTAACATCATACTTAGGAAGCATTTTACGAAAGGCACCATGAATAAAATGTGAACCACCATCAGTCATTAAATATCTAGGGACTCCAAACCTCAGAAAAATAACTTCTTTAAGCATCTTAATAGAGGTGTTATGATCAGCACTACTAGTTGGAATAGCTTCTACCCACTTAGTAACGTAATCAACAGTAACTAAAATGTGTGTATACCCATTAGAGGAAGGAAACGGTCCCATATAATCAAAGCCCCAAACATCAAATGGTTCAATAACAAGTGAATAATTCATAGGCATCTCTTGGCGTCTACTAACATTACCAATTCTTTGACATTCATCACAGGACAAGAAAAACTTACAGGCATCTTTGAAGAGAGTAGGCCAATAAAACCGGATTGCAATACCTTATGTGCAGTTCTATCTCCAGCGTGGTGTCCTCCATAAGCTTCGGAGTGACACTTGCGTAGGATCTATTCCTATTCATGCTCAGATATACAACATCTAATAACACCATCTACTCCTTCTTTATAAAGGTGTGGGTCATCCCAGAAGTAATGTCTTAAATCATAGAAAAA
The DNA here is from genome assembly GCA_021605205.1 of Aegilops longissima. Classification (NCBI taxonomy): domain Eukaryota; kingdom Viridiplantae; phylum Streptophyta; class Magnoliopsida; order Poales; family Poaceae; genus Aegilops; species Aegilops longissima. Next base: position 357,006,090 of record CM038682.1, read on the forward strand.
CTTCTTCATTTGCTGGTATGTGAAATTAGGTGGTATAAATTTAGCAACAATGTAATTACCATAATCAGCATACCATGGAGCAGTGCGAGAAGCATTTATGACAGCTAATTGTTCATTAGGAAAGCAATCATCAATAGGTAGTGGGTCATCAAGAACATTCTCTAACATAGACAAGTTGTCTGCAATGGGGTTCTCAACTCCCTTTCTATCAATAATATGCAAATAAAATTCTTGTAGCAAGAGAACCCACCTAATAAGTCTAGGTTTAGCATCTTTCTTCTCCATAAGATATTTAATAGCAGCATGATCAGTCTGAACAGTTACTTTGGAATCAACAATATAAGGTCTGAACTTATCACAAGCAAATACAGCCGCTAAAAATTCTTTTTCAGTAGTAGCATAATTTCTCTAGACATTGTCTAGAGTTTTACTAGCATATTGGATAACATTAGATTTCTTATCAACTCTTTGTCCTAGAACAACACCTACAGCATAATCACTAGCATCACACATAATTTCAAAAGGTAATTTCCAATCGGTGGCTGAACAATAGGTGTAGAAATCAAAGCTTTCTTAAGTATTTCAAATGCTTCTACACAATCATCATCAAATACAAAAGGAATATCTTTTGTAAGAGATTAGTCAGAGGCACGGAGATTTTAGAAATCCTTAATGAACCTCGTATAAAAACCGCATGACCAAGTAAACTTCTTATACCTTTAATGTCCCAGGACACGGCATCTTTCAACAGTATCAACTTTAGCTATGTCAACTTCAATACCTCTTTCAGAAATTTTATGCCCCAATACAATACCTTCATTAACCATAAAGTGGCACTTCTCCCAATTCAAGACAAGATTAGTTTCTTCACATCTCTCGCAAAACTCGATCAAGGTTGCTCAAGCAATCATCAAAAGAAGTTCCATATCGGAGAAATCATCCATGAAAACCTCAACAATCTTTTCACAAAATCAGAGAATATAGCCATCATGCATCTTTGAAAGGTAGCAGGTGCATTACACAAACCAAAAGGCATACGTCTATAAGCAAAGGTACCGAAAGGGAAAGTAAAAGTGGTATTTTTTCTTGATCCTCGTTTGACACAGGTATTTGAGAGAAACCGGAATAACCATCTAGAAAGCAAAAAAGTGTATGTTTGGATAATCTTTCTAGCATTTGATCAATAAAAGGAAAAGGGTAATGATCCTTTTTAGTAGCTTTATTTAATTTTCGGAAAACAATTACCATTCTATAACCTGTAATAATTCTTTATGGGATCAATTCATCTTTATCATTAGGAACAACGATAATACCTCCTTCTTAGGGACACAATGGACAGGGCTTACCCATCGACTATCAAGAGCGAGATAAATTATACTGCCTCCGAAGCTTTAGTATTTCTTTTCTTACCACTTCTTTCATCTTAGGATTTAACAGTCGTTGGTGATCAACAACTGGTTTAGCGTCTTTCTCCAATTTTATTTTGTCTTTGGCATAGAGTGGGACTAATGCCCTTAAGATCATCAAGAGTATATCCAATAGCAACACGGTGCTTCTTTAGAGTTTTCAATAATTTCTTTTCTTCATGCTCTGAAAGGTTAGCACTAATAATAACAGGATATATCCGTTTCTCATCAAGATAAACATATTTAAGAGTATCAGTTAAGGGTTTAAGCTCAAACACGGGATCACCCTTGGGTGGAGGAGGATCCCCTAGGATTTCAACAGGCAAGTTGTGTTTCAAAATAGGTCCCTGTTTAAAGAATACTTCATCTATTTCCCTTCTTTCATTCATAAACATAACATTTTCATGGTCTAGCAAATATTGTTCTAAAGGATCACTAGGAGGCACGACAATAGAAGCAAGACCAATAATTTCATCTTTATTAGGCAATTCCTCGTCACGGGGTTGTCTACGAAATTTAGCAAAGTTAAACTCATGATAAATATCCCCCAAACCAATAGTGACAACATCCTTTTCGCAGTCTATCCTAGCATTAACAGTATTCAAGAAGGCTCTACCAAATTTAATGGGACAAAAGTTATCTTGTGGGGAACCAAGAACAAGAAAATCAGCAGGATATTTATCTTTCCCACACAGGACTTCAACATCTCTAACAATCCCGACTGGTGAAATAGTATCTCTATTGGCAAGCTTAATTGTAACATCAATCTCTTCTATCTCAGCAGGTGCAATATCATGCATAATTTCTTTGTCTAAGGAATGAGGTATTGCACTTGCACTAGCACCCATATCACACAAGCCATGATAACAATGATCTCCTATTTTAACAGAAATAACAGGCATGCCTACCATAGGTCTATGTTTATTTTTAGTATCAGATCTAGCAATTCTAGCAGCTTCATTGCAGAAGTAAATATCATGCCCATCAATATTATCAGCCAAGAGATCTTTAACCATAGCAATACTAGTTTCAACTTTAATTTGCTCAGGGGGTTTGGGTGTCTTAATGTTACTTTTGTTGACCATATTTGAAGCTTTAGCATGATCCTTGATTCTAACAGGGAAAGGTGGTTTCTCAATATAAGCGGTAGGAGCAGCAGGATCATTATAAGTGATAGTCTTTTCTTCAACTTTAATAGGTGCAACTACTTTTACTTCAATGGGAGGATTATATTTAAACCACTTCTCCTTAGGGAGATCAACATGAGTAGCAAAGGATTCACAGAAAGAAGCTACTATCTCAGAGTCAAGTCCATATTTAGTGCCAAATTCACGGAAAACATCGGTATCCATAAAAGATTTAACACAATCAAACTTAGTTGTTATACCTGACTCCTTACCTTTGTCGAGATCCCAATGTTCAGAGTTGCGTTTAATTCTCTCCAATAAATCCCATTTGAATTCAATAGTCTTCATCATGAAAGATCCCGTACAAGAAGTATCGAGCATGGAGCGATTATTGAGAGAAAGCCGAGCATAATTTATTGTAATAATCATTTCTCTTGAGAGCTCATGGTTGGGGCACGAATATAACATTGACTTAAGCCTCCCCCAAGCTTGAGCGATGCTTTCTCCTTCGCGAGGCCAAAAATTATATATATAATTACGATCACGATGAACAAAATGCATAGGATAAAATTTCTGATGAAATTCCAATTTCAATCGGTTGTATTTCCATGATCCCATATCATCACATAGCCTAAACCATGTCAATTCCTCTCCCTTCAAAGATAAAGGGAAGACCTTATTCTTGATAACATCCTCGGGCATACCTGCAAGCTTAAATAATCTACAAACTTCATCCACATAGATTAGGTGCAAATCAAGATGTAATGTTCCATCTCCGTAAAAGGATTAGCTAGCAGTTTCTCTATCATACCGAAGGAAATTCAAAGTAAACATTTTCAGTAGGTTCAGAGGTTGAGGATCAACTCTTTGCTCTCTTGTTCGGGGTGAAGATACCCGAACAAGCCCCTCAGAGGATTACTTTCCATAGTAACAAGTGATGATGAAATTTCAGCACACTATATAAATTTTTCCTTACCAAATTCCACCTACCAAAGGTGCTTCACTCCCCGGAAGCGGTGCGAGAAAAAGATTCTTGATGACCCAAAAGTGTAGGGCAACTACAAAATAAGTATTAAGGTAAAGCTAACCATAGCATGAAACATATGGATCCAAATCAGCCCTTACGAAGCAACTCATAAACTAGGGTTTAAGCTTACATCACTCTAGCAACCCATCATCTACTTATTACTTCCCAATGCCTTCCTCTAGGCCCAAAAAATGGTGAAGTGTCATGTAGTCGACGTTCACATAACACCACTAGAGGAGAGACAACATACATCTCATCAAAATATCGAACGGATACCAAATTCACATGACTACTTATAGCAAGACTTCTCCCATGTCCTCAGGAACAAACGGAACTACTCAAAAATCATATTCATGTTCATAATCAGAGGGGTATTCATATGCATAAAGGATCTGAACATATGATCTTCCACCAAATAAACCAACTAGCATCAACTACAAGGAGTAATCCACACTATTAGCAACCCACATGTACCAATCTGAGGCTTTGGGACAAAGATTGAATACAAGAAATGAACTAGGGTTTTAGAGGAGATGGTGCTAGTGAAGATGTTGATGGAGATTGACCCCCTCCTGATGAGAGGATCCTTTGTGATGACGATGGTGATGATTTCCCCCTCCCGGAGGGAAGTTTCCCCGGCAGAACAGCTCCGCCGAAGCCCTAGATTGGTTCCACCAAGGTTCCGCCTCGTGGCGGCGGTGTTTCTTCCCAAAATCTTGCTTATGATTTTTTCCAGGGTAAAAGACTTCATATAGCAGAAGATGGGCACCGGAGGCCTGCCAGGGGTGCACGAGGCAGGGGGCGCGCCCCCCACTCTCGTGGCCAGGGTGTGGGCCCCCTCTGGTACTTTCTTTGCTCAGTACTTTTTATTAATTCCAAAAATAACTTCTGTGGAGTTTCAGGACTTTTGGAGTTGTGCAGAATAGGTCTCTAATATTTGCTCCTTTTCCAGCCCAGAATTCCAGCAGTCGGCATTCTCCCTCTTCATGTAAACCTTGTAAAATAAGAGAGAATAGGCATAAGTATTGTGACATAACTTGTAATAACAACCCATAATGCAATAAATATTGATATAAAAGCATGATGCAAAATGGACGTATCAACTCCCCCAAGGTTAGACCTCGCTTGTCCTCAAGCAGAAGCCGATAACGATAAATATGTCCACATGTTTAGAGATAGAGGTGTCGATAAAATAAAGTACGGACATGAGGGCATCATGATCATTCTTATAACAGCAACATATATGGATATTGTCATATGATTTCTTATGCTCAAGTAATAATCTATTCACAATGTCAAGTATGAATCAGAAACTTCATTGAAAACTAACAAACTATGATCTCGGTCATTGAGGCCATTGCAATTTATCATAACGTCGGAAAGAGTAAATATAAGAGCTTTTCAGCAAGTCCACATACTCAACTATCATTTAGTCTTTCACAATTGCTAACACTCACGTAATACTTGTGGTTTTGGAGTTTTAATCGGACACAGAGAAAGATAGGGGCTTATAGTGTTGCCTCCCAACCTTTTACCTCAAGGGGAATGTCAACAATAATAATTCATGCTAACTTACATCCAATTGTATATATATATCTGGATCATTCCAACACAATGTGCTTGCCAAAGGATAAAATGTAAAAAGGAAAGGTGAAGATCACCTTGACTCTTGCATAAGGTATAAGACAAGAATAAAAGATAGGCCCTTCGCAGAGGGAAGCAGAGGTTGTCATGTGCTTTTATGGTTGGATGCACAAAATCTTAATGCGAAAGAACGTCACTTTATATTGCCACTTGTGATATGGACCTTTATTATGCGGTGTGTCGCATTTATTGCTTCCATATCACAAGATTGTATAAAGCTTATTTTCTCCACACTGATAAATCATACATATTTAGAGAGCAATTTTTGTTGCATGCAACATGACAACTTACTTGCAGGATCTTACTCAATCCATAGGTAGGTATGGTGGACTCTTATGTCAAAACTGGGTTTAAGGATATTTGGAAGCACAAGTAGTATCTCTACTTGGTGTTGTAACATCCCAAATTTTCAATTTGGAATGTTATATATTAAGTCATCATGCATAGCATATTTTCTCGCATTTTTCCGATCCTAGAAAATTTCACGCAACTCAAGGACCCTCGGAGAGAGTTGGAGATTTCATTATTTTCATATTTGGGATTTCTCAAATTTCGAAAATAGGATCATTTGGATTTATTTATTTATCTTCAAAAGTTTTTCCGATAAAAAATTAAGAGATGGAATAATATGACTTTCCCAACATTTAGGAAAAATGAAGATTTAATAAATAAATCAAATTTTGGTTTTTCAAAGTTTATTTGCTTTAGGGAAAAAATGAGTATTTTAAAAATATGCATTTTTGCCCCGTTTTAAAGTTCATTTTGTTCGACTCATTTTTAAGAGTCAGGGAAAATTAATTTTATTTAATTTGGAGTTTGTTTGGTTTTATTTTTAATTCGTTTCGTTTTGTTTTAAAAAAAGCAGCCGCCCTTTGGGCTAAAGGCCCAGCCTGCCCATGAGCAATGACCACCACCCTCCCCTCAAGGCCTCCTGGAGAGAATCCGCCGCCGCCCGCCGCCGAGTCCGGCTCGGCCACGCCAGCGCCGCCGCCGTGCCCCCCTCCCCAAGGCACGGACCCCCCTCCCCTTTATAACCCCAGCCCCCCTCTCCTCCTCACCGCGCCCGCCGCCCAACCCGAGAAGTCGCCGCCGTCGCTGACCCCACCGACCCGCCGCCACCGCCGACCCGCCGCCGACCCGCGGAGCCGGAGCCCAGCCACTGGCGACCCGCGGAGGTAGCCACCGCGCCGCGCCACCCGGTCGGTTTTATTCCAAAACCGATCCGGTTTTCTTCGTTATTCGGTTTTTTAAAAAACCTAGATTGGTTTATTTTTTTTCGGTTTTATTATTTAGTGAACGTTCACCGACCCGTTCGTTTTAATGAACGTGTTCGTCGGTTAGTTTCTGTTAACGAACGTCCGTTTGGTTAACCGTTCATCGTTTTTCTTTTTATTGGATTTAATCCGTTATTTTCCGAATTCGATTTTCGATCCAATCTTCAAATCAGTTTATTTTCTCGCTCGTTTATCGGAATCAGGTGATTCAAGCGCCTGGAGTTTCGTTTCGAAACCGCCGTTCCGACTAACCCACTTAAACAAAGTTTTGCTACTGTAGAATTTGACCAAGTTTTAAATTGCTAAAACCGAGTCGATCTCTCTCGACTTTCGACCTTCGATGCTTTATTTGATTCGATTATTTTTGCAACCAGGGTTCTTAAGTTGAACTCTCTGGTTAGATCTTTTATTTGAGATTTCCTGTGCATTAGATGAGTACTTATTGTATGCTTGTTGTTTGTCTGCGTTAGATCACCGGAGCGCCGCTTGTTACTTCGAATCCCTAGGTCTCGCGGATCATCAGCAAGGCAAGTAACATTTGATCATACCTTTTCTACTACCCAGTTTTTATGCATTAGCCCTATTCCTCAAACACTTGCATGTTTAGGATCAACTTAAATTGTGGGATGGGAAGTAGATTGAGGTAGTACCTAATACTGTTTTACTTATGAAACCTTGGGAGTTACTTCTCGTTTGCTTATTATGCCATGCTATGCTAGTAGGCGTGGATTGGGTGAGTGAATATCCATGACAGATGTGAGATTGTTAATTAATGGTTTATCTAAGGTGGCAACCTAAACACACATCTGGGTGGATTGAGGCACTGGTTTCTATCAGACTTTCTGTATTTCTTGGACCGCCACCCGGGCTCTAAGGGATCATGAGATTATTTAAACTAGAAACTTCCGTGTGCAGCCACAAGCCAATATGGGCTCTGGCATAGTTGAGTAAGTTGTGCGAACTCTTACGGGTAGGCTAGATGATGTAGGGGATGTAGGTTGGTGCGGTCTACCCACATGTAAGGTGCTAGTGCTTACGAAAGATTGTGTCTCGGTCATCCGTTTCTCAAACACCATGTAGTCACGAGAACCAAGCGGAGGCGATCGAGTCTTGTGGGGAAAAGTGCATAAACCTCTGCAGAGTGTATAAACTAATCATGATTAGCCGTGTCCCGGTTATGGGCGTCTTGAGTATCTAGTAATTGAATATCATGTGAATCTCAACATGTTACTTCTAATAAATGTTATTGGGTTTTGATGAGTACTTTTTAATTGGGATTGAGGATGCTGTCAACCATTCTCAATGTTTAACAACCACCATGATAGTTAAATAAAATTATTCCTTTGTTGTAGGGAAAAACTAGCTTTATGCAAAAATGTAACCGTAGAGCTTTACCCCCAGCCATATATGCATGTAGTATAGGATTATTCCTTCATTACTCTCTATATGTTACATTGCGGCATATTCCATGTCTGACCCGTTTTGGGCTGCAACTTTCATGTTGCGAGACTTTTGAACGACAGTAAGGTGTTAGGTCGTGGTTCTATACTCGATGATGCCGATGGAGTTGATGGACTCACTTATCTTCCAAGCCTTCGCTGTTATTATTAGATGGCCTTAAGCCATATTATTGTAATAAGTTCCCTTGTGGACAACGTTGTAATAAGTGTGTGATTGCTACTCTGCTATAAATCCTTGAAATCTTGTGTGGTGTCGGCATTCTTGATCCAGGATGACACCTGAGCACAGAGACTTGATCCATTCGGGTCTGGTCGCTACAGGTGCAAAGAATTTGGCTAGCATGAGGGAGAAAGGCAAGCTCAACATGTTGGATGATCCATGACAATATACTTTATTTCGGATATAAGAAAACACAACCCATTACGTTGTCTTCTTTGTCCAACATCAACTCTTTAGCATGTCATATTGTAATGAGTGCTGACAATCATAAAAGATGTCCAAGATAGTATATTTATATGTGAAAACCTCTCTTTCTTTTATTACTTCCTATTAATTGCAACGATGACCAAAACTTTGTTTGTCAACTCTCAACAACTTTTATTCATCGTACTCTTTATATGTGAAGTCATTACTCTCGATAAGATCAATATGATCTCTTTATTTCTTTTTGTTCTTTCTTTTTATTTTATTCCCTCGAGATCATTGCAAAATAATCAAGCCCTTGACTCAACACAATCTTTATTATATATAGCTCACAGACTCGATTACATAGAAAGATCATAAGGCAAAACTCAAAACTAAATCATACTAAAACTTTATTCTACTAGATCAAGATATTACCAAAAGGATCAAACTAAGAAAAACGATAAAGATATGAGTGTGATGGTGATACGATACCGGGGCACCTCCCCCAAGCTTGGCAGTTGCCAAGGGGAGTGCCCATACCCATGTGTTTATGTCCCTTCCTCGGAGGTGGTGATGATGGATAGTCGCACATCGAGCGTAGGAGATCCTCCAATTTGCGGATAATGCCCTTGAGTGCGGTGATATGCTCCTTCAACAAAATATTTTCACGTGTGAGATACTTGTTTTGTATACGAGCTAACTCAATCATCTTGAAAGCTTCAATCTTAGTTGGGGTAAGAAGATTGTGATGAGGTTGAAGGATGTATTCATCTTTTGCTGCCGAGGCTTGATCCTCCATGGCCTTCTTGATTCCATCATCCATGTTGATCTCCCCGGGCTCTTCTCTCTTCAGCCATATCTTCATTAGCCAAGCATCGTTGCCCTCATTGTTGGAGGAGTGGGACGACATGATGCCTGGCCTTGACAACTCTGGCAGAAAACAGTTCGAAACAAGAACAGAGGATATTTGCGTGATACGAGGGTCAAAACCTTCGGGAGATTATATAATGAATTTTTACCGACCAAAAGATGTATTGTGCAAGAAAACGGAGTCCGGAGAGCACACGAGGTGCCCACGAGGCAGGGGGTGCGCCCGCGCCCTCCACCCTCGTGGATGCCTCGTGTCCTTCCCGTACTACTTATCATTTTCCTATTTTCTTAAATATTCCAAAACGGAGAAAAATTGCCATTAGAACTGTTTTGGAGTCGGTTTACTTACCGTACCATATACCTATTCCTTTTCGGAGTCTGAAACATTCTGGAAAGTGTCCCTTATGTATTCCTTTGGAGTTACGGTTTCAATAACATTAGTGTCAACATTTATAGGATTACCTGAGATATAATGTTTGATTATTTGACCGTTCACCACCTTCAGATTTGTGCCTTCGAAGTTGTTGATTTTTATGGCACCGGAACGATAGACCTCCTCGATAATGTAAGGACCTTCCCTTTTAGAGAGAATTTTTCCTGCAAAAAATCTTAAACGAGAGTTGAATAGCAACACATAATCACCTACATTAAACTCATGCTTTTGTATCCTTTTTTCATGCCATCTTTTAACTTTTTCTTTAAACAGTTTGGCATTCTCGTAGGAGTGAGTTCTCCATTCATCAAGTGAGCTAATGTCGAAAAGCCTCTTCTCACCGGAAAGTTTGAAATCATAGTTGATCTCTTTATGGCCCAATATGCCTTATGTTCTAGTTCGAGAGGTAAGTGACATGCTTTTCCATAAACCATTTTATACGGAGACATACCCATAGGATTTTTATATGCAGTTCTATAGGCCCATAATGCATCATCAAGTTTCTTGGACCAATTCTTTCTATATCTATTAACAGTCTTTTGAAAATTAATTTGAGATCTCTATTACTCAATGTCGATTGTACTAGAATAGGGGTACCCTAGTACCCCGAACTTCGTCTGCAGACGAAGGGCAGCGCATCACGGCCGGGCCGGCTGTTAGCCACCAAGATCTCAGCAGCTCCTTGGAGCCATTCAAGAACAAAGTAGTCAAGACCCGGCAAGAGAAGCTTGCCGGGAAGGCCACCAGGCGCAAAGGAAGCGAGGCCCGGCAAGAGGAGCTTGCAGGGAAGGCTAATGGCGCTGAACCCCAAAGCGACAAGGTTCCCTTGTGACAAAGCGCTTGCCGAGGCGGGCGACCTCTCTTCATCTCGCTCCAGCTCACCCGTAGCGTGTCACCACGGGCTCTCCCAATCTGGCGTGTCGGCGGGCCGTGCAGCCAGCGGGAGTAGCGATAGACGACGTGACAAGCCACCATCGTGGCGGACGGAGGCGACTTAACGGTCCCTGTTACCTGTTCGGGCGATCGAGGCGGGCATTGATGACTCTTGTCCCTTGCCGTCGAGTTAGGTATAGGTTCTTGTACCTTTGTATAAAGCGGTGTACCAACCTAGGTTTTTACCATTGTGACCTTGTCTACTTGCCACATGTGGTAACCCCTTGTGCCTATAAAAGGAGGCCGAGGGCAGCGAGAGGGGTTCGATTCGGCTGGATTTCTAGTCCAGCTCCAGACAGTTCATCACACTCAAGTTAGGTCTTGTAGCCAGCGTTGCTCCCTAGCAAGAACACAAGATAATCCACAAAGCAGCAGTAGGAGTATTATCTCTCCGGAGAGCTCGAGCTGGGTAAACCCCTCGTGTGCATCGCCTCGACCCGCTCTTTGTGCAATCTCCGCCCTCTCCGAACCACAAGGGACCCAGGTCCGTGAGGTGCTCGTGGGGCACGATCAGCTCACCCCGACATCTTTGGCGCGCGGTAGGCGTCGGCGCTGTGTGAATCCGGTCCGGCGGTCGCACTAGCAACTCCATCAACGTCTTCGTCGACATGGCGCGAAGAAGAAGCCTTCGGTAGCAGCTGAGCCGTCGCGTCGAACCCACCACCACCGGGCCGTCGGTGGTGGGGAAGCGCTAGCGGAGGACGGCGTCGTCGAAAGAGCCCACGATGCCGCCAGGTCCAAAGACAACGCAGCGCGGGCGTCGGCGTCGAATCTGCACGCGTCCGTCACGGAGGCGCGGGACGAACAGCGTCATGATACCCGCGGCACCATACGATCTTTGGACCAAGGCCAAGCTGGAGGATCCCGAGGCCCTCGAGACCGCATGCACCTCGGCATGCCGATGCGAGAGTGGAATGCGGTCGCTGGGGCGGGATGCTACTCCTCCTAACTTGGTTAGGAGTCCGAGCACATCCGTTCTTAACCGTGCGCCGTTGCCGCCAACCACACCAGCGGAAGCCTTGGCGAGCTCGATTACTAGATTACCCTCCAACGGCCGATAAGGTCGATGGTGGAGGGCCACAATTCAGAGTCTCATCGGCCGCCAGCGGCGCGCCCGCGGCAACCGAAGCGCCGCAAGCAGCGGCGGCGACAAAGCGCGAGCCGATGGCGGCAGACTTGCGGGGTGCACCCACCTACACCCTTTCCGAAGGCCAAGATCGCCGACTCGCGGATCCACCTCGGCGGTGACTCCACAGCATTGTGCCGGATCCGCGGGCTCGTCGCGACCAGCGTCAAGTTCTTCGAGAACGGCAAGAAGAGGGCGCTTCGAACCCGTATCGGCGCCCGAAGAGAAGCGCCGTCAATCGACCAGCGCGCGGGCCCACTGTCGATATGCATGCGCCCGAGAGAACCAGCGACTTGCCGTCTGTGGTGGGTTGCCCTGCGTTCACTCGTGAGCTGCGGCAAGTCCGATGGCCGACAAGAAAAATTTCAAACCAGATGTGCGGAGAAATGCGGCGGCAGGACACACCCATCGGAGTTCCTCGGCATCTACACCATCGCGGTGCAAGCTGCGGGGGCGAGACGACAAGATCCTCGCCAACTACTTCCCTTGGTGCTCAAGCCAAGCGTCCGATCTTGGCTCATGCACTTGCGGATGGCTCTATTTCTTCTTGGGCAGATTTGTGCCATCGGTTTGTTGGCGCCTTCTGGCGGCCACAAGCCTCATGGCCAAGAGAGTGATCTCCACCTGCTTGCCCGGAAGGGGGAGTCTGCGCAAATTTATCCAGAGATTCATCGAGTGCACTATAACATCCTAGACATCCACCTGCTGCGGTGATTAGTGCATTCCATCGAGAATGTCGAAATCGCAGGATGAGGAGGAGATGGCGATGTGCAAAGTGAAAGGCGTCAGCGAGCTCTACGCCCTGGCCGACAAGTGTGCACGCACTAAAGAAGGAAGAAGGCTCCCAGGAGAGAGTGTGGGAGCAGAGTCTGACAGTGAGGGGACCGCCCCGGCAAGGAATAGCCGGCGGCGGAACAACAGGAGGAAGAAAAACCAAGAAGTGCTAGTTGTCGAGCAGTCCGGCAAGGATGATGCCGCCAACCAAGCCAAGGCCGGTGGCTCCGGCAAGGAGGTTGCCGTTGACGCCGTCCGCCAAGCTGTGGCGACGCCGACAAGCCTAGCAGCTCCAACAAGCGATCTTGCAAAATCCACCGCACTAAGGGCCACGATCTCCAAAGCTGCAAGAAAGTCGAGCAGCTTGTGGAGCTCTGAAAGCTGAATACGGCGGTGAGACAAGGAGAAAGCCCAAGAAGGTGCGGTGCAGCAAGTAAAAGAGACCGGTCGGGAGGACGCGCTGGCAAGGCCAAGCAGCGGCAAGGAGACAGACTTCCCGTGGCGCGACAAGGAAGAAGATGAAGATGAAGATGGCGAGGATTATGAAGATGATGAAGCTGATGAGCAGGAGTTTCAAAAGGCAACAAAGGTCCTTTGCGTCGGCGGTGGTGCGTCTCGCATACCTCACACCGCCAACTCAAGCAATGGATGCGCGAGGTCAATGCAGCAGAACCGTCCCTAGAGTCCGCAAACCTCGAAGTGGTCCAGACGCCCATCATCTTTGACATTGAGGATCACCCTGATCGCATCACTGCGGTCGGGTGTTTGCCGATGTTGGTCTCACCAACCATCCGCAACCTCAAGGTCACAAAGATGCTGGTTGACGGCGGGGCCGTCCTGAATTTGATATCTTCTGCAGTACTCCAGAGACTTCAAATCCCCGACAGCGAGCTCGAAGAAACTGGCACCTTCCAAGGAATCAACCCAGGAAGGAGCAAGCCCAAGGGGAAGATCACGTTGCCGGTAACATTCGGCAGTGAGCTCAACTTCAGAACTGAGAGGGTCACGTTCGACGTCGCCGATTTCCCATTGCCCTACAATGGCATACTCGGCCGTCCGGCACTCGCCAAGTTCATGGCCACCTCTCAATATGCATACAACCTACTCAAGATGCCCGGCCCGATAAGTGTCATTTCTGTCCATGGCGACAAGAAAGATGCACTTATCTGCGCCGACAAGATTTACCGGGATGCAGCAGCCGGCGGATAGCAAACCACTTACCGCTGAAGCTCCGGGCGAAAAGACCACTAGGTCGGCAAAACACTGTTGCCCACTCCGGCAAGCGCACCTCTTGGTGTTGCGCTACCGTCGAGGACGCACCATCGAGCTCCACCGGCAAGTGCAACAAGACGATGGCAGCTCCGCCAAAGACCAAGAAAGTGCCCGCCAAGGAGGACGGTGCTGGTGGTACCTTCACCATCGGTGCCACGCTTGATCCTAAATAGGAAGGCGAGCTCGTTGCTTTCCTGCGGGCGAATGTCGATGTGTTTGCATGGCAACCATCTGATATCCCCGGTGTTCCCAGGAAAGAAATTGAGCACCACCTAGCTGTCTGCCCTCACGCGGCCCGTCAAGCAAAGAGTTAGGAAGCGAGCAAAGGGGCGCCAAGAGTTCATAGCAGAAGAAATCAAGAAATTGGAAGCAGCAGGGCTTGTCAGAGGAGTCCTCCACCCCTCGTGGTTGGCCAATCCGGTAGTGGTACGCAAGGCTAATGGGAAATGGAGACTTTGTATTGACTTCACGGATGTTAATAAAGCTTGTCCCAAGGATCCATTTCCCTTGCCGCGTATCGACCAGATTGTTGACTCCACGGCTGGATGCGATCTGCTTTCATTTCTTGATGCATATTCAGGATATCATCAGATCTTCATGGCAGAAGAGGATGAAGAGAAAACCGCATTCATCACACCATGTGGCACGTACTGCTTTATACGGATGCCTTTCGGTTTGAAGAATGCTGGTTCAACCTTTGCGAGGGCAGTCCATGATGCTTTTGGACCACAGATACACAGAAATGTAGAAGCCTACATGGATGACATAGTGGTCAAGAGCAAGGACAGAGCGACTCTGATTCAGGATTTGGATGAAACGTTTGCAAACCTGCGCAAGATCAACCTCAAGCTCAACCCCGAGAAGTGCGTGTTTGGAGTCCCTTCTGGCAAACTTCTCGGGTTCTTCGTATCTCAGCGGGGAATTGAAGCCAACCCCGACAAGATCAAGGCCATTGAGCAGATCGAAGCACCAAAGCGCGTTAAGGATGTCAGGAGGCTTGCCGGTTGCATGGCTGCTCTCAGCAGGTTCATTTCTAAGTCTGCTAAGCGCCCTGCCGTTTTTCAAGATTTTGAAAAAGGCAGGTCCAATGAAATGGACTCCCGAAGCGGAGGCTGCGCTACAGGACTTGAAGAGATACCTGTCCTCCACTCCAATACTTGTCGCACCTAAACCGCAAGAGAAGTTGCTGCTATATATAGCGGCGACCAATCAAGTGGTTAGTGCTGCGTTAGTAGCGGAGAGGAGGCGGATGATGAGCGGCAACCGAGGCAGGTGCGCCCAGCGACAAGCGGGGGGCTCCGCCGTCAAGCTCCGGTCCCGACAACGACGGATCAGCGCAGGGTTGCGACAAGATACGGAAGAAGATGGTGCAGCGCCCAGTGTACTTTGTCAGTTCCCTTCTGCAGGGGGCTAGATCGAGATACTCTGGTGTGCAGAAGCTGCTTTTTGGCCTGCTCATGGCCTCGAGAAAGCTGCGCCATTACTTCCAAGCACATGAGATAACAGTTGTCACTCACTTTCCGCTAAAGAGGATTTTGCAAAATCCAGAAGCAACAGGCAGGATTGTTGAGTGGGCCTGGAACTATCAAGCTTTGGTCTCAAGTTCAAAGCACTTCAACTATCGAGCGGGGCATTGGCAGAATTCATAGCAGAGTGGGCGTACGCAGGATGAAGAGATTCGAGAGACAAGCATCCCGTCAAGGAGGCAAATAAAGAATGCTCGATGTACTTTGACGGTGCCTTCTCGCTGCAAAGCGCCCGGTGCGGCGTGCTGCTTATCGCACCCACCGGGAACACCTCAAATACATAGTCCAAATGCACTTTCCCAAGGAACAAGCAACAAATAATCTGCAGAGTATGAAGGCTTGCTTGCGGTCTCGAGATTGCGGTAGACCTTGGGATTAAGAAGCTCATTGTCGGGAGACTCACAACTTGTCGTCCGCCAAGTAAATAAAGATTACGAGTCCGTTGATGGAAGCATCGTCGATGAAGTGAGGAAGCAGGAAGAGCACTTTGAAGGCACTGCAAATGGAACACGTTCAAGAGCACAGAATGATATAGCTGATGGCCTCTCCAAATGTGCCGCACTTAAGTTGCACTGTGGAACCAGGGACTTTTGTGCTCAAGCTGACTCGCCAACCGTGACACCATCAACGAGGCAGAGCAAGAAGAGAAAATTGGTTTCCGGCGACTACTTTCCGGCAGAGCTCTCCGAAGCCGCCGCCAAGAAGGTCCCTAGAACCAATGCAAATATCACTGAGGAGCAGTCTGCTCCGACAAACCATGCAGTTTGTATCGTTGAAGCAAACGCTCCCGACAAGCTTAGCTCCGGCGAGCTTGACGGGGATCATCGAGCTCCGGCGGACCAGCGGGTCCTTGCCGTAGAAGCTGATGGTCCCGCAGTGACAGATGAGCCTTTAGTCCTTGTTGTCGAGCCACAGGCTCCAACATGGGCACAGCAGATCGTCCATTTCCTTTAGACAGGAGAACTTCCCGAAGAGCAAGAAGAAGCGGAAAAAGTAGCCCGGCAGTCAAGTATGTACCAGTTTGTTGATAACATCCTGTACAGAAGGAGACTCAACGGGGTGAAATTGAAGTGTATTTGCCGGGAAGATGGACGAAGCTGTTGGCGGAGATACGGAGGCATATGTGGTCACCACATTGGCGCAAGAGCACTTGCAGCAAAGCTTTTGGCAAGGTTTCTTCGGCGAAGCCCTCCGGGATGCAACGCACAAGTAACCAAGTGTGAAGCGTGCGATTCCATTCAAGACAGATACACCAGCCAGCTCAAGCTCTCCAGACGATCCCTTTATCCTGGCCCTTCTCGGTGCAGGGGCTCGACATCCTCGGCCCCTTCCCCGAAGCTGTCGGGGCTTTGAGTACTTGTGCGTCGCAATCGACAAGTTCACAAAGTGGCGGAAGTGGAACCGATGAGGAAGGTGACAACCACGATCGGCCGTCAAGTTCTTCAGTCAATTGCCGTTTTGGGATTCCTAATCGGATCATCACCGACAACGGCACACAGTTCACGAAGTCGCACCTTCATGCGATGCGCCCAAGATCTTGGCGCCAAGATCTGCCGCTTCCGTTGCTCATCCGAGAAGCAGCGGTCAGCGAGATTGCAAACGCTGAAGTGCTGCGAGGACTCAAGACCAGAACTTTCGGCGGGCTGCACAAGTGCGGAAGGAACTGGATCGAGGAGCTGCCGGTGGTTCTTTGGTCGATCGGGACGACGCCAAATCGAGCCACGGCGGACACCCTTTGCTCTAGTCTACGGAGCGAGGCAGTTCTCCCCACGGAACTTCGATACGGGTCACCTCGAGTGCTCGCTTATGATGAGCTGGAGCAAGAGCAGCTGCGACAAGATGACGCGCTGCTCCTCGAGGAAGATCGTCTTGAGCTGCTGACGAGCTGCTCGTTACCAGCAAGCTTTGCGTCGCTACCATAGCCGCAAAGTTAATGCGAAGCTTCGAGGAAGGCGACCTTGTTCTTGGTAGCGTTAGCCAAGAATTACAACAAGTTGGCCTTGAAGTGGGAAGGCCCTTATCGGGTAAAACGAGTCACTAGGCCCGCGCTGTCCGCCTTTGAGACCGAAGACGGCTTTCGGTGAGCAATTCCTGGAACATAGAGCATCTTCGCAAGTTTTACCCATGAGGCGCGGTTGTCGGAACCCGTTCCGACAACCAACCTTTTGTACAAGTCTTGCCGCTGTTGCATGTAATCCTTTGTACAAAGTCGGCGCAGACCCGATGCATCGAAGAAAGCCTATGGTTGCGCACATTTTGTTAATACATGCCTTCATAATTAAATATGCATGTGTTTACTAACATCTTGTGCAGCACCGCTTTTGAAGCGATAATGAGCCATTAAGCTCCACAACTTTCTTTTTCTCTTCTTTCTTCTCAAACAAGAAGAAGGTTCATCCACCCACAAGTTAACCGGGGGGAGAGAAGGAGATAGTGGTGTTGGCCGACAAGCGTCGCTCGAGGAACTGTCGCCTTGCGGAAGATGGACAACAGAAAAGCTAAGTTGCTAAGTTTAGCGACCAGTTTTAAATTTTCAAGTTATCTTCCTCGAACGATAGTACTTTGTATGGAAAACCTGTGCGCGGAGGAACCAAATCATGATTGGTCGCGCCCTTACTTTGTTTCGAGTCCGCTCAACAACTTAAGTGAGCTGCGGCTAGTCCGCGACGAGGTTGCTTGTCGGTAGCGACCCTTGACGAGCTGCTGAAGTTCCGCTTTTCGGCGCTCGCGGCAAGGGTGCCTGCACCGGCAAGTTTCCCTGAAAGCGTAGGGTAAAAACATACAAGGGAAGAAATCGAGTAAAGGAAATAACGTTGCATTCGATTGCCTAAGATAGTGTATGTTACGAAGATAGCTTATCGCGGGACTAGCCTAATCGTTCGCAGCAATGAAATAACAGCGGAGAAGAGAAAGGTGCGCCAGCACCCAAACCCCGGCAAGCTAGAGTTGCCGGGGGATGCGGCAAGCCAGAGTTGCCGGGGGCTACGGTATCAGATAAGCCTTTCGTCCTTTCTCAAACATCCCTCTTTCATTAAAAACATTCTTCTCGGATACAGTCCGTGGAGAGTGAAAAACATGAAAGAGAGGATTACAAGTTCTTAAATGCAGATAAGGCCCGAAGGCTTACAAATTAAAAAGATAAGATGCCCGTAATCCCTTTTCTGTCCCTATCTTCAGGAGGTAGGTTAAGAAGGCGGGAAGGGTGAAAGGGCGCCTCTGTGAGCTACAGTGCCGAAGGCACCAAGAGAACATGCAGGGGGCTCTCCGAGAAGGCTTGACGGGACGGCGGCGCGAAGCGAGCTCGAGGCAGGCGGCAAGGCGTCAAGCCGCTGTCGAGGGCACTCGCCCTCGTACTCGACTTGACGGCCTTGTCGCCATCCTCTTCCCCTTCCGCAGCCTCCCCACGCCAGCCGCCCAAGGAGACGACCCGGGGAGTTCAAGGAGCCGGCGACCCGGATGATGGGGTCGCCGGTGACGCGCGGAGCGGCGCCCGACAACTAGTTGGGCCCGCTACCTTCGTCGTCGTTGTCGCTCTCCTCTTCGTCACTCTCGCTCGAGGAGGAATCGTCGCTATCGGAGGAGCTATCCACGCAGCACCTTGCCCGAGTGCCAAGATCCCGAAGACCTTGGCGGAGAGGAGGTCACCTCCATTAACTTAAAATGGAGGTAAACCCGCCCAGAGGTTGTGGATGCGGTGACGTCTTCCACCCACGATCAAGATACATCACATTAGGGGCTGGGAATGCAATGCGGACTCGCGTACCGCTGATCCCGCAGCCCCTCATGTGCAACCTCAACGTCTTGGGCGGATCCGACTCCATCGCCATCGCGAACGGAGCTGGAAGCCGGAGACGACGACGAGGCGCCCGGCGCAGCTTGACGAAGAACTCGCAAGGGTCGTCCCCGTATGGACTGCATGGGAAAGGAACCTCGGCGGGGCGGGGCGGCACGCCGCCCGCCCGCCTCTTCCCGGCGCCTCGAGCTCGCCCACGGCCTCGCCCGGAGGGGAACCACCGGCGGAGGCGGAGGCAGCGCGCCGCCTCGTCCGCCTCTCCCCAGGCTTCTCGACCTCGTCCACGACCTCGCCCCCTCCCTCTCCCCCTTGCGGCCGGCTCTGCCGCCCCGAGCGTGGGATTGGGAGGGGTGCGCTGTCTAGCTGCGACCCTCGCCGCCACCGACGGAGAACCAAGGTTCCCTTTCTCCATAGCGAATGGGAGAAAGGGGAGCAGAAGCTGAAGAAGGGAAGGGATGGGAGAGTGCGGGCTTCTGCGCTCCTCTTCCGCCCTTCTTAAAGGAAGCAAGGTGGGGGCTCGGCCGCCCCGCTCGGCGAATCAAGGCACAGGACGAGCAGGGAATCAGGACAGACCTGCTTCCTCTGCTCGCAACGGCCCAGTTTCCCACTTCCACCGCCCGTGACCCCGAGTGCATGAGAACCACGCGGCAGAGATACAGGACTGAAACGACAGATGAGGCGACCTCACACGCCGCCCACTTCACCCACGATGCCACAATTAACGCATGCCGTTACAGAGGAACGCGGTGGGTGCGCGCCGTTCGTGGGAGACGTGGTGGATCCAAGGCAAGTAACGGCGTAATCAAGACCACGCGCGCCCGTGCACTGTTTTGGGCCTGGCCCAACAGAGCTTGGCGCCGTGTGTGGCCCAGGCCCGGGGGCTCCTGTCGGTGTACTAGAATAGGGGTACCCTAGTACCCCGAACTCGTGCACGGACAGTGGCAGCGCCCCACGGCCGGGCCGGCCTGTTGGCCGCCAAGATCCTCAGCAGCTCCCTTGGAGCCATTCAAGAACAAAGTAGTCAAGACCCCGGCAAGAGAAGCTTGCCGGGAAGGCCACCCAGGGCGCAAAGGAAACGAGGCCCCGGCAAGAGGAGCTTGCCGGGAAGGCTTGGCGGGCGCTGAACCCCAAAGCGACAAGGTTCCTGCCGCGGCAAAGCGCTTGCCGGGCGGGCGACCTCTCTTCATCTCGCTCCAGCTCACCCGCCAACGTGTCACCACGGGCTCTCCCAATCACGCGTGTCGGTGGGCGTGCAGCCAGCCGGGAGTAGCGATAGACGGCACGACAAGCCACCATCGTGGCGGACGGAGGCGCACTTAACGGTCCCTGTTACCTTTTTCGGGCGATCGAGACGGGCATTGATGACTCTTGTCCCTTGCCGTCGAGTTAGGTATAGGTTATGTACTTTGTATAAAGCGGTGTACCAACCTAGGTTTTACCATTGTGACCTTGTCTACTTGCCACATGTGGTAACCCCTTGTGCCTATAAAAGGAGGCCCGAGGGCAACGTAGAGGGGGTTCAATTCGGCTGGGTTTCTAGTCCAGCTCCAGCTTAGTTCATCACACTCAAGTTAGGTCTTGTAGCCAGCGTTGCTCCTAGCAAGAACACAAGATAATCCACAAAGCAGCAGTAGGAGTATTATCTCTCCGGAGAGCTCCGAAGCTGGGTAAACCCCCTCGTGTGCATCGCCTCGACCCGCTCTTTGTGCAATCTCCGCCCCCCTCCGAACCACAAGGGACCCAGGTCCCGTAGGTGCTCGTGGGGCACGATCAGTTCACCCCCGACACTCAATTCTACTTGACCACTATACTGCGGGTGATACAGAGATGCAATTCTATGATTAACATCATACTTAGCAAGCATTCTACGAAAGGCACCATGAATAAAATGTGAACAACCATCAGTCATTAAATATCTAGGGACTCCAAACCTCGGAAAAATAACTTCTTTAAGCATCTTAATAGAGGTGTTATGATCAGCACTACTAGTTGGAATAGCTTCTACCCACTTAGTAGAGTAATCAACAGCAACTAAAATGTGTGTATACCCATTAGAGGAAGGAAACGGTCCTATATAATCAAAGCCCCAAACATCAAATGGTTCAATAACAAGTGAATAATTCATAGGCATCTCTTGACGTCTACTAATATTACCAATTCTTTGACATTCATCACAGGACAAGACAAACTTACAGGCATCTTTGAAGAAAGTAGGCTAATAAAAACCGGATTGCAATACCTTATGTGCAGTTCTATCTCCAGCGTGGTGTCCTCCATAAGCTTCGGAGTGACACTTGTGTAGGATCTATTCCTGTTCATGCTCTGGTATACAACGTCTAATAACACCATCTACTACTTCTTTATAAAGGTGTGGGTCATCCCAGAAGTAATGTCTTAAATCATAGAAAAACTTTTTCATTTGCTGGTATGTGAAATTAGGTGGTATAAATTTAGCAACAATGTAATTAGCATAATCAGCGTACCATGGAGCAGTGCGAGAAGCATTTATGACAACTAATTGTTCATCGGGAAAGCTATCATCAATAGGTAGTGGGTCATCAAGAACATTCTCTAACCTAGACAAGTTATCCGCAACGGGTTCTCAACTCCTTTCTATCAATAATATGCAAATAAAATTCTTGTAGCAAGAGAACCCATCTAATAAGTCTAGGTTTAGCCTCTTTCTTCTCCATAAGATATTTAATAGTACCATGATCAGTCTGAACAGTTACTTTGGAATCAACAATATAAGGTCTGAACTTATCACAAGCAAATACAACCGCTAAAAATTCTTTTTCAGTAGTAGCATAATTTCTCTAGGCATTGTCTAGAGTTTTACTAGCATATTGGTTAACATTAGATTTCTTATCAACTCTTTGTCCTAGAAGAGCACCTACAGCATAATCACTAGCATCACACATAATTTCAAAAGGTAAATTCCAATCAGGTGGCTGAACAATAGGTGCAGAAATCAAAGCTTTCTTAAGTATTTCAAATGCTTCTACACAATCATCATCAAAGACAAAAGGAATATCTTTTTGTAAGAGATTAGTCAGAGGCCTGGAGATTTTAGAGAAATCCTTAATGAACCTCCTATAAAAACCGACATGACCAAGTAAACTTCTTATACCTTTAATGTCCTTGGGACACAGCATCTTTTCAATAGCATCAACTTTAGCTATGTCAACTTCAATACCTCTTTCAGAAATTTTATGCCCCAATACAATACCTTCATTAACCATAAAGTGGCACTTCTCCCAATTCAAGACAAGATTAGTTTCTTCACATCTCTGCAAAACTCGATCAAGGTTGCTCAAGCAATCATCAAAAGAAGTTCCATATACGGAGAAATCATCCATGAAAACCTCAACAATCTTTTCACAAAAATCAGAGAATATAGCCATCATGCATCTTTGAAAGGTAGCAGGTGCATTACATAAACCAAAATGCATACGTCTATAAGCAAAGGTACCGAAAGGGAAAGTAAAAGTGGTCTTTTTTCTTGATCCTCTTTTGACATAGGTATTTGAGAGAAACAGGAATAACCATCTAGAAAGCAAAAAAGTGTATGTTTTGATAATCTTTCTAGCATTTGATAAATAAAAGGAAAAGGGTAATGATCCTTTTTAGTAGCTTTATTTAATTTGCGAAAAAATTTACCATTCTATAACCTGTAATAATTCTTTTTTTTGACAAAAGAACAGTAGGGTAAGCCCCCTACTGTGAGTCATTTTCATTTATTAAAAGAGTATCCAAATTACATAATCAAGTGGTTGTTGGGGGGACAACCAAGTAGGTACAATCTAGGGGTAGGAAAGTACAGAGATTATGGAAAAATTAAATATTGTCTATCCATGAGGACATTCCCTCTTTTAGAGTGGGTTTAGCCCTCAGCATGGTCATTTTGAAATATCTGACAAAGTCATTCTTGCACTCATTTATTGAGCAAGGAATCCCTTCAAAGATCATCCCATTCCTTTGGTTCCATATGCTCCAGCATCCAAGAATCATGATTTCCATGAAGTGGTCAATTTTATATCTGTGTTTAGCATCAATAATCATATTGTTGGTCTCCATATCCGAATTCCATTCAAATCCAATGTTCCACCAGAAACCTTGACTAAATGGACAAGTAAATAGAAGACGAGTCCTGTCTTCATAGTTTTCATTGTTGCATAGGACACATATAGTGGAATCGAGGTGCATGCTTTTTCTGATCAAAAGATCACATGTATTTATTCTGTCATTTAGCATGAGCCAACAGAAAAATTTATGTCTTGGTAGACAACATGATTTCCATAGTCATTTAAAGGTGGCAGCTGCATCTTCACCATTCATAAGGTATCCATAGATCTTCTCTGTAATGTTTTATTGTTACCCCTGTTGTAGGTCCATGTGTCCTTGTCCTCTGAGTTCCTGATATTGTTTAGCTCTCCTGATAGAAGGTGGAATTGATGGTGGGCTTGAATGGAAAGAGGAAGTTGGAACAGGCTGTAAAGGTTCTCTAATTCCTTGGCTTCTTTGATAGATATGCTTTCCTTTTGGGTAAAAGAGTGAAGCTCAGGGTATTTAATTTTCCTAATATCACCATTCCATATGTCATCCCATAGCAGATTAGTGCAACCAGATTTGATGTCACAAGTGGTCATTTCCCTGAAAAGGTCATACATTTTCATGCAATCTTTCCACCAAAAGGATCCTTTGCTTCATTGTAATGAGGAACATCATTGTTATGGTAGTGAGCCTCCCATATTAATTTAACCCATGGGACATCCACTTTATTATAGAACTTGAACAAGTGTTTTATGAGAAGGGCTTTATTTTGTTCTCTAAGATTCAAAACCCCAAGTCCTCCTTGTTGTTTGGGTTTGCATGTCATCTCCCAGCTGGCCAGGCATTTACCACCTTTATTGATTTCATTTCCATACCAAAGGAAATTTCGCTTGATTTATCCACATGGTCGAGAATGGTAACATGGACTTTAAGAGAGCACATGGCAAATATAGGCATGGAAGCAACAACAGAGTTGACATAAGTGAGTCTCCGAATGGTTCATGAACACAGCAACCCCGATAATCTCTTATCAATCTTAGATATAACTGGTATGAGGTCATGAACGGAGGGTTAGGTGGTGCCCATAGGTAGCCCAAGATAGGTGAAAGGAAGGCTTTCAACTTTACAACCAAAAGAGTTAGCAAGGTTGTTGATGGGTTGTTGATCCATATTTATAGGGATCATGGATGATTCTTGTAATTAACAAATAGCCCAAAGAGACATCTTGAATAGATTAAGCAGGTATTTGAGATGACAGAGTTGCTCTTCATCGGCATGCATGATCAATAGAGTATCATCTGCATATTGAATAATAGGGTAGTCAAGACCATATGCCTGATTTGTGGGGAGAGTGAGTTCACCATTTGCCCAAGCAGCATTGATAATAGACTGAAGTAGATCAGCAGCAATGATATATAGAAGAGGGGAGTGAGGATCTCCTTGTCTGACTCCTCTTTTACATATAATTTTTTTCCCAGCAACACCATTTAACAGGACAGATGTTGATGCAAGTTACCCAATTTATTCATCTTGGACCAAAACCCTTTGCTTTCAACATGGCAATAATTGCATTGTATACAATCTTGTCAAAAGCTTTCTCAAAATCAAGTTTGAGTATGATGATAGGTTTCCTTGATTGATGACATAGATGAATGTGTTCAAGAGCAAATCCCAAGCAGTCCTGGATATTTCTCCCTTTTATGAAACCAGATTGATTCTGATGAATGACAGAGGTAATGATTTTCTGAGCTCTATTGGCCATGAGCTTTGTGATGATTTTGGGAGCAAGGCTGACCAGGGAAATGGGTCTGAAATCATTCATGCCAATAGGGTTTGAAATCTTTGGGATGAGAGTAATAAAAGCAGTATTAATACTCTGAATATCAATGTTTCCTTCAAAAAAATCCCAAATCATAGTGTAAATATCTTGCTTGATGATATGCCAACATTTCTTCAGAAATAATCCATTAAAACCATTAGGTCCAGGTGCTCTGTCAGAGTGGATGTCTTTAATAACTTGGTCAATTTCATCCATGGAAAAAGGGGCCTCAAGTTCAGATAGATCTTTAGGCTGAATAACTTCCTCAAGATTGAATAGCATAGGTGGGTTGATAGCTTTTCCCAGTCTATCTTTGTATGATTTCCAAATAATGGCAGCCTTGTGGTCATGATTTTGGAAAGGGCTCCCATCTTCATCTAGTAGAGAAGTTATGAAGTTCTTCCTGTAGCTTTGGGTAGCCATGGCATGAAAAAATTCAGTATTTTCATCATCAAGCTGTATACTTCTCATCTTAAACCTGGATTTCCAATATATTCTTTTTTACTTCCAATAACTTGGCTATGTGATTCTTGATAATAATTCTGAAGTTTGCTTCAATAGTGCTCAGATTCCTTTGATCTTCAATGCCATCAATCATAGATAGAACATAGTTACAAGCAGATATATTAGTGTTATGTTTTGACAGATTTTTGCTCCATTTTTTAAAACCCATTCTGAGACATTTGAATCTTGCAGCAGTATCCTTGGCAGAGTTTGTCAATTGTTGATTTCTGTTCCAACATTGAATAACAGTCTCATAGAACCCATCAAATTCAAACCAATAATTTTCAAATCTGAATATAGAAGATTTTGGAATATCACTGCCTATCTGAATGGGAATAGGAATATGATCTGAAGTGACTCTAGCAAGTGGGTGTGCCAAAGTATTTGGGAAAGTCAGGGTCCAGTTGGCAGAAGTAAAAATCCAGTCAAGCTTTTCCAGCAGTGGAGAGTCCTGCATGTTAGACCAGGTGAAATTCCTACCCTTGATAGGTATTTCCACAAGATCCTGTTGTTGGAGTAAGCTGTTAAACATAAGCATATTGTTGGTGTCTCCTCCAGGTCTGTTCCTATCAAGTGGGCTCCTTATTAGATTGAAATCACCCATAAGAATCCAATGATCCATCTGAGAGGCATCAATATTGCTCAGCCAGTCAAAAAATTCAGTTCTGTCATCATTGTGGCAGGGTCCATATATATTGCTGATGTAAAAAATGTTGCCAGATAGATTGCATGATAACCTCACAGTGATTTGGTATGTATTTTGTCTGACAACAGATCCTGAAAAAACATTGCCATTCCATATAGTAATAATTCCTCCTAATAGGCCAACAGAGGCAGTATAAGCAAATTGGTTGTATCTTCTTGGTGAAAAATTTCTGAGGTAAGCTTGGTCAAAATAATCTCTCTTAGTTTCATGCAAGCAAATAATGCCACAATTGCTTTCATCAATTTTTGCTCTAATATCATCCCATCTAATCTGAGAATTTATCCCTCTGACATTCCAATTTAGTATGTTCCAGTTTCTACTGATTGGTCAAAATAGTAGGAAGGTGATTGTCTTGGATAGACTTAATCAAATCCAAAAAAACATTGCAACAATCATAGGAAATGATGAAATATGATAGCCTTGTGGTCTGATAAAACATAATGCTAAGAAGCAGCTGGTACATACTCCACTGACCATTCAGAACACTTGAAACATAATATAAATAGTGCATGATGTTCCACTCACAAGCAAATAAAATGGAGTCTAACTCCTTACAAACCAGGTTCTTAATAAAAATAGATAATATAACCCAAAAGCAGATAAAATAAACACACTGTCTAATTCCAGCATTGATCTTGTAGTAACAAGACCAAATATAGCATCTAGGTTCTTCATTCATGGTCCACCTTGGCCATCAGCTTCTCTTCGGAAACCTCCTCAGGAGGGATCAAGCACTGCTTAGTGGCAAGAGCTTGGATTGTTTCAATTGGCAGTTCAGGTGGTGGTGGAGCAGTTGGGTCTCCGACTTCATGCTCAAATTCAGTGTTGAGATTCTTGTGGCAGTTACTGATGTTTTTGGCCTTGTTTGCAGCAGCTTCGTTCTTGAATTCCACAGTCAGACCAGCAAGGCGACGGCTACGGCGCAGATCATTTACATCAAGTGGAGCATTGACCTTCTTTCTTTTGTTGACCACATGTTTGGAGGGAATGGCAGGAGGAGCAGTTGGTTTAGCAGATGGAGAATTTGGGTTACCGGCCATGAAATCTAGCATGGCAGGTGACATGTCAGGTTCATATCTGGGTGACAGAGCAACAACAGAAGTTTCAGAAATATCCAGCTCTTCAGAAATCATGACAGTGGAGATCATAGGTTCAGGTGGGGCTTCAGTAACAACAGTCAGCAGGCATTTCTTCACAAGACCATGGGCATCATAAACATTGATCAACTGGACACGGGTACTGACCACAGCAACACCATCGAGCATCTCAAGAACATCAGGTGCAGAGGAGATAATTTTTGACATCATGTCATGCAGAGCAAAAAAAGCATCAGCAGCTTCAACTGCAGGTTGAAAAGGTTGATCCTGATGAGCAATCTCAGGGTCTTGTGGCGGGGTGTGAACCATGGGTATGTCCTCATGATCATCTTCAGGAGCATGGTAGGCTGCAGGCGCTGCATGCGGGTTATCATTGTGGAAAAAATCGGCATCGTGCCATATACCACCAAATGGAGCATGTGGCATGGGGTGCAAGACACCGTCAGGGGGGATCGGGTCTTCATCGCCACCCATAGCACCAAGGAGTTCAGTTGACAAAATATACACATCACTAGTCCAAGACTGCCCATGGCCATAATTATCTAGGCTTTCACATATGACACGACTGACAGGTATTTCCAAAAGATCAGGCACTCTAATCTTGACCAAAATACGAGCTCTATTGGACAAATCTCTATTCCAAACTAAAAACTTGGCAAACCCACTGACAGATTCACAGACTTTATCAGGTCTCCATGCCTCAAGAGGGTAATTGACCATCATGATCCAAACATCATGGGAGAAGGTGCAGTCTCGATAGTTTATACCTCGGTCATGATGGATAACATGTAGTGTCGAGTCGCCTATGAAGTAGGGACTATTGGCGATAGCAGTGTCGATGTCGCAGGCATGCTGGAAGCGGACGAGAGCGGCTCCCATGCTGCACCTTGAAATTTCAGCAATGCGGAAGCCATGCTCATGGTCAAGATAGTGACGAATGAGCATGGCGTCCGTGTCGAACTGGTTGGGATCCGGAGGCGGGGCGAGGGAGATGATGGCCCAATCCCCCGATTGGACCAGAGCTTCTCCGCCAAGGAAGTGGAAGGATCGACGTCGGCGGTTTCCATGGGCATCCATGATGGTAGTGCCCGGGGGAAGGAGTGGAAGGGGGTCGCATGGGTAGGTGGCCATGTTGGTTGAGGAAGTTGGGGCGACAATGGAGAAACACTACAGAGCAGAGCAGGGGTGTAATGGAGAACAGGGGGTTTGGCAGGCCGGGCGGTCGAATAGAGGGGGAGGGGTGGGGTTTTGGGGAGACGAGTCATCGTGAGGGTTATCGGGTACGAGCGTGGGAGGGTGAGGCGGAGTTTGGTGGGATTTTACCCGATAGACAAGGGTTTTGATTTTGGATAAGAAACAGAAACGGGATATATGCCCGTAACGAAAACAAGATCGGCATCTAAACTGATTTTTGCAGTCGATACGAAGGTGACCAGAGGATAAGCATTTACCACAGAAAGATAAAAGAGAAGTTTGTTGATGGCCAGGTGGGCCATGTACATTGTGGTGGGCTAGATTGGGCCGGGGGTTGATGATGGAAGTGGGCTGGGCTCCAGACAAAAGTGGGGTGGTGGTGGGCTGTGATGTTTCATGTGGCCCCGAAGTTGGGTCTTCGGGGATAGAATTTTGAATGGAGATAATCCCACTCGCTGTTGGCACGTGATCCGATGATGACGGGGTATTGTTGGTGGCCGCTGGAGTGGAGCATGAAGATGGGTTGGGTGGTCTCCGTGCGCCGATGGGAACAGAATTTGCACCGGTGAGATGACCAGGATGGGTTCTAGAGACCGTAGTCCATTCGTGATCAAGCTCGTAAAGCCAAAGATTGTATTCTCTAATCCACGATGGTCCACCAAACCCCCAAAGGTGAAAATGACAAGAGAAACTGGGGCATTTAAATGATCTTAAGCGATAGATCATAAATCCAACCGCCTTAGAAATAACAGAGAATTTAAAAACTTGACCATGGATGAGAGAAACATTGAGGTGGGATGGAGATCCCCCAATGCAAGCCTCTAGGGCTAATCCAACGTGTTCAACATTTAGGAGGAAGGAAGAATGGCTAAACGAAACCACTAGTGGAAAGCATGGTTGGGATCGAGGCAATGAACTGAAGTGGAGAATCTGGCTCTAACCTTGTTGGCAATTACCACTCCCGGAGAGAGATCCAGGAGAGGGGGCACCATCTTGGCCGGAGGGATTCACAAGGTTGGAGCGCCATGGATCGCCAAAGGAGTCGCCCTGGGAGTCGCCAAAGGGGTGGTGGAGGGGGGAGCCATCGTCCCTGATTTGACCCTTATGTAATAATTCTTTGTGGGATCAATTCATCTTTATCATTAGGAACAACAGTAATACCTCCCTTCTTAGGGACACAATGGACAGGGCTTACCCACTGACTAGCAGCAACGAGATAAATTATACCTGCCTCCAGAAGCTTTAGTATTTCTTTTCTTACCACTTCTTTCATCTTAGGATTTAACCGTCGTTGGTGATCAACAACTGGTTTAGCGTCTTTCTCCAATTTTATTTTGTGTTGGCATAGAGTGGGACTAATGCCCTTAAGATCATCAAGAGTATATCCAATAGCAGCACGGTGCTTCTTTAGAGTTTTCAATAATTTCTTTTCTTCATGCTCTGAAAGGTTAGCACTAATAATAACAGGATATATCCGTTTCTCATCAAGATAAACATATTTAAGAGTATCAGTTAAGGGTTTAAGCTCAAACACGGGATCACCCTTGGGTGGAGGAGGATCCCCTAGGATTTCAACAGGCAAGTTGTGTTTCAAAATAGGTCCCTGTTTAAAGAATACTTCATCTATTTCCCTTCTTTCATTCATAAACATATCATTTTCATGGTCTAGCAAATATTGTTCTAAAGGATCACTAGGAGGCACGACAATAGAAGCAAGACCAATAATTTCATCTTTATTAGGCAATTCCTCGTCACGGGGTTGTCTACGAAATTTAGCAAAGTTAAACTCATGAGAAATATCCCCCAAACCAATAGTAACAACACCCTTTTCGCAGTCTATCCTAGCATTAACAGTATTCAAGAAGGATCTACCAAATATAATGGGACAAAAGTTATCTTGTGGGGAACCAAGAACAAGAAAATCAGCAGGATATTTAACTTTCCCACACAAGACTTCAACATCTCTAACAATCCCGACTGATGAAATAGTATCTCTACTGGCAAGCTTAATTGTAACATCAATCTCTTCTATCTCAGAAGGTGCAATATCATGCATAATTTCTTTGTCTAAGGAATGAGGTATTGCACTTGCACTAGCACCCATATCACACAAGCCATGATAACAATGATCTCCTATTTTAACAGAAATAACAGGCATGCCTACCATAGGTCTGTGTTTATTTTTAGTATCAGGTCTAGCAATTCTAGCAGCTTCATTGCAGATGTAAATAACATGTCCATCAATATTATCATCCAAGAGATCTTTAACCATAGCAATACTAGGTTCAACTTTAATTTGCTCAGGGTGTTTGGGTGTATTAATATTACTTTTGTTGACCATAGTTGAAGCTTTAGCATGATCCTTTATTCTAACAGGGAAAGGTGGTTTCTCAATATAAGCAGTAGGAACGACAGGATCATTATAAGTGATAGTATTTTCTTCAACTTTAATAGGTGCAACTACTTTTACTTCAATGGGAGGATTATATTTAAACCACTTCTCCTTAGGGAGATCAACATGAGTAGCAAAGGATTCACAGAAAGAAGCTACTATCTCAGAGTCAAGTCCATATTTAGTGCTAAATTCACAGAAAACATCGGTATCCATAAAAGATTTAACACAATCAAACTTACTTGTTATACCTGACTCCTTACCTTTGTCGGGATCCCAATCTTCAGAGTTGCGTTTAATTCTCTCCAGTAAATCCCATTTGAATTCAATAGTCTTCATCATAAAAGAGCCAGTACAAGAAGTATCGAGCATGGAGCGATTATTGAGAGAAAGCCGAGCATAATTTTTTCTAATAATCATTTCTCTTGAGAGCTCATGATTGGGGCATGAATATAACATTGACTTAAGCCTCCCCCAAGCTTGAGCGATGCTTTCTCCTTCGCGAGGCCAAAAATTATATATATAATTACGATCACGATGAACAAAATGCATAGGATAAATTTTCTGATGAAATTCCAATTTCAATCGGTTGTAGTTCCATGATCCCATATCATCACATAGCCTAAACCATGTCAATGCCTCTACCTTCAAAGATAAAGGGAAGACCTTATTCTTGATAACATCCTCGGGCATACCTGCAAGCTTAAATAATCTACAAACTTCATCCACATAGATTAGGTGCAAATCGGGATGTAATGTTCCATCTCCTGTAAAAGGATTAGCTAGCAGTTTCTCTATCATACCCGAAGGAATTTCAAAGTAAACATTTTCAGTAGGTTCGGTAGGTTGAGGAGTAACTCTTTGATCTACTGTTCAGGGTGAAGATACCCCGAACAAGCCCCTCAAAGGATTACTTTCCATAGTAACAAGTGACAGTAAATTTCAGCACACTATATAAATTTTTCCTTACCCAATTCCACCTACCAAAGGTGCTTCACTCCCCAGAAACGGTGCCAGAAAAGATTCTTGATGACCCACAAGTGTAGGGCAACTACAAAAGAAGTATTAAGGTAAACCTAACCATAGCATGAAACATATGGATCCAAATCAGCCCATTACGAAGCAACTCATAAACTAGGGTTTAAGCTTCTGTCACTCTAGCAACCCATCATCTACTTATTACTTCCCAATGCCTTCCTCTAGGCCAAAAAAATGGTGAAGTGTCATGTAGTCGACGTTCACATAACACCACTAGAGGAGAGACAACATACATCTCATCAAAATATCGAACGGATACCAAATTCACATGACTACTTATAGCAAGACTTTTCCCATGTCCTCAGGAACAAACGTAACTACTCAAAAATCATATTCATGTTCATAATCAGATGGGTATTGTAACATCCCAAATTATCAATTTGGAATGTTATACATTAGATAATCATGCATCGCATATTTTCTTGCATTTTACCGATCCTAGAAATTTCACGCAACTCAAGGACCCTCGGAGAGAGTTGAGATTTCAAATTTTCATATTTGAGTTTCTCAATTATGAAAAAGAGGATCATTTGATGTTATTTATTTCATCTTCAAATAAATTTTTCCAATATCAAAATATGAGAGGGAATAATATGACTTTCCCATACATTAGGAAAAAAATGAAGATTTAATAAATAAATCAATTCGGGATTTTTCGGAGTTTATTTGCCTTAGGGAAAAAATGCGTGATTTTCAAAAATTTGCATTTTAGGCTCGAGTAAAAGTTCATTTTGTTCGACTCATTTTTAGGAGTCGGGGAAAATTTACTTGGTAAATTTTGGAGTTCGTTTAGATTTTATTTTATTTGTTTTTCATGCTGATATTAAAAAAAACCATGGCGCCCGCTTGGGCTAAGGGCCCACCTGCCAAAGAGTTCTCCTCCACACACACAAGCTGCCGCCGCCCGGCCGAGACCGAGGAGGACTCCTCCTCCTCCCTTGCTTGCCCCTCCCCAAGCTACCCTCCCCTTTAAATACCAACACCCCCTCTTCTCCCTGTAAACCCCCTCTCCTATCCCCAAGTCAGCTTTGCCCGCCGCCGCCACTAGCGCCGCCGCCTAGCCGCCCGCCATTGCCGCCTAGCCGCCCTCGCTTGAGCCCCACTCGACGAGGTAGCAGCGCGCCACCTCCCTCGGTTCGGTTTTTTTATAAAACCGTTCCGGTTTTTTTTCCGTTGTTCGGTTTTTTAAACCCTAGATCGGTTTTATTTCCGGTTTTCTTTCCGTTGTTCGGTTTTATTTTCGAAACCCTAGATCGGTTTTATTTCCGGTTTTGTTTAACGAAGCGTCACGGACCGCTCGTCTTAACGAACGTGATCACCGGTTATTTCCGGTTAACGAACGTCCGCTCGCTTAACCGTTCGTCGTTTTCTTTTAATCGGATTTATTTCGCTATTTTTTCTGATCGCGATTTCAGATCCGATCTTCGTTGTAGTTTATCTTCTCGCTCGTTTATCGGAATCAGGTGATTCAAGCGCCCAGAGTTTCGTTTCGAAACCGCCGTTCCGACTAATCAACTTAAATAAAGTTTTGGTACTGTAAATTTGACCTAGTTTCAACTTGCTAGAACCGAGTTGTTTTTCTTCCGCCGATTGTTTTCCGTAGTTTTGTTCGATTCGTTTTCTTTCGCAACCAGGGTTCTTAAGTTGAAATTTCTGGTCAGGTCTTTTATCCGAGATTTACCCGTGCATTAGATGAGTACTTATTGTATGCTTGTTGTTTGTCTGCGATAGATCACCCGGAGTGCGCCGCTTGTTACTTTGAATCCCTAGGTTTCGCGGATCATCAGCAAGGCAAATAACACTTGATCATACCTTTTCTACCACCCAGTTTTTATGCATTAGATCAATCCTCAAAACACTTGCATGATTAGGATCTAATTAAATTGTGGGATGGGAAGTAGATTGAGGTAGTACCTATTACCTGTTTTACTTATGAAACCTTTGGGAGTTACTTCTACGTTTGCTTATTATGCCATGCTATGCTAGTAGACGTGGATTGGGTGAGTGATATCCATGACAGATGTGAGATTGTTAAATTAATGGTTTATCTAAGGTGGCAACTTAAACACACATCTGGGTGGATTGAGGCACATGGTTTCCATCAGGACTTGCCTGTTTTTTTTTGGACCGCCACCTAGGCTCAAAGGGATCATGAGATTATTCAAACTAGTAACTTCCGTGTGCAGCCACAAGCCATTATGGGCTCTGGCATAGTTGACTAAGTCATGCGAACTTTTATAGTGGTGGACTAGTAGATGTAGGGGATGTAGGTGTTCCGGTCTACCCATCGTAAGGTGCTAGCGCTTCTGAAAGACTATGTCTCGGTCATCCGTTTCTCAAACACCCTGCAGTACGAGAAACCAAACGGAGGCGATCGAGTCTTGTGGGGAAAAGTGCACAAACCTCTGCAGAGTGTATAAACTAATCATGATTAGCCGTGTCCCCGGTTATGGACATCTTGAGTATCTAGTACTTGAATATCATGTGAATCTCAACATGTTACTCTAATTTAATATTGTTGGGTTTGTTAAGGATTATTTTAATTGGGATTGAGGATGCTGTCAACCATTCTCAATGTTTAACAACCACCATGATAGTTAAACAAATTTATTCCTTTCTCTGTAGGGAAAAACTGGCTTTATGCAAAGCTGAATCAGAGAGCTTTACCACCAGCCACATATGCATGTAGTACAGGCTTATCATTCATTATTCTCTATGTGTTACATTGCCAGCATATTCCATGTGCTGACCCGTTTTCGGGCTGCAACTTTCATGTTGCAGACTTTTCGCATTTACAGTAAGGTGCTTTAGGTCGTGGTTCTATACTCAGTGATGCCGCTAGAGTTGATGGACTCACTTATCTTCCAAGTCTTCCGCTGTTATCGTTATTAGATGGCCTTAAGCCATTTTTATTGTAATAAGTCCTCCTTTGGACAACGATGTAATGAGTGTGTGATTGCTACTCTGTTATAAATCCTTCGAAGTACTGTGTGGTGTCAGCATTACTGATCCAGGGATGACATCGGAGCACAGAGACTTGATCCATTTGGGTCGGGTCGCTACAGGTATTCATATGCATAAAGGATCTAAACATATGATCTTCCACCAAATAAACCAACTAGCATCAACTACAAGGAGTAATCAACACTATTAGCAACCCACATGTACCAATCTGAGGCTTTGGGAAAAAGATTGAATACAAGAGATGAACTAGGGTTTTAGAGGAGATGGTGCTAGTGAAGATGTTTATGGAGATTGACCCCCTCCCGATGAGAGGATCGTTGGTGATGACGATGGCGATGATTTCCCCCTCCAGGAGGGAAGTTTCCCCGGCAGAACAGCTCCACCGGAGCCCTAGATTGGTTCCGCCAAGGTTCGCCTCGTGGCGGCGGTGTTTCTTCCCGAAAGCTTGCTTATGATTTTTCCAGGTAAAAGACTTCATATAGCGTAAGATGGGCACCAAGGCTCTGCCGGGGCCCACGAGGCAGGGGGCGCGCCTGAGGGGTGGGGCGCGCCCCCACCCTCGTGGGCTGTGGTGTGGGCCCCTCGGTACTTTATTCGCCAGTATTTTTATTAATTCCAAAATAACTTCCGTGGAGTTTCATGACTTTTGGAGTTGTGCGAATAGGTCTCTAATATTTGCTCCTTTTCCACCCCGAATTCCAAAGACGGCATTCTCCCTCTTCATGTAAACCTTGTAAAATGAGAGAGAATAGGCATAAGTATTGTGACATAGCTTGTAATAACAGCCCATAATGCAATAAATATCGATATAAAAGCATGATGCAAAATGGATGTATCAGGAGGCAGCAGGTTCGATCGGCTTCAGTTAGCAGTAGTAGTGAACGAAGGAATCGCTCGATCTGGTTCAGTTAACAGCCATCGATCGATCGCTCGAGTTCAGTAACGCATAGCCTACAGTGCAATCACTCGGGTTCAGTAGGCGCACGCCAAACTTGGGTTCAGTTAGAGCATAATGCCTCGCACACACGCAGATACATGTATGAGAGAAACGAGCATCGCTCGGCCCCCGACCACCCACCGTACCGGGAACTCCCTAATATTTTCCACGCCCTCGCTTCTACCATGGTTTTTTCCGTCATGGACGGCCCAAAGAATGTCATGCAGCTACGTCTCCGGCCCGCCCAGGATGAAAAGCCCATTTTCTGTCATGATTTTTTGTCATAGAAGTAGGATCCCACCAAATCTATGATGATATCGGGTTTTTTCACAATTATCATCATAGAAGTGTCATAAGTATGACAGATTTTTTTCGTTCGGCCCAAAATGTCATGGATGTGTCTTTTTTTTGTAGTGTAGCATCAACTAAAAGGAGTAATCAACACTACTAGCAACCCACAAGTACCAATCTGAGGTTTTTGGGACCAAGATCAAATACAAGAGATGAACTAGGGTTTGACAGGAGATGGTGCTGGTGAAGATGTTGATGGAGATTGACCCCCGCTCAATGAGAGGATCGATGGTGACGATTTCCCCCTCCCGGAGGGATGTTTCCCTAGCAATACAGCTCTGCCGGAGCCCTAGATTGGTTCTGCCCAGGTTCCGCCTCGAGACGGCGGTGCTTCGCTCCAAAAGATTCCTTCTTATTTTTTCCAGGGTAA
This sequence comes from Aegilops longissima, assembly GCA_021605205.1. NCBI lineage: Eukaryota > Viridiplantae > Streptophyta > Magnoliopsida > Poales > Poaceae > Aegilops > Aegilops longissima. Next base: position 357,042,586 of record CM038682.1, read on the forward strand.
AAGACACCGTATAGAAGAAGATGGGCACCGGAGGCCTGCCAGGGGGCCCACAAGGTCGGGGGGCGCGCCCAGGTGTAGGGCGCCCTCCACCCTTGTGGCTGGCTGGTGGCCCCCCTCTGGTACTTTATTCACCCAATATTTTTTATATATTCCAAAAGCATGCTCCATGAAGTTTCTGGACTTTTGGAGTTGTGCAGAATAGGTCTCTAACATTTGCTCCTTTTGCAGTCCAGAATTCCAGCTGCCGGCGTTCTCCCTCTTCGTGTAAACCTTATAAAATAAGATAGAATAGGCATAAGTATTGTGATATAATGTGTAATAACAGCCCATAATGCAATAAATATCAATATAAAAGCATGATGCAAAATGTACGTATCAACTCCCCCAAGCTCAGACCTCGCTTGTCCTCAAGCGAAAGCCGACATCGATAAATATGTCCACATGTTTAGAGATAGAGGTGTCGATAAAAATAAAATACGGACATGAGGGCATCATGATCATCTTTAGAACAACAACATATATTGTCATATAATTTCTTATGCTAAAGTAACAATTCGTTCACAAGGTAAAGTATGAATCAAAAACTTCATTGAAAACTAACAAACTATGATCTCAGTCATTGAAGCAATTGTAATTTATCATAACATCGGAAAGATTCAATATAAGAGCTTTTCAGGAAGTCCACATACTCAACTATCATTTAATCTTTCACAATTGCTAACACTCATGCAATACTTATGGGTACAAAGTTTCAATCGGACACAGAGAAAGATAGGGGATTTTAGTTTCACCTCCCAACCTTTTACCTCAAGGGTAATGTCAACAATAATACTTTTTGATAACCTACATCCGAGTGGATATATATATCCGGATCTCTCCAACACACAGAGGTTGCTGAAGGAAGAAGTGTAAAAAGGAAAGGTGATGACCACAATGACTCTTGTATAAGGATAGGAAATAAAAGTAAAAGATAGGCCCTTCGCAGAGGGAATCAGGGGTTGTCATGCGCTTTTATGGTTGGATGCACAAAATCTTAATGCAAAAGAACATCACTTTATATTGCCGTTTGTGATAAAGACTTTTATTATGCAGTCCGTCACTTTTATATCTTCCATATGACAAGTTTGTATAAAGCTTATTTTCTTCACACTAATAGATCATGCATATTTAAAGAGCAATTTTAATTGCTTGCACGGATGACAACTTACTTGAAGGATCTTACTCAATCCATAGGTAGGTATGGTGGACTCTCATGGCAAAAATGGGTTTAGGGATGTTTGGAAGCACAAGTAGTATCTCTACTTGGTGCAAAGAATTTGGCTAGAATGAGAGGGAAAGGCAACCTCAACATGTTGGATGATCCAAGAAAATATAACTTTTATTCGGATATAAGCAAACATAACTAGCTATGTTGTCTTCCTTGTCCAACATCAACTTTTTAGCATGTCATATTTTAATGAGTGCACACAATTACAAAAGATGTCCCAGATAGTATATTTATATGTGAGGCCTCTCCTTATTTATTACTTCCTATTAATTGCAACAATGACCAAAACTAAGTTTGTCAACTCTCAACAAGTTTTATTCATCATACTCTTTATATGTGAATTTATTACTCGCCATAAGATCAATATATGAACTTTTTATTTTTTTTCTTTTTATTTAATTCCCTCAAGATCATAGCAAGCAAGCAAAGCCCTTTACTCAAAACTACTCTTCATTATATATCTCACGGACTCGATTACATAGAGAGAACATAAAGCAAAACTCATAGCTAGATCATACTAAAAACTTTACTCTACTAGATCAAGATATAACCAAAAGGATCAAACTAAGAAAAGAGATAAAGATAAAGATGTGATGGTGATACGATACCGGGGCACTCCCCCAAGCTTGGCAGTTGCCAAGGGGAGTGCCCATACCCATGTATTTAGATCTCTTTCTTCAAAGGTGGTGATGATGGAGTTGTTGATGAAGTAGGTTTGTCATCTATCTTCCAAGGCATAGGCTCACCATCATAGAAAGATGAGCGGGTCTCCGGGATCCTCGAATCTGCAACCAAACTCATCCTCTTGAATCTATATTCATACTCATAGTTTTGTTTTGCAGGTCATAGATCCGGGCTTGGAGATGCTCGATTTTCTCATGAAGCCTGAAGATAGCCTCCTCAATGCTCTTGGGATCCAGCTTGTGCTTGTTGGTGAACTCTGTGATCATCATATGGTTGGCGTTGAGTCCACGTTCCACCATCCATTGACACTTGAAAACTTGCTGCTCCATTGCTTAAAGTCTTGCCTCCACGTTTTCGGTCTTCTTTGGTCCCTCAACACCACGGATGTGCAGCACCCCCTCACGCATCTCAATGGCTTGAGGGTGTCACATCACCTCCGCAAGGTAGTGGTTGATGACCTTCTCGAAAAACTTGTCCTTGGGGGCACTTGGAGATGTCATGGTGATCTAGATATGTCAGAAAAATAGCTCTAAACAAAAACAGGAGGTATTGTCGTGGTACGGTGGTCAAAACCTTCGGGATATTATATAATGAATTTTTACCTACAATAAGAAGTGTTCTGCAAGAAAACAAAGTCTAGGGGGCACACGAGGTGGCCACAAGGTCGGGGTGCGCGCCCAGGGGGGTAGGGCGCGCCCTCCACCGTTGTGGTGGCCTCGTGTCTCTTTTGGACTACTTTTAATTTTCCTAATTTTTTAAATATTCCAAAACGGAGAAAATTTATCATTGGAAACGTTTTGGAATCGTTTTACTTATCGTACCACATACCTTTTCCTTTTCTGAGTCTGAAACATTCTGGAAATTGTCCCTTATGTACTCCTCCGGGGTTACGGTATCAATTATATTGGTCTCAATATTTATAGGACTACCTGAGATATAATGTTTGAGTCTTTGACCGTTCACCACCTTCATATTTTTTCCTTTGGCGTTGTTAATTTTTATGGCACCGGAACGATAGACCTCCTCGATAATGTAAGGGCCTTCCCATTTAGAGAAAAGTTTTCCTGCAAAAAATCTTAAAGGAGAGTTGTATAGCAAAACATGATCACCTACATTAAACTCATGCTTTTGTATCCTCCTGTCATGCCATCTTTTAACTTTTTCTTTAAACAACTTGGCATTCTCATAGGCTTGGGTTCTCCATTCATCAAGTGAGCTAATGTCAAATAAGCTCTTCTCACTGGCAAGTTTGAAATCATAGTTGAGCTCTTTAATAGCCCAATATGCCTTATGTTCTAGCTCAAGGGGTAAGTGACATGCTTTTCCATAAACCATTTTATATGGAGACATACCCATATGATTCTTATAAGCAGTTCTATATGCCCACAATGCATCATCAAGTTTCTTAGACCAATTCTTTCTAGATCTATTAACAGTATTTTGCAAAATTAATTTAATTTCTCTACTGCTCAATTCTACTTGACCACTAGACTGAGGGTGATAAGGGGATGCAATTCTATGATTAACATCATACTTAGAAGGCATTTTACAGAAAGCACCATGAATAAAATGTGAACCACCATTAGTCATTAAATATCTAGGGACTCCAAACCTCGGAAAAACAACTTCTTTAAGCATCTTAATAGAAGTGTTATGATCAGCACTACTAGTTGGAATAGCTTCTACCCACTTAGTAACGTAATCAACATCAACTAAAATATGTGTATACCCATTAGAGGAACGAAAAGGTCCCATATAATCAAAGCCCCAAACATCAAATGGTTCAATAACAAGTGAATAGTTCATAGGCATTTCCTGACGTCTAATAATATTACCAATCCTTTGGCATTCATCACAAGACAAGACAAACTTACGGGCATCTTTGAAGAGAGTGGGCCAATAGAAACCTGATTGCAATACCTTGTGTGCAGTTCTACCTCCAGCATAGTGTCCTCCGTAAGACTCGGAGTGGCACTTGCGTAGGATTTGTCCCTGTTCTTGCTCTGGTACAGAATGTCTAATAACACCATCTACTCCTTCTTTATGGATCATCCCAGAAGTAATGTCTTAAATCATAGAAAAAAAATTTCTTTTGCTGGTATGCGAAACTAGGTGGTATAAATTTAGCAACAATATAATTAGCATAATTAGCATACAATGGAGCATTACGAAAATAATTTATGACATTTAATTGTTCATTAGGAAAGCTATCATCAATAGGTAGTGGGTCATCAAGAACATTTTCTAACCTAGACAAGTTGTCTGCAACGGGGTTCTCAGCTCCCTTTCTATCAATAATATGCAAATCAAATTCTCGTAGCAAGAGAACCCATCTAATAAGTCTAGGTTTAGCATCTTTATTTTCCATAAGATATTAAATAGCAGCATGATTAGTGTGAACAGTTAATTCAGAATCAACAATATAAGGTCTGAACTTATCAGAAGCAAATACAACTGCTAAAATCTCTTTTTCAGTAGTAGCTTAATTTCTCTGCACACTATCTAGAATTTTACTGGCATACTAAATAACATTTAATTTCTTATCAACCCTTTGTCCTAGAACAGCACCAACAACATAATCACTAGCATCACACATAATTTCAAAGGGTAGTTTCCAATCAGGTGGCTGAACTATAGGTGCAGAAATCAAGGCTTTCTTAAGTATTTCGAATGCTTCTACACAATCATCATCAAAAACAAAAGGAACATCTTTTCATAAGATATTGGTGAGAGGCCTAGAGATTTTAGAGAAGTCTTTAATAAACCTCCTATAGAAACCAACATGACCAAGGAAACTTCTTATACCTTTGATATCTTTAGGACACGACATCTTTTCAATAGCATCTACTTCAGCTTTATCAACTTCAATACCTCTTTCGGAAATTTTATGCCCCAAGACAATACCTTCATTAACCATAAAGTGGCACTTCTCACAATTCAAGACAACATTAGTTTCTTCACATCTCTGCAAAACTCGATCAAGGTTGCTTAAGCAATCATCAAAAGAAATTCCATAAACGGAGAAATCATCCATGAAAACCTCAACAATCTTTTCACAAAAGTCAGAGAATATAGCAGTCATACATCTTTGAAAGGTAGCAGGTGCATTGCATAAACCAAAAGGCATATGTCTATAAGCAAAGGTACCGAAACGACAAGTAAAAGTGGTTTTCTCTTGATCTTCCTTTGACACAGGTATTTGAGAGAAACCAGAATAACCATCTAGAAAGCAAAAATGAGTATGTTTGGATAATCTTTCTAGCATTTGGTAGATAAAAGGTAGAGGGTAAAGATCTTTTCTAGTAGCTTTATTCAATTTGCGAAAATCAATTACCATTCTATAACCTGTAACAATTCTTTGTGGAATCAATTCATTCTTATCATTTGGAACAACAGTAATAGCCTATACCATGTCAATGCCTTTGTAACATCCCAAATTTTCAATTTGGAATGTTATACATTAGGTCATCATGCATATCATATTTTTCTCGCATTTTTCCGATCCTAGAAATTTCACGCAACTCAAGGACCCTCGGAGAGAGTTGGAAGTTTCATAATTTTCATATTTGGGATTTCTCAAATTTTGAAAATGGGATCAATTGGATTTATTTAATTATCTTCATAAAGTTTTTCCTATAAAAATATTTGGAGAGGGAATAATATGACTTTCCCAACATTTAGGAAAAATGAAGATTTTATAAATAAATCAAATTTGGTTTTGGAAGATTTATTTTGCTTAGGCAAAAATGAGCATTTTAAAAAAAAATTGCATGTTTGCCGTTTTTAAAGTTCATTTTGTTCGACTCATTTTTAGGAGTCGGGAAAATTTGTTTTATTTAATTTGAGTTCATTTGGTTTAAATTTTATTTAAAAAATTTTCCCCCTCCCATAAATACCGCCTCTCTCTCACCTCACCCCCGGAGCCGCCTAACCGCGCCCGACCGAACCCCGCCATTGCCGCCAAGGACGCCGCCGCCGCCGTTGCCTCGCCGCCTCGCCTCCCGACCCACTGGACCTGCCGCCCCACCGAGCTCCTCGAGAGCTCTCCGGCGAGACCACCGGAGGTAGCCCGTGCCCGATCCGGTTTTCCCCTTATAAACCGATCCGGTTTTTATTTAAAAAAAATGTGTGTTCGGTTTTTTTTTAAAAACCTAGATTGGTTTTATTTTTTCGGTTTTCTTATTTAACGAACGTTCACCGAACCGTTCGTTTTAATGAACGCGTTCGTTGGATTCGTTCTGTTAACGAATGTCCGTTATTAAACCGTTCGTCGTTTTCTTTTAATCGGATTTAATCCGTTATTTTTCTGATTCGATTTCAGATCCGATTTTCAAAACTGTTTTATTTCTCGCTCGTTTATCGGAATCAGGTGATTCAAGCGCTGGAGTTTCAGAACGAAACCGCCGTTCGACTAACCTACTTTCACAGAGTTTTGCTACTGTGAAATTTTGACCTAATTTCAGATTGCTAAACCGAGTCGTTCTCTCTCGAGTTCCGACTTTCGGAGTTTATTTTGATTCGATTCTTTTGCAACCAGGGTTCTTAAGTTGAACTTTCTGGTTAGATCTTTTATTCAAGATTTCCCCGTGCATTAGATGAGTACTTATTGTATGCTTGTTGTTTGTCTGCGTTAGATCACCCGGAGTGCGCCGCTTGTTACTTCGAATCCCTAGGTCTCGCGGATCATCAGCAAGGCAAGTAACACTTTGATCATACCCTTCTCATACCCAGTTTTTATGCATTAGATCTATTCCTCAAACACTTGCATGATTAGGATCTAATTAAATTGTGGGATGGGAAGTAGATTGAGGTAGTACCTATTACCTGTTTTACTTATGAAACCTTGGGAGTTACTTCTACGTTTGCTTATTATGCCATGCTATGCTAGTAGACGTGGATTGGGTGAGTGAATATCCATGACAGATGTGAGATTGATAATTAATGGTTTATCTAAGGTGGCAACCTAAACACACATCTGGGTGGATTGAGGCACCTGGTTTCTATCAGATTTGCTCAGATTTCTTCGGACCGCCACCTGTGCTCTAAGGGATCATAAGATTATTCAAACTGAAACTTCCGTGTGCAGCCACAAGCCAATTATGGGCTCTGGCGTAGTTGACTAAGTCGTGCGAACTCTTACGGGTAGGCTAGCTGATGTAGGGGATGTAGGTTGGTACGGTCTACCCACATGTAAGGTGCTAGCGCTCGAAAGACTATGTCTCGGCCATCCGCTTCTCAAACACCATGTAGTCACGAGAACCAAGCGGAGGCGATCGAGTCTTGTGGGGAAAAGTGCGCAAACCTCTGCAGAGTGTATAAACTAATCATGATTAGCCGTGTCCCCGGTTATGGACAATTTGAGTATCCTGTAATTGAATATCATGTGAATCTCAACATGTTACTTCTAATAAATGTTATTGGGATTTTGATGAGTACTTTTAATTGGGATTGAGGATGCTGTCAACCATTCTCAATGTTTAACAACCACCATGATAGTTAAATAAATTTATTCCTTTGAGGTAGGGAAAATCAGCTTTATGCAATGTAACAGAGAGCCTTACCACCAGCCATATATGCATGTAGTGTAGGCTTATTCGTTCATTGCTCTTATGTGTTACATTGCCAAGATATTCCATGTGTTGACCCATTTTCGGCTGCAACTTTTCACGCTATGCACTTTTCGAACGACAGTAAGGTGTTAGGTCGTGGTTCTATACTCGATGATGCCGCTGGAGTTGATGGACTCGCTTATCTTCCAAGCCTTCCGCTGTTATTATTAGATGGCCTTAAGCCATATTATTGTAATAAGTTCCTTGTGGACAACGATGTAATAAGTGTGTGATTGCTACTCGCTATAATTCCTTCAAATCATGTGTGGTGTCAAGATTATCGATCCAGGATGACATCGAGCACACAGACTTGATCCATTTGGGTCTGGTCTCACAGAGAATGGTATCGAGCACACGCCGATCAGAGGACACGACCACTAAGTTAAAGCCATAGATCACTACTCTCTTCCCATTTTCTAACTCCTCATCTTTTCTACTCTCTTTAGGATGACGGACGCGAAGATCAAGTACACCCAACCGGATGAAGGCACACCTTTTGGATTTCACTTAAAGGAAGTTACTAAGTACACGAACATTGGACTACCAAGCTTCACCGGACTTTCAACGCCACTCTGCTCAAGAGGAGCGCTGAAGATTCATGCTCACGCTCCAGAAGGACATTCGCCCCAATCACCAAGCCTATAGATAGTGTTTTCAGTGCACCAACTTGAGTCCAGGAAAGAGCATGGCAGCTCACATTACCATGGGACGATTGGAGAAGTTTATCAAGAAGACCTCAAGGACACCATCTACCAGATTTGCGGACGCCGAGATGACAACTGGGACGTCGTCAACACCAAGAAGGATAGGTCCATTGCAGCATTCATCCAGGAGTTAAATCAGCACATTCGACGCCAGGAGAACCAAATGTGCAATGACATGTTGGAGTTGCAGAATGCAAAGGGAAGGATCATCGAACTGGAGGAAGAACTAAAGACTACACGCAAGGACTACATGGACGAGATCGTAGCTCTGGCAAGACACAATAACGATCTTAAGTACGAGATCAAGAACTCAAGAAGAAGTTGGCGCCAGAATGAAGACCAGATGTCGAATACCCAAGCGACTACATCAACATCGACGACTCGATTCGGATCCAAGTGAACCCGACTTTGAAGACGGTCGAGCAGACATCATGGAGTCTTCCACCGTTCAAATTAGTAGAAGTCCCCACATATTAGTAGTATTTCCTCCATGTAAACATTATAGTACACGACTTTTGCGATAGTTAGATCGTTGTAAGCCCTTGTTTGATTGAATGAAGTGATTTTGTGTGCATTTGCTCATGAGCATTTGGGTAGTGATTCCTTAGACCTCATTCTATTCTACATTTCTCTCCTTTTCTAAACCCATCGATGCCTCCGAGACGCGACCCGGATTCGCTTTTCCCGCCAGAGATCACCCAATTGATCCAGCAGCAGAATACCCGATTCAAACCTTGGTGCGTAACAACAACAACAACAACAACCCACCGCCACCACCACCACTGCGGATCATCGACTCGCTTCTTAGACTGAACCCGCGGTGTATTCCAAGAGCACCGAGCCGATTGTAGCAGATGGTGGCTCCGCAAGATAGGAAGGAGCTGACCATCGCAGGATGCAGATGGTGAAAGAGTGAAGTTTGCAGACATCACTTGAAGGACCCGCAGCAGCATGGTGGGAGAATTTCACAGCCACTTACCCGTGAGACACCGCCACATGGGACCAGTTTGACAAGCTTTTCGACCGCCCATGTTTCAGCAGGAGCCATGGCCATGAAGAAGTGTGAGTTTCGAACTTACGCCAAGGAGGAAGGATCACACAAGACGTGGATGACTTTAGTAAATTAGCACGTTATGCCCTGATGACGCGTTACTCTGGATGCAGCTAAACAGAGAAGTTTCTAGAAGGACTGAATGATGAGTTCAAGATGCCGTTGATGGTAGCAAGTTTCAACAACTACCAGGAGTTAGTAGACCGAGCTCTCATGATTGAAGGGAAGCAAGAAGAATTGAGAACTGCGGAAGTATGGACAAGGGAAGTATAACTCGATCCCAGCAGAAGCCTCGTTATACCCCTAAATCAGGAATTCAGTTTCAACATACCCATGGAGGAGGTAATTCAGATAACCATAATGGCACCAAGAATGGGAACGGAATGGAGGAAGCAATGGATGAACCGCACCAACCCGCAACACCATCCAAGGTAGACTGAGTCACATTATTTGCTTTAAGTGCCGCAAGATCGGGCACTATGCAAATGACTGTCCGTAGGCCGAATGGAAATGGCAATGGAAGCTCGAAAGAAGCCCAACCCTTTCAACAGGGGATGTGAACCACATTGATGTGGAGGAGGTTGAAGATCAGCCCGATGCAAGAATCGGTAAGTTTTTGGTTAAGTCATTTATCGCAGCTTGTTCTTTTCGACATTGGTGCATCGATTCATACATATCAAGGGATTTGTGGATAAGTACAAGTTACCAACCCAAGCCCCTAGGTCACCCATGCTAGTAACCTCACCCGAGCAGAGTACATGGCTAGTAAATGGTGTGATCGACCGCCACTACGGATTGGACACTATGTTTTCCCTCGCACCTAATAGTTCGGAATCCCAAGGATTGGATGTGATATTAGGAATGGATTGGTTATCAAAGTATGGAGGAAACATAGATTGTACCACAAGGTCAATTTTGCTCACCACACCGAAGGAAGAAGGATTAGTATGTATCACGGCACGAGCCGAGGAGAGCACAAGTTAATTGCTTATCGAGTGGTACGGGAAGAAGTACCAAAGTGGTAAAGGATTATCTGATGTATTTCCTAAGAGTTGCTGTGAATGCCGCCGGATAGAGACATTGAGTTTTTGATCGAGCTGTTGCGTGAACAGGCCCGATATCGGCGACCAGACAGATGCCCGCAAAGAATTTGGCGGAAATCAAGAAGCGATTAAGGAACTATTGGATAAAGGTTTTATTCGCCCAAGTTCTTCACCTTGGGGATCACCCGTTTTGTTAGTGGAGAAGAAGGATGGATCGTTAAGAATGGTTGTTGATTATCGTGGATTGAATGAAGTAACAATCAAGAACAAGTACCCACTACCTATGATAAATGATCTGTTTGATCGCTTGCAAGGAGCAAAAGTGTTTTCTAAGATCGACTTGCGATCAGGGTACCATTAGTTGAAGATTCGGGAGCAAGACATACCCAAGACAGCATTTACCACGAGATATGGACTGTATGAGTATACCGTTATGTCATTTGGACTGACTAACGCGCCAGCCTATTTCATGAACCTGATGAACAAAGTGTTTATGGAGTTTTTGGATAAGTTCGTCGTGGTGTTCATTGATGACATTTTGATTTTCTCAAAGGATGAAGAGGAACATAAGGAACATTTGCGATTGGTTTTGGAGAAACTGAGGGAACACCAGTTGTATGCCAAGTTCAGCAAGTGTGAGTTTTGGCTAAAGGAAGTTGGATTTCTGACATGTTATATCCGGAGAAGGAATAGCGATTGACCCCACAATAGTTGAGACCGAACCAAGTGGGAAGCACCAACGACAGTTGGAGAGATTCGAGTTTCCTTGGACTCGCAGGATACTACCAAGATTCATTGAGAATTTCTCAAGGATTGCAAAGCCTATGACTGAATTTTTGAAGAAGGAAAACAAATTCATATGGACCGAGGACTGCGAGGCAAGTTTTCAGGAGTTGAAGAAAAGATTGGTTACCTCACCAGTTTTGATATTGCGGATCAAACTAAGGATTATGAGGTGTATTACACGCTTCACGCCGAGGACTTGGAGCCGTGCTTATGCAGGAAGGAAGAGTTGTTTCAGTATGCTTCACGACAACTTAAGCCGCATGAGTTGAATTATGCCACTCATGATTTGGAGTTAGCAGCCGTCGTGCATGCCTTGAAGACGTGGAGACATTTTCTCATTGGAAATCATTGTGAAGTATATACGGATCACAAGAGTTTGAAGTACATCTTCACACGTATGAGTTGAATCTCGATAAAGGAGATGGTTGGAGCTAATCAAGGATTATGATATGAGATTGCATTATCACCCGAAAGGCTAATGTTGTAGCAGACGCATTGAGCCGTAAGAGCCACGCCAATACCCTAATGATGGGAGGAATACCCAATGAGTTAGCCGAGGACCTTCGAGAGCTATGTTTGGAGATAGTTCCGAGAGGCTATGTAGCAGCATTGGAGATTCATCAACACCGATGGACAAAATCGAGAAGCCCAAAAGGCGATAAGGAAGTTGCCTCTATAAAGGAGAAAATGAGCAAAGGAAAAGCTAAAGGATTTCGTGAGGATGAGCACGATACCCTATGGTTTGAAGACCGTGTTTATGTGCCCAATGACCCGTAGATCGGAAGTTGATTTTACAAGAAGCCCATGATTCACCTTATTCGATTCACCCAGGAAATACCAAGATGTATTTGGATTTGAAGAATATTTTCGGTGGACCGGAATGAAGAAGGATATTGCGGAATATGTAGCAATTTGCACGTATGTCGAAAGTAAAGGCAGAGCATCGAAGCCAGCAGGATTGTTACAACCGTTGCCGATACCGAATGGAAGTGGGATAAACTAGGCATGGATTTCATCACAGGTTTGCCAAGACCCGCTCAGATATGACTCGATTTGGGTCATAGTCGACCGTTTGACCAAGGTAGCTCATTTCATTCAATCAAGACTACCTATAGCAGTGCTAAGTTGGCAAAGATATACATGACCAGAATTGTGTGCTTACACGGAGTTCCGAGGAGCATCGATCGGATAGAGGAACCCAGTTTACTTCAAATTTTGGAACCAGTTGCATGAAACATTGGGAACCCGATTGAATTCAAGACAGCTTTCCACCCACAGAATCGATGGACAGACCGAGAGAGTCAATCAGATTTTGGAGGACATCTTTGAGAGCTTGTGCACTAGATTATGGATCTAGTTGGGATGATAATTTGCCGTATGCAGGATTTTCCTACAACAACAGTTACCAAACCAGCTTAAAGATGGCACCTTTCGAGGCTCAGATGGAAGAAGGTGCAGGACACCGTTGTCATGGGACTAAACCGAGATCGCCGATTGTTTGGACCAGATTTGATTAAGGAGTCCGAACAGAAAGTTAAGTTGATTCGAGACAGGCTCAAGGTAGCTCAGTCTGCATGTAAGAGCTATGCCGATTCAAAGCGCAGCGATTGAGTATGAAGTTGGAGACAGAGTATATCTCGAGTATCCCCGCCGAGGAGTTAAGCGTTTTGGAGTGAAAGGAAAGTTAGCACCCGTTTAGTTGGACCATATAAGATTTTGCAACGCATGGGAGAAGTTGCGATAAGTTGGAATTGCGGAAGGACTGTCGGGAGTTCATGATGTATTCCATGTTTCTCGATTGAAGAAATGTCACCCCGAGATAGCAGAGGTACCGTTAAGAGACACAGTACCTTGGAAGCAATACAGATTGAAGGATGACTTGACATATGAGGAAAAACCGTTAAGATTCTCGATTATGCCAGCAGAGTTACCCGCAGCAAGGTTATCAAGTTTTGCAAAGTTCGAGTGGAGCCACCACACGGAGGATGAAGCCACCGGGAAAGAGAGGAAGTTTTGCTTAAGGACCACCTCACCTATTTTCTAGTTAACCCGAATCTCGAGGGCTAGATTCATCTTAAGGGTAGGTTTGTAACATCCCAAATTTTCAATTTGGAATGTTATACATTAGGTCATCATGCATATCATATTTTCTCGCATTTTTCCGATCCTAGAAATTTCACGCAACTCAAGGACCCTCGAGAGAGTTGGAAGTTTCATAATTTTCATATTTGGGATTTCTCAAATTTTGAAAATGGGATCAATTGGATTTATTTAATTATCTTCATAAAGTTTTTCCTATAAAAATATTTGGAGAGGGAATAATATGACTTTCCCAACATTTAGGAAAATGAAGATTTTATAAATAAATCAAATTTGGTTTTGGAAGATTTATTTTGCTTAGGCAAAATGAGCATTTTAAAAAAATTGCATGTTTGCTGCTTTTAAAGTTCATTTTGTTCGACTCATTTTTAGGAGTCGGGAAAATTTGTTTTATTTAATTTGGAGTTCATTTGGTATTTTTTAATTCATTTGGTTTAAATTTTATTTAAAAAATTCTCCCCCTCCCATAAATACCGCCCCCTCTCTCTCACCTCACCCGGCCGGAGCCGCCTCAACCAGCGCCTCGATCGAACCCGCCGCCGCCAAGGACGCCGCCGCCATGCTGCCGTTCCCTCGCCGCCGACGCCGAAACCCCGCTGCCCCCTCGCCTCCCGACCCCGCTGGACCTCCCGCCCCACCGGAGCCCCGCCGGAGCCTCGCCGGCGAGACCACCGGAGGTAGCCCGCGCCCGATCCGGTTTTCCCCTTATAAACCGATCCGGTTTTTATTTAAAAAAAAATTTGTGTTCGGTTTTTTTTTAAACCTAGATTGGTTTTATTTTTTCGGTTTTCTTATTTAACGAACGCTCACCGAACCGCTCGCTTTAATGAACGCGTTCGTTGGATTCGTTCGTTAACGAACGTCCGTTATTAAACCGCTCGTCGTTTTCTTTTAATCGGATTTAATCCGTTATTTTTCGATTCGATTTCGATCCGATTTTCAAAACTGTTTTATTTCTCGCTCGCTTATCGGAATCAGTGATTCAAGCGCTGGAGTTTCAGAACGAAACCGCCGTTCGACTAACCTACTTTCACAGAGTTTTGCTACTGTGAAATTTTGACCTAATTTCAGATTGCTAAACCGAGTCGTTTCTCTCGAGTTCCGACTTTCGGAGTTTATTTTGATTCGATTCTTTTGCAACCAGGGTTCTTAAGTTGAACTTTCTGGTTAGATCTTTTATTCGAGATTTCTCCCGCATTAGATGAGTACTTATTGTATGCTTGTTGTTTGTCTGCGTTAGATCACCCGGTGCGCCGCTTGTTACTTCAATCCCTAGGTCTCATGGATCATCGCAAGGCAAGTAACACTTTGATCATACCCTTCTCATACCCAGTTTTTATGCATTAGATCTATTCCTCAAACACTTGCATGATTAGGATCTAATTAAATTGTGGGATGGGAAGTAGATTGAGGTAGTACCTATTACCTGTTTTACTTATGAAACCTTGGGAGTTACTTCTCACGCTTGCTTATTATGCCATGCTATGCTAGTAGACGTGGATTGGGTGAGTGAATATCCATGACAGATGTGAGATTGATAATTAATGGTTTATCTAAGGTGGCAACCTAAACACACATCTGGGTGGATTGAGGCACCTGGTTTCTATCAGATTTGCTCTGATTTCTTGGACCGCCACCTGTGCTCTAAGGGATCATAAGATTATTCAAACTGGAAACTTCCGTGTGCAGCCACAAGCCAATTATGGGCTCTGGCGTAGTTGACTAAGTCGTGCGAACTCTTACGGGTAGGCTAGCTGATGTAGGGGATGTAGGTTGGTACGGTCTACCCACATGTAAGGTGCTAGCGCTTCGAAAGACTATGTCTCGGCCATCCGCTTCTCAAACACCATGTAGTGCGAGAACCAAGCGGAGGCGATCGAGTCTTGTGGGGAAAAGTGCATAAACCTCTGCAGAGTGTATAAACTAATCATGATTAGCCGTGTCCCGGTTATGGACAATTTTAGTATCCTGTAATTGAATATCATGTGAATCTCAACATGTTACTTCTAATAAATGTTATTGGGATTTTGATGAGTACTTTTAATTGGGATTGAGGATGCTGTCAACCATTCTCAATGTTTAACAACCACCATGATAGTTAAATAAATTTATTCCTTTGAGGTAGGGAAAATCAGCTTTATGCAATGTAACCAGAGAGCCTTACCACCAGCCATATATGCATGTAGTGTAGGCTTATTCGTTCATTGCTCTTATGTGTTACATTGCCAAGATATTCCATGTGTTGAATTGTTTTGGCTGCAACTTTTCACGCTATGCACTTTTCGCACGATTTAGTAAGGTGTTAGGTCGTGGTTCTATACTCGGTGATGCCGTTGGAGTTGATGGACTCGCTTATCTTCCAAGCCTTCGCTGTTATTATTAGATGGCCTTAAGCCATATTATTGTAATAAGTTCCTTGTGGACAACGATGTAATAAGTGTGTGATTGCTACTCGCTATAAATCCTTCAATCTTGTGTGGTGTCAAGGCATTCGATCCAGGATGACACTGAGCACAGAGACTTGATCCATTTGGGTCTGGTCGCTACAGCCTTTCGCTTAAAAGATAAAGGGAAGACTTTCTACTTGACAACATCCTTGGGCATACCTGCAAGCTTAAATAATCCACAAACTTCATCCACATAGATTAGGTGCATATCAGGATGCAATGTTCCATCTCCTGCATAAGGATTAGCTAGCAGTTTCTCTATCATACCCAAAGGAATTTCATAATAAATATTTTCACTAGGTGCAGTAGGTTGACGAGCAACTAATTGTGGTTCTAGTCAAGGTGAAGATACCCCGAACAAACCCCTCAAAGGATTATTTTCCATAGTAACAAGTGACAGTAAATTTCAGCACACTATGTAAATGTTTCCTTACCAAATTCCACTTACCAAAGGCGCTTCACTCCCTGGCAACGGCGCCAAAAAAGAGTCTTGATGACCCACAATTATAGCGGATCTATCATAGTCCTTTTGATAAGTAAGAGTGTCGAACCCAACGAGGAGCAGAAGGAAATGACAAGCGGTTTTCAGCAAGGTATTCTCTGCAAGCACTGGATTTATCGGTAAAAGATAGTTGTGTGATAAGATATTTCATAACGGGTACCAAGTAACAAAAGTAAACAAGGTGCAGAAAGGTGGCCAAATCCTTTTTATAGCAAAGGACAAGCCTGGACGAACTCTTATATAAAGCAAAGCGCTCCTGAGGACACATGGGAATTACTTTCAAGCTAGTTTTCATCATGCTCATATGATTCACGTTCGTTACTTTGATATTTTGATATGTGGGTAGGCCGGTACTTGGGTTGTGTCCTTACTTGGACAAGCCTCCCACTTATGACTAACCACTCTCGCAAGCATCCGCAACTACGAAAGAAGAATTAAGATAAATCCAACCATAGCATGAAACATCTGGATCTAAATCAGCCCCTTACGAAGCAACACATAAACTAGGGTTTAAGCTTCTGTCACTCTAGCAACCCATCATCTACTTATTACTTCCCAATGCCTTCCCCTAGGCCCAAACAATGGTGAAGTATCATGTAGTCGACGTTCATATAACATCACTAGAGTAAAGATAACATACATCTCATCAAAATATCAAACGAATACCAAATTCACATGATTACTTATAACAAGACTTCTCCCATGTCCTCATGAAGAAACGTAACTACTCACAAAGCATATTCATGTTCATAATCAGAGGAGTATTAAATATCATTAAGGATCTGAACATATGATCTTCCGCCGAGTAAACCAACTAGCATCAACTACAGGGAGTAATCAACACTACTAGCAACCCACAGGTACCAATCTGCGGTTTTGAGACAAAGATCGGATACAAGAGATGAACTAGGGTTTGAGAGGAGATGGTGCTGGTGAAGATGTTGATGGTGATTGACACCCTCTCGATGAGAGGATCATTGGTGATGACGATGGCTTCGATTTCCCCCTCCGGGAGGGAAGTTTCCTTGGTAGAACAACTCTGCCAGAGCCCTAGATTGGTTCTGCCCAGGTTCCGCCTCGAGACGGTGGCGCTTCGCCCCGAAAGCTTCCTTCTTATTTTTTCCAGGGTAAAAGACACCATATAGCAGAAGATGGGCACTGTCGGTGCCAAAACCGGCGGATCTCGGGTAGGGGGTCCCGATCTGTGCGTCTAGGCGGATGGTAACAGGAGACAAGGGACACGATGTTTTTACCCAGGTTGGGCCCTCTCGATGGAGGTAATACCCTACCCCGCTTGATTAATATTGATGATATGGGTAGTACAAGAGTAGATCTACCACGAGATCAAGGAGGCTAAACCCTAGAAGCTAGCCTATGGTATGATTGTTGTTCGTCCCACGGACTAAAACCCACCGGTTTATATAGACACCGGATAGGTTAGGGTTACACAGAGTCGGTTACAATTATAGGAGATCTACATATCCGTATCGCCAAGCTTGCCATCCACGCCAAGGAAAGTCCCATCCGGACACGGGACGAAGTCTTCAATCTTGTATCTTCATAGTCTTGGAGTCCGCCGTGACGATAGTCCGCTATCCGGACACCCCTAGTCCGGGACTCCTAAGTAGCCCCGAACCAGGCTTCAATGACGATGAGTCCGGCGCGTTGATTGTCTTCGGCATTGCGAGGCGGGTTCTTCTCCAAATTCCATATACTTGTCGAATAGTGTTCGGCTTCTGATAAATGTTGCACTCCTCGGCTTCTGCGCCCAATAATTGCCATCTTCCACGTGTTTGAATGAATGCGAAGAGCCAGGGTATTTTTACAATATTCCCCCTAGCCACGCAAAGGAGCCGCTTATAAAAGGGGCAAGGATCTAGATCTGAGTCACACCATCCCCCCTTTGCGAGCTTTCATCGGAGCGCCTCTAACCAAAGCCCATTCCATCATGGACAGTCGACGCGGCTCCTCCTCTCGCCCCAGCCCCAGCCAGAAATTGGGAGAGATGCTCAGTCCCGATAGCGAGCTAGTTATACTCCAAGCCAAGGGGTTTCTCCCTCCGGCCTTCATGGTTCCGGTTCGAGCCGGACTTGCCACCTACAAAGGCGGAAAGCAAGCGTAGAGCGTCCCCGGTCCCTCTAAAGGAGAGCGGGTGTGCTTCGTATCTTATCTAGTAAGAGGACTCGGATTTCCAATCCATCCGTTTCTCCGGGGGCTCTTGGAGTTCTACGGCCTCCAACTGCACCATCTTACTCCTGCCTCCATCTTGCACATCGCGGGCTTCATGGCCCTTTGCGAACTGTTCCTGGGCATCGAGGCTCATTTCAGGCTGTGGAAGAGAATATTGTGCCTAGTTCCCGTTCTCACGAGGGGTCAATATATCAAGTGGGCGGAGCCGAGCTATGGCGCATCGCCGGGACCGGATACCTGTCCAGAACCCCAAAGAAGGCGTCCGAAGACTGGCCTTCGGAATGGTTTTACATGGAGGACGTCCCGCTGCCGGATCCTGTTCGGATTGGCCTTCCGGAGTTCAGCAATGCTCCTATGAAGAAGCGCCTAAGCTGGCGCCCTCGGAGCCCCCGGAGAGAAGATGACCGGGATGTCCGTTATTTGATGAGCCGAATAAGGTTACTGGCTCATGCCGGATCGACCATGACAGAGTCATGGCAATGTGCATTATGAGGAGTGCAGCCGCCCAATCTGGGGCCACCCCATGTGGGACTTCAACGGGAGGACGATGCCACCCGCCATGGCCGCAAAGGGCCAGGATCGCCACCGAACTGGTGAAGATCTTGTCGCCATGTACAAAGGAGAGGAGGAGGATTTCTCCGTGTCAACCCATCAAGGATTTTTCTTCGAATAATCCTCGAAGCTGGGTAAGCAAACATCCTTGTGACCTGTCCAATCCATATTCCCGTAGTTAAGTATCTCATCTCATGGTTTTTGCGCAGGAACTGCGCCGAACTGTGGAGAAGATACACAACCCGCCCCCACAACCCGAGGATCCGGAGCGATCCCTCGATCTGACCTCTGAAGAGGATCCAGATATAACGGTGGAGTTGATCGACGGGGTGTTCTACCAACTTAGCATCGACAATGCTTTGGTAGCCATTACGGCCGATTACCCCGGAATACTTCCAGCCCCACAGGTAACTGAGAGCAAGATCCCAAAACCCTGATAATGACCCATCCGTGCTTATTTTGATCACTGTATACCAATGGTATTTCGCAGGGGGTACCCTCGAGGCGGGAAGCCGAGCTGCGTGGTTGGCCAACAAGGGCAGCGCGCCCCCTGAGTTAAAAAAGTGCGGTCCGGATCGAAACTCCACCGCAACGGTATGGCATGTCACCATACTCCCAGGATGGACTCCTGTAAGGTGCACTAATGCTGATGCTCTTTTCAGGAAAAAGAGCGCTGGCCGGACTGAGTCCGGAGAGGCTGCCTGACAAGCTTCAAAGCCGGGTCCGGAGGCTGAGGCGAGTACGAGACATGCGTCGGATGCTCCTCCGACAGAGGATGCGGACAAGTTGTCCGCCACCAACTCCGAGGTGGAGAGCGCCTTGAATCATAGGCGCCGCCGGACAGTTCTTTGTGACACGTGTTTCTCCCAAGAGGCCTTGAATGCCTTTGATTCGGAGATGCGCACCTCCGTGCCGCTCAAGATGGTCTAGCCAGAGCCATGAGCAAGATGTGAAGGACATACGGTAAGGAAATTTGATGATTATATATGCCAAGAGCTCCCGAGACTTAAAATAGTTAGAATAACTGATTTAAGGATCATTTTGTTATGCAGGATCTTACAGAAAAGAATACCCGACTGTCCCAGGAGCTGGAAGGGTGCAGGGCCCAACTTGAGGCCGCACTAGCCGCTATGGGGAGCCACAGAGACCCCTCCGTAATATACGCCTGGAAGATAAATAATTTATGAAGTGCGGCGGGTGTGTAAATCTGACAAGAACATTGCAGATGGCGCCGGACTAGATCCGGACAAGCAAAAGCTCTTACGTCAGTTAAAGGCTGGCGAGAGTGTGCTTACGAGGGTGCGGCAGGAGAAGAATAACCTCCAAGACACCAACACCAAGCTGGGTGAGGAACTAAAGGACGTTCGTGCCTAGTTAGCTGATTCCGTAAAGGAGAATCGGCGGCTTCGTCGCGGCATTTTCAGTAAGTGCTTGAGCGAACTTTGAAAAGAGTTCGGCAAGGAAGGCCATTAACATAAACATGTTTGTAGGTTTGCTCACAGGTCGTTCTGAGGAGGAGATGCCCAGTTCTTCGGGTGATCTTCTTCCCGAATTGCGTCAGCTTCACGAACGAGTCCGGCAGGTGATGAAAGGCATCGGCCAAGCCTTGTGGCCATCTATCTCCCCGCTCAAGGCCTTGGGGAGCTGGTGGAGCGGCTTCAAGGAGCACGGCGGCGCTCCGCTATGGAAGATATCGGCCTGCCGTCAAAGGCGCCAGGAGGCTCGGGCCATGGTGAAGACACGGTACACACGGTTGACCCAAACCACATGGCCGAGGTCGGACCTGTGGGGCGGATGGGATGGAGATCCTGTAAGTTAGTGTACGGCCAAGTAGAATTGGCCGCCAAGTATTCCAACAAGATTGTAAATTGATAGCCTATTAGATGGCATTGAGGAGGAATACAATGAGTCGAGTTGACTATGTAAAAATATGACATGAAAGAATGTCTTCTAGCCGGATTGTAGATCGCTTGTCATAGCGGACCTTTTAACCCGACCTCCGGACCCAATAGTCCGAGTGTGATCGAATACCTTCGTGGTTATATAAGAACCGTGGTATGCATGGAGACCAGGCGAGGGTCATTGTTGCTGTATCGCATAAGTGCCCAACTAGTTATGTTATATTACATGGGTAGTAAGAAACATCTTCCAGGAGAATAGTTCCGTTAAGGGTTCCTTTATTTGGGATGCATGCCCTAAAGTGCATGTCAAAGCTGCTATAAAGCAGAAAATCATCGGGGCAGATGGGTAAATAGTTAAAATCATCTTTCAATTCACCGACTGAATATTCCCTTAAGAACGCTTAGCTTTCGGCTTCACCTACCGAGGTACACATCCGGTGACCGGCAAGTAATAATCGCAGAGGTGCTCCTTTACCACCTAGCCGAACAATCGGGAACGAGGGGTAAGCACAGAGCCGAGCAACCCAGCTTGGCCAAAACTTAAGTCATATCGATGCATATAATGGTGAATAAAAGGTACATGCGGACGTTTAAAACATGTGCTGGGCATGATGCTCAGATAAATAAGCTTCGTTAAAGAAGCCCCTGTGTATAATGAGCGCAGACAGCGCGTCAAGTGTAAAAGTGAAAAAGCGCAAACGAGCCTCTAGAGGCTACAAGAATGAAGAGGAAGGAGAGAAATAAAAGACAGCAAAAGAAAAAATAAAGAATGCGGACGGGGAGGAGACGAACTTGAGTCCGCACTTAGGCGTAGAATCTTCGTAGACGGGCTGCGTTCCATGGGTTCGGCTCGAGTCGGTTATCCGATGCGTTTCGCAGACGGTATGCTCCGCCGGTCAGGACTTGGTCGATGATGAAGGGACCTTCCCATTTGGGCTTGAGTTTGTCCTTTTTCTTGTCCGGCAGGCGTAGAACTAGTTCGCCAACGTTATAAGCTTTGGCCCGTACTTCCCTGCTTTGATATCTTCGAGCCTGCTGTTGATAGAATGCGGAACGAGCTTTTGCCACATCGCGCTCCTCCTCCAATGCGCCCAACTGTCCCGCCGATCAAGCTCGGCTTCTCTTTCTTCGTACATGCGCTTTCGAGGTGAGTCATGTAATATGTCGCAGGCAAGACTGCCTCGCGCGTACACCATGAAGAATGGTGTGAATCCGTAGTACGATTCGGCGTGGTCCGCAGCCCCAGTACGGAGTCGAGCTCCTCAACCCAAAGGCGTGTTAGATTCCTTGAGGGACCGCACTAGTCCGGGTTTAATGCCGCCATTATTAGACCATTTGCCCGCTCGACTTGGCCGTTGGTTTGAGGGTGATAGATCGAGGCGTGATCGAGCTTGATGCCCATGTTTTTGCACCATGATTTGACCTCATCGGCCGTCAAGTTGGTGCCATTATCGATGATGATCTTGTGGGGACACCGCATTGGTGCACTACCCCGATATGAAGTCTATCACTGGTCCGGATTCGCCGCTTTAATGAGCTTGGCCTCTATCCATTTGGTGAATTTATCCACCATGACCAATAGGTATTTTTGCTTGTGGGTTCCTCCCTTAAGGGGTCCAACCATGTCAAGCCCCCAGACCGCGAACGACCAGGTGATGGGTATAGTTTTAAGGGCGGTGGGAGGCATGTGGCTTTGGTTAGCAAAAAGCTGGCAACCGATGCATCGTTGGACTAAGTCCTGTGCATCAGCCCGGGCCGTCGGCCAATAAAATCCTGTACGGAAGGCCTTTCCTACAAGGGCCCGGGCTGCGGCGGGGTGCCCACCCAGTCCGGCATGAATTTCAGCCAGGAGGTTTCGCCCTTCCTCTTCGGAGATACACCTTTGAAGGACTCCGGTAGTGCTTTTCTTATAAAGCTCTCCCTCATGGACTTTATAGGCTTTAGAGCGCCATACTATGCAGCGAGCCTCATTTTGGTCTTCGGGGAGTTCCTGCCTAGTTAGGTAGGCTAGGAATGGTTCC
Organism: Aegilops longissima; assembly: GCA_021605205.1. Taxonomy (NCBI): domain Eukaryota; kingdom Viridiplantae; phylum Streptophyta; class Magnoliopsida; order Poales; family Poaceae; genus Aegilops; species Aegilops longissima. The sequence goes on from CM038682.1 coordinate 357,065,443, forward strand.
GTCCACGGGGCGATAACCACCATTATTTTGTGAGAAGAGGGTGTTATCTCGGGGCGGAGCCTCCGGTTGTGTCAGAGTGTTCGGCGTCAGGCGGTGCGGTTGGGTCCGGATTGTTATTGCCAGACTCCCCTTCCCATAGTACGGATGGCTTGAACAGCCGTTCCAAAAAGATATTGGGTGGGACGGCATCGCATTTTGCACCAATGCGTGCCAATATATCCGCCGCCTGGTTGTTATCCCGGGCTATATGACATTTTTAGGACCGCATTGCAGTATGCTGCCATTTTCGGATCTTTGGCGTCAAAGTCTCGGTTTATTTGGGATATTGCGAGGTTTGAATCCCCGCGCACCTCTAGGCGTTGAATGCCCATGGAGACTGCCATCCGGAGGCCGTGCAGAAGGGCCTCGTATTCGGCTGCGTTGTTGGAGTCCGTATACATTATCTGAAGGATGTATTGGACTGTGTCCCCGGTTGGGGACGTCAGGACGATGCCAGCCCCCAGGCCAGCCAACATTTTGGAGCCGTCGAAGTGCATGATCCAATTGGAGTATGCACCATATTCTTTAGGGAGTTCGGCTTCAGTCCATTCGGCCACGAAGTCGGCCAAAACCTGCGACTTAATAGCTCGTCGTGGCTTATAAGTTATGTCGAATGGGAGGAGCTCTATGGCCCATTTAGCAATCCGGCCCGTCGCGTCGCGGTTGTTTATAATGTCGTTAAGAGGTACTTCGGAGGCTACCTTTATCGAACACTCATGAAAGTAGTGTCGCAGCTTCCGGGATGCCATGAACACTGCGTATGCTATCTTTTGATAGTGTGGGTACGGGACTTGCATGGAGTTAGGACGGTGGACACATAATAAACCGGTTTTGAATAGGGAACCGGTGTCCGTCCGTTTCGCTCGACAACGAGCACCGCTACCGACAACTTGATGTGTTGCGCGATGTATAATAGCATTGGTTCGCCCACGTTGGCGCGGCCAGACCGGATTTGTTGCCAAATGGCCTTTATTTCTTCGATTCGGCTGTGGCAGCATCCGCCCACTCAAGTGTTGGTGCGGTGGAGGAGGCGTAAAGAGGTAATGCCTTTTCTCCTAAACGGGAGATAAAGCGCCTTAGAGCCGCTACACATCCCATCAATTTTTGTATTTGTTTGAGGTCTTTGAATATCCAATTGTGACAGAGCTCGAATCTTGGCTGGGTTTTCTTCAATTCCTCTACGGACACAATGAAGCCAGGAGCTTTCCGGTGGAACGCCAAGACGATTTTTCCGGATTGAGCTTGATGTCATATTTTCAAGATTGTCGAATGTGAGCCTCAAGTCGCCTACTAGAGTTTCGACGTGCTTGGATTTGACGACCACGCCATCTACATATGCTTCCACCGCTTTGCCGATCTGGTTTGCCGACATGTCCGAATCATGCGCTGATATGTTGCGCCGACGCTTTTGAGCCCAAAGGGCATTGTGTTGAAGCGAACGGGCCGTATGGAGTGATGAATGCTGATGCAGCTTGGTCTGCTCCGCCATCTTGATTTGGTGGTAGCCGAGTACGCTACGAGGAAGCACAATGAGTCGTGGTCCCGTCAGAAGGCCAATGATTTGATCAATGCGAGGGAGGGGGAAGGGATCCTTTGGGCAAGCCTTATTAAGGTCTTTGAAATCAACACATAGGCGCCAGGATTTATCCTTCTTTGGTACCATCACCAGGTTCGCTAGCCAGTCCGGATGTTTTATATCTCTGATGAATCCGACCTCCAAAAGTTTGGCTAGCTCTTCTCCCATGGCCTGTCTCTTGGGTTCGAAAAAGCGCCGAAGAGCCTGTTTGACTGGCTTGAATCCTTTTAGGATATTTAGGCTATGCTCGCCAGCCGACGTGGGATTCTGGCATGTCGAAGGGTGCGAGCAAAGATGTCCCGATTTTCTTGTAGAAATTCTCGAAAGTCTGGCGTCTACATCAGGGTTTAATTGTGCCCCGATGGAGGCCGTCTTTGCAGTGGTCCGTTGGGTGGACTTGGAATTTGACTATTTCGTCCGCTGGTTTAAAAGAGGTGGACTTGGATCTTTTATCAAGTATCACATCGTCCATGTTCACCGTGGAGCGATCGCGGTGAGTTCCTCGCCGCTAGGGCTTTGGATAGTGCCTCGAGGGCTAGTGCGGCTGTCTTATTTTCGGTGCGGAGTGCTATGTTCGGATCACTAGCGAGAGTGATGATTCCGTTGGGACCGGCATTTTAAGCTTCACGCACCCATAATGGGGTATAGCTTGAAAATTGTGAATGCCTCTCGTCCTAATAAAGCATGATATCCGCTGTTGAACGGGCCACTTGAAATGTGACCTCCTCGACCTGTAATTGTCCGGCAAGCGAACACTACGCCCAGCGTGATTTTTCCTGTGCAGCATGCTTCCGGCTGGGGATTATTCCTCTAAAGGTTGTGCGGCTTCGCCAATGCGGTTCCATCTATTTCCATTTTTGGAGGGTTCCTCATAAATGAGGTTTAGTCGCTGCCGCCATCCATGAGTACCTTAGTAAGGTGAAAGCCGCCTACTATCGGGCCGAGGACCAATGCGGCCGGTGCCCGGCAGTTCAAAATTTAGGTTAAATCCGGCATTGAAGGTAATAGCCGTGTTACCCATGGATTTATTGTTGCTACTTGGTAGACTTTGGCAAGGTTATGGAGTTGTCGTTGCATGTTATTTGATGCGAAAGTCTCAAGACTATTAACACCGTGCATCGGTGTTCTTTGGGCTGGGATTCAAGCTAGAAGCTCTTCGCCACTTTTGGCCACCTGCCGTAGTATCCAACATGCCGAAGGCTATGAGTTGGAGTGGCACCTCTCGTGCTATGAATTTTGCAGGTCCGCTTAGCCAACCCTCCAAAGACGGTTCCGCACCCTTTAGGGGTTTTGGTTTTTTGGTATTCAACCCAGGTGCTTGATAATGATGCACCCTTTTGTTCCGGACTAGGGATGTATTCGGGGCCGGATTATCCCAAAATTTACTTTCGGTTTTACATGCGCTCTCCATCGCACAGTATTTTTGTACGATGGTCACCAAGTGAGCAAAGCGTGTAATTTCGCGACGACTTATGGCGTTGAGGATTCCCTTGTCTGTGCAATTATTGCAGAAGATTGGTATTGCGTCCTCATCTCGGCAGTCCTTTATCCTGTTCATAACCAGGAGGAATCTGTCCCAGTAATGATGTACTGTTTCGGCGGGCTCTTGCCGAATTCGAGGGAGATCGCTAATGTTTGGGTGGGCGGGTGGCACTAAATCTGGAACCCCGTCCAATTTAGGACTCAAGGGCCGGGAAGTTCCCGAACTCAGAAGTTTGGATTTTTGAGTGCTATCCAATGAGTCCGATCCGATGCCTGACTTTAAGTTCAGGGCTTGATCGACATCCGTCCCTCCGCAGGAATCCGGCATGGAGGGATCGGGAATCCGGACGTAGCTAGTCCTTAAGATAGGAGAAGAGTCGCTGCATTGCTCCTCTATCACAGCAACATGGTGGGTAGCCTGGGGAGAGTTGATCTCTCTCAGATCGGTTTTAGGCCTGATCCGGTCGTAATCTGTGGCGACTCCTAGGGCGACGATGCGATCCAAGAGCTCGTTTACGGAGGAGAGCTCGATCGGATCTAACTGTTCGGCAAGTTCCGAACTAGCATGGAGATTGGTTTCGATGACTCGAGAGGTCATCGTTGGCGCGACGGCCGAACTAGCGGTCATGAGAAAACCGCCTAGCCGAAGAGTCTGACCAGTGGCCATGGCTTCTTTGGCAATGGTATCGTCTTTAAAGACGAGATGAGGCATCCTACCTGATGGCGACGGCACAGAGGAACTCTCAATGAAAGCACCAATGTCGGTGTCAAAACCGGCGGATCTCGGGTAGGGGGTCCCGATCTGTGCGTCTAGGCGGATGGTAACAGGAGACAAGGGACACGTTGTTTTTACCTGTGTTCGGGCCCTCTCGATGGAGGTAATACCCTACCATGCTTGATTAATATTGATGATATGGGTAGTACAAGAGTAGATCTACCACGAGATCAAGGAGGCTAAACCCTAGAAGCTAGCCTATGGTATGATTGTTGTTCGTCCTACGGACTAAAACCCACCGGTTTATATAGACACCGGATAGGTTAGGGTTACACAGAGTCGGTTACAATGGTAGGAGATCTACATATCCGTATCGCCAAGCTTGCCTTCCACGCCAAGGAAAGTCCCATCCGGACACGGGACGAAGTCTTCAATCTTGTATCTTCATAGTCTTGGAGTCCGGCCGTGACGATAGTCCGCTATCCGGACACCCCTAGTCCGGGACTCCTCACGCACCGGAGGCTCGCCAGGGGCCCACAAGGCGGGGCGCGCCTGGGGTAGGCGCGCCCCCACCCTTGTGGCTGGCTAGTGGCCCCCCTCTGGTACTTTCTTCGCCCAATATTTTTTATATATTCTGAAAACATGCTCCATGAAGTTTCATGACTTTTGGAGTTGTGCATAATAGGTCTCTAATATTTGCTCCTTTTCTAGTCCAGAATTCCAGTTGTCGACATTCTCCCTCTTCACGTAAACCTTATAATATAAGAGAGAATAGGCATAAGTATTGTGATATAATGTGTAATAACAGCCCATAATGCAATAATATCAATAAAAGCATGATGCAAAATGGACGTATAAAATATATGAGGAATATTGGAGCTAATGAGTACCAGAGGGGGCCCACCAGGTGGGCACAACCCACCTGGGCGCGCGAGGGATCCCAGACGCGCCCTGGTGGGTTGTGCTCTCCTCGGCCCACCTCCGGTGCCCATCTTGGTATATAAGTCATTTTGACCTAGAAAAAAAATAAGGAGAGGACTTTCGGGACGGAGCGCCGCCATCTCGAGGCAGAACTTGGGCAGGAGCACTTTTGCCCTCCGGTGGAGCGATTCCGCCGGGGGAACTTCCCTCTCGGAGGGGGAAATTTTCGTCATCATCATCACCAACAACTCTCCCATATTGGGGAGGGTAATCTCCATCGACATCTTTAACAGCACCATCTCATCTCAAACCCTAGTTCATCTCTTGTGGTCAATCTTTGTACTGGAACTATAGATTGGTGCTTGTGGGTGACTAGTAGTGTTGATTACATCTTGTAGTTGATTACTATATGGTTTATCTGGTGGAATATTATATGTTCAGATCCAGTATGCTATTTAATACCCCTATGATCTTGAGCATGATTATCATTAGTGAGTTGTTACTTTCGTCTTGAGGTCACGTGAGAAATCATGTTGCAAGTAATCATGTGAACTTGATATGTGTTCGATATTTTGATAGTATGTATGTTGTGATTCCCTTGTGTTGTCATGTGAACGTCGACTACATGACAATTCACCATATTTGGGCCTAAGAGAACGCATTGTGGAGTAGTTATTAGATGATGGGTTGCGAGAGTGACAGAAGCTTAAACCCTAGTTTATGCGCTATTCCGTAAGGGACCGATTGGATCCAAAAGTTTAATGCTATGGTTAGAATTTATTCTTAATACTTTTCTCATAGTTGCGGATGCTTGCAAGGGGGTTAATCATAAGTAGGAGGTTTGTTGAAGTGAGAACAGCACCTAATCACTGGTCCACCCACGTATCAAATTATCAAAGTAGCGAACACGAATCGAATCAACATGATGAAAGTGACTAGATGAAATTCCCATGTACCCTCAAGAGAGCTTTGCTTACTATAAGAGACCACTTTGGCATGTCCTTTGCGTCGAAATGATTGGGCTATCTTGTTGCATTTTTGTTACTACTATCATTGCTTGCTCGTTACAAATTATCTTGCTGTCAAACTACTCTGTTACTTACAATTTCAGCACTTGCAGACATTACCTTGCTGAAAACCACTTGTCATTTCCTTCTGCTCCTCGTTGGGTTCGACACTCTTACTTATTCAAAAGAGCTACAATTGATCCCATATACTTGTGGGTCATCACTCCACACATCGACCGACTCATGCCTGCATCTAGAGTATTAAATTCATGAAGAACAGAGTAACACATTAGGTAAGATGACATGATGTAGAGGAATAAACTCAAGCAATATGATGTAAACCACATATTTTTATCCTCGATGGCAACAATATAATACGTGGCTTGCTGCACCTACTATCACTGGGAAAGGACACCACAAGATTGAACCCAAAGCTAAGCACTTCTCCTGTTGCAAGAAAAACCAATCTAGTTGGCCAAACCAAACCGATAGTTCGAAGAGAATTACAAAGATATCAAATCATGCATAAAAGAATTTAGAGAAGATTCAACTAATATTCATAGATAAGCTGATCATAAATCCACAATTCATCAGATCTCAACAAACACACCGCAAAACAAGATTACATCAGATAGATCTCCAAGAACATCGAGGAGAACATGGTATTGAGAATCAAAGAGAGATAAGAAGCCATCTAGCTACTAGCTATGGACCTGTAGGTCTGTGGTAAACTACTCACGCTTCATCGGAAGGGCAATAGAGTTGATGTAGAAGCCCTCTGTGATCGAATCCCCTCCGGCAGGATGCCGGAAAAGGCCCCTAGATGGGATCTCAAGGGAAGAGAAGGTTGCGGCGGTGGAAAAGTGTTTTCATGGATACTTCTGGTGGTTTGGGAATATATGTGAATATATATAGGAGGAACATCTAGCTCAGGGGGTCACCGAGGGTCCCACACGGTAGGGGGCGCACCCTCCACCCTTGTGGCCACCTAGTGGCTCTTCTGACTTGCACTTTAAGTCTCCTGGGTTCTTCTGGTCCAAGAAAAATTATTGCGAAGGTTTTATTCCATTTGGACTCTGTTTGGTATTCCTTTCCTGCAAAACTCAAAAGCTAGAAAAAAAATAGGAACTGGCACTGGGCTCTAGGTTAATAGGTTAGTCCCAAAAATAATACGAAATAACATATTAATGCACATAAAACATCCAAAATAGATAATATAATAGCATGGAACAACCAAAAATTATAGATACGTTGGAGACGTATCGGCACCTTTGTTGTTTTGTTGTAGAAAATGATTGCACAAAGGATTGTTTCAAGAAATAAACAACAAAGGAGAGAAGAGGAAAAAGAAAGGAAAATCCTCCAGTTTCTATCATTGCTACAAAGAGATTAAGGATGAGGAGAAGTGGAATAAACGAGAAGTTTATGATGTTTTGAAGGAGAAAAGTGTGGTTGTTGAGGATGATGATGATGGCGGTGGTGATGAGAGAAGGAGCCCCACTGCCCACTCGGTGACCGAATCATATAGGCTAGCTGGATGTAAAAGAGTGAAGGGTTCAAAGTCCGGAGACAATGATCTTAAAGAAGGATTTGACACCATTGTCATTGCGAGAAAAGAGTATGCCGAAGGAAAAACATGTTGAAGTTAACACAAATGGATGAGAGGGGATAAGACGAGCGACGTTTGGCAGCGGCCAAGGAGAGAAAGGTTGAACTATAGGAGAGAAAGGCAGCGACCGAAGAGTTCAAGATGGTGAAGGAGAAGGCACTCAAGTTTATGTTCATGGACAAAAGTGGTCTCGACACCAAAACAAAGGTGTATGTCAAGATTTGTCATGGTGAAATGATCATGAAGAACTAAATGCTCATGAGCAGCATGATGGGAGGGAGAATGGGAGATGGCATGTGTGGTAGAATGGGAGGTGGCATGAGTGGAATGGGGGGTGCCATGGGCGGCGGAGTGGGTGGCTACATAAACATGATAGAAGGTGCCATGAATGGTGCCTTTGGTGGAAATGTGGGTGGTGCCTTCGGTGGCAACATGAGTGGCATGGGAAGTGCCTTCAATGGAAACACGAGTGACATTGAAGGTGCTTTTGGTGGAGGTCGTCGCGGCATCGATGCATGAACACATGAAAATGTCAACAAATAAGCCATTGATGATGATACCAATGTCCACAATGTGACTAGTGACAAAGGAGAGGATGAAAATTGAGTGCTTTTTTGATGTTATATTTATGCGCATTTAAATTTGTTGGACCAAGAACTTTGTTTGATATGATGCACTTCTGGCTGTAGGATTTCAAACATCGATTGATATGATGCACTTTTGGTTGTAGAAATTGAAAATATTGCTCTATATGATGATGATTTTGATTTCGAAATGTGGTTGTACAGTGGCTATAGTGTGGCTGTAGCCAGCCGAGCGGTCGTCGTCCGGCTTAAATCTTCACATATGCATCATGTATTGGAGTACTAGTTTTACATCATCAAATATACATCACCTGTTGGAGTTGGCTCTTTTTTGGAGATGTAAGGAGCACTTTTTGGTGATGTAAATTATACAATATCTACTTTTACACCTCCAAATTTGCATCATCTATTGGAGATTATCTTAATGTCCAAGTTGTGTTACGTTTGCCAATAGGCATATGAAGTCTCGCCTCAGTCCGCCTGCTTTTTTGGTCCAAAATACGCAAAGCACACGTTATTTCTCTACGAGAAAGCTAGAGAAGTTTGGAGGAGGCTGGGGATGGACGAAATTTTTAATAAAGCCTGCGAAGTTGACCATGCTGGGGAGGCGGTTCTGGAATTACTACTTCTTTTACTAGATCAATATTTGTCCATGGTGGATATTCAAAATGTTTGGAAGATGCAATTGGTGCTTGGTGTTTGTGGTGGAAAATACGTAAGCTGGTCCATGCAGAGAAAGTTCAAAGTGCCTTCCAAATTTCTATGAGGATTCATGCGCTTATGGCTAGCTTTTTACTGCTTCTTCTCCAAATTCCACCATGAAAAAAGAGGCATGTATTAGGCCTCCTCATGGTTTTGTCAAACTTAATGTTGATACATCTTTTGATCAAGATCTTTGATGTCTACTACACAACCTTCTTCTTGTAGACGTTGTTGGGCCTGCAAGTGCACAGGTTTGTAGGACAATAGCAAATTTCCCTCAAGTGGATGACCTAAGGTTTATCAATCCGCGAGAGGCGTAGGATGAAGATGGTCTCTCTCAAACAACCCTGCAACCAAATAACAAAAAGTCTCTTGTGTCCCCAACACACCCAATACAATGGTAAATTGTATAGGTGCACTAGTTCGGCGAAGAGAAGGTGATACAAGTGCAATATAGATAGTAGATAAAGGTTTTTGTAATCTGAAAATACAAAAACAGCAAGGTAACTAATGATAAACGTGAGCATAAACGGTATTGCAATGATAGGAAACAAGGCCTAGGGTTCATACTTTCACTAGTGCAAGTTCTCTCAACAATAATAACATAGATAGATCATATAACAATCCCTCAACATGCAACAAAGAGTCACTCCAAAGCCACTAATAGCGGAGAACAAACGTAGAGATTATGGTCGGGTACGAAACCACCACAAAGCTATTCTTTCGGATCGATCTATAAAAGAGTTCATACTAGAATAACACCTTAAGACACAAATCAACCAAAACCCTAATGTCACCTAGATACTCCATTGTCACCTCAAGTATCCGTGGGCATGATTATACGATATGCATCACACAATCTCATATTCATCCAACCAACATAAAAGTACTTCAAAGAGTGCCCCAAAGTTTCTACCGGAGAATCAAGAACGTGTGCCAACCCCTATGCATAGGTTCCCAATGTCACGAAACCCGCAAGTTGATCACCAAAACATACATCAAGTGGCACATGATATCCCATTGTCACCACAGATAATCACGGCAAGTCATACATCAAGTGTTCATAAAAGACTCAATCCGATAAGATAACTTCAAAGGGGAAACTCAATTCATCACAAGAGAGTAGAGGGGGAGAAACATCATAAGATCCAACTACAATAGCAAAGCTCGGGATACATCAAGATCGTATCACCTCAAGAACACGAGAGAGAGAGAGAGATCAAACACATAGCTACTGGTACATACCCTTAGCCCCGAGGGTGAACTACTCCCTCCTCGTCATGGAGAGCGCCGGGATGATGAAGATGGCCACCGGTGATGGATCCCCCCTCCGGTAGGGTACCGGAAAGGGGTCTCGATTGGTTTTTGGTGGTTCTGGAGGCTTGCAGCGGCGGAACTCCCGATCTATCTTCTGTTCTGGAAGTTTTAGGGTACGACGGTATATACGGGTGAAAGGAGAACGCCGGTGGAGCTACGGGGGCCCCACGAGGCAGGGGGCGCGCCCAGGGGGGAGGGCGTGCCCCCCACCCTCGTGAGCACCTCCCGTATCTTCTGGCGTGGGGTCCAAGTCCATCAGGTGGGTTTCCTTCCAAAAATAACTTCTTCAGTTGATTTCGTTCCGTTTTGACTACGTCTGATATTCCTTTTCCTCGAAATACTGAAATAGGCATAAAACAGCAGATCTGGGCTGGGCCTCCGGTTAATAGGTTAGTCCCAAAAATAATATAAAAGTGGAAAATAAAGCCCAATATTGCCTAAAACAGTAGATAAAGTAGCATGGAGCAATAAAAAATCATAGATACGTTGGAGACGTACGAAGCATCCCCAAGCTTAATTCCTGCTCGTCCTCGAGTAGGTAAATGATAAAAAAAAGAATTTTTGATGATGAGTGCTACTTGGCATAATTTCAATATAAATCTTCTTAATTGTGATATGAATATTCAGATCCTGAAGATTCAAGACAAAAGTTCATATTGACATAAAAATAATAATACTTCAAGCATACTAATCAAACTAATCATGTCTTCTCAAAATAGCATGGCAAAAGAAAGTTCATCCCTACAAAATCATATAGGTAGGCTATGCTTCATTTTCGTCACACAAAGATGTTCCCAACTTTTATACCCCCGATGACAAGCCAAGCAATTGTTTCATACTTAAATAATCTCAAACTTTTTCAACCTTCACGCAATACATGAGCGTGAGCCATGGATATAGCACTATGGGTGGAATAGAATATGATGATGGGGATTGTGTGGAGAAGACAAAAAAGGAGAAAGTCTCACATTGACGAGGCTAATCAACGGGCTACGGAGATGCCCATCAATTGATGTCAACATGAGGAGTAGGGATTGCCATGCAACGGATGCACTAGAGCTATGAATGCTCAACAAAATAAAACTAGTGGGTGTGCATCCAACTTGCTTGCTCATGAAGACCTAGGGCATTTGAGGAAGCCCATCGTAGGAATATACAAGCCAAGTTCTATAATGAAAAATTCCCACTAGTATGAACAAGACAACTTATGAGACTCACTATATGAAAAACATGGTGTTACTTTGAAGCACAATATATGAGACTCACTACATGAAGAACAAGGTGCTACTTTGAAGCACAAGTGTGGAAAAAGAGATAGTAGCATTGCCCTTTTCATTTTTGTTTTTATTTTTTTTGGGCCTTTTTTTTGGCCTTTCTCTCTTTTTTTTGCCTTTCTCTTTTTTTGGACCTTTCTTTTTTTTGGGCAATGCTCTAATAATGATGATCATCACACTTCTATTGATTACAACATAAGGATTACAACTCGAAACTAGAACAAGGTATGACTCTATATGAATGCCTCCGGCGGTGTATCGGGATGGTGCAATGAATCAAGAGTGACATGTATGAAAAATAATGCATGGTGGCTTTACCACAAATACGATGTCAACTACATGATCATGCAATGGCAATATGACAAAAGTAAAGTATGTCATAATGATGATGAACGGAACGGTGGAAAGTTGCATGGCAATATATCTCGGAATGGCTATGGAAATGCCATGATAGGTAGGTATGGTGGCTGTTTTGAGGAAGATATAAGGAGGTTTATGTGTGATAGAGCGTATCATATCACGGGGTTTGGATGCACCGACGAAGTTTGCACCAACTCTCGAGGTGAGAAAGGGCAATGCACGGCATCAAGAGGCTAGCAAAGGCGGAAAGGTAAAAGTGCGATAATCCATGGACTCAACATTAGTCAAAAGAACTCATATACTTATTGCAAAAATTTAGGAGTCATCAAAAATCAAGTACTACGCGCATGCTCCTAGGGGGATAGATTGGTAGGAAAAGACCATCGCTCGTCCCCGACCGCCACTCATAAGGATGCACAAGCCAGGTACACTTCATGTTTCAAATTTGTTACACAACTTTAACCATACGTGCATGCTACGGGACTTGCTAACTTCAACACAAGCATTTCTCAAATTCACAACTACTCAACTAGCACGACTTTGATATTATCACCTCCATATCTCAAAACAATTATCAAGCATCAAACTTATCTTAGTATTCAACGCACTCAAAAGAAAGTTTCACATATCTTGAACACCAAGTATATTAACATTAAGCAAATTACCATGCTATTAACGACTCTCAAAATAATATAAGTGAAGCATGAGAGTTCATATATTTCTTCAAAATAAAACCACCATTGTGCTCTAAAAGATATAAGTGAAGCACTAGAGCAAACAACAAACTACTCCAAAAGATATAAGTGAAGATCAATGAGTAGCCGAATAATTATGAAACTATGTGAAGACTCTCCCATTTAATAGTTTCAGATCTTGATACTTTATTCAAACAACAAGCAAAGCAAAAGAAAATAAAATGACGCTCCAAGCAAAACACATATCATGTGGCGAATAAAAATATAGCTCCAAGTAAAGTTACCCATGAACGAAGACGAAAGAGGGGATGCCTTCCGGGGCATCCCCAAGCTTATACACTTGGTTATCCTTGAATATTACCTTGGGGTGCCTTGGGCATCCCCAAGCTTAGGCTCTTGCCACTCCATATTCCATAGTCTATCGAATCTTTACCCAAAACTTGAAAACTTCAACCACACAAAACTTAATGAGAAAACTCGTGAGCTCTGTTAGCTTAAAGAAAACAAAACACCACTTCAAGGTACTGTAATGAACTCATTCTTTATTTATATTGGTGTTAAACTTACTGTATTCCAACTTCTCTATGGATTATAAACTATTTTACTAGCCATAGATTCATCAAAATAAGCAAACAACACAATGAAAACAGAATCTGTTCAAAACAGAACAGTCTGTAGTAATCTGTAACTAACGCAAACTTCTGGAACCCAAACATATTCTACCAAAATTAGACAACCTGTACAATTTTTTTATTGATCAGCAGCAATTGGAATCAGTATTTTATCACGTTCTGTCAGGACCCCGATCCTAAGTCACACCGATCTAGCATGTAACACATCATATCACTTTGCGGCCTCACGCACGGTATTCCCACGGGTGTCGCCTTACCATGGCCCGGGACCGTTTGCGTCTTTTGGCTCACGTATATGATAGTGTCGCTAGCATCCATATGACAAAGAACCGGGCCGACATGGCTAGTCGTGAACCCAAAGCGGCACTAACCCATGGGGACAGCATACGTGAATCACATCGAGCATGTCGGTCATCAACGATATATTCGGGCTGTAGCACTGGGCTAACAGGACTCGGTATCCCGGCTGTAGCAGGCTAGGCAGGACTCGAATAACACCGCGTGACATTTCCCGAAGGACAGACATAGGAACGAAATGAAACACATGCCGGTCAGTCAAGTGTCCAAGCAGTAGTCTGGGCTAGCAGGACTCCGTGAACCGGGTCAGAAGCGGACTACTATCGCTCGAAGCACGAGACTACATTTCCCCATATGAGAGGCTGCCAAGGATAAACAACTAGTTTGTCGGATCCCACACATACCAAGCATTTCAAACATGCACACATTATGCTCAATATGCGTAGATACAACATGGCATCACAACATAACTCTACGACTCAAATATTATTCATTAGGCTCCGAAGAGCGAGATATTACAAACATGGGTCTCATGACCCAACACTCAGAGTATACAAGTCAAAGCACAAGCGGAAGCTAAACATGTCTGGGTACACATAACTATAAATGAAAAAGGCTGAGAAGCCTGACTATCTACCAGATCCTGCCGAGGGCACAAGATCGCAGCTGAGGTAACAAGCTAAACGTCGAAGTCCAAGCGGAACTACTAGCGAGACTGACGTCTCTCTGCAAAACATAAAATAAGCAAACGTGAGTACAATTGTACTCAGCAAGACTTACATCAGAACTAACTACATATGCATCATTATCAAAAGGGGGGTGGTGGAGTTTGACTGCAGCAAGCCAGCTTTGACTCGGTGGCTATCCTGAACTACGACTGCAAGTAACTCTTTTGAGGTGGCGCACACGAGTCCACATATTCACCATATCAATACACCACTATGGACCCGCCCCGCCTCCCACGAGAACGCCATCCATAGCACTCACGCTTATCTTGCGCATTTTAGAGTATCCACTTTCACTTGTCTATGAACCGACATAGGCAACCCGAAGTCCTTTTTCCGCGGACACGGCTATTCAATAGATCATATTAAACCCTGCAGGGTGTACTTCTTCACACACGCTCACCACTTACCGCCGTTTACACGACATGTACTCGGCAACCTTCAAGCGGAAGCCCAACGTGGGTGTCGGCCACGGCCTACCTAAACACTCAAGTCCCTAGTCCAGGTTTATCGCCTATTCGGGTTCCATCCGCAGGAGTCCGCCGAGGTTTCCCATACAGCCCCGAACGATGTGTGCAGGGTTCCCGAGATACCAAACGGGCACTTTCGGTACACGGCCACGGTGCCTACCGCAACACAACCCACCCCTAAGGTCAGCGTATGCGTGCGGCCCCAAAGATGCTACAAACACCGAAACTACTTGCAACTCCTGACCGAGGACAAGGGTGGTCAAGAAGCCGAGAGGGTCAATTAAGGATCCCAATGCGTGGTAGTAACTGTTTCATGGATCACAAACACAGAACTCAGTTCCTGAGGACGGTTTCAATGAGACAACCCACCATGTACTCCTACATGGCCTCTCACCGCTACCTTTACCAAATCGTGTTCACACACTTAGCTCACACACAATAGGACATGTTCACACAACCATTCTAATTCATTCCCGATGAATCAGACCGACTCAACTCTAAGCAGCAGGCATGACAAACAAACATAAATGAGTAGGCACAACATGGCTCAAACAACTCCTACTCATACTAGTGGGTTTCATCTAATTCTTGTGGAATGACAGTCATGCAAAGGATCAAGGGTTCAGCTACCGCAGCAAGTAACACATGAGTCGTTGTTGTCCTAATGCAGTAAAATAGAGCAGGAGCGAGAGAGTGGGATTGTATCGGAATGAACAAGGGGTTTTGCTTGCTCGGCACTTCAAGATAATATAGTTCTTCATCGGTGTCATCGAACTCATCGTCGATACGTCGCTCACCGAGAGGGACAATTACCGCAAACAAGAGAGAACACAATCAATGCAATGCACATTCACATGAATGACATGTCATATTAAGGTACTGAATTCATCTAATGCAATAATAATCCAAGTTAGTTGAAGTGGAATTCAAACAAGGTTGAACTCCAACTCCAAATGCTATTTCATAAATTACCCTAATCATGATTCATCCTATTCAGTGAGGTTAACTTGTTCAAACATGCATGATCATGGCATAAACAGATTCTTCATATTTTTCTGATCATTTTCATATATAAATTATTTCCATCCGAGTTACGGTTGAATTTATATGATTTTTAGAAGTTTAGGACATTTTTCGAATTTTCTGGATTAAAATAATTCGAGAATCATTAATGCGCCAAGATGACATAGGCGTGACGTCAGCGGTCAACTGGGTCGCTGTCCAGGTCAACTCGACGCTGGGACCCACTGGTCAAGAGGTAGTTTAACTAACTAATCTAGCTTAGTTAATACTAATAATCTAACTTAATTAGCAGGCAGGCCCGCATGTCGATGAGGGAGAGGGGAGGTCAAACCGGCAAGGTCAACCCATGCCGGTCATTGGTCGGACGCCGGCGTTTAACCGCCTGCGAGCCCGACGCGGCGGCGAGAGTGATTTTTGCCATTCCGGCGACCAAATGGGTCGCGGAGGGTACCTAGGAGTAGCTGGGGAGGAGCCGAAGCTCTTGGTGGGGTTGGCCGTGGAAGGGGTGGCCGGAAATGGTGTCGGCGACGAGGTTGGCGGCCGCCGGAGTTCGGCCAACGGCGGTTAGGCGATGCAGGGCGCTAGGGGGGGTGTTGGCGCGTGCTACGTGCTCCTGGTGCTGCGCTGAGCACGGAGGTGGGGTTGGCTTCGAGCCGTTGGGGCTCTAGCCACGCCGGCGACGAGGCACGGCGGCGGCGAGCTTCGGCCGCAGCGGGAATGGTGGCTAGAGGGGGAGAACGAGTCGGGGAAGAGGGGGAAACGACTCGGGGGCTCACCGTGAGTGCGACGATGGCATTGGCGAGCTCGGGGAGGCACCGAAGCCGATGAATTCGAGCGACGGCGACCGGCGGGTCCGAAGAGGGGAAAACGGTGGGGCGGCGCCTCGGGGCGCTCCGGCGTCGGGAGGCTCGGTGAGGAGGGCGAGAATGGAGTGGCGGGGCTTGGGGGCATGTCGGGGAGGAGAGGGGTGGTGGTGGCATGGGTGCGGCGATCGGGCGTCGGCCGCGTTCGGTGTGGCGCTGTGTGGGAGAGAGAGCAGGGAGGAGATGGTCCAGGAGAGAGGAGAGGACGAGGGGTCGGGGGGTGTGCGTGGCACCACGGGTGTCGAGGAGGAGGGCCGAAGGCAGGAGGTGGCGTCGGTGGCCGTCAGGCGGGCGCCACGCCTCGCCTCTGCCTCTTGGCAGAGGAAGACGACGAGCGGCGAGGCGGTGGTGGGCTGGGCCACCACTGGGCCAGCGAGGGAGGGGAGAAGGCTGGGCGGTTCGTGGGCTGTAAGTGGCTGCCAGTGAGCGCCAGTGTACAGCTCTCTCCTCTCTTTTATTTCTATTTCTATTTTCTGTTTGTTTTAGTTTAGTAAAATACTAAACCATTTAAATAAATCCTGAAAATAATTATGGGCATTAACTGAATTATTACAGAGGCCTGAACTATTTTCAAAATTGTTGGAGCATTTAAAATATTAATAGTATTTAAATGCCCCAATTCAAATACAATATGGTTTACTCAAAATCCAAAATGTCTTGGAAAAATATCCATCACCTCTGGATATGGTTTTCACCTTTTCCATTAATCATGAACATTTTGCAAACCACTTTGGGTTCTTTGAAGATATTTTGAAGTTGAACCTATTTGAATTGTTTTAGTGCTAGGGCTTGGTCATCCCCATTTCAAATTTCGTGGAAATTAAACATGATGCATGGATGCAATGCTACTAGTTACAAGCAAGCTCTAGGGCTGATCTGGGTCTGTGATACTCACCCCACTAAACAAGAATCTCGCCCCGAGATTCAAGACGTGAGGCAAGAGGAAAAGGGAGGTCACAAACTATCACAATCTTCATGATCCATTTGCCCTCCTCGAAAATGTTGATTCATTCCATCATCTCTGTCTTGACGTCCTTGCTTTCGAGGTCTTCACTCGACACGACAACAGAAAGAAGGGGAAAACCCTACATGATTCGACCTTCACGAAGATCAAGTAAACATGATCGACTCACGGTCTGAGACGGTGACACATCTCGAGTTGAGACACAAAATACATCGAGAGGGATGGAAGAACAACAACGGGGTTTGATTGGTGGCAACAATTCCATGCTTAGGGAGATGGTGGATGGTGTCAAGGTGGCGAGGGAATATTTATCATGATCCCGTAACAGGACACCTCGAGAAAGGTGACGCAAGAACTATTCCCTTAAGTGGCAAAAAGAATTACTTTTGATCCATAGATCATTGGAACTCTTTATACCAGCCAAAGGCAATCACAAGCGATCATGTGGTGGAATGCAAAGGAGTGGTACACCCGGACTAGAATGGATGATGTGGACTACCTTGTTGAAGACAACGCAATGGATGATTTTGCTTATCATCGAAGGTGGGGGGGACCCTTGGTAAGTCCACTTTTGAAGATAAACCTGTACAAGAATTGCTAAGAAGACAGTCTATAGCGAGATAGCACAAGGACGGTGCAAGCTGGGAACGAAATGCAACTGTTCGAATGTTCCAACCATCATATCCGCCTGAGATTCAGATCTGGTTGGTGTTAGGATATTTCAGACTCAGCACGTCTGAAAAGGAAAGGTTGCAACACAATTTGACGAGATGGCGTTGCGAGATTCTCGGGATATGAACTACGATAGCAAGCTCCAAAACATGAGCTGGTTCTGCTACAAACCTGTGAACACATTGTCCTGCATAAGCATGACCACATGGTAGTCTTATAATAAAACACTACCGAAGTTCGGTGGGGAACCATAATCGAGGATATCGGAGTTTAACATAAGTCATATGATTAGCTCTTATGAAGAAACTTCTTCTCCTTGTACAAATCAGTTAGTGGCTTGGTGTGCTAGGAATACATACGGAATGAAGATGATCAGTCTATCAAACCATAGAATACTTCGCACATGCATGACTGACTTGGGATGATTCCAGAGGAGGCAAGACAAACCTTTCTGAAATTCACGGCGGCAACTTGCATCAGATGCACATGAATTAGAGGAAGTCGCTACTTACATCCAAACATAGGCTTCATGAACGGCACACGAAGAAATGCTTACACAAGTTTCCAACACTAGGTTGATGTTCAACATGACTCATGGGGGAGACAAAATGCTACTGATGGGCTCAACAGCAACTCATCGGAATTTCCATATCACTGGACTTCCACCATCATGTGAACACGTTGATAGCATTGGTCAGACCAAAGATGTAATGGTGTATGCTCGCGGGATCAACCACGAGTAAGACAACATCACGCATATCGTTGGTTCTGATTTGACTTGACGATTGCCCACACTCAAGTCAAAGGGTTGATATTGACAATAGATCCAGCAACTGATCACAGGGACCAATCGATGAAGATATCATCTTTCTTCAACACACACTACACAAAAATATCCCTTTGGATCGAACTAGGTTAGGCAAGCTTTTATCTTCCAACTCTCCAAGTTATTGTCTAGCTTAACCAACTAGCTCAGGGATATCCAACACAGATTCTTGGAGAAGGGGTGGTTTAGAGAAATACCAACTTGATCACGAGCCCAACATAACAGTCAGGAAACAACCCGGTAACACTTCCAAGAAGATATTTGGAAAGTCACGAACCACCGGTATGTTACTAAGCTCGAGAGCAATCTTGCTTTTGAGGGCAAGACGATATGATCCGATGAGTGAGGACTTGACAAGGTCCTAACTCATCAATCGAAGAGTGCACCGGAAATAAGGACTAGGTAGCACGATCAATCTTAGGATGATGGTTTAATAACCAACACGATAAGAATGAGAATATTGCCCATTCACTACCAAGCAACGAGTTGCTCGGAATATTGATTTCACACATCACAATTCACTTGTTGGTATTCCGGTTACGACAACACGGAACCGAGGATTGAATGATGATGGTGAGAAGTATCACTGCATCAAGAATTCCTAGGAGGTTGTGCAATTCCCATGACATTCTTGACATAAGATGGCAATACTTCAGGGTAGAACAGAATCAAAAGCTGAATTGGCATTTTGATCTGCGGGATACAACTACTTTGACCCAATCCTAGAAATGGATGAGGTACTGGAGTTTGTTTCTCTTAGTCATTCCGGAATAGAATGGCTTGACGGACCACAAGGATAAAATGCATTGATGAACACAAATGCACACATACCCTTGGCTATCAATTGATAGATGAAGGTCAGAAGGCATCTAAGAGAACAACTCAAAGGAACATATAATTTTTTTGAGTTGTGGATGCACAGATTAGTATGTCGAGCAAGCTCAACATTTCTTTCGGATAACCCATGCAGAAAGGTAGAATTGGCAGATTCACAATTATGAATGGAGAACTCCTCAAGAGCACTCTTATTGTGATCTTTTGGCTCAAAAGAACTTCTGCCATAAGCGGTTCGTAGTATTTGGAAGAAGGAAATACCACGGACCTTGAGGACTATCGCAAGGTTACTAATATCCTAAAGGCACTAGCAAATACTAACAACATGAAGTAGGATGAATCTCGGGTTCAAGAACCCAGGAGTAGAATGCCTACTACTAAATGGCATCACGGGATGCTTTCAAAGTGATGGCGAGAATCATCACATCGGGATACAAAAGCATTGCTAAATTGCTAGGTGACTTCCTAAACACCTAGGGTCATAATAATAGTTCCAACATATATGTCGAGGCAACAGAGTACCTCAACCGATGGTTAGTGTGCTTATTCGACCAAAAGGACATCGGAAGCGGAAGGAAAGGATTTGCAAATGCATCGGACTATTTAGAGACACAGGATGACTTGGACAGCATAACGGCTGTAAATGCTCAAAAATGATTTGAGACATCCTGCAAGAATGGTGGCAAACCACTCAACAACATCATGACAAGATTCTGAGATCAACAGTTATCATACAGGAATAGTAGGAACTGAAGCGGGATTAAAACCAACAATCTTAAAGGTCTATGGATTAGTAACACGTCATCCTAATAGATAGATGAGAAGCCTAGTTCTTAAACCCCGAGAAGAGAAGAGGATGACTCAGATCGAAGGCCATGAGGTATAAGGAGTAAAAAGAGCCTTACGTTCCTTCCACAATCAATTCCCTTACATAGCTAAAGCATTTCTAGACACAACTTGACCAGTTTGGCTTGGTAATCCTCTGCAACAAAGCTCGATACCAACGCTGTCGGGACCCGATCCTAAGTCACACCGATCTAGCATGTAACACATCATATCACTTTGCGGCCTCACGACGGTATTCCACGGGTGTCGCCTTACCATGGCCCGGACCGCTTTGCGTCTTTTGGCTCACGTATATGATAGTGTCGCTAGCATCCATATGACAAAGAACCGGGCCGACATGGCTAGTCGTGAACCCAAAGCGGCACTAACCCATGGGGACAGGCATACGTGAATCACATCGAGCATGTCGGTCATCAACGTATATATTCGGGCTGTAGCACTGGGCTAACAGAATGCGGTATCCCGGGCTGTAGCAGAGCTAGGCAGGACTCGAATAACACCGCGTGACATTTCCCGAAGGATGACATAGGAACGAAATGAAACACATGCCGGCCAGTCAAGTGTCCAAGCAGTAGTCTTTGGGCTAGCAGGACTCCGTGAACCGGGCAGTAGCGGACTACTATCGCTCAGAAGCACGAGACTACATTTCCCCATATGAGAGGCTGCCAAGGATAAACAACTAGTTTGTCGGATCCCACACATACCAAGCATTTCAAACATGCACACATTATGCTCAATATGCGTAGATACAACATGGCATCACAACATAACTCTACGACTCAAATATTATTCATTAGGCTCCGAAGAGCGAGATATTACAAACATGGGTCTCATGACCCAACACTCAGAGTATACAAGTCAAAGCACAAGCGGAAGCTAAACATGTCTGAGTACAGACAACTATAAATGAAAAAGGCTGAGAAGCGACTATCTACCAGATCTGCCGAGGGCACAAGATCGCAGTGAGGTAACAAGCTAAACGTCAAGTCCAAGCGGAACTACTAGCGAGACCGACGTCTCTCGCAAAACATAAAATAAGCAAACGTGAGTACAATTGTACTCAGCAAGACTTACATCGAACTAACTACATATGCATCATTATCAAAAGGGGTGGTGGAGTTTGACCGCAGCAAGCCAGCTTTGACTCGGTGGCTATCCTGAACTACGATCGCAAGTAACTCTTTTGAGGTGGCGCACATGAGTCCACATATTCACCATATCAATACACCACTATGGACCCGCTCCGTCTCCCTACGAGAACGCCATCCATAGCACTCACGCTTATCTTGCGCATTTTAGAGTATCCACTTTCACTTGTCTATGAACTGACATAGGCAACCCGAAGTCCTTTTTCCGGACACGGCTATTGAATAGATCATATTAAACCCTGCAGGGTGTACTTCTTCACACACGCTCACCACTTACCGCCGTTTACACGACATGTACTCGGCAACCTTCAAGCGGAAGCCCAACGTGGGTGTCGGCCACGGCCTACCTAAACACTCAAGTCCCTAGTCCAGGTTTATCGCCTATTCGGTTCCATCCGCAGGAGTCCGCCGAGGTTTCCCATACAGCCCCGAACGATGTGTGCGGGGTTCCCGAGATACCAAACGGGCACTCGGTACACGACCCACGGTGCCTACCGCAACACAACCCACCCCTAAGGTCAGCGTTGCGTGCGGCCCCCAGCATGCTACAAACACCAGAAACTACTTGCAACTCCCGGACTGAGGACAAGGGTGGTCAAGAAGCCGAGAGGGTCAATTAAGGATCCCAATGCGTGGTAGTAACTGTTTCATGGATCACAAACACAGAACTCAGTTCCTGAGGACGGTTTCAATGAGACAACCCACCATGTACTCCTACATGGCCTCTCACCGCTACCTTTACCAAATCGTGTTCACACACTTAGCTCACACACAATAGGACATGTTCACACAACCATTCTAATTCATTCCCGATGAATCAGACCCGACTCAACTCTAAGCAGTAGCAGGCATGACAAACAAACATAAATGAGTAGGCACAACATGGCTCAAACAACTCCTACTCATACTAGTGGGTTTCATCTAATTACTGTGGAATGACAGGTCATGCAAAGGATCAAGGGGTTCAGCTACCGCAGCAAGTAACACATGAGTCGTTGTTGTCCTAATGCAGTAAAATAGAGCAGGAGCGAGAGAGTGGGATTGTATCGGAATGAACAAGGGGGTTTTGCTTGCCTGGCACTTCTGAAGATAATATAGTTCTTCATCGGTGTCATCAAACTCATCGTCGGTACGTCGTCTACCGAGAGGGGACAATTACCGGCAAACAAGAGAGAACACAATCAATAAAATGCACATTCACATGAATGACATGTCATATTAAGGTACTGAATTCACCTAATGCAATAATAATCCAAGTTAGTTGAAGTGGAATTCAAACAAGGTTGAACTCCAACTCCAAATGCTATTTCATAAATTACCCTAATCATGATTCATCCTATTCAGTGAGGTTAACTTGTTCAAACATGCATGATCATGGCATAAACAGATTCTTCATATTTTTCTGATCATTTTTCATATATAAATTATTTCCATCCGAGTTACGGTTGAATTTATATGATTTTTAGAAGTTTAGGACATTTTCTGGAATTTCCTGGATTAAAATAATTCCAGAATCATTAATGCGTCAGCATGACATAGGCGTGACGTCAGCGGTCAACTGGGTCGCTGTCCAGGTCAACTCTGACGCTGGGACCCACTGGTCAGTAGGTAGTTTAACTAACTAATCTAGCTTAGTTAATACTAATAATCTAACTTAATTAGCAGGGGGAGGCCCGCATGTCAGTGAGGGAGAGGGGGAGGTCAAACCGGGCAGTGCGTCAACCCATGCCGGTCAGCGGGTCAGCGGACGCCGGCGTTTAACCGCCGGCGAGCCCGACGCGGCGGCGAGAGTGATTTTTGCCATTCCGGCGACCAAATGGGTCGCGGAGGGTACCTAGGAGTAGCTGGGGAGGAGCCGAAGCTCTTGGTGGGGTTGGCCGTGGTCGGGTGGCGGAAATGGTGCGCGCGACGAGGTTGGCGGCCACGAGTTCGCCAACGGCGGTTAGCGATGCAGGGCGCTAGGGGGTGTTGGCGCGTGCACGTGCTCCTGGTGCTGCTGCCGAGCACGGAGGTGGGGTTAACCCGAGCCGTTGGGGCTCTAGCCACGCCGGCTGACGAGGCACGGCGGCGGCGAAGCTTCGGCCGCAGCGGGAATGGTGGCTAGAGGGGAGAACGAGTCGGGAAGAGGGGAAACGACTCGGGGCTCACCGTGAGTGCGATGATGGCATTGGCGAGCTCGGGGAGGCACGAAGCCGATGAATTGAGCGACGGCATCAAGTGGTCCAAGAGGGAAAACGGTGGGCGGCGCCTCGGGCGCTCCGGCGTCGGGAGGCTCGGTGAGGAGGGCGAGAATGGAGTGGCGGGGCTTGGGGCATGTCGGGAGGAGAGGGGTGGCGGTGGCCGGGTGCTGGCGATCGGCGTCGCGGCCGCGTTCGATGGCGTCGTGGGAGAGAGAGCAGGGAGGAGATGGTCCAGGAGAGAGGAGAGGACGAGGGGTCGGGGGTGTGCGTGGCACCACGGGTGTCGAGGAGGAGGGCGGAAGCAGGAGGTGGCGTCGGTGGCCGTCGGGCAGCGCCACGCCTCGCCTCGCCCTCTTGGCGAGAGGAAGACGACAATGAGCGGCGAGGCGGTGGTGGGCTGGGCCACCAGCTGGGCCAGCGAGGGGAGG
Source organism: Aegilops longissima (assembly GCA_021605205.1). Taxonomy (NCBI): domain Eukaryota; kingdom Viridiplantae; phylum Streptophyta; class Magnoliopsida; order Poales; family Poaceae; genus Aegilops; species Aegilops longissima. Next base: position 357,089,632 of record CM038682.1, read on the forward strand.
GGAGAAGGCTGGGCGGTTCGTGGGCTGTAAGTGGCTGCCAGTGGCGCCTGTACAGCTCTCTCCTTCTCTTTTATTACTATTTCTATTTTCTGTTTGTTTTAGTTTAGTAAAATACTAACCATTTAAATAAATCCTGAAAATAATTATGGGCATTAACTGAATTATTACAGAGGCCCTGAACTATTTTCAAAATTGTTGGAGCATTTAAAATATTAATAGTATTTAAATGCCCCAATTCAAATACAATATGGTTTACTCAAAATCCAAAATGTCTTGGAAAAATATCCATCACCTCTGGATATGGTTTTCACCTTTTTCCATTAATCATGAACATTTTTGCAAACCACTTTGGGTTCTTTGAAGATATTTTGAAGTTGAACCTATTTGAATTGTTTTAGTGCTAGGGCTTGGTCATCCCCATTTCAAATTTCATGGAAATTAAACATGATGCATGGATGCAATGCTACTAGTTACAAGCAAGCTCTAGGGCTGATCTGGGGCTGTGACACGTTCTGGTTATTTTTAACAATTCGGGCACTGAGCACAAAGATTCTGGAAATTACAGCAAGATCAAATAACTATCATCCAAGAAGATCCAATAGGTTCAACTTGGAACAAACACTAATTAAAAGATAAAACCACATCTAAACAGAGGCTAGATGGATTATTTATTCCTAAACAGAACCAAAAAGCAATATACTAAAATAAAATTGGGTTGCCTCCCAACAAGCGCTAGCGTTTAACGCCCCTAGCTAGGCATTATGATTTCAATGATGCTCACATAAAAGATAGGAATTGAAACATAAAGAGAGCATCATGAAGAATATGACTAGCACATTTAAGTCTAACCCACTTCCTATGCATAGGGATTTTGTGAGCAAACAACTTATGGGAACAATAATCAACTTGCATAGGAAGGTAAAACAAGCATAACTTCAAGATTTTAAGCACATAGAGAGGAAACTTGACATTATTGCAATTCCTACAAGCATATATTCCTCCCTCATAATAATTTTCAGTAGCATCATGAATGAATTCAACAATACAACGAGCACCTAAAGCATTCTTTTCATGATCTACTAGCATAGAAAATTTACTACTCTCCACATAAGCAAATTTCTTCTCATGAATAATAGTGGGAGCAAACTCAACAAAATAACTATCATGTGATTGAAGATTAAGATCAAGATGACACGTTTCATGGTTATCATTATTCTTTAAAGCATACGTGTCATCACAATAATCATCATAGATAGGAGGCATGTTTTCATCATAGTAAATTTGCTCATCAAAGCTTGGGGGATAAAAAATATCATCTTCATCAAACATAGCTTCCCCAAGCTTGTGGCTTTGCATATCATTAGCATCATGGATATTCAAGGAATTCATACTAACAACATTGCAATCATGCTCATCATTCACATATTTTATGCCAAGCATTCTATGTAATTCTTCTTCTAGCACTTTGGCACAATTTTCTTTTCCATCATACTCACGAAAGATATTAAAAAGGTGAAGCGTATGAGACAAACTCAATTCCAATTTTTTTGTAATTTTCTTTTATAGACTAACTAGTGCTAAAACAAGAAACAAAAAGATTTGATTGCAAGATCTAAAGATATACCTTCACTTACCTAGCCTCCCCGGCAACGGCGCCAGGAAAGAGCTTGATGTCTACTACACAACCTTCTTCTTGTAGACGTTCTTGGGCCTACAAGTGCACAGGTTTGGAGGACAGTAGCAAATTTCCCTCAAGTGGATTACCTAAGGTTTATCGATCCGCGAGAGGCATAGGATGAAGATGGTCTCTCTCAAACAACCCTGCAACCAAATAACAAAAAGTCTCTTGTGTCCCCAACACACCCAATGCAATGGTAAATTGTATAGGTGCACTAGTTCGGTGAAGAGAAGGTGATACAAGTGCAATATAGATAGTAGATAAAGGTTTTTGTAATCCGAGAATACAAAAACAGCAAGGTAACTAATGATAAACGTGAGCGTAAACGGTATTGCAATGATAGGAAACAAGGCCTAGGGTTCATACTTTCACTAGTGCAAGTTCTGTCAACAATAATAACATAGATAGATCATATAACAATCCCTCAACATGCAACAAAGAGTCACTCCAAAGCCACTAATAGCGGAGAACAAACGTAGAGATTATGGTCGGGTACGAAACCACCACAAAGCTATTCTTTTGGATCGATCTATAAAAGAGTTCATACTAGAATAACACCTTAAGACACAAATCAACCAAAACCCTAATGTCACCTAGATACTCCATTGTCACCTCAAGTATCCGTGGGCATGATTATACGATATGCATCACACAATCTCATATTCATCCAACCAACATAAAAGTACTTCAAAGAGTGCCCCAAAGTTTCTACCGGAGAATCAAGAACGTGTGCCAACCCCTATGCATAGGTTCCCAATGTCACGAAACCCGCAAGTTGATCACCAAAACATACATCAAGTGGCACATGATATCCCATTGTCACCACAGATAATCACGGCAAGTCATACATCAAGTGTTCATAAAAGACTCAATCCGATAAGATAACTTCAAAGGGAAACTCAATTCATCACAAGAGAGTAGAGGGGAGAAACATCATAAGATCCAACTACAATAGCAAAGCTCGGGATACATCAAGATCGTATCACCTCAAGAACACGAGAGAGAGAGAGATCAAACACATAGCTACTGGTACATACCCTTAGCCCCGAGGGTGAACTACTCCCTCCTCGTCATGGAGAGCGCCGGATGATGAAGATGGCCACGGTGATGGATCCCCCCCAGTAGGGTACCAGGAAAGGGTCTCGATTGGTTTTGGTGGTTACGGAGGCTTGCGGTGGCGGAACTCCGATCTATCTTCTGTTCGGAAGTTTTAGGGCACGACGGTATATATGGGTGAAAGGAGAGCGTCGGTGGAGCTACGGGGCCCCACGAGGCAGGGGCGCGCCTGTGGGGAGGGTGCGCCCCCACCCTCGTGAGCACCTCTCGTATCTTCGGCGTGGGGTCCAAGTCCATCGTGGGTTTCCTTCCAAAATAACTTCTTGATTGATTTCGTTCCGTTTGACTCCGTCGATATTCCTTTTCCTCGAAATATTGAAATAGGCATAAAACAGCAAATCTGGGTTGGGCCTCCGGTTAATAGGTTAGTCCCAAAAATAATATAAAAGTGGAAAATAACTCCCAATATTGCCTAAAACAGTAGATAAAGTAGCATGGAGCAATCAAAAATTATAGATACGTTGGAGACGTATCAATCTTCTTAGGGGCACTGTTGGGGCAGTCTTGAGGGATGACAAAGTCAAATTCATTGCCAAGGGGGGGGGGGATGGGAGGATCAATTTGTGTGTAGACGTCTTAAGGGCTGAAGCTTTGGCTCTCAGATTTAGTCTATCATTTGCACAAAGGGCGGGCATGCAATCATCTCATGATAAATTCTAACATTTGGAGGCCATTGATACCATGAAGAATGGAGGACAATCAACGGGTGCGGCGGCGGCGGTTCTTCATGACAGTTATCATTTTGCTTGTGATTTACCTATTTCAAGGTTCGATAACAGCCAAACAGAGGCTCAAAAACTGATTTGCTTTACATGAAGTTTCATTCAACACAAAAATGTGAACATAATGCACTGCTGGCAATTTTCCAACAATTGCAAAAAGTTGCATCTCCAAAACCCGCTGCGATCGCCTTCTTCAATACGGTATGATAGCTTTCTTCAAGCCACTACGATCTCCTTTGCACATCAGCAGGGCAGACCTTGTTTAGTGGATGGGAAAACAACTTCGAAGCAATGGTCTTCCGCACATCAAGCATATTTTGCTGCCTATAAGGAAAAATGGTGAACACGCAACACATGAAAAGGTATCAAACAAAAAAGCACGATTATCTATTTTTACCTTCTTAAAATCTTTCATCCTCTTGCCATCGAAATTTTCCAAGTACAGTGGTGAAAACAATCCACAATCAAAGCTATTTCGTGGTGCCATACATAAAATGGGTAGAAAAAGGTTAAAGGTTTTTACATAAAAGGACATGTAAACACTACTATTGTGGAGGGCAATGTATGATTAGAGCTTCCTGAGTTGCCTGCTATGGGTAGTCAAGCAGGGGCCAATCTGGTTTGAAAGAAGATAAATCCTCCGTGAAATCTGGCTCTTCTGCAGCAATCCTCTTGAAATTGGTAAACTGGTAGAAATATGAAACATTAGCAAATAAACAAAGGGGCTTTGTCAAAACACGAAAAGTGATGGGGGGAAAATGCTACCACCACTAAAACTTTAGGCACATTGAGATTCACTATCAAAAAAATTGATCACATGTTCATTGGAGATTCTGGTTTTTTCATTTACTAAACAATGAAAACTACAGATAAAAGGATAAAAATGTCACTTTCCAGATTCCTTGCAGCAACATCCAATTTTCCGTTATCCAACAAGTCAAACATGTTGAACTCCTTGTGCGAGAGGTTAACGACGCAAACAATCCAGTGGCCATCGTGGACGATGGTGAAGAAAAACTAGAAAAGAAGTAAAAGACAAGGTAAAAGGTTAACTGGAATAAACTTTAAAGCACCAAAAACTGAAGGAAACACATAAATTGGGTAAAAAAAATTGGGAGCACACTTACTAGGCCAAAAACTGAAATCTAAAATTTTTGGCACGCCCTCCTCAGCTCTCTTGCAAAAACACTCGGATCAAAAACTTCTGGATGGACATAAAGTTGAAGCTACAACACACATGGACATAGAATAACATAAGAGAAAAAGTGATGTAGAACTTTTGCAGTAGGGCGTACAAAACAACTCTAGGAAAATGATGGCAATCAAAGGGAGCAACAAATAGATGAACTAACACTCATTAAAATAGAGAAAGAAAATTTCTTCTGCTTATTTGAAGACGATAGCTGTTCAATGTTGAAGGTTTCGATGAATAAAGACATGACTTCATTGCACATCTGAGCGCGTGGCTTCAATGACTTCTGAAAGTTGGTGTAGGTAACGTGGAAATCACCAATCCTGATGAAAGGAGGCCTGCGACAAGAAGGATGTAAACCATAGTAGTGAGAAGCGTTTGGCAATATGAAAAATTAATAATGCAAAATATAACAAAATGATGGAAGCAAATATTCAGAAAGATGACACATACTCAATTTCTCTTCATCTTGTACCTCTTCATGACATAGTACCGGTACATTGCTTCCGTCCTTGAATCTGTCTTTTTTTCTTGTACTTTGATCTGACCGACATTGGACTCCCTACTCTTTTCTTGCTCTTGAGCTTCTTCTCATCCTTGCTCTTCGACTTCTCCACATTGACGTCGGGACTTGGTTCCCTGATGCTAACTAGAACAACTATCTCTTCTTGTGGTTTTGAGGTCCATGTGAAAAAACAGTAAAAAATGATTTTCTGGAAAATGTTGCAAGGAGAGATTTGTTCAAACATAAACATGGCAGGGCATACCTGCAGTCCCGCTTGATAATGGAGCCATGGAGATTGGTGTGACATCATACACTGGAACTTCTGCTTCTATTGAGGTTGGAGCCTGAGGAGTGACATCAAAAACATCACAAGACTTTGCTATTATAGCAGTGTTGCCATGGTCTAAGTTTGGGACACTAATCCACCACTTCTATTCCTCAGTGCCCTCTTGCAACAGACTCATTGATGGCGCATTACTACAATGTCTAGATGCACTAGTTGGCACAGAGTGATTGCGCTAGCTGAGTTGGTGACCACGATCAATATCTTCATGAAAGCACAAGTGCTCCCTGGGTGATTTTGGTAATTAATGTCAACATATCTCTTGTAGTACTAATGCTTTTATCTAGTATATTTCAGATGAGTTCAACAATGGCGTGGCAAGGACAAGAGGATGTGGAACCCCTTCAAAATGCTAAGGACAAAGATTGGCAAAAGCTCAAGACTCTTCATTTCTATTTTAGTGATCCAAGATCACATTGAGTCCATAGGAAAGCCAATACTATTAAAAGGGGATGAGGTGTTGGTTAATGGTCTAGTTGCTCAAAGTACTTAGTGATATTGCTCCAAAAACCCTCAACCACTTTCTCATTTCCAAATATGTCCAAAACTCAAAGTGAAACTCGGCCCCACCGAATTGACCTATCTGGCGCCACCGAGTTCAGTTGACATAGCCACTGCCAGAAACCCTAGACAATTCGATCACACCGATACGGATCTCGGTCTCACCGAGATGGCCTTGAAAACTCTCTGTTTCTTGTTGTAATTATTTTGTTCTCACCGAAATGTGCAATCAGTCCCACCGAGTTTGCTTGACATCCTCTCTGTTGCCTTATTGCTTCACTTTAGTCTAACCGAATTGATGCAATCGGTGCCACCGAGTTGATGTTTGCCCTAAGCCCTAGCACATCGGTCCCACCAATTTGATCTCGTCGGTCCAACCGAGATTCTAACATTCACATTTTGAACTAAATCGGTCTCACCGAGTTCTTCTATTCGGTCTGACCGAGTTGGGTCAAATGTGTGTAACAGTTAGATTTTGTGTGGAGGCTATATATACCCCTCCACCCCCATCTCCATTTGTGAGAGAGCCATCAAAACGTGCCTACACTTCCACTACTCATTTTCTGAGAGAGAACCACTTACTCATGTTCCCACCATAGCCAAATCTGTGAAAGAGAGTTGAGTGTTGGGGAGACTATCATTTGAAGCACAAGAGCAAGGAGTTCATCATCAACACACCATCTATTACCATTTGGAGAGTGGTGTCTCCTACATTAGTTAGGTGTCGTTTGGGAGCCTCCGAAAGTATTGTGGAGTTGAACCAAGAAGTTTGTAAGGGCAAGGAGATCGCCTACTTCGTGAAGATCTACCCAAGTGAGGCAAGTCCTTCATGGGCGATGGCCATGGTGGGATAGACAAGGTTGCTTCTTCGTGGACCCTTCATGGGTGGAGCCCTCCGTGGACTCGCGCAACCGTTACCCTTTGTGGGTTGAAGTCTCCATCAACGTGGATGTACGATAGCACCACCTATCGGGACCACGCCAAAAATATCTGTGTCTATATTGCGTTTGCACACTCCAATCCCATCCCTTTACTTTCTTGCAATTAGCATGCTTTACTCTTTCTGCTACTCATACTCTTGCCATGCTTGCTTGAAATGTATTGTGAATGCTTAAACTTGTGCTAAAACCCTACCTCAACTTGAAGAACTTTAAAACTACCACTTTTGCTTGTTGAGGGTCTAATCACCCCCCCCCCCTCTAGCCCCTCTTCTCGATCCATTCACTTCACCACTGGTCACTTTCTCCTTTGCATTCTCAAAACATTGTGCAAGATCCTCACTGACAACAACACTAGTTCCTAGGCCCAGCTCAACCACATCACCTCCTTAGGCTCATCAGCGATGCCGCTTGCACTGTTGCTTCTAGCTCATTCAGCCGGCTTAAACACCTTGTCAGTTGTTGGCTCATTTGCGGCCTTCTTCATAGAATGATCATCTGACTTGTCTACATCATTGTTGTGAGGGTTGGCACATAAAAAATAACATTCGTTGCTTCCTGACACTACAAAAAAAGAGAGACATCTGTGACATTTTGGGCCAAACAATTTTTTTTCTGTCATGCTTATGACACTTCTATGATGATAATTGTGACAAAACCTGGTATCATCATAGATGTGGTGGGCTCCTACTTCTATGACAAAAAATCATGACAGAAAATGGGCTTTTCATCCTGGGCGGGCCAGAGACGCAACTGGGTGACATTCTTTGGGCCGTCCATGACGGAAAAAACCGTGGTAGAAGCAAGAGCGAGGAAAATATCAGGGAGTTCCCGATTACGGTGGGTGGTCAGGGGCCGAGCAATGCGCGTGGGTGCGAGGCGTTGGGCTCTAACTGAACCCGAGCGAGGCGTTCGCCTACTGAACCCAAGCAATTGCACTGCAGGCTACGCGTTACTGAACCCGAGCGATCGATCGATCTAGCTGTTAACTGAACCCGATCGAGCGATTCCTTTGCTACTGCTGCTAACTAAAGTCAATCAAACCTACTGCCTCTTGATGAACAGTGAGCGTTGTTGGGGGGTTGGATGAACAGTTCCCGATGGGGGGTTGGATGAATAGGACCCCGTGGTGTTGCCGCTGGATGAACATGACCCCGATCGATCGAGTCGGTTAGGGCTGGATGAACAGGACCCTGTGGAGGGCTGGATGAACAGGACCCCGTGGAGGGCTGGTTGAACAGTAGCCGGTGGAGGGCTGGATGAATAGTAGCCCGTGGAGAGGGCTGGTTGAACAGTAGCTGGCAGAGAGGGCTGGTTGAACAGTAGCCAGTGGAGGAGCGGTGGAGGCTGGATGAAAAGGAGCCCGTGGATGAACAGTCGCAGGTGGAGGCTGGAGGAGGTCGATGGTGGATGAACAGTAGCCTGTGGAGGCTAGAGGAGGTCGACGGTGGAGATAAACAGAAGCCCGTGGTGTCCCGTTTTGCGGTACGCCACACCCCTCCTGATGAGCAGGACCCCCGTTTTGACCGTAGCGCTCCAACACAAGTCTGTTTCCTCTGTTTTGCGGTACGCCACACCCCTCCCGATCAGCAGGACCCCGTTTCAACCGTAGGAGGTCCAAGAGAAGTCTGTTTCCTCCATTTTGCGGTATGCCACACCCCTCCAGGTGAACAGTATCCTGTTTCGACCGTAGGCGGTCGAACACAAGGCCGTTTCCTCCGTTCTGCGGTACGCCAGGCCTCGTTTCGATCGGCTGTTCCATCCAAGCCGGTTGGCTCCCGATGAACACGACGATTTAGTTTCTCCATTCCGACCCAGCCGGTTGGCTGCCGATGAACAGGACGCCGTTGCTGCCTCACCATGTCCATGAGCCCTGGCCGTACGTATGCGCGAGTAGGTGTTCGAGACCCCACCCGTATGTACGTACGTGGTCGTATTTTCTTTCTTGCACCCTGGCTGTACGTACGTGTACATGCTACGTGTGTGCCTCTACTATGACACATGCCCTTCCTTACTCAGCCATGGTTCATCGTTGTAGCCCGCAGACAGACCGATCGATCAGTATGTACGTACACGTTCTTGACCAGAATGACAACCTATGTATGCTTCGAGCAGGTGGGTCCCGACTGTCAGGTACTTCCTTGCGTGCAAATATGTAGCTGGTGGGTCCCAGCAGTCAAGGGGAAACATTTTTTTGCAAAATACGATGGCCCGTCCGGTGGATCCCTGCTGTCAGGTGGAGGGATCATTATTTTCCGCGTAATAAGGAGGTACTTCCTTCCTGCGGCCGTGGACCCGGCTGTCAGCCTCTCCACCTACAGTACTCTTCCGATGGAAGTTGTTCCTTGACCACATTGACTACGCCGCGCCGAGAGCACCAAGGTGGTGGATGATGGCGAGGCCTGGGAAGGGGACAACGCGGAGTCATGGAAGACGCGGCAGTGGATGCCCACGCGGAGAGGAGTACGATGGTTCACTTGGTCGGCTGCGGTGTGAGGCTGCCGTCGCCGCAGAATAACAGGGGGTGTGGGTGAGTAGAGGGATGGCCTGGCCAATGGTGGGAGTACTAGGGGGCGGTGAGGCCTCCGCGGCAGCACAGCCAGCCACGAGAGGCAGGAGCAGGCAGCACGACCGGTGCTGGTTTGGGTGGCTGGAGCAAGAAGACCAGACGTTGAAGAATCACTATGACCGTTGGATGGACATCGTACGGTCACTGGAGCTAGAATCGTTCATATTGACTAAGTTGACAAAGCCCTCTGTCCGCGTCAACTTAGTAGGCCCACAAGTCAGCCTCCTACTATGGTGGGTCCCAGCTAGCAGGGGGAGTATTAATTTTTTGTTCGTAATAAGGAGGCACTTCCTTGCGTGCGAAGATATAGCTGGTGGGTCCAAGCTGACAGCAGGGGGAATGCTTTTTTCGCAAAATACAAAGGCCCTTCCGGTGGGTCCTAGCTGTCAGGTGGAGGAACCATTATTTTGCACGTAATAAGGAGCCATTTCCTTGTGTGCGGCCCTGGACCCAGCTGTCAGCCTCTCCACGTACAGTCCACTTCCGATGGATGTCGTTCGTTGACCATGTTGACCATGCAGCGCAGAGAGCACCAGGGCGGTTGACGACGGTGAGGCTTAGGAAGGGAACGACACGAAGCCGGTGAAGACTCGGCAGTGGTTGCCCACTTGGTGGGGAGTGAGGGTTTACTGGTTCGGCTGCCGTCACCGGAAAATAACAGGAGGTGTGGGTGAGTAGAGGAATGGCCTGGCCAGCGATGGAGTAGGGTGGGGCGGTGCAGCCTGTGCGGCAGCACAGCCGGCCACGGGAGGTCGGAGTAGGTAGTTCCACCGGCACTGGTTTGAGAGGCTGCAGCAGGAAGATCAAATATTGAAGAAGCAGCACCGCCGTTGGATTAACATCCAACGGTCACTGTTGCTAGAATCGTTTGTGGACTAACTTGACAAAGCCTTTCGTACACGTCAACCTAGTAGACCCACAAGTTAGCCTCCAAATCTGTCCCAAACAGCATATAGCCCGAAATTTCTAGCCAGATTCAAATTAATTTAAAAACTAAACATACCTTAATTCAAATCCAATGAAATTTTACCCCCACAAAAACAATGAAATTTAGAATATCAAAATCCGAAAGAAAAAAGTATTTTGGAACTAATTGCCTGTTTGCTGTATTTTTTTCATTTTACAACCCATTTATTATTACTTATAGCCCATTTCTTATTACTGATAGCCCATTTTTTGGGCAAGCCCGAATCCATTCCTCCTATGTTGGTTATTCTGTAAAAAGAAAATAGCTAGGCTAGCCATTTTTAGAAAGTAAAAAACAAACTGGGCTGGTCATGTGGTAAACATATGAAATAAAAGCCTGGGCTAGACGGTCCACAGCTCCTGCGCAACCCAGTTGATACCCTTCTCCGTCCCGAAAAAAAAATGCGCGCACTGCTGGGTCCCTACTGTCATCCTCACCATGTACAGTCATCTCCTTATTCCTCTTGGTTGTTGACCATGTTGACAACACCGGAGGGTGGCGCCGCGGCGAGCGAACCAAGGCGGAGGACGATGGTGAGGCCTCGGACGGGAACGACCAGGAGCCAGGGAAGATGAGCAGAGTTTTAGGGTGCGAACTGGCCATGATGCGTGCGCGGTAGCACAACCAGCAGTGGGAGGCGGGAGCAGGAGGTCCCACTGGCGTTGGTTTGGCTTTGGCGGCTAGAGGAAGAAGAGACTGAAGAAACACGACAGACGTTGAATGTCAATCCAACGGTCAAGGTTGGCACAATCATTTGTTGACTAAGCCGATACCAAGTAGCATACTTTTTTTATATAGGAAGAAAAGAAAAACTGGGCTCGTTCGCCTGATAACATTCCCGAAACTGCAACCGTTCGATCTTGCTTCGCAACTAAAACTGCGAGGAAAATGTGTTTGTTTGCCGTCCTCCTCCCAGGGAACGTTCGCCACATAAGTGACTAGCACATTTGGTCTTCAACCGAGAGGTCTTGGGTTCGAGTCCCAGGAACTCTCAATTTTGTCGTCCTTCCTTCCTTGCAAAAAAAAGAAAGAAAATCAAAGACTTGAGAAGGCGTACAAAACAAGCTTGTGTACTAGTAAAGAGACGCTGCTGAGTTTTAGAAGAAAGAGAGACGTGCTCCTGTAGCTGGTTCGAATCCAAACCTAGACTATGACTATATATGGTGCTATGCTGCTTTACAAGTAATGAAACTGACATATCCAACGTTTGCTTCTCCTCTTCTCTACTTATCTGCCTAGCATCAGAAGCGCTGGCCGCAGCAACCATGGCTGCTAGCTGCTCGTCCACCTGCTCTTTAGCAGGCAACAACCAGATATGCGCCAGTCGCCACCCGTAAAATCGCCTATGGGTCTCATCACACCCCCGCCGGCACATGCACCGCAGCCGGTTGCTCATCAGAACCCGTTGCCGTTGGTGTGGTGCCACTACTGCAAATCATGCAGAGTCATCCATCACATCTCAACCACACTCCTCAACCCTGGCCGAGTCTTCTACAAATGTCCGAATCATGGGGTAATAATATGTTTAAGTGTTGCTCTGCTGCTTTTAGTTGCTGATTTTTTTTATAGTTTGGTTGATGATCTTCCAATTTGATTCGTGCAGAAAAGGGAAGATTCATGTGATCTGTATTTCTGGGAAGTTGCTGATGTGGGGGAATGCAACTATGTTGATTATTTGGTTAGCCGAGGAATCCCAATACCAGCAGGTTGGGGTGTTGGACAAATGGCGAAGGAACGCGGAAGAGGAAGATCTGAGTAGAAGGTTAAAGATGCAGTTCCTCTGATCACGGCCAAGCAACAGCTGCTGAACGGCCTTGATATCAATGAGGAGATGAAAGAGCTTGTGAAGATAATGGGAAAAATCGATGTGCTCTATAGGATGATTGTCTGTTTATTTGCAGTGTATGTAGCACTCATGATGTATTCAGTGGCTATGACATGAGCACTTTGCTGAAATTAGTAATGAATTAAACCTGTTTAGCAGGCTGGGCGTAGTGTTGTGAACATCTAATGATTTCTATTAACGGAAATCGGGGGGTATCCCCTTTTGCTCGTAAATAAATAGCAGAGGCCCTTTTGCTAATAAATAAATAAATTAGCAGAGGCCCTGTCGGGTTAGCTTTGTTCCCATTCAAAGACGTCAAGCAAATTGCAGTCCAACAACAAACTATGTCATTAAATTCAAGTTTCACAGCCAAATATGAGTACAACTAAACAACAATGTCATCATGTTTTAGTCGTCATACAATCACCAAAAACAAATCAACATACATAATAAGTGATGTTCTCACAACAAAATACTAAACAACAAGTTCATTAGGTTTCAGTTGTCATAGAAAACACAATTTCACATAGTAGATAAAGAAAACGTCTTCTGACAGGCAAATACGAGAAAAGCAATCTAATCATCATCCGCAGCAGCAGCGTCAACATCTTCGCCATGTGTATCAGTCTGAATCGTAATTCCCCACAGTGTTATCTTCTTCTTCATCCTCAATGTCCTCAAACGTTGGCTTCTTCTTGATCAACTCTTGTACGTCCAAAACCCGACAGGCAATCTTTTCGTCAGCGTCATTAACGTGATGGTTCTCAAAGATATTAGGAACATCTGTGGAATCGTGTACATGAGGAGCAGTGTAAGCATCATCTTGTTGTGCAACTTCATTAAAAGAATTCCTCTGCTCAAACCTTTGCAATACTCTTTAGTCATCGCTACGTGCAAATGTGTCTTCCAAGAAAAATATTTGTGTTGCTTGATTTGCCAAAATAAAAGGCTCGCTGGTCTGGTACGCCTTGACATTGATGGATTTGAAATAATCATCAGCTCTGGGTTTTGCGATCCTAGAAAACAGGTTATACCAACAACAACACAACAGAACCACACACCGATGAACCACGAAACTGGAGTTATACTGCAACTGAACGATGTCGGTTATGTTAGCATACATTTCACTTGCCTCTCTGCAGTACGTATACATGCTCATGATGGCACTGTTTTGTGTCTTCCCGCCTTAGTCGCGTGCAAGGGTGTTGTAGCGCACATCTCCAACAACGCAAGATTCATAATGTCTTACCCGAGTATCAGGACCCAATGCTAGTGCGTAAAGGGCATCATCAACTGCCTACCCATCCTCACGCATCTTCTTAACCTATGGTTACAAAATAGACAAGTTGATCATCTTATGTACTCAACATATTTAAAACATAAAAGAGGCTAGCCAACTCCCCTCCAGAACGCTCCCCCGATTGGGGCCTCGTTGGCCGTCCGATCTGCCCCTCCAACTCAGTTGTACCATTGGATCTTCACTTACAGTTAAATCATTTTTCACCTCGCAGTCATTTTACTGCCCAATGACAAGTGGGCTCGTCTCACGCTTGCAGTGGCTGGGTCAGCAGCGGGTCATTTTCGGCTGGGTGAGCCTTTCCTCGCGCGCCCCGCGTCGCTTGTCCCGTGGCTTGCCTAGGGCTGGAGCGAGGAGCCCATTGGGCACGGCCGCACCAACCCTAGCTCTCGATCCACAGCCACGCACTCCTCCCTCCTTCCTCTCACAGCCGTCGCACCCCATTCCTCTCTTCCTCCTCCCTCCTCCTTCCCGGATCCCTGCCACCGCCACACCCACTCGTCTCCTCCTCTCTCTTCTAGCTAAATCCTCCTTCCTGATCTCTGCATCGGCTGCAGCGCGAGAGGAGCAGCGGCGCGGAGATGCTTCGATGGCAGCGTCGAGTTGCGAAGCGCGGCACTCAGGCGCGAGGCGACGAAAGCGGGAGCGGCTACTCCGGGCCCCGATCTGGGGTGTTCGGTTCCAGGGTGCCGACGGCTTCTTTGTCTATGACGCGGGGGCGAGCTGGGGTTCGTCGTCACCATGGCCGACCACCTCCCGTCACTAGGGCCCCTGATGGTGGCCGGGTCGGGCCAGGGCAGAATAGTTGGAGGCCATGAAGGGCACGGCTGCTGCTGGCGGAAGTAGCAGGGTTTGAAGGAGCGACAGATGTGGGCAGGGTTGCGGTTGGGGAAGGCTCGCCGGCTGGGGGACGGCCATATCAAGAGGTATCTGCAGATGGGCTGGACCATGTTTTTCTTCCTGTTGTCTTCTCTCTTTTGGGATTTCTCATCTTTTTTTTCGTTTTTTACAGCTTGAGTGAAGGAGCCACGCTTGACAACTTCGCGTGAGCTACTTTGGTCCAGCGGCTACCAATGTTCCCTTTGTTACTTCAGAATTATAAAATCGTCTTGCCTTTCTAGAATAAGATGGAGAAAGGTCCAAACAATCTTTCAAGGTATTTACTCTTGTTGTTTCTCTCTGAAATTGCTCTTTTGGGATCTGTTCTATGCCTGCCTATTATCAAGCCAAGAGAATGCAACGAGTTACATTCATTTAGTTTGCATAGTTAATTTAATTTTGTTTAACTACAATTCGATGCAACAGAGTTCGCTCATTTAGTTCTCATAGTTAATCCATTTTATTTTTGCTTTCAAGGCTAGCTGACTACAGTTTGATTACCGATTCATCTACGGCAGCACAGACAGGTAAAAAGGCTTTTTCTTGTTTTGTAGTTTTAGGTCAGAGTTCTCTTTTACCTTTACCTTTTCAATTTTACTCTGCTTTCTAGGTTCTGGTCATACCTTTTTAATGACTTGCTATGGTTTGATTTCCAATTCATATTTTTATTTTTGTATTATGCAGCTTCCTCTGTGTACTATTTGGGTAAATTTCATGGACTATGTGTCTTGTTTAAATGGCTAGGATTTCAGGTTGTTTGAATCCATTAGGACACAATGTTTTTACCAAACTCATGTTCTGACCATCAGCTAGGGTGCTCAATGCATAATACATAGCTTTTGGTCGTCACCATTGGACACAAAAGTACTAGATTTTGAGGTTTTTAATTGCACTAATATGCCAACTGCAGAGCAACAGAGCAGTTACCATGGTTCCTTGTCCTAATTAATTATTTTATTTTGTTTTGCAGGCGTATATCTTGGAGGTTGCTTCTTATTTTTACTGTGGATCAAGTTTGTTCATTTCCTTTGTAGCTACCTCTGCTGCATTTGTTTTATATATCCTATATGCTTTATATATCCTATATGCTGCCATGGTCCTTGCTTCACTGATCATGTTGATTTTCCAGATTTGGCCGGGTGCCGTATTCTTTTTTGGTCCTTGTCCACTTTGGTAAATGTGCTCTGGGCTCTGGCTTTGTGGATGTGATGATGCACCCAGGAGGAGGCAACATCGACGCGATGGTACAACAGAGGAGGCTGGGCTTGCTGTGGAACTTCGAGGCGATGGGACATGATGCCACACATCACAAAGATCGGGATTGCCATGCGCATGCCGATGCCGCCGCCGACATCGCCGAGAGTGTCACCGCCAAGAACGGCTCCAACAACCTTTCCAGGATCTTCTCCATGAGCTACTAGAAGGACACCAACTCCAACATCATGTTCTTCACGCTTTGGCCGCAAGAAGGCCAAGGTGTTGACAACAGCGATGACGACATGGTCACCAACTTGACAACATCGACTCCCGTGTAGAACAAACTTTACATATATACACTTTACATCCATCTGGACTCTCCCGCCGCCAATTGTTTAATGCTACACTTCTACTAACACCTCGGATGTTTATCTTGAGAGGGTTAGTTAGTTTCTACAACATTTTTGGTGTTCGTCTTGGTGTCGGATGTTTATACTGAATATTTTTCTTGCTTATGCTGTTTAGGAAAGAACAAGGATCAACAAGAGGCTAAAGGCGGCTGCAATACCTCATGCCCAACTTGGACAAGGTAACTAAATCAGTTGAATTGATGCACACCGTCAATTATGTTACCACATAGAGATGAAATTTTCACCAAAAATTACAGAAAATTGTACTCGCTAAAGTACTAAATCTGAGCTACATGCTGCATATTTAGTGATAAAATTGAAGTACTAAAATTGACGTTCCTAGCCCATGTTGGAAGTGTTGCCCACGAAAATTCAGAACCTCGGTAGTTGTTGATGACTCGGACCTCCTGCCAGATTTGCAGCCCGCTTGTCTCCGCCGCCTCTCCCACACTATCTCTGCCTAGCCATCTCACTAGGCGAAGATGCGTACAAAGTCAAGACGCGTTCGCTAAGCATCATATGTAGGTTTAACACGTGCTTTGGAATTTGGATTAAACGTGCTTGGGTTTTGGTGCAAATTCAATGATGGTTTATGCAAGCCAATGGTTCTTACAAGAAGTGTTGTTCTAATCTATTTTTTCTGTTTCCTTATCAACATGTCATTATGCGAGATGTAAACTTTACTCTGAATTTGTCACTACGGGTTGCATGCAATTTCTTCCGTTAGTTTCAGATTTTCCAATTTTCTCTATGCATACGTAGATGCTTCTATGAATCTGTACCCATCTTTGGTTCATCTTATTTAATTCAGTTAAAGTTTACATTGAAAATTTCCCAGCTCTCTTTTTAATGGTGTACTTACTCGAGCCTTTCTCTCTTGCTAGGCTAATTTACGAGTTTTACCGACCCTTGATCGCTTTATGTCTTTTCTTCGTTCATTTGGCGAACTAACTTTGTCATCCATAGTGTAGTTTCCTTTTGGGCTCCCCGAGCCTTTCTCTCTTGCTAGGCTAATTTACAGAGTTTTACTGACCCGCAGTCGCTTTATGTCTTTTGTTCGTTCATTTGGCGAACTAACTTTGTCATCCATAGTGTAATTTCCTTTTGGGCTCCCCTTGCACCAGGAAGATATGTCAAGTTCTCTTAATCTTGAAGTGCACATGGCCATCGCATTTATTTAATTAGTTCCATGTAGAGATTTCAACTCTATCATCCACAGCTAACAACATGTTCCATATTTAGTTGTCTGCTTAAATCTGATTCCTTTTTCTGGTAGGTGAAAAAATAGTATGATATCCCTACTGATATGTATGAATATATAGATGAAAGACGTATTTACATGTTTAGTTTTTCCAGATTTGTCACACTCGATGGAAACTGAAAGCATCACTCTCCTTGGCTGAAATCACAGTGGCCAGATTATAGATCACAAGCTGTAGATTTAATTGTTTCTTCCGATTTCCCAATCTTCGGTTATGGGTCATTTCCCTTTGCAAGAATTAATTTGTGTGGCTCCATTTTTTATACTAAAAAAGATAAATGCAGTGATATTCTTATACTATAGAACTTCTAGAGTGAACAAAGATAAATGGAGTGATATTCTTATACTACAAAACCTCTTATATACTCCATTTTGGTTATGCCACCGCTTAAGCGCTGCAGATTGAGCTAACCAATCTGTGTGATTGAGGAATCCTTGTGGAGAAAAAGAATTCAAGGAACTCCGCAGCTCAATACAGAGGCGAGAAATCGAATCAATCGAGCAGCGCTCTGGTGATCAATTCATCTACATGTTACGATCGCATGTATTCCTGTTTTTCCTCTATGGTTCAGCTTTGTTAAGCTTATAGCAGATATAAAATACCTGTATATATATGCTTAGAACAAGCAAAATTAGCACTCTCTATCTTTAGTTGTCAGTTTGATTTACATACACATGTCACTAGACTATGCATCATCAAGCAGAATGTTTATGTGTGTTGCCGGTAACAAATTGTATCAAATTTTGTGTTAAAAAATGCTATCAAATTAACTTTCCAACCAGGATTTCAAGAAAAAAATTGTGTTTGGAGCAAGAAAGGGAACATGGTAAGGAGTGTGCCTACAAGAGTTTCTCTGTTCTTATTGGTTGCCATATGCAGCTTATGGTCTCAACTTAATAAATACATAAACAGTGTATGAAGGAAAAACTCATTACATGAATTCGAGTAGGTATTTTCAGTCTTCGCAAGCGTAATTTATTTATTTTTCTCTCATAATATGTTAGGTTCGACATTGGAAAATATTTGGCATGAATGGAATTGATTTAAATCTTGAAAGACTTCGATTGAGACCCATGTTTATGTGTGTTGCCAACCAACTGTGGAAACTGAAAGTAGAGACACAATTCACATAATAAGTAACAACTTCCGATCCAAGTTTAACAACCGCAACTCCATTCTAGATTGATGTTTAAGTTCAAGTGTCGCTCTCCAGATTTCATCATTTCCCTTTTATTTACCATAATCTGCCTTGTAATGGCTATATATAGAATCACTAGATTCAAGCCGAGTGAGTCATCTACGTTGTTGTAATTGGGCTTCCCTAGCATCCAATATCATGGTCCCGCAACACTTTTCTCTGGGAGCAATACAAACCACAGGAGGCTCATCTGAACCTTGAGTCGTTTCTCTGAAATTTATGAACTTTGCTTGCTGAAACCTTTGAACATTTCTGGAGTCTGTCACCTGATTGATTCTTGACTTGGCAAAGCAGCAAGAGGGACATTGGCTGATGCTAGAATGAAAAGAATTTGTACTGTACTTGGGCTCTCCCTGAGCGCATATGGTTAGATTTTACATTAAAGCTGGTGAGGCATTGGTATTAGTTGCTATTACCAGAGACCAGCTGCCAGGGATACTTTCTTGAACCTTTGTTTTCCTGTCACTGTATTGTAGCATAAAAATCTAAAATGGGCCCATCTATTCATTACAGCTTATGGTTTCCTTTGTTTTTTCCCAATAACTAATACATTTGTTCATTCTTAACGTTTCTTTCTTCTATTTGTGCAGCTCTCCTAATCTTTATTATTTTATCCATGATCTGATTTGCTTACCTGTATGTTCTTACATTCATGGTATTTAGTCTACCGTATATGTGTTAGGAAGATGCGAGCACCGGTGTTACCCAGCTCAAGTTCTAGAGGAACAGGCGATCATTCTTGAAGAAAGATAAGTTTGATATGTCCGGCGCCTCCCTTAGCATGTTCTAGGTTTCAATGATGTACCTATAACAAGATAGTCTTGCTATCAAACAAGTATTGCCAATATTTATGGTGATCATGTGAAAATATGTTTGATATGTGCTCGCAGCCACATGTTATATAAGACTAAAGTTAGTTTTTGGTTGTAAATAACTACTAGCTCCTTTTAGTGCTACATACATCTATTTGAGTGCAGGTAATTCTGACCGGAGGAAGTACTGCCCTAAGTAGATTACATGTTAGGCGTTGGAGCAGAGTTTATAGAGAAGACAGGGTTGCTAGAAATTCTTCTTGGTTGCTCTTCTCCCCGATTGGGCTTAGCCCAGCTAACATTGATGGGCGAGTAAGCTAATTTTGAAATAAATATTTCCTTTCTTTTATGCATACATCCAACAAAACAACAATATAAGAAAAAACAACAATATATTATAACGACAATATAAGAAAAAAAATATTTCCTTTCTTTTATGCATACATATAACAAAACAACAATATAATATAGGATAAAAAATGTTCTCTATCATTGTAACCATTCATTTGCAAAGTAAAGCAAAATACTTGCATTTAGTTCTTGGTTTGAATTTGGTATGAGCCGACGGAAATCCACTCCCCTTCAGTACCACACATGTGAAGAGGGCCACCGGTCATTCTCCACTAATGAAAAGACGGGGTAAAATGAGTAGTGAAAATTGAGCAGGCGAGGGCAAATCTGTTGCAATCGGTGTTGGGTTGTATCCTTAGTATCTGCTAAAACCTAATTTTACCAAAGAAGAGAAACAATTTTAGAATACTTCAGATTTGAAATGGACTATAACCTAAAGTTACAAAAATAATGCACGTGCACATGGTTTCAAATGGGACTTTGCGCCATTTGGTCGATATTCCACAATAAGCTTCATATTATATTCCAAGTGGGCGAGCCCAAAACAACGCTTCGTGGGCGGACTAACTTACATATGACTACTTTAAAATAGACATGTGTCTAATTGGCTAAAAATAGTCACTTTTTCAAACACACACACAATGTGTACATCTCTTTGTAGACAACAAGCCATGTTTTTGTAATTATTAAAGGGCATTAAATTTGTTACCTTATATGTTTGCCAACAACAAACCAACTAAACCATGATTCTCTTTTCAATGTGAGCATGGATTCAGTGGGTCTCTGCCATTTGGCATAGCAGGTCCATGAGGAACAGGCGGTCTATTGCTAGCTTATTTGAAAAGCACCAACAGTGTGTGCCACATGTAAACAGTCCATGTTGAAAGAATAGAAGCGAAGTGTGGAGATAATGTAATTGGTCAGTCAGGAAATTCAGTCTCAATGAGCTCAACTAATGACATGTGTGGGTTGAGCCTGAGGTCATTTTCAAAGTAACAGAAGTATTTTACTTTCCTTTTCATGTTAGTGGTTGATGGTACTTACATGTTGTATCAGGTTATCAAAGGACTGCAATCATATACATTTTATAAACAAATAAAACACTTTTATGAAGCATGCAGTAGACAAATAGTGCTACTAATAAATGGATTTTTATGTCAGAGCATAAATGGTGTTTAGTGGGTCTCTGTCATTTTGCGCAATCGGAGATTACTCAAAAATACACATATTTTAAACATAGCATGATCTTCAATGAGATTCTATACCACCAAATTAAAATCTATAGGTACATCTCATTGTAGACAACAAACCTCCATTATTTCTTTATTAAAGAGGATTGACTTTATTCGCAAAAAGAAGGGTTAAATTTGTTACCATATGTGCTTGTCCACAACTAAAATAACTAAAGTAAGTTTTTTTTTCAATGTGAACATGAATTAAATGGTGCAATAGAAATAACTACAAGGATTTATTTGCATACGTATACATCCATAAATGTTTTAGGAGAGAATTACAACACATGATCTACGATGCCTAAAAAAGATACGAGAAAAGTAAAAATTGCCACATAAAGAGGAGAAATGCAAGATCCGGATAAATTAGAACTAAATCCATGCATGTAGAGAAATCCGAAATCGAAGGAAAGGAGAAATTTCACTAGTTGAGTAAGCCTCTCTGGGAATGCTTATCTTGCCCAACTGAGGAACCGAGGAGGAAAAGGGGATAAACAAGCTCGATGGATTCAGTCCCTGTCGCTTCATATTCTACTACTGACAGGCCACAGATAGCTTTGTTCGTGGACTGGGCTAGGTAGCATATGGGCATTTCAAATACCTATGCCTCCATATGCACAACACAAAGAGGTTTTTTTTCATGCACGTGAAAAATAAAAGTTTGGTACAAATACCGCTAAAAATACATCCTTAATCGGCTATACATTGTATACAAATATGTTTTTTAATCAGATTTCTCATTGTGATAATCATATTTTCAACTAATAATAAGCTTCCTTAGCTGGTCTATACATGTCATACACTTTTTTTTCAAACTCGGATTACACAACATGCTAAACATGTTTTCAATATAGCATGGTTTAACCACATGTAAACATGTTTAAGAAAAGCATGATTTAGTTGAAGGTTCTTGCAGCATGAAACTATTTTCATCGACAGCATGTCTTCAGCAGGTCTCTGCGCCATTTGGCGCAACGGGTCAACTAGTTAAAAAAACTGACAGTGCAATTCAAAAGCTTACATGGCTCTTGAACCATTTCGAAAATCCTGCCATAACCAGTTTGTGAATATTTCTTGGATTTTGCGGTAGTAACTCCTTTTTGTCGATGTTGCACAACGTAGTGATTGCGTCAAACATCTAAATATATAAGAATGTGCTGCAAGTTTAGTAGATTACGATGTATAAGCTGCATTACTTAGCACTTACTTCATATAAGGTAATATCTCAGGACAGTTATTCAACACATACCAAACCATTTTGTCCAAATCTTTAGGTTTGTCGTCTTGTCGACTCTTCCCTGTAACTCGAACAGAACAATCGAAAACATTGAGCCCGTGATGGTCTTCACCCACCTCTTTGCTAAGTGATCAATTTGTTTCAATGTATTTTTAGCGAGAATGTCAACGCTTACAGTAGCAATGTAGGCCTCTGCAAGGAACCCTCGGGTCTAGCTCTGTTCCTAACATAGCCCTTGAAAGTGCCTAGCCGCCTTTCAATAGGGTACATCCAGCCATCTGCATCTTGGACCTCTAAATAGTGCCTCATCGGGTAGATGAACAGCCAAATGCACCATCACATCAAAGAAGGCTGGAGGATATATCTTCTCAAGGGCGCATAGGATAGTTGGTATCTTGTCTCTAAGACGCTCCAAAGCATCTATCCTGATATTTGTAACATCCCAAATTTCCTATTTGGAATGTTTTACAATTATAGCTAAGCATCTATGCATTCTATTTGAATTTGAGTGCCATTTGGAGTTTCAGAAGATTTTGAGTTTTGGTATTTGAATTCAAATTTTGGCAAGTGGAAATCATTTCAAAAACTATGCCTGATAAATACTTGAGCAAAAGTATGAGAGGAGTAAACATGACACTCCAAAGATATCAGAGGAAAACATTGCCAAAAGTTTTGAATTCAAACTTGAGTTTATTTGAAATTTGGAAAAAATGAATTTTTATAAAGTTTGGATTGTACCCCTGGAAAAATGTTCAAAAGATAGGGAATATTCCCCTGATCATTTTGGTATATATATGTCCTATATAAAATATTTATAGTTTAAATATTATCTCTGTTTTTATTTTTCTCAAAAAATAAAATAGAAAAAAAAAAAAAATACCCAGCGCCGGCCGAGCTAATCTGCCCAGCCACACTGGCGACCCACCCAGTGAGGCCCACCAGCGTGCCCGGCCAGTGGCACCGACCGGCCCACGCCCAGCCGACCGAGCGACCGAGCCGAATCGGCTAGCCCTCGGCCGACCGACGCGCCGCACCCCTCCCCCCTCTCACTGACGGTGGGCCACCACCCGTCTCCTACCCCTCGCCCACGCCACCAGTCCGCGCCGCCGCTCGCCGGATCCCGCCGGATCCGGGATCTCACCGATCCCCTCCCGATTCACCCCCTCGCGCAAGTCGTCGCCCCGCCTATAAACCCCCCCTCACCTCATTCCCCCCCTCGCCCCCTCGCCGGATCTCTCTCTCCCTCCGCACGCACTCGCCGGAGTAGCCGGACGCCGCCGCCGCCATTTTCCACCCCGAGCTCGCCCTAGCCCTCCCCGAGCCCCGTTGACTCCACCAGAACCACCCCCTCGTCGCGCCGCACCCGCCGGAGCACTCCGTCGACTTCCCGACCACCGAGACGCCGACGACTCCCCTTGAGCCGCCGCCGCCGTCGATCTCCGGTAACTCGCGGACTCCACCCCGCCGTCCGATCTCGTTCTCGGCTAGGATTAGATTCCAAGAAGAAATATGCTCTTTAAATAAAACCGGGTTTTATTCGGTTAGTTCGGTTTAGGTTAGTTAGGTTTTTTTAGACCGGCCAGATTCGTTTAACCCTAGGGCCCGTTTTAGTTAAGTTACGCTCAGTGCGTTAGTTAGGCCCATTAGGCCATTTTTCTTTATTTTCGTTTTTCTGTTTTAACAGAATAGTTTCAGATTTGAAAAATTCATATCTTTTATTCTACTTAATATTTTTAAGTGATTTTTTGTTGGTTTGCAAATTTCTTATAGTTTCTGTAGAAAATATAGTTAGCTATGTTAAAATTATTTAAAATTTGCTTTATTTTAGATTTAGTCGAATAGTAAATCTGATATAACATGAGTTAGGAAAATTATTTTATATGATTCTTTTTGTCCCAACTTTGTTTTGACATTGCCTAACCGTAGGAATTAATTTGGGCATTTTAGGATTAATAAAAAATAGTTTCTAAGCAGAATCATGCTATTCTTAATTAATTAACTAGCTCTGTTTTCCTATTATTTTAATTAGTAAATGAATTTATTTTAATATGTGATAGATTATTCTAGGTTAGTTTCTGTCACTTTAGAGCATGAACTTTTATTTATAATAAATAAAACTTTTATTTTATTTTTCTTAATAGAAATTGAATTAGGCCTAATAGGAGTTTCATAATAGCTTTTAAATTGATTCTTTTTGCTCCTAGTTGCTTAATGCATTCTTTTTCATTAAGTTAACATAAACTCATGCTTAGGTTATATTAAGAAAATTTTTGTTATGTAAAACTATTTTTAGTTGTTGCTTGAATTAGGAAAACTTTGAGTTGGATTTCTTTGAGTTTTTCCTTTGGGTTTTGATTCGTTTGTTTGGTGTGTTTCATATTACTATGTTGTTATGTAAGTGATCATATGCTATATGCTTATTGTGATTATTGTTTGTCTCGGTAGAATTTCCCGAGTGCGAAGCTTGCTACTACGAGTCCTTAGCTTACGAAGATCGTCAGCAAGGCAAGTCATTGATCATACTTTCAATACCTATGATTTTTGTTGCATTAGAATTATACCTCCCCACCATGCATGCAGTAGGTGAAATTTTGAAGTTATGTTCTTGAGTAGTATCATGTGGTAGGATGAACCAATTCCCCTTGTTACCATGACCGGGACGAAGTAGTTTAATTTTGCTATGCTCGAGAGGCGGGGTTGGTTGAGAGAATTCATAAGGGAGATGTGAGAGTCAAATATGATGACAACCCCATGAACTTCAAGCTCAAGATGGACTTGAATTCACTCTTTGGGTGGAGGGCGGTTGTGGGCACTGGAGAACCCCAGTGGTTGGCGGGATGCATGGAGAAGTGCCATGACATCTTGCGGAAAGCTTCACCCAGCCACGAAGAGGCGGATGGATGCCCCATTGACCGGAAGCTTACATGTGCAGCCGCAAGCCATTATGGGCTCTGGCTGGGTCAACCCTAGTTGTGGCGCTGGCTGGAC
Source organism: Aegilops longissima (assembly GCA_021605205.1). Taxonomy (NCBI): domain Eukaryota; kingdom Viridiplantae; phylum Streptophyta; class Magnoliopsida; order Poales; family Poaceae; genus Aegilops; species Aegilops longissima. The sequence continues at coordinate 357,114,851 of CM038682.1, forward strand.
GGTACTACGAGATGTAGAAGAACGGTAGGATTGGATGGGTACGGCGGTGGCGGAAGAACTCTTGGAAGACCTGTTTCATTCATCCGTCTTCAAACACCATGAAGTGCGAAGACTTAAAAGGAGGAATGATTCTTGCGGGTAAAGTCATAAACCTCTGTAGAGTTAAAGATCTAATCGATTAGCCGTGTCCCGATTACGGACAATTTGAGCCTCTGGAACTTGGAAGTATTCGAAATCTCAACACTAAAACTAATAAATTAATTTGAGGGGTTATGACTTAATAATTTGGGAATGAGACATTGGTTGGCGGAACCATCTCAATAACTACCAACAATTTTGTAGTATTTGCAAACAAGTCCTTTGTTATAAGGAAAAACGGCTTTTCGCAAAATGATGAAACTTAGAGCCCCACAGCCAAATTGCATATAGTGATAGTAATTTTATTGTTATTCTCTTCATGACTTGCCAGCATATTCAAAATGCTGACCTACACGGCTGCAACGTCTTATGTTGCGAGGAGTATTCGATCAGATTGAGGCTACGCTTGGCGCTTGGCGATTGCCCTATGGAGTCGGATGGACTCGCTATTTAAATCTCACGCTTCGTAGTTTTACTAGTTTATTTCTCATGAGTTGGCCTTCGCCAATTTATTCTCTTGTAATAAAGACTCTATATGAGAATCGTGTAATAAATTCAGGTGTGATTGAACTTTGATTATTTCATCGATGTCTTGTGAGTACCGGCATGATCTTGGGATGAATACAGAACCACGAGACTTGACCGATTTTGGGTCAGTCGCTCTGAGAGATGGTATCGAGCACACGTTGACCGTGGGGCGTAACCCCTAGGATCGGAAAGCCATAGAAAGAGACTATTTTACTTTATATCCTTATCATTCCGTAATTCTCCCTGTTCATTTCGACTTCTCTCCGATTTTTCAACATTCTAGATGGACGTCGAGTTCACCCAGTTTTGCTACGGAGTTTTGCCGGCCCGATGAGGCGATGCCCTTGGCAGAAGCTGGTCAGATGGTGAAGAAGCTGAAGATTGCCCTGCCCTCGATCACGGAAGCCTACCAATGCACTTCCGGCGGATACCGCTCTGAGGATCGAGGTGCACATTCGAGGAGAACCCGGAGGGCATCTGAGCCTATTGACTTTGAGTTCACCGACTTCAACTGGACCCTCGGAAGAGACATGGCGATTTATCGTGCACTTGGACATCTCCGAGAAGAGTACAGGGCCGAGCTCGATCCATCAGACCTCGCCATGGTTTCTCGCAGAGCAAGGAATGGAGATATCATCCATACCATAGAGGACGACTCCATTCTCTCCTATGTCCAAGACTTGGAGTGTCTCCTCAGGAAACGGGAGATCCAGACTCGCCGTAACTCGAAGGTACACAGGAGGCTGTTGTTCCGTGAACTGGAACTGGAGGAGAAGGCACACGCAGACTTCCTTGGCCATGAGGAAGAAATCGCGGACTTCATGGAGAGAGTCGACGACCTGAAGATGAAGCTTGCCGCAATTGAGGAAAAGATGGACTTGGCAGAGGACCTTTTTCCGAGTGGAGATGATGGACCTCTCGTGAGCAATGATCAGGATTATGAAGGGAGTTCCACTGGAGGAAGCCGCAAGAGGAGGCGCCGCAATAGAGGACACCACACCGGAGGACACCGCACCAGAGGACGCAAGGATTATTGATGAAGACATTTAGTCGACCACCATGTTATTTTACTTTTTCGTCGATCGGTTAGGTCGTTATTTTCGATTGGTCGTGAGCATTTTGTAATCGAGATTGAACCATGTTTGAGTGGATTGAATAAATGATTGGTGTGATTATGATTGTGCATTCATATGGGTAGTGTTATTTCTCATTAGACCATTGTTCTATTCTAATTTTCTCATCCACTCCAAAAACACCAGATGCCTCCGAGACGTGACCCCGGTCTCAACTTCCCGCCGGAGCTCACCCAGCTGCTCCAGCAACAGAATGCCATCATGCAGATGCTCATCCAGAACCAGAACAACAACAACAACAATCCACCGCCACCACCACCCCCTGTTGACAACTTAAATCGATTCCTAAGGCTGAATCCCCCGGTGTTCTCTAGCAGCACTGAGCCGATTGTGGCCGATGATTGGCTCCGCAAGGTCGGAAGTGAGTTAATCACTGTTGGATGCACTGATGCAGAGAAGGTGCGCTTTGCCGCACATCAACTTGATGGACCTGCAGCTTCTTGGTGGGAGAACTACACCGCCACTTATCCCATCGCCACCATCACATGGGATTAGTTCCAACAGGCCTTCCGCACCGCTCATGTTTCAGCTGGAGCCATGAGTCTGAAGAAGCGCGAGTTCCGCAACTTACGCCAGGGGAACCGTACTGTGGCACAGTACGTGGATGAGTTCAGCAAGTTAGCTCGCTATGCCCCGGATGATGTGGCCACAGATGCCGCAAAGCAGGAGAAGTTTCTCGAGGGACTCAATGACGAGCTGGGAATGCAGCTTATGGTGGCTACTTTCACCAACTACCAAGAGGCTGGTAGACAAGGCCATCATACTTGAAGGCAAGCAGCAGCAGATTGAAAGCATAGCGGAAGTACAGCCGGGGAAGCACAACTCGGGAGCTCGGCAGAAGCCCGTTATGCCCCATACTCGGGAGGGCATACCCATCACAACCATGGAGGACATAACCATGGAGGCAACGGAACAACCGCAACCAGGACAACAGGTCGAGGCAATGGCAATGGCAATGGAAGCGGTAATGGGAACCAAGATCGTTCCGCCCGGCTCGAAGGATCTGAGCCACATCACTGTTTCAAGTGCCGAAAACAGGGCACTATGCCACCGACTGCCGGAGGCCAAGCAGAGGAATGGAAAGCGGCAATGGAAGCTCAGCGAAGAAGCCCAACCCTTTCCCTCATGCTCGGGTGAACCACATTGGCGTGGAGGGCGTCTATGATCAGCCGAACAACGTGGTTGGTAAGTTTTATTGAATTCACGTTCAGTTTTGGTACTCTTTGATTACGGTGCAGCGCATTCATTCATATCAAGGGTAGTTGTGGAAAAATGCGGGTTGCCCACTAAAACCCTTAGAAACCCCCTTCGCTTGGGCCCGCAGGAGGAGAAATGATGGCAGGCTTAGGCTGTCATGCAACCCTCAACATCGGGAACCATAAATTTCCGCAGACCTCATAGTGTTGGAAACCCGGACCTTGGATGTAATCCTAGGCATGGATTGGTTGACGAAGTTTGAAGGAAACATAGATTGTGCCCAGAAGTCCATTCTGCTCACCACCCGGAGCGAAGAGGATCAAGTATGTATCCGAGGCGTAGCGGATGAAGAATCAGGTGCATTCCCTCACGGGAGTTGTTCAGGAGAAAGTGCCAGTAGTGCAACATTTTCCCGATGTGTTTCCGGAGGAATTACCAGGAATGCCACCAGACAGAGACATTGAATTTCTGATTGAGTTATTGTCCGGCACAGCCCCAATATCCAAGAGACCCTATCGGATGCCCCCGAACGATTTGAAAGAGATCAAGAACCAAATTAATGAACTATTGGAGAAGGGATATATTCGGCCAAGCTCATCACCATGGGGAGCCCCAGTTCTTTTGGTAGAGAAGAAGGATGGAACCTTGAGAATGGTTGTGGATTATCGTTCGTTGAACGAAGTAACCATCAAGAACAAGTACCCTCTGCCGATGATTAACGATCTGTTTGATCAGCTAGTTGGAGCCAAGGTATTCTCCAAGATCGATCTTCGATCAGGGTATCATCAGTTGAAGATCCGTGAGAAGGATATACCCAAAACAGCATTCACCACCAGGTATGGTTTATATGAGTATACCATCATGTCATTTGGATTGACTAATGCTCCTGCATACTTCATGAATTTGATGAACAAAGTATTTATGGAATATCTGGACAAGTTTGTCGTGGTGTTCATCGATGATATACTGATTTTCTCCAAGAGCAAGGAAGAGCATAAGGAACATTTGCGTCTAGTTACGGAGAAACTTCGAGAACATCAGTTGTATGCCAAGTTCAGTAAATGTGAATTTTGGCTGAAGGAAGTCGGATTCCTCGGACATGTTATTTCAGGAGAAGGAATAGCAGTTGACCCCGCCAAGGTTGAATCAGTCACCGATTGGCAGTCACCCACCTCAGTCAAGGAGATCCGCAGTTTTCTCGGACTCGCAGGATATTATCGGAGGTTCATTGAGAATTTCTCGAAGATTGCCAAGCCCATGACTGAGCTGTTGAAGAAGGAAGCCAAGTACATTTGGACCGAGGATTGTGAAACCAGTTTTCAGGAATTGAAGAAACGTTTGGTCACAGCCCCAGTGCTGATTTTGCCGGACATACACAAGGATTACCAGGTATATTGTGGCGCTTCCGTCGTGGACTTCGGAGGAGTACTCATGCAGGAAGGAAAAGTTGTAGCTTATACCTCCAGACAACTACGACCTCACGAGATGAATTATGCCACACATGATTTGGAGCTAGCAGCCGTAGTGCATGCACTCAAGACCTGGAGACATTTCCTAATCGGAAACCATTGTGATGTTTACACAGATCATAAGAGCTTGAAGTATATTTTCACGCAGAAAGAGTTGAACCTCAGGCAGAGGAGATGGCTAGAGTTAATCAAGGACTATGACATGAGACTGCATTACCACCTAGGGAAAGCTAATGTTGTAGCAGATGCTTTGAGCCGTAAGAGTTATGTGAATACTCTTACAGCAGGAGGATTACCCCAGGAGTTAGTCGATGACCTCAGAGATCTCCGACATGAGATAGTTCCGAGAGGATATGTTGCAACTCTGGAAGTTCAGTCCACTTTGGCCGAAAGGATTCGTGAAGCCCAGAAGTTGGACAAGGAAATTGATGAGATAAAGCAGAAGATGAATGAAGGAAAAGCTAAAGGATTCCGTAAGGATGAACACGGAGCTATATGGTTCGAGGATCGTATTTATGTACCCAATGATCCTGAACTCAGGAAGCTAATTCTTCAGGAGGCTCATGATTCACCGTACTCGATTCACCCGGTAACACCAAGATGTACCGGATTTGAAGGAAAGTTTACGGTGGGCGGTATGAAGAAGGATATCGTCGAGTACATAGCAGTATGCGATGTTTGTCAACGAGTAAAGGCAGAACATCAGAAGCCAGCAGGGTTACTTCAACCTTTGCCGATTCCCGATTGGAAATGGGAAAAACTTGGAATGGATTTTATCACAGGATTACCCAGGACGCGTTCAGGTTATGATTCTATCTGGGTAGTGGTTGATCGTTTGACCAAGGTAGCTCACTTCATTCCCGTGAAGACTACATATACCAGTGCTAAGTTGGCCAAGATATACATGACCAGGATCGTATGTCTGCATGGAGTTCCGAGGAGTATCGTGTCAGATAGAGGAACACAATTTACCTCAAAGTTTTGGAATCAGTTGCATGAAACTTTGGGTACGAGGCTGGAGTTCAGTACAGCTTTTCATCCATAGACAGATGGACAGACCGAGAGAGTCAACCAGATTCTGGAGGACATGTTGAGAGCTTGTGTGCTAGACTATGGGTCTAGCTGGGATGATAATTTGCCATACGCAGAGTTCTCATACAACAACAGTTATCAGACCAGTCTGAAGATGGCCCATTTCGAAGCTCTATACGGAAGGAGGTGCAGAACACCATTGTTGTGGGATGGAGTTGGAGATCGATCACTTTTCGGTTCTGATCTTATCAGAGATTCCGAAGAGAAAGTCAAGCTGATTCGGGATAGACTCAAGATAGCACAGTCGAGACAGAAGAGTTATGCCGACAGTAAGCGCAAGGAAGTAACTTACGAAGCGGGAGACCGAGCATATCTTCGTGTGTCTCCACTTCGTGGAATCAAGAGGTTTGGTGTCCAAGGAAAGTTAGCACCCCGATTCATTGGCCCCTACAAAATCCTTGAACGTCGTGGAGAAGTTGCTTACAAGTTGGAATTACCGGAAGGATTGTCCGGAGTTCATGATGTCTTCCATATTTCTCAGCTGAAGAAGTGTCATGCCGACATGGCCGATATTCCGTTGCGAGACACAGTGCCCCTAGAGGCCATATAGCTCGACAGTGATCTGACTTATAAGGAGAAACCCGTCCAAATTCTCGAGACTGCGAACAGAGTCACCCGCAGCAAGATCATCAAGTTTTGCAAGGTGTTGTGGAGTCATCACTCCAAGAGGAAGCCACCGGGGCGCGAGGAAGACCTTCTTGAGACCACCGCACCTATTTGCTAGCCAACCCGAATCTCGAGGGCGAGATTCATCTTAAGGTGGGTAGGTTTGTAACATCCCAAATTTCCTATTTGGAATGTTTTACAATTATAGCTAAGCATCTATGCATTCTGTTTGAATTTGAGTGCCATTTGGAGTTTCAGAAGATTTTGAGTTTTGGTATTTGAATTCAAATTTTGGCAAGTGGAAGTCATTTCAAAAACTATGCCTGATAAATACTTGAGCAAAAGTATGAGAGGAGTAAACATGACACTCCAAAGATATCAGAGGAAAACATTGCCAAAAGTTTTGAATTCAAACTTGAGTTTATTTGAAATTTGGAAAAAATGAATTTTTATAAAGTTTGGATTTTACCTGGAAAAATGTTCAAAAGATAGGAATATTCCCTGATCATTTTGGTATATATATGTCCTATATAAAATATTTATAGTTTAGATATTATCTCTGTTTTATTTTCTCAAAAAATAAAATAGAAAAAAAAAAAATACCCAGCGCCCACCAGCTAACTGCCCAGCCACACTGGCGACCCACCCACCGAGGCCCACCAGCGGCCCAGCCAGTGGCACCCGACCAGCCACGCCCGATCGACCGAGCGACCGAGCCGAATCGGCTAGCCTCGGCCGACCGACGCCCCACCTCCCCTCTCACCGACGGTGGGCCACCACCCGTCTCCTACCGCCCACGCCACCGGTCCGCGCCGCCCGCTCGCCGGATCCGGGATCTCACCGATCCTCCCGATTCACCCCTCGCGCAAGTCGTCGCCCCGCCTATAACCCCCCCCTCACCTCATTCCCCCCTCGCCCCTCGCGGATCTCTCTCCTCCACGACTTTTCGCTGGAGTAGCCGACGCCGCCGCCATTTTCCACCCCGAGCTCGCCCTAGCCCTCCCCGAGCCCCGTTGACTCCACCAGAACCACCCCCTCGTCGCGCCGCACCCGCCGGAGCACTCCGTCGACTTCCCCGACCACCGGAGACGCCGATGCACTCGCCGCCCGAGCCGCCGCCGCCGTCGATCTCCGGTAACTCGCCGGACTCCACCCCCGCCGTCCGATCTCGTTCTACGGCTAGGATTAGATTCCCCCGAAGGGGTATGCTCTTTTAAATAAAACCGGGTTTTATTCCGGTTAGTTCCGGTTTAGGTTAGTTAGGTTTTCTTTTAGACCGGCCCGATTCGTTTAACCCTAGGGCCCGTTTTAGTTAAGTTACGCTCAGTGCGTTAGTTAGGCCCATTAGGCCATTTTTCTTTATTTTCGTTTTTCTGTTTTAACAGAATAGTTTCAGATTTGAAAAATTCATATCTTTTATTCTACTTAATATTTTTAAGTGATTTTTTTGTTGGTTTGCAAATTTCTTATAGTTTCTGTAGAAAATATAGTTAGCTATGTTAAAATTATTTAAAATTTGCTTTATTTTAGATTTAGTCAGAATAGTAAATCTGTTATAACATGAGTTAGGAAAATTATTTTATATGATTCTTTTTGTCCCAACTTTGTTTTGACATTGCCTAACCGTAGGAATTAATTTGGGCATTTTAGGATTAATAAAAAATAGTTTCTAAGCAGAATCATGCTATTCTTAATTAATTAACTAGCTCTGTTTTCCTATTATTTTAATTAGTAAATGAATTTATTTTTAATATGTGATAGATTATTCTAGGTTAGTTTCTGTCACTTTAGAGCATGAACTTTTATTTATAATAAATAAAACTTTTATTTTATTTTTCTTAATAGAAATTGAATTAGGCCTAATAGGAGTTTCATAATAGCTTTTAAATTGATTCTTTTTGCTCCTAGTTGCTTAATGCATTCTTTTCTGTTAAGTTAACATAAACTCATGCTTAGGTTATATTAAGAAAATTTTTGTTATGTAAAACTATTTTTAGTTGTTGCTTGAATTAGGAAAACTTTGAGTTGGATTTTTTTGAGTTTTTCCTTTGGGTTTTGATTCGTTTGTTTGGTGTGTTTCATATTACTATGCTGTTATGTAAGTGATCATATGCTATATTCTTATTGTGATTATTGTTTGTCTCGGTAGAATTTCCGGAGTGCGAAGCTTGCTACTACGAGTCCTTAGCTTACGAAGATCGTCAGCAAGGCAAGTCATTGATCATACTTTCAATACCTATGATTTTTGTTGCATTAGAATTATACCTCCCCACCATGCATGCAGTAGGTGAAATTTTGAAGTTATGTTCTTGAGTAGTATCATGTGGTAGGATGAACCAATTCCCCCTTGTTACCATGACCCGGGACGAAGTAGTTTAATTTTGCTATGCTCGTAGACGGGGTTGGTTGAGAGAATTCATAAGGGAGATGTGAGAGTCAAATATGATGACAACCCCATGAACTTCAAGCTCAAGATGGACTTCGGAATTCACTACTGGGTGGAGGACGGTTGACGGGCACCCTGGAGAACCCAAGTGGTTGGCCGGGATGCATGGAGAAGTGCCATGACATCTTGCGGAAAGCTTCACCCAGCCACGAAGAGACGGATGGATGCCCCATTGACCGGACGCTTACCTGTGCAGCCGCAAGCCATTATGGGCTCTGGCTGGGTCAACCCTAGTTGTGACGCTGGCTGGACGGTACTACGAGATGTAGAAGAACGGTAGGATTGGATGGGTACGGCGGTGGCGGAAGAACTCTTCGAAGACCTGTTTCATTCATCCGTCTTCAAACACCATGAAGTGCGAAGACTTAAAAGGAGGAATGATTCTTGTGGGTAAAGTCATAAACCTCTGCAGAGTTAAAGATCTAATCGATTAGCCGTGTCCCGATTACGGACAATTTGAGCCTCTGGAACTTGGAAGTATTCGAAATCTCAACACTAAAACTAATAAATTAATTTGAGGGGGTTATGACTTAATAATTTGGGAATGAGACATTGGTTGGTGGAACCATCTCAATAACTACCAACAATTTTGTAGTATTTGCAAACAAGTCCACTGTTATAAGGAAAAACTGGCTTTTCGCAAAATGATGAAACTTAGAGCCCCACAGCCAAATTGCATATAGTGATAGTAATTTTTATTGTTATTCTCTTCATGACTTGCCAGCATATTCAAAATGCTGACCTACACGGCTGCAACGTCTTATGTTGAAGAGGAGTATTCCGATCAGGATTGAGGCTACGCTCCGCGCTTGGCGATTGCCCTATGGAGTCGGATGGACTCGCTATTTCGTCTACGCTTCCGTAGTTTTACTAGTTTATTTCTCATGAGTTGGCCTTCGGCCGAATTTATTCTCTTGTAATAAAGACTCTATATGAGAATCGTGTAATAAATTCAGGTGTGATTGAACTTTGATTATTTCATCGATGTACTGTGAGTACCAGCATGATCTTGGGATGGTACAGACATAGAGACTTGACCGATTTTGGGTCAGGTCGCTACAATATTTCTACCGCAGAATCCCTTGAAGAATTGTCCCAACTCTGCAACTGCTCTGTATAAGTCAGGGCGGCCAAATCCTCTAAGGATAACAGGTAAACCCCTTTGAAGTAGGATGTGGCAGCCATGAGTTTTCAACCCTTGTACCCTGTTTCCATCTGCACTAGCTCTCCTTTCAGGGTTGGAAGCAAATCCATGTGGGAATCTCACAGGTCATAGGACCTCGCGGAATTCTTTTCTTTTTAACTTGTCCAAGACGTACACAGCTGGTGCCATATCCCGTGGTTTACCTTCATCTTGCACCTGCAAATTCTTTCTGATACCCTGGTGTGTCAAATCAATCCTATATTTTAAGGTATCTTTCGTCCTGCCTTCAATATTAAGAAGTGTGTCGATAATGCTGTCACATAAATTTTTCTTGATGTGCATCACATCAAGATTATGCCGCAGATCGAAATCTTTCCAATACACCAAGTCCCATAAAGTGGACCTGCGGGTAAACAATAATCTCTCTTCTGCCCTGCCATGCTTCGTTTTATCATTTACCTACTCGAGGACGAGCAGGAATTAAGCTTGGGGATGTCTGATACGTCTCCAACGTATCTATAATTTTTGATTGCTCCATGCTATATTATCTACTGTTTTGGACTATATTGGGCTTTATTTTCCACTTTTATATTATTTTTGGGACTAACCTATTAACCGGAGGCCCAGCCCAGAATTGCTGTTTTTTTTGCCTATTTCAGTGTTTCGAAGAAACGGAATATCAAACGGAGTCCAAACAGAAAAATCCTTTTTGGAACGTGATTTTCTCACCGGATAAGACCGAGGAGACTTGGACCCTACGCCAAGGCATCGAAGAGGCGGTCACGAGGGTGGGGGCGCCCCCCCTAGGGCACGCCCCCTGCCTCGTGGGCCCCTCAAAGCTCCACCGACGTACTTCTTCCTCCTATATATACACACATACCCCCAAACGATCAGAACAGGAGCCAAAACCTAATTCCACCGCCACAACTTTCTGTATCCACGAGATCCCATCTTGGGGCCTGTTAGGAGCTCACGAGAGGGCCGTCATCACGGAGGGCTTCTACATCATCATAGCCTCTCCGATGAAGTGTGAGTAGTTTACCTCAGACCTTGGGTCCATAGTTATTAGCTAGATGGCTTCTTCTCTCTTTTTGGATCTCAATACAATGTTCTCCCCCTCTCTTGTGGAGATCTATTCGATGTAATCTTCTTCTTTTTGCGGTGTGTTTGTTGAGACCGATGAATTGTGAGTTTATGATCAAGTCTATCTATGAACAATATTTGAATCTTCTCTGAATTCTTTTATGTATGATTGGTTATCTTTGCAAGTCTCTTCGAATTATCCGTTTGGTTTGGCCAACTAGATTGGTAGTTCTTGCCATGGGAGAAGTGCTTAGCTTTGGGTTCGATCTTGCGGTGTCCTTTCCCAGTGACAGAAGGGGAAGCAAGGCACGTATTGTATCGTTGCCATCGAGGATAACAAGATGGGGTTTATTTCATATTGCATGAATTTATCTCTCTACATCGTGTCATCTTGCTTAAAGCGTTATTCTGTTTTTAACTTAATACTCTAGATGCATGTTGGATAGCGTTCGATGAGTGGAGTAACAGTAGTAGATGCAGAATGGTTTCGATCTACTTGTCACGGACGTGATGCCTATATACATGATCATGCCTAGATATTCTCATAACTATGCTCAATTCTGTCAATTGCTCAACAGTAATTTGTTCACCCACCGTAGAATACTTATGCTCTCGAGAGAAGCCACTAGTGAAACCTATGGCCCCCGGGTCTATTCTCATCATATCAATCTCCATCACTTTTATTTTGCTTTGCTTTTTTACTTTGTCTTTTACTTTTCACTTTGCATCTTTATACCAAAAATACCAAAAATATTATCTATCGGATCTCACTTTCGTAAGTTACCGTGAAGGGATTGACAACCCCTAATCACGTTGGTTGCGTTGAGCTCTTTGTGTTGTGTAGGTACGAGGGACTTGCGTGTGGCCTCCTACTGGTTCTCGAAAACTGAGGGAAATACTTACGCTACTCTACTGCATCATCCTTTCCTCTTCGGGGAAATCCAACGCAAGCTCAAGAGGTAGCAAGAATAATTTCTGGCGCCGTTGCCGGGGAGTCTATGCAAAAAGTCAACATACCAAGTACCCATCACAATCCCTATCTCCTGCATTACATTAGTTTCCATTTGCCTCTCGTTTTCCTCTCCCCCACTTCACCCTTGCCGTTTTATTCGCCCTCTCTTTCCCAATCTCCTTCTCCTTCTCTTTCTCCGTTTGCCTTTTTCTCGCTTGCCTTTTGTTTGCTCTTGTGTTGGATTGCTTGTTTGTCGCGATGGCTCAAGATACTACCAAATTGTGTGACTTCACCAATACCAATAATTATGATTTCCTTAGCACTCAGATTGCTCCTCTTTCGAATACTGAATCTTGTGAAATCAATACTGCTTTGTTGAATCTTGTTATGAAAGATCAATTCGACGGCCTTCCTAGTGAAGATGCCGCTACTCATCTCAATAGCTTCGTTGATTTATGTGATATGCAAAAGAAAAAAGATGTCGATAATGACGTTGTTAAATTGAAGCTATTTCCTTTTTCGCTTATAGATCGTGCTAAAGCTTGGTTTTCGTCTTTGCCTAAAAATAGTATTGATTCTTGGAACAAGTGCAAAGATGCTTTTATCTCTAAGTATTTTCCTCCCGCTAAGATCATCTCTCTTAGAAACGATATTATGAATTTTAAGCAACTTGATCATGAACATGTTGCACAAGCTTGGGAGAGAATGAAATTAATGATACGTAATTGCCCTACTCATGGTTTGAATTTGTGGATGATTATACAAAACTTTTATGCCGGATTGAATTTTGCTTCTAGAAATCTTTTAGATTCGGCCGCGGGAGGCACTTTTATGGAAATCACTTTAGGAGATGCTACTAAACTCCTAGATAATATTATGATTAATTATTCTTAATGGCATATTGAAAGATCTTCTAATAAAAAAGTGCATGCGATAGAAGAAATCAATGTTTTGAGTGGAAAGATGGATGAACTTATGAAATTATTTGCTACTAAGAGTGTTTCTTCTTATCCTAATGATATGCCTTTGTCTACTTTGATTGAGAATAACAATGAATCTATGGATGTGAGTTTTGTTGGTAGGAATAATTATGGTAACAACGCGTATAGAGGAATTTTAATCCTAGGCCTTATCCTAGTAATCCTTCTAATAATTATGGAAATTCCTACAACAACTCTTATGGAAATTATAATAATATGCCCTCTGAATTTGGGAATAGTGTTAAAGAGTTTATGAATTCACAAAAGAATTTTAATGCTTTGCTTGAGGAGAAATTGCTTAAAGTTGATGATTTGGCTAGGAACGTTGATAGAATTTCTCTTGAGGTTGATTCTTTAAAGCTTAGATATATTCCTCCTAAGCATGATATCAATGAGTCTCTCAAAGCCATGAGAATTTCCATTGATGAATGCAAGGAAAGAACCGCTAGGATGCGTGCTTCCAAAGATGCCTTTATTAAAGCGTGTTCTTCCAATTCCTATGAAAATCAAGATGAAGATCTAAAAGTTATTGATGTGTCCCCTATCAAATCTTTGTTTTGCAATATGAATCTTGATGAAACTGAATATGATATTCCTTTACCTAGAAGGCGTTCTAAAAATTCGGAGTATTTAGATCTTTATGATGAAATTGATGAAAGTGGGATTGAAAGAAATAAGAATCTAGATATTGCTAAACCCACTATATTGGATTTCAAGGAATTTAATTATGAAAGTTGCTCTTTGATTGATTGTATTTCCTTGTTGCAATCCGTGCTAAATTCTCCGCATGCTTATAGTCAAAAGAAAGCCTTTACCGAACATATTGTTGATGCCTTGATGCAATCTTATGAAGAAAAACTTGAGTTGAAAGTTTCTATCCCTAGAAAACTCTATGATGAGTGGGAACCAACTATAAAAATTAAAATTAAAGATCATGAGTTTTATGCTTTGTGTGATTTGGGTGCTAGTGTCTCACTATCCCCAAAACTTTGTGTGATTTGCTAGATTTCCGCGATTTTGATGATTGCTCTCTAAACTTGCATCTTGCGGATTCTACCATTAAGAAACCTATGGGAAGGATTAATGATGTTCTTATTGTTGCAAATAGGAATTATGTGCCCGTAGATTTCATTGTTCTTGATATAGATTGCAATCCTTCTTGCCCTATTATTCTTGGTAGACCTTTCCTTAGAACGGTTGGTGCGATTATTGATATGAAGGAAGGGAATATTAGATTCCAATTTCCATTAAAAAAAGGGCATGGAACACTTTCCAAGAAAGAAAATAAAATTTCCATATGAAACTTTCACGAGAGCCACTTATGGATTGCCTTCCAAAGATGGCAATACCTAGATCTATCCTCGCTTTTATGCCTAGCTAGGGGCGTTAAACGATAGCGCTTGTTGGGAGGCAACCCAATTTTATTTTTAGTTTTTTGTGTTTTTATTCTGTTAGGGAATAAATAACCCATCTACCTTCTGTTTAGATGTGGTTTTGTGTTTTAATTAGTGTTTGTGCCAAGCTAGACCTATTGGATCTTCTTGGATGATAGTTATTTGATCTCGCTGTAATTTCCAGAAACTTTGCGTTCAGTGCCCGAATTATTAAAAATCATCAGAACGTGATAAAATATTGATTCCAATTGCTGCTGGTCAATAAACAAATTTTCTAGGTCGTCTAATTTTGGTAGAAGTTTTCGGGTTCCAGAAGTTTGCGTTAGTTACAGATTACTACAGACTGTTCTGTTTTTGACAGATTCTGTTTTTCGTGTGTTGTTTGCTTATTTTGATGAATCTATGGTTAGTAAAATATGTTATGATCCATAGAGAAGTTGGAATACAGTAGGTTTAACACCAATATAAATAAAGAATGAGTTCATTACAATACTTTGAAGTGGTCTTTTGTTTTCTTTCTCTAACAGAGCTCATGAGATTTCTATTGAGTTTTGTGTTGTGAAGTTTTCAAGTTTTGGGTGAATTCTTTTGATGGATTATGGAACAAGGAGTGGAAAGAGCCTAAGCTTGGGGATGCCCATGGCACCCCCAAGATAATCCAAGGACCCAAAAAAGTCAAAGCTTGGGGATGCCCCGGAAGGCATCCCCTCTTTCGTCCACTTCCATCGGTAATTTACTTGGAGCTATATTTTTATTCACCAACATGATATGTGTTTTGCTTGGAGCGTCTATTATTATTTGTGTCTTTGTTTGTTAGTGTGCCACAATCATCCTTGTTTTACACACCTTTTGAGAGAGCCATGCATGAATTAGAATTTGATAGAATACTCTATGTGCTTCACTTATATCTTTTGAGCTATGTAATTTTGCTCTATGTGGTTCACTTAGATCTTTTAGAGCACGGTGGTGGTTTGTTTTAAAGAAACTATTGATCTCTCATGCTTCACTTAAATTATTTTTGAGAGTCTTAATAGCATGGTAATTTGCTTAATAATAACATGCTTGGTATTCAAAGATTTGTGAAACTTTCTTTTGAGTGCGTTGAATACTAAGAAAAGTTGGATACTTGACAATTGTTTTGAGATATGGAGGTAGTAATATTAAAGTCATGCTAGTAGAGTAATTGTGAATTTGAGAAGTGCTTGAGTTAAAGTTCGCAAGTCCCGTAGCATGCACGTATGGTAAACATTATGTAACAAATTTGAAACATGAGGTGTTATTTGATTGTCCTCCTTATGAGTGGCCGTCGGGGACGAGCGATGGTCTTTTCCTACCAATCTACCCCCCTAGGAGCATGCGTGTATTACTTTGGTTTTTGATGGCTTGTAGATTTTTGCAATAAGTATATGAGTTCTTTATGACTAATGTTGAGTCCATGGATTATACGCACTCTCACCCTTCCATCATTGCTAGCCTCCTCGTGTACGTGCATTGCCCTTTCTCACATTGAGAGTTGGTGCAAACTTAGCGGTGCATCAAACCCGTGATATGATCGCCCTCCACACATAAACCTCCTTATATCTTCCTCAAAACAGCCACCATACCTACCTATTATGGCATTTCCATAGCCATTCCAAGATATATTGCCATGCAACTTTCCACCATCTAGTTTGTCATGACACATTCATCATTGTCATATTGCTAGCTTGATCATGTAGTTGACATAGTATTTGTGGCAAAGCCACCGTTCATAATTCTTTCATACTTGTCACTCTTGATTCATTGCATATCCCGGTACACCGCCGGAGGCATTCATATAGAGTCATACTTTGTTCTAGTATCGAGTTGTAATCATTGAGTTGTAAATAAATAGAAGTGTGATGATCATCATTCAATAGAGCATTGTCACAAAAAAAAGAGAAAGGCCAAAGAAAAAAAAAGAAGGCCCAAAAAAATAAATAAAAAGGGGCAATGCTACTATCCTTTTTTTCCACACTTGTGCTTCAAAGTAGCACCATGATATAGCGAGTCTCATATATTGTGCTTCAAAGTAGCAGCATGTTCTTCATATAGAGAGTCTCATATGTTGTCACTTTCATATACTAGTGGGCATTTTTCGTTATAGAACTTGGCTTGTATATTCTAACGATGGGCCTCCTCAAGTGCCCTAGGTCTTCGTGAGCAAGCAAGTTGGATGCACACCCACTTAGTTTCTTTTGTTGAGCTTTCATATATTTATAGCTCTAGTGCATCTGTTGCATGGCAATCCCTACTCCTTGCATTAACATCAATCGATGGGAATCTCCATAGCCCATTGATTAGCCTCGTTGATGTGAGACTTTCTCCTTTTTTGTCTTCTCCACATAACCCCCATCATTATATTCTATTCCACCCATAGTGCTATATCCATGGCTCACGCTCATGTATTGTGTGAAAGTTTATGAGTTTGAAATTATTAAGGTATGAAACAATTGCTTGGCTTTTCATCAGGGTTGTGCATGATGAGAGCATTCTTGTGTGACGAAAATGGACCATGACTAAACTATATCATTTTGTAGGGATGAACTTTCTTTGGCCATGTTACTTTGAGAAAACATAATTGCTTTGTTGGTTTGCTTGAAGTATTATTATTATTTATGTCAATATGAACTTTTGTCTTGAATCTTCCTAATCTGAATATTCATACTACAATTAAGAAATTTTGCATTTAAATTATGGCAAGTAGCACTCCGCATCAAAAATTCTCTTTTTATCATTTACCTACTCGAGGACGAGCAGGAATTAAGCTTGGGGATGCCTGATACGTCTCCAACGTATCTATAATTTTTGATTGCTCCATGTTATATTATCTACTGTTTTGGACTATATTGGGCTTTATTTTCCACTTTTATATTATTTTTTGGACTAACCTATTAACCGGAGGCCCAGCCCAGAATTGCTGTTTTTTGCCTATTTGGTGTTTCAAGAAACGGAATATCAAACGGAGTCCAAACAGAAAAATCCTTTTTGGAACGTGATTTTCTCACCGGATAAGACCCAGGAGACTTGGACCCTACGCCAAGGCATTGAAGAGGTGGTCACGAGGGTGGGGGGCGCCCCCCCCTAGGGCGCGCCACCCTGCCTCGTGGGCCCCTCGAAGCTCCACCGACGTACTTCTTCCTCCTATATATACACACGTACCCCCAAACGATCAGAACAGGAGCCAAAACCTAATTCCGCCACCGCAACTTTCTGTATCCATGAGATCCCATCTTGGGGCCTGTTCCGGAGCTCCGCCGGAGAGGGCCGTCATCACGGAGGGCTTCTACATCATCATAGCCTCTCCGATGAAGTGTGAGTAGTTTACCTCAGACCTTCGGGTCCATAGTTATTAGCTAGATGGCTTCTTCTCTCTTTTTGGATCTCAATACAATGTTCTCCCCCTCTCTTGTGGAGATCTATTCGATGTAATCTTCTTCTTTTTGCGGTGTGTTTGTTGAGACCGATGAATTGTGGGTTTATGATCAAGTCTATCTATGAACAATATTTGAATCTTTTCTGAATTCTTTTATGTATGATTGGTTATCTTTGCAAGTCTCTTCGAATTATCCGTTTGGTTTGGCCAACTAGATTGGTAGTTCTTGCCATGGGAGAAGTACTTAGCTTTGGGTTCGATCTTGCGGTGTCCTTTCCCAGTGACAGAAGGGGCAGCAAGGCACGCATTGTATCGTTGCCATCGAGGATAACAAGATGGGGTTTATTTCATATTGCATGAATTTATCTCTCTACATCGTGTCATCTTGCTTAAAGCGTTACTCTGTTTTTAACTTATTACTCTAGATGCATGCTGGATAGCGGTCGATGAGTGGAGTAATAGTAGTAGATGCAGAATCGTTTCGATCTACTTGTCACGGACGTGATGCCTATATACATGATCATGCCTAGATATTCTCATAACTATGCTCAATTCTGTCAATTGCTCAACAGTAATTTGTTCACCCACCGTAGAATACTTATGCTCTTGAGAGAAGCCACTAGTGAAACCTATGGCCCCCGGGTCTATTCTCATCATATCAATCTCCATCACTTTTATTTTGCTTTGCTTTTTTACTTTGTCTTTTACTTTTCACTTTGCATCTTTATACCAAAAATACCAAAAATATTATCTATCGGATCTCACTTTCTTAAGTGACCGTGAAGGGATTGACAACCCCTAATCGCGTTGGTTGCGTTGAGCTCTTTGTGTTGTGTAGGTACGAGGGACTTGCGCGTGGCCTCCTACTGGATTGATACCTTGGTTCTCAAAAACTGAGGGAAATACTTACGCTACTCTTCTGCATCATCCTTTCCTCTTCGGGGAAATCCAACGCAAGCTCAAGAGGTAGCAACGGTGTCCAATGTAACAGCTTGCTAAGTATTGCGTATGATAGCGGATTCCTGTCGCAGTGAACACATGCATTGTAACCATGTGTAGTTCGCCCTGACATAGTGCCCAAAGCCGGATAATCATGGTTGCACCAAATTATAATAGCACGCAGAAAGAAATGAGCTGGTGGGATGCTATATAGGTCTCGAGTGAGAACACCCCTCCATAGGTGTTGAAGTTCCTCCACAAGAGGCTCCATGAATAAATAAAAATCCTTTCCATGACTTTTTGGACCTGGGATGAGCAAGGCCATCATGTAGTTTGATTCTTTGGTGCAGACATTTGGAGGCATGTTGTAAAAGATAACAAGCACTGGCCACATGCTATATGTGACGCTCTGGTGGCCAAATGGGTTAAATCCATCTGAAGCTAAGCCAAGTCTAGTGTTTCTTGGGTCAACAGCAAACTTTTTGTGTTTCTGATTGAAGCTTTTCCAGCTACCATGAGATGGATGGCTCATTACATTCTGATCTCTGTACTCCTGGTTCCTAGAATGCCACAGTACATCCTCTCTTGTTTCAGCATCAAAAAACAACCTCTACAATCTTGTTATAATTGGAAAATGTCTTAGAACATTATGAGGAATCCTCTTCACATCATCGCCATCTTTCCATCTTGATGATTTGCATTCTGGGTATTCACTTAAGTTGGCATAATCCTTCCGGAACAGAACACAATTATTCTTACAAACATGGATCATATCATATCCAATTCCAACTACACGAAGGAAATTCTTCATTTTACTGTAGGTGTGTGGCAGCTCAGACGCATCTGGGAAAGATTTGCGAAAAGCAGCCAACATCGCATCGAATGATTTGTTGGTCATCCGCTCAGATGTCTTCACCTGAAGAAAGGTGACCATAGCTAAGAATACTGACAGCTTATTTCCTGGAGTGACAGCCACGTTGCATTGTTCCAACATGCGGGCCCACCGTTTTTCTTCTGCAGGTGAAAGTTCATGAAATGTACGAGCATTTCGTAGCATTGTTTCAATGTTGGTCAAACTCACTGGCTCCGCCACCACCACCACCTCCTCCTCTTCCACCTGAGCATCAGGCAGATCAAGATGGTGATCTGCAGCTTCCACATAGTTAGTAACATTTACGTTCACAGCTTACCATGATGAACCCACCTAGTATATGTGACCGACATCCCATAAAAGTGTAGATGATTTTGCACAATTGACTGGGGTCTTTTAACTGAATTCATACAACTACTACACGGGCAGAGCACATCTGATTTCGGACCATCGTACTCAACTCTGATAAAGTTCATGAAGTTTTCAACCCCCTCGACATATGCAGCGGAGAATCTTTGAGCAGAAGTTATCCAAGTCCTGTCCATCTGTTAGACATACAAATTAGTTATTCTACTAGATATTACAGGAAAAACATATGTGCTTTTTGATGAAATCCAGAAAAAATAAATCTAGGTCGATGTCTAAAGCTATGGCAAGATATTTGGACAAGCAGATCTAAGTAACGAAATATATGTAAAGCTAATTCAGCAAACAGATTTGAGTGCTAAATTATGGCAGGCTGTTTCAGCAGTCAATGATGAGGCCGAGCACATAGCCATCGAACTATCGAAGGCCATCTCAGCAACAAAGATCGAGTATAAAATGGTGTTGTCGGGGGTTTTGTGCGACATATGCCAAAGGATGGCTTATCATGGTGGGGGAGAGTAATACGTCGCCGGTGCCTGGAAACGGGATAAGGCGTAAACACGTGCGCCGATGCATCTTACCCGGGTTCGGAGCTCTCCTAGGATATAATACCCCCAGTACTGCTCTGCGGTGTCTTTGCATGATCACTATCTCAACAAGTAGCTACAAGCTTGCTCCTTGAGCTGTTTGGCTAGAGGGGGAAGAAGGGCAAGGCTATCTCTACTCCTCTCTCTATGTGTGTGTGTTATCTAAGAACCTAAACCCTTTGCATGGGTGCCCTGGGGGGTTTATATAGGCCAACCCCCAGGGGTACAATGGTAATCTGGCTGGGTGTAGGACCCAGCCGTCAGTGTCTCTGGTGGTCGGCTTCTCCGCTGGCTGCTGGGGCCCGCCGCCTGGTGGGTCCCGCCGGCTGTCTTGTACTTGGCCGACAGGCCGCGCCCGTCGCCTGCGGGTCCTGCCGGCTGCTCAGCACTGTAGTCGTGCTGCTGATGATGCGTGCTTTGTTGGGGTGAACATGGACAAAATCCTGCCGCCTGGTGGGCGTTCACGGTAACCATTCCCCATCTCTTATGGTTAATGGCGCACAAATTCCAAGGGAGGGGGAGGGCCGCCTGCTGGTTGCCGGCCTCCTCCTGAGCCGACTGGTCAGGGCTCGCCGCCTTCTGGCTTCTCACGGACAGGTAGGGCCCGCCGCCTGCGGGCCATACCGACAGCCCATCGTGGGAGCATGGCTCCCTCTCTCATGGGTGATGTCATGAGCAGAGTGGCACCAGTGCCGCGCTGAGCGCGGGATGTCAGCCTAGTATGGCGCACTATGGCCACGTTCCGCCCGGGATTCGGGGGTGGCAGGTTGCACTGTAGCCACGCCCCGTTTCGTTGTGTTTATGTGGGCGCTAACTTTGAGGGCACGAGGGGCCGCCTGCTAGGAGTCGGCCCACTTCATGGGCGTCTTCTTGATTCCGCCACCTTCTAGCAGCCGGTTGCTTGGACCAGCCGGCCCCAAGAAGGCAGTCCTTTGTCTTTGATGTTTGAGGGGCGTAGCCGGCCCCGATGTCTTGAAATACCATGGGTAGCATATGAGGCTACCCGTAGTCAATTACTCCGACAATAGTCCATGAAGCATGTGGGGCGCCGCAGCTGAAAAGGTGAGGAGCCTCAGTAGCTTCCTACTCCGAGTGATCTGGTTGCTTTGCTTCATCCGTCTTCCGAAGTGCCGACTTCCAGGAACCAGACATGACCAGGCAGACCACCTGGTGATTTCGAAATGTCATGGCGGGAGCCAGGTGGCACGCCAGCCGGGCGCCAGGCTTGCCGCCCGCTGTCCGCATGCCACGCGGTCCTGCTAGCCCACGAGCGCGACGGGATGTCGCTGCAGGCTGGGGCCTGCCACTACCGGGCCTCGACACACGCTTGGATCCGCTGCGCCCGAGGTGGACGGTTGAGATTCGAGGCATGATTAATACTGCGCCGTTTTTGCTTGATAGCGTGGGGTCTTGGGCGCAGTTAATCCCACGATCCCCCACGTTCCTCCCCCTCGGCTCTGCCACTGGGGGCTATAGGTAGGGGGAGGAGGGGGCCGGCAGATGCACGCGCGCCCTCCTCTCCCTTTGCTTTTGCCATCTCAATTCCTCTCCTTCTCTTCTCTGCTGCCGCAACACCCCTTCATCTTGCCGAGGCGCTGCCGCAGCCCGCCGTCGCCGGGCTTCTTCTCGCCGTGGCCTTCTTGCTCCACCGCGGTTTCGCCCGCTTGCCACCGCACCGCGCCTCTGAAGAGCTCCTTCATCCATGGCGCGCTTACGATCCGGCGACTGGGATGGCTCCAATGTCCATGAGGACCACCTCTCTTTCTTTCATCAAACACGGCGGCTGCCCTGGGAGACGAACGTGAAGGTACGTGTCCCCCCCGAGGCGGAAATCTCGCCGATGCAGGAGGACGACAAATACGTCTTCTTCCGGTCCCACTTTCTTCGCGACTTCGGCCTTCCGGCGAGTGGCTTCTTGCGCTCCTTCCTCAATTTCTACCGTGTCCAGCCGCACCACCTCACGCCCAACACGGTGGTGCTGCTGGCCGCCTTCGTCACCATGTGCGAAGGTTACCTCGGCACTCTCCCCACCCTCGAGCTCTGGGGAGAGTGTTTCTACCTCACACTCGGCGCCGCCGCCAAGGGCATGGCGGCTCAGTGCAGAGCCTGCGTGGCCGTGCGGCGTCCGGGTGCCGGGAACCGCTTCCCGCCAGTCTCCCTGTTGCAGTCGGCCAAGCTATGGCAGAAGTCCTATTTCTACGTCAAGAATATACACCCGACGATGGACCACATCAACCTGCCGGCCTACGTGGCCAGCCCACCTGCTGAGCCACGCGCGAACTGGCAGTACAAGCCGAGCACCCTATCGGCCGCCTACTCCGTCGCCCTCGCCCGACAGGCGATGACGGAGTCGGAGGGCCTCAAGGGCTCGGACCTGCTGGCCGCCTACATGGCATGCCAAGTGCTTCCCCTCAAGCCCAGCCGCACATCATCAGTAGCATGAGCGGGCACCAGGACCCGTGCCGAATGTGTACGCAGGAGCTGCCGGACGTGGAGGTGGCCCGGCTGGTCAACTACTTCTCCAACTGCAAGCTGTCAGAGAAGGACTGGCAGTTCAGCAAGCGGCCGTACGACTGCGCACACCTGCCGCCTGCGGTGAGTCTTGTTATCCCTTTCTTCTTTGCTTGTTCGAGTTCTTGCTTTGCCGTCTGATCAGTCCACGATGGAACAGTTCTTCTCGACCCAGTCGGTCGCCGACGCTCTGGAGCCAGGTTACGTGTTCATGCCGGACCGGACGAGAAGTGATGTGGACGACCCCGACTTGGGGGCAGACGCCATGGAGGAGGACGACGCCACGGGTGGCGGTGGTGGAGCAGGCGGCTCTGGAGAAGGAGGCGGCCTCGAGGACTGGCCGGATGACGACGAGGAGGAGAACGAGCCACGCCGCGTGCACGACGCTGACAAGGCGGGCGCGAGCTGTTCAGCCGCGCCGACTACACCAGGCGGCGCGCCGAAGCGCCGAGCCGGCTCGCTGCTTTTTGGCAGCCGGCCGAAGAAGCCCAAGAACACGGCCTCTGCGACCAAGCGGCAGGAGGCCACCGCGAAGGCGGCCTAGTACCAGAAGACCCCGAAGCAGCCCCCGATGGGGTCGGCGTAAGTTCTTCATTTCTCTTGCGTTTTATTTTCTTCTTTCTTGGAAACTCTTTCTAAGTTTCTTCTTATCTTACTTGAACAGGGCCCCTCTCTCTCTTGAGCGGTCCGCCTCTGCTTCAGTGATCGGGGCGGCGGAAGGTTCCGCCAACACCCGCCGCGTGGACCCGCTCACCGACCTTCAGGAGGCGACATAGAGGAATGCGTGGGAGGCCCGCGAGGAGCAGGAGGAGGCGAAAAGGCAAAAGGCGGAGACTGCAAAGGCAGTGTAGGCGGACGCGGATGCAGCGGCCAAGGCCTAAGCCGACGCCGCGGCCAAGGCCCAGGCGGACGTCGCAGCCAAGGCCCAAGTGGACGCAGCCGACAAGGCTTAGGCGGACGCGGACGCCAAGGCACAAGCGGAAGAGGCTGCACGCGGCCGGACTCCGCAACTCATCATCCCTCTACGCGCAGCGCCACCAGCGCCACAGACCCATGCGCCAACTGGAGGAGCCGGCGATGAACAACCGGTCATGGAGAGGGGAGGGGGCGATGCCATCACCTTGGGGGTAGAGGTGCCCCGGCAAGCGCCGTCTACCGAGGCTCATAGCAGTCGGCTTGACGTGCCACTAGCGCCACCGGTCAGTGGCGAGCTGGTAGTGGGGGTGAACTCCTTGGTCCGTCCTCCGGTGCACCGGCGTGCGGCGAAGGCGGCTTCGGCGCCACGGCCACAGGAGATCGGGGATGCAAGCTCGTCGGCCCCTGATGCGGAAGCCACCAGTGCCGCCCCACCAGAGTGGATGCCTAGGGGTGGAACGGGTGTCCTGAACAAGGCTACGCACGACGTTCAAACCCAGCTTCAGTCCCAAGGCACCGCCCTCCAGCAGTACACGAAGGCGTTCTTGTCGATGCGAGCGGTCGTCCGGGTATGCTTCTTGTGCTTTGTTTTTATTCTTGTAATCTTCCATGGGGGTGCGCCAGTGCACCCACTGGGTGTAGCCCCCGAGTTTCGGGCCGGCTGCTGAGCAGGCGGCTCGGAACTTAAAGGTAAGTTCCGAGTGGTAACTTCTTTTCCTTCTGTTATTTTTGTTGCAGGATTACCACAACATCCGCACGACCGCCTTCAACTCCCAGGTCTAGGAGCTGGCCAAGCGGTCCACTGATCTGCCCGAGAGCCGGAGTAAGCACTTCGTGTTTTCTCTCTCTCGCGGGGGCGCGTCAGCGCACCCGCTGGGTGTAGCCCCCGAGATTCGGGCCGACAGCTAAGCAGTCGGGCCGAATCTCCCGGCAACCACTTTTCTTCTTTGTTTATTGTTGATTGTCTTTCTTTCTTGTCTTTGCAGGAGCCAACGCCACATTGCAGCAGCGCGTGGGCGAAGCCCAAACCTCGCTGCGCGCCAAGGAGGAGGAGTGCAGCAAGGCGGCCCAGGAGGACGACCGCCTGGCCAAGGAGCTGGCGGACCAAGCGGGTCATCACAGGGCGGCCCTCCAGAAGGCGAAGGACAACGAGGCCAGCCTCCAGGCCGAGTTCGAGACTGAAAGATCGGCCTGGGCTGAGACGAAGAAAGCGCTGAACGACGGCTAAGGCGAGATCGAAGACATGATCGATGATGAGTTATCTTTTCTTTCTTTCAGCCGCCGACTGTTATATGAGCCGGCTTCTGGCTTCAGACTTCTTCTTTGTGCCTGCGCAAATTTCTCCCCTGGTTATGCCATTCCCGCCAGCCAGGCGATCGAGGCTCGCCACGACGAAAGAAGACAGACTGGTGCAGAAATCGCGCGTAATGCCCCTCAGACCCTCGGCGAGTAGCTTCTCGCCATTCAAGCTCGTCTCTAGCCGGCTCATCGGATGCTCCGCCGTCTGCAACGTGTCGGGGCCCACGTGATCTCTGCCCTCTGGCCAGGCGTCCAAGCTCCGCGCACCCCCGGTCGGACCACCAACTGGTTAGAGGTGGTTGTTGGCCACTTCGAGGCGTGGAAGGGCTCCGCAGCCCGGGTGGGAACACGGCGGGCCTTGGAGTTCGTCAAGGCATGGTATCCTAGGATAAACCTAGCCCAGTTGGCCATGTTCCGACAGGAAGCCAGTGAAGAGTTGGTGGTGGTGGGGCCTGAGCTCACTCAACGCGCGGCGGCGATTGCCGAGTACACCGAGACTGGTGTCTTCCTCCCCGAGCTGGACAAGGAGGGTGCCGAGGTGCCGCCAAACTAGTTCGGGTTGAACCCGAACGATGGTGAATACTCGGTGGAGAAGATCGCCTCCAGTGACGTGCGCAAAGATGGTGAAGACGATGCACCGAATGACGGAGTGGATGGCCAGCCTCAGCTCGATCGAGCCTCGAGAAACGAGCCACGCATGACCGCACCGACTGCCACCGACACTGATCAGGCCGCGACTCGCCAGACGGCCACTCCACCAGTCGGTGCAGCCGACTCCACCAGCCTTCCGGACCCGCCTGCTGCTCCTTTGGCCTAGGCGGCCAGTTTAATCTTATCTTTTCCTGCTTTGTAGTCTCTCGAACAAACTTATTAAATTTGCGCGGTCCCACCCGCTAGGGGTGTATTCAAACTTTGTTGAATGCTGGCCGAGGGCCATTTGCTATGTAAATTAATTCTCGCACGAGTTGTGCTTTGCCGAATACCGACCTGTCTTTATTTTTGTTCTTTTGGCTTTTTCCTTTGTTGCCTTCCCTTGGCTGCCGCCTTGCCAGCCAGACAGCCGCTCCGCAGACTGCGGCTGGGTCAAGTACTTAGCCATTTGGGAGGACAAGTACTTTGGCCGTGTAGAACGTAGCAAGTTAAGTAAGAAGCCGGCCGACCAGCTGTTCAACAACCGGTCGGTGAGGCGAGGAGCCGGCTTGGCCTATGTGAGTGCTTTTGTCGTTAGCCATTTTTCATGTTGGCACCATTTCCTACATTTAAATCTTGCCAGCCGGACAGTCGCTCTGCGAGGTGCGGCTTATGGCAAGAGAGGGCTTAGATGCCGGCACACTACTTGTCCGACTGCAGGTAGTGATACATCTCCAACGTATCTATAATTTTTTATTGTTCCATGCTATTATATTATCTGTTTTAGATGTTTAATGGGCTTTAATATGCTCTTTTATATTATTTTTGGGACTAACCTATTAACCGAAGGCCCAGTGCAAATTGCTACCTTTTTGCCTATTTCAGTGTTTCGCAGAAAAGGAATATCAAATGGAATACAAACGGAACAAAACCTTCGCGAGGATATTTCTTGGAACAAACGCAACCCAGGAGACTTGAAATGGAAGTCTGGAACTCCGCGAGGAAGCCACGAGGCAGGAGGGCGCACCCAGGGGGGTAGGCGTGCCCCCACCCTCGTCGGCTCCTCGCAGCTCCACCGACCTATTTCTTTCACCTATATATACTCTTATACCCTAAAAACATCCAGGGGAGCCACGAAACCACTTTTCCACTGCCTCAACCTTCTGTACCCGTCAGATCCCATCTTGGGGCCGTTTTTGGCGCCCCGAATCGATCACGGAGGGCTTCTACATCAACACCATAGCCTCTCCGATGATGTGTGAGTAGTTTACCATAGACCTTTGGGTCCATAGTTATTATCTAGATGGCTTATTCTCTCTTTTTGGATCTCAATACAAAGTTCTCCTCGATGTTCTTGGAGATCTATTCGATGTAATACTTTTTGCGGTGTGTTTGTCGAGATCCGATGAATTGTGGGTTTATGATCAAGATTATCTATGAACAATATTTGATTCTTCTCTGAATTCTTATATGCATGATATGATATCTTTGCAAGTCTCTTCGAATTATAAGTTTGGTTTGGCCTACTAGATTGATCTTTCTTGTAATGGGAGAAGTGCTTAGCTTTGGGTTCAATCTTGCGGTGTCTGTCCCGTGTGTGAGGGAAGCAAGGCACATATTGTATTGTTGCCATCGAGGATAAAAGATGGGGTTTATATCATATTGCTTGAGTTTATCCCTCTACATCATGTCATCTTGCCTAATGCGTTACTCTGTTCTTATGAACTTAATACTCTAGATGCATGCTGGATAGCGGTTGATGTGTGGAGTAATAGTAGTAGATGCAGAATTGTTTCGGTCTACTTGACATGGACGTGATGCCTATGTTCATGATCATGCCTAGATATTCTCATAACTATGCGCTTTTCTATCAATTGCTCGACAGTAATTTGTTCACCCACCGTAATATATGCTATCATGAGAGAAGCCACTAGTGAAACCTATGGCCCCCCGGTCTACATTACATCATATTAGTTTCCTGTCAACTAGCTATTTCTATCACCGTTTATTTTGCAATCTATACAACAAAAATACCAAACATATTAATCTTATTATCTTTATCAGATCTCACTTTTGCAAGTGGCCGTGAAGGGATTGACAACCCCTTTGTCGCGTTGGTTGCAAGGTTCTTGGTTGTTTGTGCTGGTACTAGGCGACTTGCGTGTAATCTCCTACTGGATTGATACCTTGGTTCTCAAAAGCTGAAGGGAATACTTATGCTTCTTTGCTGCATCACCCTTTCCTCTTCATGGGAAAACCAACGCATGCTCAAGAGGTAGCAAGAAGGATTTCTGGCACCGTTGCCGGGGAGATCTACGCACAAGTCAAGACATACCATGTCACGCCCAATATGCGACCCTATCCAAAAGGAACTCGACGGTCCCACCAAGGATAGACCCGCATATTGAAACGCTTTTGCAAGGTGGATATCATTACATCAACATTACATAATACATAGGAATACATACATAAGGCACAAATGCCACAAGAATACATCAACATCATATACAAGATCAACATCCGACTACGGATGAAACATAAACAGAATCTCAAACGACATCCACCCTGCTAGCCCAGGCTGCCGACCTGGAACTTATCCCCTGATCGAAGAAGCAGAAGAAGAACTCCAACACAAGCAAACATCGCTATCGCGTCATGATCATCACATAACCTGTACCTGCAACTGGTGGTGTAGTAATCTGTGAGCCACGAGGACTCAGCAATCCCATTACCATGGGTATCAAGACTAGCAAAGCTTAATGGGAAAGGAAGGAATAAGTGGTGAGGTTGCAGCAGCGGCTAAGCATATATGGTGGCTAACATACATAAATGAGGCGAGAAGAGAAACAAAGGCGGTCGTCAACTAGTAATGATCAAGAAGTGACCACGAACACCTACTTACGTCGGACATAACCCAAGAAACCGTGTTCTCCTCTCGATCAACCCGAAAAGAGACACTCACGATTACGCTACGGTTGGTGTATTTTAGAAGAGTTTGCTTCAAGTTTACTACAACGGATATTAACAAATTCCCATCGCCACATAACGCGGGCACGGCTCTCGAAAGTTTATACCTGCAGGGTGTCCCAACTTGCCCATGATAAGCTCTCGCGATCAACGAAGGATATTCCTTCTCCCGGGAAGACCCGATCAGTCTCGAATTCGGCTACAAGACATTTCGACAACAATAAAACAAGACCAGCAAAGCCGCCGGATGTGCCGACAAATCCTGATAGGAGCTGCACATATCTCGGTCTCGAGGCACACCGGATGAGCAGGACGTCGGGTTGGCATAAACCCTGATTGCCCGGGGCGCCGGACATCGCTTCGGTTTGGACCAGCACTCGAAGGAGAACTGGCCGGGGGCTAAAATAAAGATGACCCTCGGGCTCCGAAACCCAAGGGAAATAAAAGGGCATATGTGAGGCAAATGGTAAAACCAATGTTGGGCCTTCTTTGGAAAAGTCTTATTCAAAGCGAACTGTCAAGGGGTCCCATAAATCACCCGACCGAGTTAGGGACGCAAAATCCGGGAACATAATACCGATATGACGGAAACTAGGGCGGCAAGAGTGGAACAAAACACCAGGCATAAGGCCGAGCCTTCCACCCTTTACCAAGTATATAGATGCATTAATATGATAAGATATATTGTGATATCCCAACAAGTAAACATGTTCCAACAAGGAACAACATCTCCATGTTCCAACAAGGAACAAACTTCATCTTCACCTGCAACTAACAACGCTATAAGAGGGGCTGAGCAAAGCGGTAACATAGCCAATCAACGGTTTGCTAGGAAGGGTGACAAAAGGTTAGAGGCTGACATGGCAATTTGGGATGACTTGATAAACAGGTAATAGGTAGCGCAACATAGCGAAAGAACGAAGCAACTAGCATAGCAATGATAGTAGTGAGATCCAGGGTAGCGGTCATCTTGCCTGAAATCCATAAGGAAGAAGAACGAGTCCATGAAGAAGATGAGCGGATGAAGCGAACCAAGCGTGAGCGAACGAATCCTCACGGTGCATAGCGAAGCGGGAACTAACAAGAAGAAGCACACAACATAGTAAACACACCACACATAAACAAGGCATGATGCACAACAAGCATGATGCATGACACGGCTACATGAAGCTACTCATGGCAAGAGATGATGCAAACAAGAGCAACACATCAAAGCAAGTTTAAATGAGGCCGGAAACAACATATAACAATTCCGGTAAGTCCTCATATGCAAATTTCGAAATTGGTCCAGATCTGAATAAACCTCATGTTCAAGTTGTTAAACAGCAAGTTAAGATGCACCACGATGATCTACACGAAATTCTAGTCAAGTTACATATAAAGTTCATTAGATTGAGACTCGGCCTAGAAGATATGAGCAAAACAAGTTAAGCATGGCATTGATGCAAAATGCATACAAACATCAAGCAAACACCTCAAAACAAGGATGCAACATGATAATATGAAACTACATGCAAAATCAAGCAAGTTTCATATAGAGCACACTCAAAACGGAGCAACGGTTCAACATATACACACAATACAAGTTATAAGGACAAGCTGTCCAAAACAGCAACTAGGCATATTGCAAGCATCAAAACAACATGCTACAGGACCTCAACAAGAAAAGAAAACGCATGGGCATGATGTACAGGTAAAGCATTACAAAACATGAACACTGAGCTATCTCCAGAAATCACTAGAACATGCTCAAAATGACATGGAAAGATTGCAAATAATAACAGTTTCAGACTTTGGCAGAAATAACATCAGGTTGCAATGTTTAGAGCTATCAAACAATATGTTACAGGAACTTATAATGGCAAACAAAGGCATGGCATGAATCTACTCAAAGCATAGAACAAAAGTCCCTTACTGACCATAAGCCAAAAAGGATCAGAAGATATGATGGCACCCATGTAAACATAGCAAGTTATATTACAGATTCATACATGGCAGGAACAACGATAAGTAGGCATGTTGGTGAGCTTGAAACACTCACCACAGAGCAATACATGGCATGACAAGGCAACTAACAGCAAGAAGACATGGCATAGAAGCTATACATGGCAAGAACAACATCATAGCATGCTTGGATCAACTACAACAACCTTGACAAAATTGAATAACATGTAAACAATCTGCCAGGAACATTTTATAGCAAAAGTAGAGCTCGATTGACTCAAGCTATGGCACTCCATAATTGAAAACAAGGGCATGGATGGATATAGCAAGACATGTAGAACAAAACATCCTTACTGAAGTATCTCAAAATATGCATGGATCTCTCGGTAGCATCAAGTTAACATGGCATCAAAATATCAGCAAAACAGAGCTGAAATCAGCAACATCAGGACACCTAGTTTGCATGCTTGTTCTAGACACCACATAGATCACAAAAATACATGGCATACACCCCTGGAAATATGGCATGGCATATTACAAAACACATGTAGGACTCAAGTCCATAGGATGCACACATCAATCATGGCAAAAATGACAAAAGTGCATGTTCTGTTAAGAAACGGAAACTAACATCACATAGCACTCTTCCAACAGCATTTAGGGCATCAAGATGAGCTCAAATGAAAATGATGCAATGAGATGAGATGATCTACTCATCGAGAAGAACATTTTGACATATTATACGCACAAAACGGAGCCACGATGACAGAGTTATGATGCAACGAAAATGCAACAAAATATCTACAGGCACGGGGACTTAGAGAAAAATAGACCTCGAAGTCAACGCGGGCCCGTGAACCGAGGCGGCTGGCGGATCTCGCCGGATCCGCGGCGCCGGTGGCCGGAGAGGGCCGGGCGGCCGGGAGGAGGCAGCGAGGAGGAGGCGGCGGGCCGGCCGGCCTTGGCGCCGGCGAAGTGGAGGGTCGCCAGGCTGCCAGCGAGGCCGAAGCGGCGGAGGTGGGCGCTGGCGGCGGCGAGGAGATAAGCAGCCTTGCCCAGTGCGGCGGGCAGCGAGGCCTTGGCCTTGAGGCGCGGCGGCGGCGGGCGGCGCTGGCGAAGCGGGCGGCGATATGGCGGCGGTCGAGGGACGGGCGGCGCCGGTGGCGAGCCGAGGCGCGGGCGCTGTGGCGTCTCGAGCGGAGCCTGCCCTGGCCCCTGGCCGGGCGGCGGGCTGGCGGCGGAGGCCACGTGGCGGCAGGATTAGCTCGAAGCGGCGGCGCGATTGCGTCCGGTGGCGGCGGACGTGTCCGGCGAGCGCGGGGACGAATTTTTAGGGTTTCATCCGCGAAAATGGAAGGGGAGGGTCTATATATAGGTAGAGGGAGCTAGGAGAGTCCAAATGAGGTGCGGTTTTCGGCCACGCGATCGTGATCGAACGACCGAGAGCATGGAGGGGAGTTTGCTGGGTTTTGGGCCACTTTGGACGGGGTGTTGGGCTGCAATACAAAAGAGGCTTTTGCGGTTACCCGGTTAACCGTTGGAGTACCAAACGACCTCCAAATGATCCAAAACTTGACAGGCGGTCTACCGGTGCTATACCAAGGCCGCTTGACAAACCTCGGGCCATTCGAGAAAGTTTAATACCCTTTACGAAAAGAGGTAAAAGGCGCGGGAGACATAGGAGTGCGGATTGCAAAAGCGGACAACGGGAAAATGCTCGGATGCATGAGACGAACACGTATGCAAAAGCGATGCACATGATGACATGATAAAAATGCAGATGATGACATGGCAAAGTGCAACACGCAAGCAAATGACATGGCAATGACGGCGAATAACTGGCAGACACCTGGCGCATCGAATCCGGGGTGTTACATACCAAGTACCCATCACAAACTCTTATCCCTTGCATTACATTTTTTGCCATTTGCCTCTTGTTTTCCTCGCCCCCACTTCACCTTTGTCGTTTTATTCGCCCTTTTTCCGTTCATCTCTTTTCACTTGCTTCTTGGTTGCTTGTGTGTTGGATTGATTGTTTGTCACGATGGCTCAACACAATACTAAATTATGTGACTTTTCCAATACCAACAACAATGATTTTATTAGCACTCTGATTGCTCCTATTACCGATGCTGAATCTTGTGAAATTAATGCTGCTTTGTTGAATCTTGTCATGAAAGATCAATTTTCTGGCCTTCCTAGTGAAGATGCCGCTACCCATCTAAACAACTTTGTTGATTTGTGCGATATGCAAAAGAAGAAAGATGTGGACAATGATATAATTAAATTGAAGCTATTTCCGTTTTCTCTTAGAGATCGTGCTAAAATTTGGTTCTCTTCTTTGCCTAAAAATAGTATTGGTTCATGGAATAAGTGCAAAGATGCTTTTATCTCCAAGTATTTTCCTCCCGCTAAGATCATCTCTCTTAGAGATGATATTATGAATTTTAAGCAACTTGATAATGAGCATGTTGCACAAGCTTGAGAGAGGATGCAATTAATGATACGTAATTGCCCTACACATGGTTTGAATTTATGGATGATTATACAAAAAAATTATGCCGGATTGAATTTTGCTTCTAGAAATCTTTTAGATTCGGCCGCGGGAGGCACTTTTATGGAAATCACCTTAGGAGAAGCTACTAAACTCCTATATAATATTATGGTTAATTATTGTCAATGGCACACCGAAAGATCTACTAGTAAAAAGGTGCGTGCGATTGAAAAGATTAATATTTTAAGTGGAAAGATGGATGAACTGATGAAATTGTTTGCTAATAAGAGTGTTTCTTATTATCCTAATGATATACCTTTGTCCACTTTGATTGTGAATAATAATGAATCCATGGATGTGAATTTTTTCGGTAGGAACAATTTTGGTAACAACGCGTATAGAGGAAACTTTAATTCAAGGTCGTTCCCTAGTAATTCCTCGAATAATTATGTTAATTCCTACAACAACTCTTATGGAAATTTTAATAAGATACCCTCTGATTTTGAGACTAGTGTTAAAGAATTTATAAATTCGCAAAAGAATTTCAATGCTCTGCTTGAACAAAAATTGCCTAAGATTGATGAGTTGGCTAGGAACGTGGATAGAATTTCTCTTGATGTTGATTCCTTGAAACTTAGATCTATTCCACCTAAGCATGATATCGATGAGTCTCTCAAAGCCATGAGAATTTCCATTTATGAGTGCAAAGATAGAACCGCTAGGATGCATGCTAAAAAAGATTGCTTTGTGAAAGCGTGTTCTTCTAGTTTTCATGATAATAATGATGAAGATCTAAAAGTGATCGATGTGTCTCCTATTAAATCTTTGTTTTCCAATATGAATCTTGATAAAGATGGGACTGGAGATGAGTCAACTTTAGTTAAAAGGCGTCCCAATGATTCGGAGTTTTTAGATCTTGATGCAAAAATTGATAAAAGTGGGATTGAAGAGGTCAAAACTTTACATAGCAATGAACCTACTACTTTGGATTTCTAGAAATTTAATTATGTGTCGGTGTACTAGAGTAGGGGTACCTAGTATCTCGAACTCGTGCATGGGCAGTCGCAGCACCCCGCGGCAAGGCCTGCCTGGTGACCGCCAAGGTCCTCCATGGTTCCTTTGGAGCCATTCAAGAACAAAATATTTAAGCCAAGGAGACAAGGCCCCGGCAAGAGGAGCTTGCCGGGAAGGCCACTCAAGGCACGAAGAAGACAAGACCCCGGCAAGAGGAGCTTGCCGGGAAGGCTCGTTGAGCGACAAGTGTCCGGACGCGACAAGGATTCAGCCGCGGCAAGGCGCTTGCCACGGCAGGCAACCACTCTTCATCTCGCTCCAGCTCATCCACCAGCGATGTCGCCATGGGACCATTCGGTAGCAGCGTGTCAAGAGGCTGTCTTGCCAGCGGAAGCAATGATGGCAGCGGCCGATAAGACTGCCATCGTGGCAAGCGGTGGCGCTCTGACGGTCCCTCTTGCCTTTGTTTAGGCGACATGGACGGGCATTTAATGCTTTTGTCCCTTGCCGTCAGAGTTAGGTAGAATACACTGTACAAGTAGCTGTACCAACCGCAACTCATTTTCCCATTTTGCCCTTGTCTACGTTGCCACCTGTTGGTGACCCTTGAGCCTATAAAAGGAGGCCCATGCATAGCGTAGGGGGGTTCGGTTCGACTCATTCGAAACCAGAGACACTCACGCTAGGTCTTGTAGCTCTCAGCGCTCCCTAGCAAGAACATAACATAATCAGACAAGCAGCAGTAGGAGTATTATCTCTCCGGAGAGCTCCGAAGCTGGGTAAAACTGCTCGTGTGCTTCGCCTCGATCTGCTCTTCGTGCGACCTCCGCCCCCCACCGAACCGAAAGGGGCTCGGTCCGCCGGTCCCATAGGTGTTCGTGGAGTTCGATCAGCTTCCCGACATCTTTGGCGCGCCCGGTAGAGGCGTCGAGGCTGTGTGAACCTGATCCGGCATTCACACGAGCAACATCTTCATCATCTTCATCAACATGCCACCGAAGAAGAAGGCTTGGCGGCAGCGGAGCAAATCCACGTCGATCCGCCACCACCGGAGCAAGCGGATGGCGGGGTAGACGCCAGCGAAGAATGGGCGTCGGCGAGGAGCTCATGGCGCTGCCAAGTCCGAGGACAAGGCGCGCAGACCTTGGCGTCCGTACGCACCGCGCCCATCTCGAGGCGCGGAACCGACAGCGTCATGGTATTCATAGTACCATCGCTCGTTGGATCAAGACCGAGCTGGAGGATCGCGAGGCCCTCAAGACCAGCGTGCACGCCCGACATCTTGGCTTGGCGAAATACGATCGCTGGGCGGGATGCTCCTCCTTCTAACATAGTTAGAAGTCCGAGCATATCCCGCTCCTCGCACCGTTCGCCATTGCCACCCACCACTCCAGCGATAGCCTTGGCAAGAGCTCAACTTCTTCTAGACTACCCTCCAACAGCCGACAAGGTCGACGAATGGAGGGCCACCATCCAGAGTCTCATCGGCTTTGCCAACGGCGACGCTCCGTGGCAACCAACTACATCGCTGCCGCGGCAAGGCGACAAGGCACGAGCGGTGGCGGCGAAACCTGTGGGGTGCAACCACCATGCACTCTCCCCTAGAAGGCCAAGATCACCAACTCGTCGGATCCACCTCGGCGGCGACTCCACCGCATCGCCGGATCCACGAGCTCGCCGTGATCAACGCCAAGTTCTTCAGAGCGGCAACAAGAAGGCGCTTCGAACTCGCGCCGGCGCCGAGAGAAGCGTGGCGTCAATCCGACCAGCGCTGGGCCCTCTGTCGATATGCATGCGCCCGAGAGAACCAGGCGACTTGCCGTCTGTGATAGGTTGCCCTGCGTTCACTCGTGAGCTGCGGCAAGTCGATGGCCCAGCAAGAAGAATTTCAAGCGGGCGTGCGGAGAAATACGATGGCGGGGCGCATCCGTCGGAGTTCCTCGGCATCTACACCATCGCGGTGCAAGCTGCGGGGGCGAGGCGACAAGATCTCGCCAACTACTTCCCGCTGGTACTCAAGCCCAATGTCGAGATCTGGCTCATGCACTTGCTGGACGGATCCATATCCTCTTAGGCAGATCTATGCCATCAGTTTGTCGGCGCCTTCACGGTGACCACAAGCCTCATGGCCAAGAAGGCGACCTTCATCTGCTCGCCGGAAGGAAGGAGAGTCTCTGCGCAAGTTCATTCAGAGGTTCAACCGTGTACACTACAACATCCCAGATGTCCACCCTGCCGCGGTGATCAGCGCGTTTCATCAGAACGTGCGGAACCGCAGGATGAGGGAGGAGATGGCGATGTGCAAAGTCAAAGATGTCAGTGAGCTGTATGCCCTAGCCGACAAGTGTGCATGTGCTGAGGAAGGGAGGAGACTCCCAGGAGAGAATACAGAAGCAGGATCGGATAGTGAGGAGACCGCCCCGGCGAAGAAGAGCCGGTGACGGAACAACAGAAGGAAGAAGAGCAAAGAGGTACTAGTTGTCGAGCAGTCCAGCAACGGTGGTGCCGCCAAGAAAGCCAAAGTTGGTGGCTCCGGCAAGGAGGTTGCCGCTGGCACCGACTGCCAGCCTGTGGCGGCCGCCGACAAGCAGGACAGCTCCAACAAACAGTACTGCAAGATCCACCGTACCAAGGGCCATGACCTCCAGAGCTGCAAGAATGTCGAGCAGCTTGTTGAACAGCAGAAGGCTGAGTACGAGCGGCGCGACAAGGAGAAGGCCCAGGAAGGTCTTTGGGGAGTTAGCAAGAAGCGACCAGGCGGGGAGGGCCGCGGCAAGGCCAAGCAGCGGCAAGGAGACAGACCTCCCAGCAGTCGCGACAAGGATGAAGACGGCAGCGGCGATGAAGATATGGAAGACGACGAGACCGATGAGCAGGAATTTCAGAAAGCCACAGAGGTCCTCTGCGTTGACGGCGGTGCTTCTCTGCATACCTCACACCGCCAACTCAAGCAATGGATGCGGGAAGTTAATGCAGCGGAACCATCCGTAGAGTCACGCAAGCCTCTGAAATGGTCCAGCACGCCTATCATCTTTGATATTGAGGACCACCCTGATCGCATAACTGCGGTCGGGTGCTTGCCGATGTTGGTCTCACCAACTATCCACAACCTCAAGGTCACCAAGATGCTAGTTGACAGCGGGGCCGGCTTAAACCTGATCTCCTCGCGGTGCTCCGAAACTTCAGATCCACGACGGCGAGCTCGAAGAGGCAGCACGTTCAAGGAATCAATCCGGGAAGGAGCAAGCGAAGGGAAGATCACGTTGCGGTAACATTTGGCAGCGAGCTAAACTTCAGGACTGAGAGGGTCACGTTCGACGTTGCTGATTTTCCATTACCTTACAATGGGATACTCGGCCGTCCAGCGCTCGCCAAGTTCATGGCGGCCTCTCATTATGCATACAACTTGCTCAAGATGCCAGGCCCGATAAGTGTCATTTCTGTCCATGGCGACGAGAAGGATGCTCTTATCTGCGCCGACAAGATCTACCGGGAGGCAGCAGCTGCAACAGATAGCAAATCACTTGCCGCTGAAGCTCCCGGGGGGAAGAAGAAGACCAAGTCCGGCAAGAGCTCTGATGCCCACTCCGGCAAGCGCACCTCCT
Source organism: Aegilops longissima (assembly GCA_021605205.1). NCBI lineage: Eukaryota > Viridiplantae > Streptophyta > Magnoliopsida > Poales > Poaceae > Aegilops > Aegilops longissima. The sequence continues at coordinate 357,152,549 of CM038682.1, forward strand.
CGGAGTGCTGCGCTATCGTCGAGGACGCACCATCGAGCTCCACCGGCAAGTGCAAGAAGACGATGGCAGCTCCACCGAAGACCAAGAAGGTGCCCGCCAAGGAGGACGGCACTGGTGGTACCTTCACCATCAGTGCCACTATAGACCCTAAATAGGAAGGCGCGCTCGTTGCTTTCCTGCGGGCGAACGTCGACGTGTTTGCATGGCAACCGTCTGACATCCCCGGTGTTCCCAGGAAAGTAATTGAGCACCACTTAGTTGTCTGTCCTCATGCGCGGCCCGTCCAGCGAGAAAGTCGAAGCGGCGGTGGGCGCCAAGAATTCATTGCGAAGAGATCAAGAAATTGGAAGCAGCAGGCCTTGTCGGAGGAGTGCTCCATCCTCGTGGTTGGCCAATCCTGTAGTTGTCATAAGGCAAATGGGAAATGGAGACTTTGTATCAACTTCACGGATGTTAATAAAGCTTGTCCCAAAGACCCATTTCCCTTGCCGCGCATCGACAGATTATTAACTCCACGGCTGGATGTGATTTGCTTTCATTTCTTGATGCATACTCGAGGATATCATCAGATCTTCATGGCGAGAAGAGGATGAGGAAAACCGCATTCATCACCCCATGTGGCACATCTTTGTTTTGTACAAGTGCCTTTTGGGCTAAGAATGCTGGTTCAGCGTTTGCAAGAGTAGTCCATGGCGCTTTTGAGCCGCAAATGCACAGAAATGTAGAAGCCTACATGGATGACATAGTGGTCAAAAGCAAGGACAGGCAACTCTGGTTCAAGATTTAGATGAGACCTTTGCAAATCTGCGCAAGATCAACCTCAAGCTCAACCCGAGAAGTGCGTGTTTGGAGTCCCTTCGGCAAGCTTCTCGGGTTCTTAAATGTCTCGGTGGGGAATTGAAGCCAATCCCGACAAGATCAAGGCTATTGAGCAGATTGAAGCACCAAAGCGCGTCAAGGATGTCACGAAGACTTGCGGTTGCGTGGCTGCTCTCGGCGAGGTTTATCTCTGGAGTCTGAACGCAGCCCGCCATTCTTCAAGATTTTGAAAAAGGCAGGTCAATGAAATGGACTCGAAGCGGAGGCTGCGCTGCAGGACTTAAAGAGGTACCTGTCTTCCACTCCAATACTTGTCGCACCTAGGCCACAAGAGAAGTTGCTGCTATATATAGCGGCAACCAATCAAGTGGTTAGTGCTGCATTAGTAGCGGAAGGGAGGCGGATGATGAGCCGGCAACCAAAGCGAGATGCATCCAGCGACAAGCAAGGGGCTTCACCGACGAGCTCTGGTCCCGACAATGATGGATCTGCGCAGGCGTGCGAGAAGATGCAGAAAAGGATGGTGCAGCGTCCAGTCTACTTTGTCAGTTCCCTTCTGCAACGAGCTAGGTCAAGGTATTCTGGTGTGCAGAAATTGCTTTTCGGCCTCCTCATGGCCTCGAGAAAGCTGCGCCATTACTTCCAAGCACATGAGATAACAGTTGTCACTCGCTTTCCCCTGAAGAGAATATTGCAAAATCCAGAAGCAACAGGCAGGATTGTCGAGTGGGCACTGGAATTGTCAAGCTTTGGCCTCAAGTTTGAAAGCACTTCAACTATCCAAAGCAGAGCATTGGTAGAGTTTATAGCAGAATGGACGCCAACGCAAGATGAAGAAATTCAGAGCGAGCATCCCGTCAAGGAAGCAAGCAAAGAATGGCTGATGTACTTTGATGGTGCCTTCTCGCTACAAGGCGTCGGTGCGGCGTCTGCTTGTCGCACCCACGGAGAACACCTCAAGTACATAGTTCAAATGCACTTTCCCAAGGAGCAAGCAACAAACAATACTGCAGAGTATGAAGGTTTGCTTGCGGTCTCGAGATAGCCGTGGACCTTGGGATCAAGAAGCTCATTGTCGGGGGTGACTCGCAGCTTGTCGCCCCGCCAAGTAAACAAAGATTACGAGTCCGTTGATGGAAGCCTCGTTGATGAAGTGAGAAAGCTAGAAGAGCACTTTGGCGGCTGCAGATGGAACATGTTCCAAGAGCTCGAGAATGATATTGCTTGATGGCTTTGTCAAAGTGCGCCGCACTCAAGTTACACAATGGAACCAGGGATTTTTGTGCTCAAGCCGACTCAACCGATATGCGCCATCAACTGGACATAACAAGAAGAGGAAGTTGGTCTCTAGTGACTATTTTCCCGCAGAGCTTCGAAGCCGCCACCAAAAGGTCCCAGGATCAACACCAAGAGTCTTTGAGGAGCGATCTGCTCCGACAAGCCCTAGGGTTTGTTTCGTTGAAGCGGGCGCTCCCGACAAGTCTTGCTCGGCAAGCTTGCGGGGAACATCAAGCTCGGCCGAGCCGCGGTTCTTGCCGTAGAAGCGGATGTTCCGCAGCAACATATGTGCCTTTAGTCCTTGTTGTCGAGCTGCAAGCTCCGGCATGGGCACAACAGATTGTCCATTTCCTTGAGACGGAGAACTTCCGAAGAGCGGAAGAAGCGGAGAGAGTAGCCCGGCAGTCAAGTATGTACCAGTTTGTCGACGACAACGCTGTATGCGAGAAGAAGACTCAGCGGTGTGAAATTGAAGTGTATTCACGGGAAGATGGGCGAAGTTGTTGGCGAGAGATACGGAGGCATATGTGGTCACCACATTGGCGCAAGAGCACTTGCCGGCAAAGCTTTCCGGCAAGGTTTCTTCTGGCCGACAGCCCTCCAGGATGCAACTGCACAAGTAACCAAGTGTGAAGCGTGCCAGTTCCATTCCAAGTAGATACACCAGCCAGCTCAAGCTCTCCAGACGATCCCTTTATCCTGGCCATTTTTGTGCAGGGGCTCGACATTCTTGGCCCCTTTCCCCGAGCTATCGGGGGCTTTGAGTACTTGTACGTCGCAATCGACAAGTTCACAAAGTGGCCGGAAGTGGAAGCAGTGAGGAAGGTGACAGCACAGTCAGCGGTCAAGTTCTTCAGGTCGATTGTTTGCCGTTTTGGAATTCCTAACAGGATCATCACCGACAACGGCACACAATTCATGAGTCGCACCTTCATGCGATCGTCCAAGATCTTGGCGCCAAGGTCTGCTTCGCTTCATTGCTCATCCAGAAGCAGCGGTCAGCGGAAAGGGCAAATCTGAAGTGCTGCGTGGACTCAAGACCAGGACTTTCGATAGGCTGCGCAAGTGCGGAAGAAACTGGATTGAGGAGCTGCGGTGGTTCTTTGGTCGATCGGGGCGACGCCAAATCGAGCCAGCGGCGGACACCTTCGCTCTAGTCTATGGAGCGAGGCAGTTCTCCCCACGGAACTTCGTATCACGGGTCACCTCGAGTACTCGCTTATGATGAGCTTGAGCAAGAGCAGCTGCGACAAGATGACGCTGCTCCTTGAGGAGGACCGTCTTGAGGCTCGCTGTGCGAGCTGCTCGTTACCAGCAAGCTTTGCGCCGCTACCATAGCCGCAAAGTTAATGCGAAGTCTCGAGGAAGGCGACCTTGTTCTTGGCGCGTTCAGTCCGCCAAGAATTCCAACAAGTTGGCCTTGAAGTGGGAAGGCCCTTATCGGGTGAAAGCGAGTCACTAGGCTGGCGCTGTTCGCGCTTGAGACCGAAGATGGCATTCGGTGAGCAACTCTGGAACATTGAACATCTTCGTAAGTTTTACCCGTAGGGCGCGGTTCTTTGGAACCTGTTCGGCAAACCACCTTTTATACAAGTCTTGCCGATGTTGCATGTAATCCTTTGTACAAAGCGGGCGAAGACCACATGCATAAGTAAAGCTCATGTGTTGCGCAAAACTTGTCAATTTCATGCTTTCATCATCATTTTGCATGTGTTATCTGACATTTTGTGCAGCATCCACACCCGGTTAGCAACAACGAGCCACTAGGCTCCATAACTATTTTCTCTTCTTTCTCTTTCTCAAAGAAAGGAAGGTTCCTTAAGCCCACAAGTTAGCGGGAAGGAGAAGATAATGGTGTGGGCATGGCGTCGCTCGAGGAAGTGTCGCCTTACCGGGAAGCAAGCGACAGAAAAGCTAAGTTGCCAAAGTTTGAGCAATCAGTTTTAAATTTTAAGTTATCTTCCTCGAGCGATAGTACTTTGTATGGAAAACCTGTCTGGCGGAGGAACCAACTCGTAGCTAGTTGCGCCCTTACTTTGTTTGAGTCCGCTCAACAACTTAAGTGAGCTGCAACTAGTTGCGACAAGGTTGCTTGTCGAGCGGCACCGCCTTGACAGGCTCTTGACGTTCCTTTTCGGCCTTCATGACAAAGGTACCAGCGCCGACAAGTTCCCTAAAGCATAGGGCACAAACATACTAAGGAAGGAATCAAGTAAATGAAATAACATTGCAATCATTGCCTAAGATAGAGTTATATTACAAAATAGCTTGTCGCAGATCTAATAAACTGTTCTCCTAAACATGATCAGCAGCGACAAGGCAAAGATAAAATTGGCGGCCTAGTCTACGCGGTCGCCATCAACCCGCTTGATCTTGCCCACCTTGTCCACAATGGGTGCGACAAGGGCTTTGAGCGCCTCCACATCGGCATCTGGCGGCAAGGATCTGAGGACGCCGTTGAGGTTGAGGCCTGGATTTCGGAAGGCCACCTTCATCAACACCTTACGGAGAGCTCCCAGCGCAGATCTGGCGTGATTCCTCGGCCAGCTGCTTTGGGATCTCTTCCGGAGGCTGGAGAGCCGTCACCGCCCTTGAGAACAGCTGAGCTTGGCGCTGGGTTGGGCGCTCGTCGGAGGAGTACCGAGATCCACCATCCCCAGCTCCGTCGGCTCCTTGTCGATGGCGGCGGCGATATTCACAAGACCTTGATCCGGTGCTCCACGTTCTCCTGAAGGTGCTCTGGCGGTAGTAGCACTCGCCGGCAGCTCCTCGTTGGCCTTGATCCTCTCCAACAAGCCCACCTCCGCTCCTTGGCACCGTCCAGCGTACGCATCAAGGTGGTCAGCTTCAGCTCAAGATCTGCTTTGGAGTCCTTGGCGGCGCTGAGCTCCTTGCTCCTCTCGGCGAGGCGGCCTGCAGCTCGCCAAGAGTGTAGGCGTCCTTCTCGCGCTCGTGCTTGAGTGCAGCAAGCTCCTCGCCCGCTCTTGGAGGCGGCCTCCAGCTGCGTCACCTTTGTCTCCAACTCTTTCTTGGCGGCCTCGGCAGCTGCGGCGGCATCCTTTGCTTCCTTAAGAGCCCCGCCAAGTGACTCCTCGCGCGCGACAAGCTCCTCCTCGTGGCTGTCGAGGTTGATCTTCCGTTGCGCCAGCTCGCCCTCCTGCGCGGATAGCTTCTCGGCAGCGAGCCTCTGCTGCTCTTCAACCTCTGCCTTCTCGAGGATGAAGGCTTTGCGCGCCTCAACAACTTGCTCCCGCTCCTCTGCCAAGGACCGGAGAGCTTCCTGATTGATTCCCCGGAGCTCCTCCGCGCGCTTCTCTATGTCTGCTCCCGCCTTCGCGACAAGCGCTTCCCGGGATTCCAGTTTGGCTTGTCGGGCGCGGTAGAGCGACAGCAGCTTCTTCAGCAGATGCTCCTCCTTAGACTCGCCGCTGCTGCTGCTTGGCGCGTCAACCAGTGACAGCCCAGCGGAGGCGAGTAGCTCTTCATCAAAGGTCTCACCTTCCACCGGCGCCCTGGAGCTCGATGCCCAGGGGAGCTTGATGAAGACGCCGTCGCCGGCCTTCAGATAGGCGACGGGCTGGGGCTCTTCGGAGCCTGACGCTGCACCGGTGGCGGAGGGATCGGTGGTCGGCGTAGCGCCTGGCGCTCCTGCGGCCTCAGGGTCGTCAATGCGATCGCCAGACCCCTCGCTAGCCTTTGCGGCGGCAGCCTTGGCGGCCTCTTCGCCGGCGGACCCATCGGCGCAAGCCTCTTCCTCCATGGTGGCGACGTCGACAGTGTTGCCGCGCGCGCCCTCCTCGCCGGCGACCTCAGTCTCCATCGGCTCTGCGGCGGATGGATCTAAGGACCAGAGAAAGAAAGAACAGTCAAACAAATGTTCAAAAAGAAAATCAAAAGAAGAAGAACCCAAGGGAAATTTTCGGTCAAAGGGATTACCTGCGATGGGATCTGCAGCCATGGTCTCGACCACCGGAGGATCACTGGTGCTGTCCCTCGCCGGAGAAGTCTTCCTTGTTGGGGAACGCTCCCTTGCCGGGGAATTCTCCCTTGGCGACGTAGTCGAAGCAGATGGAATTTCGGGAGCGACTTCCGGGCACTCCTGATGAGGCTGCTCTGCTCCTACACAGACCGACAATCAGATATCAAAGAAGGAGCACCCATGCACGCCTAATGAAGAAATAAACCATATACTTCTGCTGGGGGCTGTCTTTGGGGCTGCTTTGAGGAAGGGTTGCGGGTCCGGCAAGGGGTCTCAGAGCGCCTCCTGTTGCCACAGGGGATCGTCTTCGATGACAACCACGGGGTCTTAGCTCTCTTCGACGCTCTGGGCCAGCGTCTGAAAAGGAAAGAGTTCAGAATGAAGCAAATCAGATACAAGGCAAGCGACAAAATTGAAGAAATACAAGCACAGCATAGAATCTTACTCTTCTTCTTCTTCCTCGTCGGAGCTGGAGCGGAGAGATCAAATTCGGTTCGCCTCCGGTGCGAAGAGGCGGAGAGTAGGTTCTCTGGACCGCTTGGCGGGGTGGCAGCGGTGGCTGAGAGGATCCGCCTCGGTTATTGCAGCGGTGTGGGGTGCTCCCAGCACTTGATGCTTACTTGATGTGATGGGAAGCGTCGCAGCAGCCTTCTGCGGCTGTTGGCCCGTCTGCCGCCCCGTCTCGTCCCCGGTCTTGCGGAGACGCCTCCTTGGTGGAGCCGGGGGCTCCGGTTGCGGCAGGCTGCTAGATGGTGGGGAGGAAGCGCCCTCGGCGGGTTCGTTCGACTCGGCCTCGGGTTCAGCAAGCTCCTCCTCGCCGGCAAACTCCCTTCGCTCGGCAAGGCTTGCCGCCTCTGCTGCATCTGCCTCTTCCACGGTGAACCCGAATTCGCCAGCGGCAGCAGCTGCCGCCGCCTCCTCCAGCCTGGTGGCGATGCGCTGCATCTCGTCGTCGGTGGTGTCGCGGGTGAGCCTCTTCTGCTCGTCGGGGCGGATCGGCATTTCTTCCAAGCTGTCGAAGAACTGCCGCGACGGCGTCGTCATGAGCTCTTGCCAGGTTGGAGCGATCCCATGCGAATCGCTGGCGGCATCATGGCGCGGAGGCGGTCGGCGAAGAATTGTTGCACAATGGGGCGACTCCCTCGGCAACCTAAACCACTCGGGGTGATCGGGGTCATGCTTGAACAACTCCAGGAGCATTGCGTCCAACTCCAAGACGGTGAAATTCTAGTTGAGGCCGGGCGCAGCCTCATGATGTCCGCCGCATTTTGGAACTCCCAAGCAGGTCTCCTCCTCTCCTGCAAGGGAAGCGTCTGTGGCGAAAGAAATCTGCGCCAACAGCGCCTACGGTGAGTTCGGCAAGCCTGAGGCGCAAGATCCGGGTCACAACAATCTTCAACCTAGCATCCTCCGGCGCCAAGTTGCTCGAATCGTTGCCGCGCACTATGGGAGTTTGGCGTTGGGCAGTGAAGGGCTGTGGGTTCTCCTCAATGATCCAACACCAATCGGCTCTCCCTCCTCCCACTTGCTGCGGAGCTCTCCTTCCAGATAGGCTTCTTTCTTGCCGATCCACGGAGATCCAAGCAATCCCTCCAGCAAGTGGTTCTCCTCTCTCGGCGCAGGGCATGAAGAAGTGGCGGAAGAGGGCTACGTTTGGGTGGACTCGACAAAGTTTTCGCAAGGTGTGCGAAAACTGCCATGGTCGAGACAGCATTGGGGGTGAAATCAAGGAGGCGAAGCCCGTAGGTGTTCATGATATCGCGAAGAATTCAGAGAAGGGTGGGCAGAGCCCGCAATAGAAGAAGAGCGCGAAGAAGGGGTACCCGCTCGGAACCAATTCTGATGCGGCGGCTGAGAGTACCTTCGTGCGCGGATGCGCTCGCGTCTCCGTCGACCAGAAGAGGTAGTAGCCCTCCCTCAGCTCCTTTGCGTCGAGCTTGGGGAGACGGCCCGCTCCTTCGCAGCGCCCATGAGCCGCTGCGCCTCGGCGACTTCACGCCCTTCCCTTGTCGGCTTTCGAACCATGGTGGAGGTGGTGGAGGAGACCGACGGCGTTGATGGCGCTGGTGGCGATGGGGGGCGGAGCGCTGCTCTCTTCAGACTAGAGAAGAAGGGGGGAGCGGCGGTGGTTTTCGAGATGAGACAGCAAATGGCGAGGTGGGCAACCTGCCCCTGTTTCCCCTGTTTATAAGGAGGGAGAGGGGGCGGACGTTCCGCTTTTCCAAATAAAGAACCCCCCACGATCTCCCCCACGACGCCACGTTCGACGCGTGCTGTTCGTGGGAGACGTGGTGGGTCCAGAGCAAGTTACGGCGTGATCCAGGCCGCGCGTGCCCGTGCACTGTTTTGGGCCTGGCCCAACAGCGCTCGGCACCGTGTGTGGCCCAGGCCCGGGGGCTCCTGTCGGTGTACTAGAGTAGGGGTACCCTAGTATCCCGAACTTCGTGCCGCGAGCGATCGCAGCACCCAGCGGCAAGGCCTGCTGGTGACCGCCAAGGTCCTCCATGGTTCCTTTGGAGCCATTCAAGAACAAAATATTTAAGCCAAGGAGACAAGGCCCGGCAAGAGGAGCTTGCCGGAAGGCCACTCAAGGCACGAAGAAGACAAGACCCCGGCAAGAGGAGCTTGCCGGGAAGGCTCATTGAGCGACAAGCGTCCGGACGCGACAAGGATTCAGCCGCGGCAAGGCGCTTGCCACGGCAGGCAACCACTCTTCATCTCCGCTCCAGCTCATCCACCAGCGTGTCACCATGGGACCATTCGGTAGCGTGTCAAGAGGTTGTGCAGCCGGCGGAGAGCAGCGATGGCGGCGGCCGACAAGACTGCCATCGTGGCAAGCGGTGGCGCTCTGACGGTCCCTGTTGCCTTTGTTTAGGCGACATGGGCCGGGCATTTAATGCTTTGTCCCTTGCCGTCGAGTTAGGTAGAATACTTTGTACAAAGTAGCTGTACCAACCGCAACTCATTTTCCTATTTTGCCCTTGTCTCGTTGCCACTGTTGGTGACCCCTTGAGCCTATAAAGGAGGCCCATGCATAGCGTGGGGGGTTCGGTTCGACTCATTCGAAACCGAGACACTCACGCTAGGTCTTGTAGCTCTCGGTAGCTCCATAGCAAGAACTTAACATAATCGGACAAGCAGCGGTAGGAGTATTATCTCTCGGAGAGCTCGAAGCTGGGTAAAACTGCTCGTGTTAGCCGCCTCGATCTGCTCTTCGTGCGACCTCCGCCCCCACCGAACCGAAAGGGGCTCGGTCCGCCGGTCCCATAGGTGTTCGTGGGTTACGATCAGCTTCCCCGACATTATGATAATTGTTCTTTGATAGATTGTATTTCCTTGTTGCAATCCGTGTTAAATTCACCTCATGCTTACGATCAAAATAAAGCTTTCACTAAACACATCGTTGATTCTTTAATGCAATCTTATGAAGAAAATCTTGAATTAGAAGTTTCTATCCCTAGAAAACTTTATGATGAGTGGGAACCTACTATTAAATTAAGATTAAAGATCATGAATGCTATGCTTTATGTGATTTGGGCGCTAGTGTTTCCACGATTCCAAAAACTTTGTGTGATGTGTTAGGCTTCCGTGAATTTGATGATTGTTCTTTAAATTTGCATCTTGAGGATTCCACCATTAGGAAATCTATGGGACGGATTAATGATGTTCTTATTGTTGCAAATAGGAATTATGTGCCCGTAGATTTCATTGTTCTTGATATAGAATGCAATGCTACATGTCCTATTATTCTTGGTAGACCTTTGCTTAGAACGATTGGTGCAATTATTGATATGAAAGAAGGAAATATTAGATTCCAATTTCCATTAAGGAAAGGCATGGAACACTTTCGTAGTAAGAAAATTAAATTAACTTATGAGTATATTATGAGATCCACTTATGGATTGCATACCAAAGATGACAACACCTAGATCTATTCTTGTTTTTATGCCTAGCTAGGGGCGTTAAATGATAGCGCTTGTTGGGAGGCAACCCAATTTTATTTTTGTTCCTTTATTTTAGTTCCTGTTTAGTGATAAATAATTCATCTAGCCTCTGGTTAGATTTGGTTTTATGTTTTAATTAGTGTTTGTGCCTAGTAAAACCTATAGGATCTTCTTGGGTGATAATTATTTGATCTTGCTGAAAAACACAGAACCTTTCTGCTCATGAAAACAATTGCTAAAAATCACCAGAAAGTGATAAAATACTGATTCCAATTGCATTAGATCAATAAACAAATTATCTAGGTCTTCCTATTTTTGAAGAATTTTTGGAGTAACAGAAGTATGCTTTTGATACAGATTACTACAGACTGTTCTGTTTTTGACAGATTCTATTTTTCGTGTGTTGTTTGCTTATTTTGCTGAATCTATGGATAGTATCGGGGGTATGAACCATAGAGAAGTTGGAATACAGTAGGTTTAACACAAATATAAATAAATAATGAGTTCATTACAGTATATTAATGTGGTGATTTGTTTTCTTATACTAACGGAGCTCATGAGATTTTCTGTTGAGTTTTGTGTTGTGAAGTTTTCAAGTTTTTGGGTAAAGATTTGATGGATTTTGGAATAAGGAGTGGCAAGAGCCTAATCTTGGGGATGCCCAAGGCACCCCAAGGTAAAATTCGAGGACAACCAAAAGCCTAAGCTTGGGGATACCCCGGAAGGCATCCCCTCTTTCGTCTTCGTCTATCGGTAACTTTACTTGAGGCTATATTTTTATTCACCACATGATATGTGTTTTTCTTGGAGCGTCTTGTATGATTTGAGTCTTTGCTTTTTATTTTACCATAACCATCCTTGCTGTACACACCTTTCGGAGAGACACACATGAATCGTAATTTATTAGAATACTCTATGTGCTTCACTTATATCTTTTGAGCTAGATAATTTTGCTCTAGTGCTTCACTTATATCTTTTAGAGCACGGTGGTGGTTTTATTTTATAGAAATTATTGATCTGTCATGCTTCACTTATATTATTTTGAGAGTCTTTTAGAACAGCATGGTAATTTGCTTTGGCTATAAAATTAGTCCTAATATGATGAGTATCCAAGATGGGTATAATAAAAACTCCATATAGAGTGCATTGAATACTATGAGAAGTTTGTTACTTGATGATTGTTTTGAGATATAAAGATGGTAATATTAGAGTCGTGCTAGTTGAGTAATTGTGAATTTGAGAAATAGTTGTGTTGTAGTTTGCAAGTCCCGTAGCATGCACGTATGGTAAACGTTGTGTGACAAATTTGAAGCATGAGGTGTTTCTTTGAATGTCCTCCTTATGAGTGGCGGTCGGGGACGAGCGATGGTCTTTTCCTACCAATCTATCCCCCTACGAACATGCGCGTAGTGCTTGGTTTTTGATGACTTGTAGATTTTTGCAATAAGTATGTGAGTTCTTTATGACTAATATTGAGTCCATGGATTATACGCACTCTCACCTTCCATCATTGCTAGCCTCTTCGGTACCGTGCATTGCCCTTTCTCACCTTGAGAGTTGGTGAAAATTTTGCCGGTGCATCCAAACCCCGTGATATGATACGCTCTATCACACATAAACCCCCTTATATCTTCCTCAAAACAGCCATCATACCTACCTATTATGACATTTCCATAGCCATTCCGAGATATATTGCCATGCAACTTTCCACCGTTCCGTTTATTATGACACACTTCATCATTGTCATATTGATTTGCATGACCATGTAGTTGACATCGTATTCGTGGCAAAGCCACCATGCATAATATTTCATACATGTCACTCTTGATTCATTGCCCATCCCGGTACACCGCCGGAGGCATTCATATAGAGTCATATTTTGTTCTAGTATCGAGTTGTAATCATTGAGTTGTAAATAGATAGAAGTGTAATGATCATAATTATTAGAGCATTGTCACGTGAAAAAAGGAAGAAGAAAGGCCAAAAAAGAGAAAGGCCAAATAAAAAAAGGAAGGCCCAAAAAAAGAAGGGACAATGCTACTATCCTTTTTCCACACTTGTGCTTCAAAGTAGCACCATGATCTTCATGATAGAGAGTCTCTTATTTTGTCACTTTCATATACTAGTTGGAATTTTTCATTATAGATCATTTGGCTTGTATATTCCAACAATGGGCTTCCTCAAATGCGCACACCCACTTAGTTTCTTTTGTTGAGCTTTCATACATCTATAGCTCTAGTGCATCTGTTGCATGGCAATCCCTACTCCTTGCATTGACATCAATTGATGGGCATCTTCATAGCCCATTGATTAGCCGCGTCAATGTGAGACTTTCTCCTTTTTTGTCTTCTCCACACAACCCCCACCATCATATTCTATTCCACCCATAGTGCTATGTCCATGGCTCACGCTCATGTATTGCATGAAAGTTGAAAAAGTTTGAGAATACTAAAGTATGAAACAATTGCTTGGCTTGTCATCGGGGTTGTGCAAGGTGAGAGCATTTTGTGTGACAAAAATGAAACATGGCTTAACTATATGATTTTGTAGGGATGAGCTTTCTTTGGCCATGTTATTTTGAGAAGACATAATTGCTTAGTTGTATGCTTGAAGTATTATTATTTTTATGTCAATATTAAACTTTTGTCTTGAATCTTTCGGATCAGAATATTCATGCCACAATAAATAAAATTACATTGAAAATTATGCTAGGTAGCATTACACATCAAAAATTCTGTTTTTATCATTTACCTACTCGAGGACGAGCAGGAATTAAGCTTGGGGATGCTTGATATGTCTCCAACGTATCTATAATTTTTTATTGTTCCATGCTATTATATTATATGTTTTGGATGTTTAATGGGCTTTAATATGCTCTTTTATATTATTTTTGGGACTAACCTATTAACCAAAGGCCCAGTGCAAATTGTTGTTTTTTTTGCCTATTTCGGTGTTTCGGAGAAAAGGAATATCAAACGGAACGAAACCTTCGCGAGGATCTTTCTTGGAACAAACGCAACCCAGGAGACTTGGAGTGGAAGTATGGAACTCTGCGAGGAAGCCACGAGGCAGGAGGGCGCGCCCAATGGGGTAGGCGCGCCGCCCAACCTCGTGGGCCCCTCGCAGCTCCACCGACCTATCTCTTTCGCCTATATATACTCTTATCCCCTGAAAACATCCAGGGGAGCCGCGAAACCACTTTTCCACCGCCGCAACCTTATGTACCCGTGAGATCCCATCTTGGGGCCTTTTCCGGCGCTCCATCGGAGGGGGAATCGATCACGGAGAGCTTCTACATCAACACCATAGCCTCTCCGATGATGTGTGAGTAGTTTACCATAGACCTTCGGCTCCATATTTATTAGCCAGATGGCTTCTTCTCTCTTTTTGGATCTCAATACAATGTTCTCCTCGATGTTCTTGAAGATCTATTCGATGTAATACTTTTTGCGGTGTGTTTGTCGAGATCCGATGAATTATGGGTTTATGATCAAGATTATCTATGAACAATATTTGATTCTTCTCTGAATTCTTATATGCATGATTTGATTTCTTTGCAAGTCTCTTTGAATTATCAGTTTGGTTTGGCCTACTAGATTGATCTTTATTGCAATGGGAGAAGTGCTTAGCTTTGGGTTCAATCTTGCGGTGTCCTTTCCCAGTGACAGCAGGGGCAGCAAGGCATGTATTGTATTGTTGACATCGAGGATAAAAAGATGGGGTTTATATCATATTGCTTGAGTTTATCCCTCTTCATCATGTCATCTTGCCTAATGTGTTACTCTGTTCTTATGAACTTAATACTCTAGATGCATGCCGGATTGCGGTTGATGTGTGGAGTAATAGTAGTAGATGAAGAATCGTTTCAGTCTACTTGACACGGACGTGATGCCTATGTTCATGATCATGCCTAGATATTCTCATAACTATGCGCTTTTCTATCAATTGCTCGGCAGTAATTTGTTCACCCACCGTAATATACGCTATCATGAGAGAACCCACTAGTGAAACCCTGTGGCCCCCGGGTCTACTTTACATCATATTAGTTTCCTGTCAACTAGCTATTTCTATCGCCGTTTATTTTGCAATCTTTACTTTTCAGTCTATACAACAAAAATACCAAAAATATTTATCTTATTATCTTTATCAGATCTGACTTTTGCAAGTGGCCGTGAAGGGATTGACAACCCCTTTATCACGTTGGTTGCAAGGTTCTTCATTGTTTGTGCAGGTAATAGGTGACTTGCGTGTAATCTCCTACTGGATTGATACCTTAGTTCTCAAAAACTGAGGGGAATACTTATGCTACTTTGCTGCATCACCCTTTCCTCTTCAAGGGAAAACCAACACATGCTCAAGAGGTAGCAGGTAGCACTGACATAGTACAAGGCGGCAAGCCCCCGGGCCTGTCGGATTTCTGGTTCCGGCAGACCCTCTAGGTTCAAACACTGGGGTGCGCGCGGAGATTTCACCCTCTACCTTCCTGTGCCTCGCCGCCTCGCTAAGATCTAAGCTATGAAAGGAACAACACAAGAGACACGGGGTTTATACTAGTTCGGGCCACCATTGTGGTGCCCCCCTTCCGGCCAAGAAGCATTCCCCCCCGGGGCCCTTTGGTTGCCCCCCAAGTTCCCCCCCCTTTTGGGCGCCCTCCCCCAATTATTTTCCTTGGCGCTTCCCTATTGTAAAGGCTCTGCTGCCCTCGGGGCCTTGTGCCCTTTTTCCCTTCCCCCCGGGATCTGGTTCCCGCCCGCTTGGCTTTTGGCATGCCCCCCCAGAACCGGGCGGACAGGCCGGGACTGGGATGTAATGGGGCCTCCACCCCGGGGTTTTCCCCAAGGCCGCCCTGGCAAATTGGTCCCCCCAAGGGATCCAATTTCTTGGGGATGGGCCGGTCTGCCCCGACCTTTGGGGCCCAGCTCCCAATTTACACGGGGGCCCCTTTTTTCCTTCATGTGGAGGCCCCGACCCTACTTGGCCAAATCTCTCCCAAATCTTTGTGTGGGAGGGTAGCAAATGGGCGCTCCGGCCTTTTCCTTGAGGGAGGGACAGGCTGGGCCATGCCTTTAATGGGGGGGCCCCCGGGGGCTCCCCCCGGCCCCGGCGGCGGGGTTTGGGCGACCCGGCAAAGGGGAGAAGAGGGAGCGGGGCCGCCGGGAACCCAGGGGAGTGGGGCGCCCCTCCTGGGCGGCACCCTTCCCCCTTGCCCGGGATGGCCAAGGTGGGGGCCGGCCCCTTGCCCGAAAGGATGGGGGGCGGTCCCACGGTCTGCCCGGAAAATTTGGGCGTGCCCCTGTCCGGGCCTTTGAGGCGACCCTGGGCCCGGGCTTAATTGGCAGGGCTGGCTTGGGCGGACCGAAAGGCTTGACTTGTTTTTCCACCTTTGCCCGGGAGGGAGGCCCCGGCAAAGGGCGGGAATGAAGGGCTCGGGCCCGTCAGGGGGCCTCCCCAAGGAAAGGGAAGGGCCCGGGCCTCTCCCGGATCCCGGAGGTGGTGGGTGGTCACCGGCCCCGGCAAGCACCTGAGGGTCCTTGGGCCCCCGGGCCCTTTGGGGCGCAGGGTCGGGTCATCAGTTCCCCCTTTCCTTCCCAAACTTTTTATCCCCTTTTGGGTTTCTTTTTGGGTTTGGGCGGGCGGGGGGGCCCCGGGTCGGCCGGGGGGCCCTTTGGGAGCCGGCCTTCCCCGGTTCACCTCGGGCGGGGGGGGGGCCCCCAAGGAAGGCTCTATGCCGCCTTGGGGGGGAGCGGGTTTGCGGTTTTAATGGCTCCCCCCCCAACTTCCAAGGGGCCCCCCCCGGAAAGGGGGCTGAAGGAGGCTCCGCAAGCCGGGGCTGCCGGTGTAGCTGGGTCTTGGGGGGGTTGGGGCGAAAATGGGTTCGGGTTTCTTGCGGAAACGGGCCCCCGGAGAGGAGGTAACTCGCCCTTTTGAGGGCTTCGGGGGGGAAAAAGCTGGCGGGCCGGGACACCCCAAGGCCCCTTCGCCCGGGAAGAGCAGGCCTTGGGCCTGGTAGGCGGCCGTTCTGTCTTTGGCGGGTTTCCCCATTGCGAAAGGTCGACCTGGAAATTTTGGGCGGGGCCCGGTTGGGGGCCCCCTTTTGGGGCCGGGGCGGGGGCCCCGGGCCCACACCCCAAGCGGCCTCGGGTCCGGCTCCGGGAACCTTGGCTGGTGGCCGAATGCCGTTGGGCCGCATTCCTAACTTACTGCCTCGGGGCGAACTGCGTTTGGGCATAACGGGACGTTAAATTTCTTTTGAACCTTGAAGGGTTTTCCCCTCTTGCAGTTCCGCCTGAAACAGGCCCAAAACCTCGGCCGGCCCGGTTCCCGGAAACGGGCCGGCCGGGTGGGGGCCTGACGTTGGCTCGGGCGGTCAAGGTCCCCGGCTAACCGTGGGGGTGAAGTGGGAACAAATTTCTTGGGGGGCCTCCTCCCCCTTCCTTTGCTGGGGGGGGCTCTTTAGGCCTAGGCCGGCCAACCCCGGGCCAGCCAAGGGCCTTCTACCTTGGCTCGTCGGGGAGGCCCCAACCCCAAAGGAGGGGGGTGAGTGGGTGAACTACCATCCCGTGCCCAGCCCCCGGGCACCCCAGGCGTTGTCGGACAGGTGGGCTCCCTGAGGTTGTCGGCGGGGACCCTGAATCCCGCCGGGCCCCTTCCTATTGGTCGGGAAGCCGCCCCGGCGGGCTGGCGGTGGGCTGGGCTTCCCAGGGTGGGCCCCCCGGGGACCCCGGCGTTGCCCATAGCCGGGACCCTGGGCTCGGGGTGCGGGGCACCCTGAAAACCGGGGCCCTGCCGGGTTTTGGGCTGCCTTCTTGGTGTTCCCAGTTTGGAGATGGGCTCACATCCTGGGGCCCTCGGGGGCCACTTGGGCCCGCCGGGGTGGCGGCGGGAGGGGGGGGGGAGCCAGGCGGAGCTCAGGGCCCTTTATGCGGCGGCTGGGAAGAAGGGGTGCGGGACGGCTAAAAAAAAGTGGGTTGGATCCAAAAAAATCATGGGTGGGGGCCCCGGGACGGGAATAGCCGGGGGCCCAAAAAGGGCAAGCGAAAGAAAGGGATACCGCGGGGCCAACGACAGAATAGAACCCCGGGCGCCGGTAAATGAAACGGGGTGATGAAATTTGGGGGGGGGTTTAAGTGGGGCGGGGGTGGAAGCCGCTTCGGCCCCGGCCGGGGCCTCGGGAGGCCCCCGGGGGTGGGGGCCCCTTGGAACTATCTCCCGGGACCTCCCTCCCGACCTCAGGAGCTCCTCTGGCCGGGTGCTCTGGCGCGTTCGGGGCCCTGGGCACCCGGGCTGGGGGGGGCCCGGGGGTGGGCCGCGCCTGAGGGGCCGGTTGACCTGGTATCCCAAGCGGGCCACCACCTTCTGGTGGGGGCTGGGGGTAGCGCGGCCCCCCCCTCCTCCTCCTCATTGGGTCCGAGGGGGCCCCCCTTTGTTCCTTTTTTAAGGCCTCGGGGCCCCGGTCCCGGCCCGGGGGGGGGTCGGGCCCCCGGGGCCCGAGGGGGGGGCGCCCCCTTTAGGGGGCCCCGGGGCCGGGACCACGAGGGCCTGCCTCCACGAGGCCGGGCTGGCGATGTCTTCTTTTTCTTGGGAGCGGTCTCAGGGGCCTCACGCTCCTGCCCGATCTGGGTCTTCAAGTGATGCAGCTTGAAAGGCTCGCTCCAGGGGAGCACTGCTGCGTCTCTCTCTTCACAAGGCACCGTGATGACTCCGCCCTTCTTCTGGCATCTTGAGAAGGCGTTGTAGCCATGATGAGTCGACCATGAACTAGACAGCGAGTGGGTACCCGGGATGGCATTGTATGGCAGGCGAATGTGGGCGACATCGGAATCGATGAGCTCGGTCACCGGTAGTGTCCTTGCCCGCCCAGTGACGAGGCGGACCTGCCAATCAGAATCGTGGAGCCATCGGTGACTCGGAGAAAAGCTTAGTTGGCTGAAGTTGATTATGAGCACTTGGAGATTGTTGAATCTCTCTGAGACGGGACGTTGAGCCTGCTCCGCCATCGATGAGGTCTGGTGACTTGCATGTTCTGGCGATGATTGAGGAGCAGGCATCGGGAGGACTGGTAATGTGTACGCTCGCTTGAGCTGATCCATAGGCTGAAATTTGAGCGTGATGGCGCATCTTGACCACAGAGGAGCGCGTGGCCTTGAGCTTAGGGAGGACTGCATTCACTTCCGCAGGTGAGCCCTTGAAGATCGTTGAGAAGCTGGGGCTTGAGCTCCGCCCAGGATGCAAGCGATCAGCGTGGCTCTGGAAGCCCTCGGCCCCTCGTCTGATGATGGTCCTCGTTTCTCCTTGGCTGCGCAGCGGCGAGGAGGGAGGCCTGCATTTCCTTCGCGAGGCGATCCTCATGGTGATCCCTCAGTCTCCCTCATGAGGCTGCTCTGCCAGCGATCCTCGCGGTCGGTCGTGCCACCCTTGGCGAGGGCCACGGTCTTTCCGGCGTCTGCGTTTATTCCTCCTCCTTGGCCGTAGCCCGATAGTTGCTGGTTGGGCGTCGGCGATCCTCCTTCTCCACCTGGCCTGGCAGCTCTTGACATTACGTTGGTGTTGTGGGTGTGGAGGTCGTGGTACACCTGATACCGGCTGCCCTTGGAAGACTCGGGCTGATCTACGCCCGCTTGGTGTTTGGATTACTGCATGAGCGACAGCCCCCTTACACTTCCGTCCTTGGCCTTGGATTTCTTCTCTTACGTGTTCGTGGCTGGCAGCTCGAGGAGAAAGCGCCCTTCCTCAGATACTGGCGCTGCAGTTTGCCAAGTTGAACAGCTCCAAGGAAGTGCGCAGAACTTCATGCCATCATGACTCCTCCTTCATCTTGGCGTCTACTTTACACGTCGGAGAGGCGGAGATGATGGCCTCCTCGATCACCTTGGGAATCTTGAGCGTGCGTTGTTGAAGCCTGGATGTATACCGCGAGGTCTCCCAGCTGCTTTGCTTGATCTGGCATGTCGCTCAAGGCAGAAAGGCGATCATGATACCTTGAAGTTGGCGATGAAGCAGTGCGCATCTTGTGCGAGGGCCGAGTTGAGGAGCAGTGCGGGCTACGTCGCCAAGTGCCATGGAAACCAGTTCACCATGACCTTCGTCCCCGTTAGGCGGCTTGATGCCCAGCTCGTAGAGCTGGCAGGAACTCCACCGCAGGTCGGCCGTGCCATCGTAGTGAGAAGGCAGGTCTAGCTTGAACTTGTCCAGACCCTGCTTGACGCTCTTGCCTTCGGTGGTGAAAGCGCGGCAGCCCTCTTGTAGCCCTGGTGGCCTTTGGTGCCATGAGAGCCTGGTCTTGCGAGGTCCTCATGCTGCGCATTTGGGAGCGATCTTGAGGTCTTAGCGTCTTTGGAAGCGAGGCGTGGTCGAGACGAGGCGGTGCGGGAAGCACTCGGGCAGCTTCTTGGGGGCGAGGACTTCTTGGCAGCTCTGCTCTTGCTTTCTTGCTGGCGCCCAGACGGGACAGGTTCCTTGAGGCCACCCAGCCTTAGGGCCACAAGCGCCTTCTTGAGGGGAGGTGGCGCCCGAACTTCATCGTGAGCGCGAGCGGCCTTGATACTGCGAAGGATGGCAGAGGAGGCCCCTGCAGTTGTGAAAGCAACTTAGCGGCAGCAGTCGAACCACTCTTCGTGAACGTCGTCGGCAATTGGTAAGCGCAGGAGCTTCGTTTGCCGCGATAAGCGCAGCTCGAGAGCCTCCATGTAAACGCCTGGAGGCGCGAACGGGCCCAGCGAAGCGGCGAAAAGGAAGGGCTGCGGCCGTCTCGCCTCACGGACCGAGTGCTAGGACGATGTACTGCTCATTCCCGCGGGCGGTGGCAGCGTTAATGACAGCGTAATGTGAGCGAAGCGTGAGGGCGGACGCCGCGGCACGAACGTCAATGCGAAGCGGCTGCGGAAGCGAGGCGGCTCGGCGCTTCAGCCTTGGCCGACTGGCGTCGACATGGATGCGGATTGTCGGCGAAAAACGAAGCGACAAAAACAAAGTTCCGTTGCACCCTACAGCGGCGCAAATGTCGGATTCGGGTTCGGCAGACCCTCTAGAGTTGAACAAGGGAGGTGCGCGGAGATTTCACCCTCTACCTTCCTGCGCCTCGCCGCCTCGCTAAGATCTAAGCTATGAAAGGAACAACACAAAGAGACCGAGGTTTATACTAGTTGAGCCACCATTGTGGTGTAATACCCTACTCTAGTTTGTGGTGTAGTGGATTGCCTCTTGGGCTGGCGATGATGAACAACACAAAGAAGAACAGCCTCATGAGCGAGTACATTCTTGGCTGGTGCGATGAACTGCTGGGAGGAGTTAGGTCGCTCTCTCTCTAACGATCCTAGATGCTGGATCCTCTCTCTAGATTTCTCGATGCCTCTACCTTTTGGGTGGCTAGTCCTATTTATAAGCAAAGGCCTGGGCCTCTCCCCAAATATTGGCGGGAAGAGGCGCCAACACTTGGCCATTTGAAGAGGGAACATCTAGTACACTTATCCTGACTAAAGTTGGTCCTCTCTGTCAAAGGCTCAGGTGGTGGCCTTGACAAGCCTCCACAATGACTTCCTTCCTGCCGTTCACGGCAGTCTTGGTCTTGTTGCACCGAAGCAGAATGCCTTTGCTTGATCATGTTGCCCGGCGCTTGCTCCTTTTGCACCAAAGAGGAAAGGAGGACAACTGCTGCTTGCGCTGGCGCCGCTGGCCCTTGGTGCGTCATGGCTTGCGTCATGGGCACCTCGTGAGGTACCTGCCTTGATCTCTCGCCTCCTCGTGAGCCAGACTGATGAGGCCGTGCTGAGAGCTCCACGTCGTCCTTGCAGCGTGGCCCCTCTCGAGGTCTTGAGCTGTCTTGATGATGATGGGCCTTGATGGGCCACCTTGAAACCACATCGCGAGCGCGGGCGAGCAAAGTCTGAGGGACCCCGTTCGAAGCAAGCGAACCCGGACTGGTCGAACCCGGTGCAGGCGGAAGGATGCAATAACACATTCATAGACATACAAATTTATCATATAGATAAAAAGGTGGCCCAGTGCTCCTCGAGCGACTGATGTCTTTAAGCAATACAAAAGGTAGCATGGTACATCTGCATCAAGCTGTAAAATCTTGAAGAGTTTTGCATTCCATAATATCTGTTTCCTTGCGAGTCGTCCCTCTTACGTGCCTACAGGCTTCATGCGTCGATCGGATAGTAGAGTCGTTGCCCAAGGCTTTCTTGATGATGAAGGGGCCTTCCCAAGGGGTTGAGAGCTTGTCTTTGGCGGGCTGGCTGCTAGATCAGCGAGCACAAAGTCCCCCTCTTGGAAGGATCTTGGCTTGACCATTCGGTGTGGTAGCGGTGCGAGACTCTGGCGGTAGATGGCGGACGGTGAGAGTGCCAACAGCTGGCCCTCTTCAATGCGGTCGGCATTCGTTATCGTGCTTCATAGCCTCCGCCTCCGTGTACATGGTGACCACGAGGTGAGTCGAACTTCGATGTCAATTGGGATGGCGGCCTCGGCCCGTTACGAGAAGAAGAAGGCGTGAAGCCGATTGACTTGTTGAGTGGTGCGTAGAACTCTAGAGGGACGGCGGCAGCTCATCGATCCAGCAGCCGGCGGCGCTCGATGGCTTTCGACCAATGGGGCTTGATGCGGACAAAGATGAGGCCGTTTGCTCGCTCGACTTAGCCGTTTGACTGCGGATGGGCAGCGGGCGCTAAGTCTAGTCGGATGCCCTATATCACGCAGCGAAGCAGGCCAAGCACCTTTAGCAAAGTTTGTGCCATTGTGCATTGATGATCTTTGTGTGGTACACGTGCGTGAGACGATGATGTCTGCGATGAAGGTCACGGTTGTCGGACCGTTTAGCATCTTGATTGGCTTCACTTCAATCCACTTGATGAATTTGTCCATGGTGACAAGCAGATGGGTCATGCATACGCGTCTGTCTTGAATGGGCCCATACATGTCTGACCCCATACGGCAAAGGCCAAGTAAGGGATGGTCTTGAAGTCTTGAAGCCAGCGAATGTAACTTGGAGCTGAATTTACGGCACCTGCCATTTCTTGACCGTCGTTGGCGTCTGCAAAACAGTCGACCGGAAGAAACCATGGCGGAAGGCTTTTGGAAGCAAGGGATCTGGAGGCAGCGTGGTGGCCGCTTTTCATATGGTGGATGTCTTTGAGATTGCTTTGCCCTTCTACGGCTCTCGCGCTTAACGGAACGCATGATGGCGCTGCACCACACAACATCTCTGTTGACGATGGTGTATGTTGCTGCCCGACGTTGCACCTATCGGGCCAAGATTTCGTCGGTTGGTAGCTCCCTGCTTACCAAAAAGTTGAGGATGGGTTGCGCCCATGATGGTGCTTCGATTTCATCAACTGTCATCACATCCACTCGTACTAGGGTGGCTAGGTTGGGGAGGAGGTGGAGTCAACGGCGATTCTTTGTGTCGTTGAAGTCCCGGGCCGGCCATGCTGCAGCCCAGGCGAACTCTGGAGTCCCGGGCTGGGTTAGCTGCTGCAGTCCCGGGCCGCTGTCAAGTACTGCAGGCAGCTACTTTGCAGCCCGGGCAGGTACGAAGTCCACTGGGCGGGTCGCTACTGCAGCCCGAACCGCTGCCAAAGTCCCCATGCCATTGCGCGGCCCGAGTCGAGATCGACTATTCAGGTGCGGATCGGCATGAAGATGAACTCGATTCGGCGATGGCATGATGGGCAACTTGCGGAGAATGCAGAGAAGCGCCGGTGGTATGGCTGCGGGTGGACCTGCCCAGGAATCTGCTTTCGTTGTCGTTTAATGTACGTGAAGGAACTCGCACCCTTCAAAATCGGCCTGAGTTGCTGGGCGAGAGCGGTAGCTACGCCATGTTTGCATGTTTGGCGTCGATCGCTTTGACATTGCTGGACCACCAAATCAGAGTCACATGTGGCAAGAATCGCGGATACCAATCTCTTTGGCCAGCCGGAGTCCGTGTACAAGTGCCTCATACTTGGTCACGTTGTTGGAGGCGGCAAAATGGATTTGCAATGCGTATCTGAGCTTGTCGCCATTGGGAGAGGTGAGGAAGATGCCGACTCCCAAACCGAAGCGCATCTTCGAGCCATCAAAATGCATTCGCCAATGGGTGGAATCCGGCGCTGGCGGCAGGTACTGGGTCTCGGCCTAGTTGACGAGGAAGTCGGACAACGCTTGGGACTTGATGGTGGTGCGAGGCTGGTAGAAGATGGTGTAGGGGGCAGCTCGATGGCCCATTTGGCCACCCGGCCCGATGCAGTTGTCCTGCCTATGATCTCAGCAAGCGGGGCGATGCAGGAAACCTTGATGGGGTGCTCTTGAAAGTATGGCTTGAGCTTCTTGGCGGCAAAATGCACGCCGTAGCACATCTTCTAGTAATGAGGGTAGTTCTGCTTGGAGGCTGACAGCACCTCGCTCAAGTAATACACAGGCCTCTGGACCGGCAGTGCTTTGCCATCTTCTTGGCGCTCTACCACCATGACTGTGCTGACCACCCGGCTGGTGGTGGCGATGTAGAGGAGCATGGGCTCCTTAGTAGCCGGAGCGGCCAGAACAGGCGGCATGGTCAACATCTTCTTGAGTTGGAGGAAGGCCTTGTCCGCCTTGTCGTTCCACTCGAAGTGAGTTGTTTTATTCATCAACTTGTACAGGGGAAGAGCCTTCTCGCCCAGCCGACTAATGAAGCGGCTGATGGATGCCAAGCACCCGGTGAACTTTTGGACGTCCCGCAATCGGGCAGGTCTCTCCATCCTCTCGATTGCCTTGATCTTGACAGGGTTGCACTCTGGGCCGCGCTCTGAGACAAGGAAACCGAGGAGCTAGCCGGCTGGTAATCCGACGACACACTTCTCCGGGTTGAGCTTGATTTGAAAACGGTGCATATTTTTCAGAAGTTTCCTTGAGATATTCTAGGAGGGTACCATGCTTCTCCGCCTTCACCACAATATCGTCTACATAGACATGGGAATTTCTATCGAGTTACTTGAGGAGGCACTTCTGCATGCAACGCTGAAAAGTGGCACCGGCATTTCTCAGGCCGAATGTCATGGTCAGGTAGTAGAAGGCTCCGAATGGTGTGATGAAGGCAGTCTTCAGCCTATCGGCCGGGTTCAGCTTGATCTGGTGGTAGCCGGAGTAGGCATCAAGGAAAGACAGCAGCTCGCATCCGGTTGTGGAGTCTATCACTTGATCTATCCGTGTTAGGGCAAATGGATCTTTGGGGCAGGCTTTGTTGAGGCTGGTATAATCAATACACATGCGCCACTTGTTATTGTTATTCAGTACAAGGACTGGGTTGGCTAACCACTCTGGAAAGAATACTTCCATAATGAAGTAGGCTGCTAGAAGCCGGGCTATCTCTTCTCCAACAATTCTTCTCTTCTCCTCTGACAGGCGGCGGAGGGGTTGCTTGACTGGTTTTGCATCTGCTCTGACATGTATCTTGTGCTCGGCGAAATCCGTCGGAACACCCGACATGTCTTTGGGAGACCATCTGAGATATGTCACGATTCTCATGGAGAAATCAGCCAGGCTCGCTTTCCTATTCTGTCAAGGTGAGCACCTATGACTGACAAACCTCTCCGAAGGATTCAGGTCAAGGAATCTTCTTGATTTCTTTGGCGGGTGGAAAGAACCACTGGTCTCCGACTCCTTGGGATCGTGACCGAGGTCATTGCTTCTAGCGCCATAGCCACAACCAGTTGAGGAGCCTCTTCTCGGCATCAATCACAAGGGACTCGGCCAGCCGACTGCTAGAAGTGGCACAGGCGGCCGACTTCTTGTAATCTCCAGACACGGTGATCATGCCCTTGGTTCCCGGCATCTTCATCTTGAGGTAGGCGTAGTGTGGTACTGCCATGAACTTGGCAGGGCAGGTCGGCCAAGCAGTGCATGGTATGGGCTCTCCAGATTAACCACCTCAAACCAAATTGCCTCTCGGCTGAAGTGGTCTCTGTCTCCGAAGAAGACGTCTATCTTGATCTTGCCGATTGGTGAGCAGGAAAGGCCAGGCACAATGCCGTGGAAGACAGTCCGACTAGGCTGGAGCTACTTCTCTTTGATGCACAACTTCTCCATAGTGTCGCCGTAAAGGATGTTGATGCTGCTACCACCGCCTATCAGAATCCGGGAGAAACGAGCAGCTCGCCTCTCTGTTGCAAAGGTGGCATCCAATGCCAGGTCATAGGAACCCGGAGAAGGCATCACCTCTGGGTGGTCAGCTCGGCTCCAACTGATTGGCTTCTCGAACCAGTGCAAGAATTGTGGGGCTTCAGAAGCGACAGAATTCACCTCTCGCTGTTACTAACGTCGGCTGTGCTTGTCGTCCTTCAGGCTGGTGAAGACGACATAGGCTCCGTGTTCTTCAGGGAACTCATCTTGGATGGCAGCGACTAGTCGGGCAGGTTCTTCTTGGCGCAGGAGGTGGCGGCCCAGTACGGCAGCCAGGCGGAGGCAGCAGTCCTTCGCCCTTGGAGATTCGGTGAGCCAATGACACTTCCAGGTGATATGGTTGGACGGCTTGGCGCCGCTGTGGAACTTGCAGGGTGCATCGAGGGTTTGCTCATAGGAGAAGGCGAGAAGCCAATTAAGTTTGCCACCCTTCTGACGCTTGGGGCCGGGTTGCCCCTCCAGCAGCTGCTTCAGTCTTCTTTTGTTGCCACTGTGACTAGTAGAGCGGCTCTTGAGCTTTCGCGCTTGTTGTTACTAACTGGCTGGCTTTGACTTGAGTCACCAACGGCGTAAGATGAGCGGAGAAGCCCCTTCGGAGGAGGCATCTCACAGAGCTCCGACTTCATGGAGGAGTCGGCGATGGCGTGCTTATGCTGCTGTGATCGGCTGCTCGTCGAGTGTGGTAGCTTGTCAAAGAGGTGTCGGTGCTGGAAGGGTGCCTTCTCTACACCGGCGATGAAGTACTCTATGGCTTGCACCTCGTGCACCCGTTCACAGGAGTTGTGTAGTTCGGCCCACCGTGTCAGGTAGTCGCGGGTGGACTCAGTAGGGCCTTGGACGCACAGAGAGAGCTAGCGAGGCTTCGTGCTGGTGAAGTTGCGGATGAAGACTTCGGTGAAGTCTATCCAACTGTTGATTTTGTACGTCTTGAGGCTGTTCAGCCATGTCCGGGCCGTGCCCTGGAGCATGAGCGGAATGTACTTCATGGCAACACGCTTGTTGCCGTTTGCTATGTTGACGGCGGTGGACTAGTCAACCAGCCAATCTTTCGGCTTCACGGAGCCGTTGTACTTGGGCGTATCTTTAGGAATGAGAACCCTTTGGGGAAGGGCTCATCACGAATGCGGAGGCCGAAACAATGCGGACCAATCGCATCTTCTTCTTCTAGTGCCAAGGATCGCGCCAGGCGGTCGATTCGATGGCGGGCGTCGTTCTCTCCGACTCCTTCACGGGGACCAAGTCGGTCACCGGGAGTAGGGTGTTCAACAGGCGGCGGGGAGACGCGCCGCTCCATGCGCGGGGGAGGCTGACGGTCGTCCTTTCGTTCCACTACTCGTGGTCGGCCATCTTGGTCGTGCTCGATGGTGATACGGGTCCGGCTACGGCTAGCAGCCGGTTCTTGATCTCTTCGTCCGCGGGCGCCGCCAGTCGGCGTCCGGGAGGTCGCGCCGTGCTCTCGGCGGGGGGGAGGTTCTTAGCTTGCTGGCCGGGTTCCACCACGCGTCGGTCGGCTTCTTGCTGCACGACAGCCGCGTCGATGAGCTGTTGAACACGCTCTATCATGCAGCGACGTTCGTCACCCTCCAGGTGGTCCAGCTCGTCTGCTGTCGCCTGGGCAGCGCGTATGTTCTCCGTGGGCATGGCGTAGACTGGGCGGTCAGCCCCCAGCATGCTGGCGATGGCCGCGCCGCGTTGTCGGGCGGTGCCCATGCAGCTAGGCTCGCCATCAGCCGGCGTGCCATAGACAGCGCGGTCGATCTCGCGCTGATAGGCCTTGGTGAGGTGTTTAATGGTGGCCAACTTCTTGGCGCTCTCGACAAATGCGACGTGGCAGGCCTCCAGCATCTCGTGTTTGGGGTCTGCCACGATGGGCGCGGCCAGGTCCCGCATTGCCTCTTGCAGCGAGTCCTGGGTGGCCCCGCGAAAGCCTAAATCGTGGCTGATAGCGAGCACCTCCGTGGCCGGTCTTTGTCATTGCAGTCAGCGAGGGAGAGTCGTCGAAGAACCACGGCGTTAGTGGGGAAAGCGTCGAGGGATGCCATGTCGGGTCGACAAGCATCGAATTCGATTGGAGCCCGATCGACTCGATCGGAGGCGGCCTCGTTGGCAATGTGGAGCTTGCCAAGGAGGTCAATGAGGTAGTGTCGGAGCTGGTTGTCCCCGCGTCGGGTGCGGGCTCGTCGGAGAGGCGAATCCCGCCGATGAGATCAGCGAGGCCGCTCGCCACGCAAGCGACTTCCGTGCCATGCATCGTGTCGGTGCAAACACCATCGGGCGTGCTGGGCTGGCTAAGCTCGCTAGGGAGAAAAAGGGTTCCCGTCCAGAATAGACCTCCAGACGACGGTGCACCTAGCCCCACGGTGGGCGCCAAATGTCGGGGGTTTCATGCGACATATGCCAAAGGATGGATTATCATGGTGAGGGAGAATGTCGTCGCCGGTGCACAGAAGCGGGATAAAGGCGTAAACCGTGCACGTGCACAAACATCTTACCCAGGTTCGGGGCTCTCCTAGGAGATAACAAACCTAGTCCTGCTCTGCGGGGTCTCCGCAAGATCACTATCTCAACAAGTAGCAACAAGCTTGCTCCTTGAGCTGTTTGGCTAGAGGAGGAAGAAGGGCAAGGCTAGCTCTACTCCTCTCTCTATATGTGTGTGTTATCTAAGATCTTTGAACCCTTTGCATCTCGTGCCACAGGGGTTTATATAGGCCTACCCCAGAGGTACAATGTGTCTGGCTGGGTGTAGGACCCAGCCGTCAGATGTGTATCTCTGGTGGCGGCTTCTCCGCTTGCTGGTGGAGTCCTTGACTGTCTTGTACTTAGCGGACAGGCAGCGCCCGCATGTCATCGGAGTCACCAGTGTTGTTGACCTTGTGTGCCCGTCTGCTGATAATCGTGCATTATCGGGAGAGGCGTGGCTACAGTCCGCCGCTTCAGTGGGCGTTCTTTATAGCCATTCCCGTCTCTTACGGTTAATGGCGCTGAAACTCCAAGGGAGGGAGGCACGCCTGCTGAGTTGCCGGCCTCCCCTGAGCCCGATTGGTCGAGGCTCGGCATACAGCTTCTCATGGACATGTAGGGCTCACCGCTGCTTGAGCCGTCTGCAAACAGCCGTCGTGGGAGCATAGCTCCCTCTATCATGGGTGATGTAATGACGAGTATGAGTGCAGCGCCCGGGCGCCCAGATATCCGCTGGTGCGCCGCGTGTGGTCCGCGTTATGCCGGATTCGGGGGTGGCGAGGTTGCCTGTGTACGCCCGTCTCATCGTGTTTATGTGGGCGCTAACTTTGATGGCACGAGGGGCCACCTGCTAGGAGTCGGCCCACTTCATGGCCGTCTTCTGGATTCCGCCGCCTTCTAGCAGCGGACTGCTTGGACCAGCCGGCCCCAAGAAGGCAGTCCTTTGTCTTTGGTGCTTGAGGGGCACAGCCGGCCCCGATGTCTTGAAATACCATGGGGAGCTGATGAGGCTACCCGTGGTCATTTACTCCGACAGGTGTAGAGCTATTTCACCTAAGAGATTGGCTACTAGACCATGGCAATCTACGTCACAATAAATATATGGCAGGATATCTTAGCAACTAATCGGGCTTGGCATGCCATCTCAGCTAAGCAGATTGAGTGTAGAACAGGGTAAGGAATCATCTTAAGTAGAGCATATTGACAGTAAGCTACTTTGGCAAACAATGAGATTAACAGCATCTTTCAGCTAATATTCAGCGCTACACCGACATGCACGGGGCCTCAGTCTAGAATGCGCGTACCGTGGGAGAAGCTGACCACCGTCCGTCTCCACATGAACATCGCTAGCGGTGGCGGCGTTGAACGCCATGCATATCCACAAGAATGTACGCGATAGATGGTGGCGGCTGAAAAGACGGCGATCTCTGAGCGCGTCTTGTGGGGCAAGAAGCGCGTCGTCCCCTCAACGAACATGGCGCCCGGCGTGTCGGCCATGAGTGGGGAGGGTAACTTTGGCGGAGTGAATGGAGTGGATGGGGCGGGAGGGAGGGGTTTGGGGAATATTATTGGCTAGTTAGCTGAAGGTGCTTGAATTTGGGATTTGGGGGGATATTTGGGAGGATTTTACGCGTGGGCGGGGAGTTTAGCGCATGGTCGGTTTCTCAAGTGCAGTCCCGATGTCGGTGAAGAGCAAGCGAGCGCGTTCCATTGCGTGAGCGTGTGCGAGACGAGCGTGTGCGGGGTGCAATCGACGCGACAATGATGATGTGAATGTACCGCCTTTTTCCTTTTAAAATTGGTGCTTAGCCCCTCACAAAAAGAACTTTGTGCTTCGCGATCCACTAATACTACTACTAATGTCTGGTAATCTGACTAACAAAAGCGCAGTCGGGTCTTTTCGGGCGATATCTTTGGGAGGTTGGCTTAGTTGGGTTTTAGGATGAGTAATGCTACACCTCGTAATTCGATTCGTAATTAACGTAATGTGAAACATGTGAGCTATTGATTGTAGATTAGGGGAGGGAGGGGACCACCACCATGAAAATCAGGGAGGAGAGAGAGAGGCAATTTACGTTAATCCTTTCGTACGTTCCCATAGATGTAGAAAGATGTGAAATGCATGAATGTGTAGTGGACGTACTATTGGAGTGCCTATGATAAATTGTGTATGTAGACACTATGTGTTTATTTACTTCGCATGTTAGTTTTATCTTGGGTCAAACCTTCTAAGTTTATACACACAAAAAGGAATCATCATTCCATATACTCCCACAATATATCTTACTATTATTGTGAAAGTTCATATACACCGGACGAGATTAATGCAAACACGAGAGATTTTCATTACATTTCAAACTTTTATAGGACAGAAAAAAATAAAAGAAACACGACCCTAAACCTATTCTACGGCGGCGACCGACGTCCTCCATCTGCGATCTCCATGTATGGGGGCGGGGTTCAAGACCCGTGAAGTGAAGGTGCGGTCTCCGGCAAGGAAGAGTAGAACACGGGAGACGGACTGGCCAGTTGGCACACCATGCCCTACTCATCCTTGGAGGAGTCCCCGACACTACTAGGAAAAGGGCTGCTAGTGGCGCACTACGGGTGCGCACTCCAGCCCGAGCACGCTTAACTTCGCAGTTCTATCCAACTCCAGCACTAGCTCACTTCACAGGCACTTGTTGATATATCTATCATATCAATCCTATTAAACCTTGTTGATGTCTAGGACTTTGTTCATGTTCATGAGTATGATGAAATTTTGAAAAAATATTTCAAACTTCCCGATCATATTACGTATCATATTTTGAAAAAAAATTCGAAAACTTTTTTTTCGAAACAATTTTTTTTTCTGTTACTAGTGGCGCACCTAGCAAACAGTGCGCCACTAGTAAGTTTGAATTTTTTTTCCATTTTTTCCCTCTAGATCTTAAAAACCCCGTAACTTTATTTCTGTTAGGTTTTTGGGGATTTTGAAAATGTTTAACGTGGTTCTCCCGTTAAATTCGGATGTAACTTTTCGAGTAGATGATTTTTCATATAAAAAACTTTTTAATCCGAGTTCGTATGCAAAAGTTATGCCAATTTTACAAATTCCAGAGAGATTTTGCAAATAAAGTCAAAATTCATATTTGTAAATTTTCCCAACAACTAGACCACATATCACATGGGAAACTTATTTATTTTATTTTTTTGACATTTCCATCATTTTCTTTTATTTTTTTTAAACTTAAAAGGCAGTCCACCGGGGGGGGTGCATTCGGTGGAATTTTTGGGCCAAGTTAGTAATGGCGCACCACACACATGGTGCGCCATTACTAGTTTAAAAAAAATAAAAAAATTGAAAAAAAGTTTGAAAAAAAATTACTAGTGGCGCACCGTGGATGTGGTGCGCCATTACTAGTTAAACTAGTAATGGCGCACTATCAATCGCCATTATAGAATTGAAAAAAAATAAAAAAATTTGAAAAAAATTTGAAAAAAATTTACTAGTGGCGCACCATGGATGTGGTGCGCCATTACTAATTTATCTAGTAATGGCGCCCTATCCACTGATCGCCATTACTGAATTTGAAAAAATTGAAAAAAATTGTTACTAATGGCGCCGCGTGGATGTGGTGCACCATTAGTATTTGAACACTAATGGCGCACCAACACATGAGTGCGCCATTGGTAATATAGTAATGGCGCACCACATGTGCGAGTGCGCCATTAGTAACCATATCATCTATAGCCCTTTTCCTAGTAGTGCGACCTCGCGATGCGGACGTTGGATGGCGCCAAGTAGAGACGCGTGGTGACAATGCTCCCGTCGTCGGCCGCCCGGCGTAACCTTTGCTTGTCTTGGTCGGCGTCCGCATCGACTACGCTGCTATTGTTAGCCGAGGCGGCGACTTGGCGAAGCGGCGACCTCGAGCTTCATCCCGAACAAGCTCTCCCTAAGCGTTCGCTCCACGGTCATGGCGGATGTGGTGCCGGTAGCGGGGCGATGCGCTATGGTGTGGAGTTTAGCTGGGCGTTGCCGCTTTAAGTAGCGCATTCCGGTGAGACCAAGAGTCCGGGTGCATCATTAAGTCACCAGAGTTGGTTCCTCGGGCACCGAGCCTCTTAACAACGACATACTGACCGATGGCATGAATGCGGGCAGCTGGCGCTGGCTGGGAATGCACCCCGCGATGGCGTGAGGGACAAGGGTTTTTGGTGTGCCAGGGTAGTCAGCTACGGTCGTGGCAACGTTGGAGATGCCCTTTACTCACATGCGATCCCCACATGTCATTAAAAAAGCAAGACAACCCGACATGGTCTCAGGCTTGGGGATGCAGTTGGCCGCGCTACACCACTCCGCGGACGTGTCGCGGCGCACGCGTGCACTTCGGCGCCCCGTGCATGCTCGACGAGCCGGGTGTTGATCTGCTGGTCATGCCACAACACTAACGCCACCCTCGGCACACTTAAGTGGACCGTGTCCAACGACGATGAGCGTGTCGATCACCGCGGTTGCCGTGTCCAGAGGCGGTGCGGGAGCTGCGCCACGTTGCTGTCCCCCACGACCCACATGAACGGTTGCAGGTGGCGAGGAGGTCGTGGGCCAGCTCCTCCATTGGACTAGTCTGCGCCACGTCGTCCCGACAGATGTGCCCTACATGTCGGTTTCCCTGTTTTCCTGGCCAAATTCGAGCGTTAGTGCTCTGCTTTGCTTATTAGGCGCAGAACAGATGGTTTTTGTGCCCTGGTTCAAATGTGATATAGTACCAAGTTGTTACCCTAGCCCCAATTTTGGGTACGGTACCACCC
Source organism: Aegilops longissima (assembly GCA_021605205.1). Taxonomy (NCBI): domain Eukaryota; kingdom Viridiplantae; phylum Streptophyta; class Magnoliopsida; order Poales; family Poaceae; genus Aegilops; species Aegilops longissima. The sequence continues at coordinate 357,184,964 of CM038682.1, forward strand.
TTTTCCTTTTCAACTAGTGAAACGTAACACTTGATTAAGTAGCCGGATGGTGTGCTAATGTAGGCGTCCGACTGTTTGAAGGAATAATTGAGGCGTGCCCGGTCTGTGCCCGCATTTAGGGGTCCAACTTACCATGTTCCGGCAGTAGTAACTATACTAGTCCCTGCGTACTCTCTCTGTTTTTATTTGCTCCGCATTTTAGCTTTGCTCAAAGTCAAACTTTAAGCCTTGACAAAGTTTATAGACAGAAATAATAACATATATAATAACAAATCAATACCATTAGATTCATTATTGAATATACTTTCACATCATATAGATTTGCTATTGTAAATGTTCATATTTTTTCTCTAAATTTGGTCAAATTTTATGAAGTTTGACTTCAGTGTGCAGAGTAAACAAAACGGAGGGAGTATCTTACTCCGGGACCAAGATGGAAGGGAAAACGAGACAAATTATTATTTATTTGAGCCGTTCAAGTATAATCATGTGGCGTTGCTTATTTCTCATTCCTCTCCAAAACCCTCTTCTCCATCGATCATGCCGCCCTCCGGTCGAGTCCATCCTCCTGCATGCCTCATTTGAACATTCCGCCGAGTATCATTCGCATGTGGGCCTAGACCATGCTTGTATTTCCAATGCTGTAATTTGTCCGACATGCATACAAACAAACGGTTCATTTAAAGTTTCACTTTGCCTCCACAACATGTCGCTTCCCATCTTAGTTTTGACATCCCATTCGGTTCATGACCCGACACATCTTGACGAGATCGATTGATGTTGAGAGATCAATTGCATGTTGTGCAGGGAGATAAAGGTTTGGTCTGTTTCTATGATAGAAATGACATGCGGGGGGGGGGGGGTTTGTGGGGATCAGAGGGAGTATATTGTACGTTCATAAGCAAAACGAACGTATTGTACCCACCCTAGTCCTCTTTAAATCGATCTCCGAAACCCGAGATGAAATAGAGAGAGAACGAGTGGGTGCATGTGTGATACCTAAGGCGGATTCAAAATTTTGAACCGGTGATCATAGCATCCGCAAATCATATATAAAGGGTATTCAATGATCGTTTCGCTTTTCAACGTACAACATACTCCCTCCGATCCTTTCTAGTTTACATATAACTTTTATTTGTAGTCAAAGTATCTCTACTTTGATCAAACTTACAGAAAAAAGTATCAACATTCAACAACGCCCAATCAATATTGTTAGATTCGTACGTACTCGTAGGTTTGTATTCAAACAAAGATGGTTTCCAATTTGTTTTCAACCACGTGAATGTGCTTGTTCTCGCGCATGCTCTTCCTACTAGGATTTTCGCCCGTATAGCCAGTCAATAGTAACTTTTAAGCTCCTGTCCAATAAATGCAGGTGAATCTTGACAACATCTGTAGTAGAGTATGCAGTGCTCATAGTACTCCCTCCTTCCATTTATATAGGGCCTAAGAGAAAGTCTAATAAGGCCTAGTCAGCAGGCTATAAGACTTGCCATGTCATTAAAATCCTACTCGGAGGAGTGAGAAGAGAGGAGAGAGAGAGTGAAGCTGGCTCTTTTATTCTATAGCCCGACTATAACACATAGATCAAGAAAAAATAGTATGCATGCAAATCTCTTCCAATCATATACCTTGCTCATGCAAACATTAAATGCTTAGAGCCAACCTAATAGCCATTCTAAGAGCCAACCTATTACTTAACAATGCAAATATTAAATGCTTATATGAGTATTTTTTATGATGGCTCTAAGTGTGGTGGCATCTCTTTATAGCCAAGAGCCGGCTACATTATTAACCATGCTCTAATGCATTTTTCAAAACCGCCTTTGACTATTGACAAGACTAATAGTACATGAGATGTATAATGTGAAAATTGTATCATTGGAAGCTCCTTACACATATGAATTGACCGTATGCTTTGTGTAAGTTGCATGTCATATATTATTACCCTAACATTTGGTTAAAGTTGGCCTCGAAAAACGCATTAGGCCCTGTATAGATGGAAGGAGGGAGTGGTAGTGGAAGTGGATCCTCTGACATAGGTATCCCTGCCATACCCTCCCTTTCGGTCACTTACTGGCGGGCCCCGTGCTTGCTAGGTCCCGCATATCAGTTACTCAATGGGTTCGGCCACGTCAGGGGATCCTCATCCGTAGTATAGTCCCTCTATTTTTATTTACTCCGCATAAAACGGAGGGAGTAGTAAATGACGCGGGCGGGGGAGGGGGAGGGATGTCGGTTGCTCTCAAGTGTGGTCCCACAACCGAGCGAAAACGCACGATGAAGCGCGTTCCATTTGGTGAGTGACGTGGAGGGTCCAGCATGCCGGGGTGCAACGCAAACGCGACAACAACGATGTACAGTCAAAACTGATTGACCGATCGTCACCGGAACCACTATTCACACCAGAACCTTCGCTACTTGGCGTATGCCAGCCACTGCCCCAAAACCACACCTCCTCTCTAGCCCATTCCCCTACCTTTCGATCCCCTAGGCCGCATCAGGCGTCCCCTAGTTCGCCAAAAAGCCATGGTACACCGCAAGATCACGTACTACAAGATGGTGGCGGCGGGCGCCCGCGCGAGAATCGCGGCGGTCGGCTCCACGAGACCTCTGTTCGAGCTCGCTGCGGCGGGCCAATCCCGACTTCTCTTGAGCCAAGCTACGAGGAGGAGAAGCCGATCAATGTTCATGGCGGAGGTCGGCGGCGCGAAGGCCCCGATGCGTGTCGACGATGGGCGTCGACTTCGTGCCGGCGTCTGGGTCCCTCATGGTGCAGGAAGACCAACAGTTCAACCTGGCGATACTAAGGGAGGACCGGGAGGCGGAGGCTCAACTTCGAGTGGGCGTGCGCATGCACGCTTCCATCGAGGCTCTCTGCGGCGGAGCAGGATGTCGTGGATGTGAAGCTGGCGGCGGAGGCTCAAGCAGCGGAGGCGCGTGGATGCCGCTGCCGCCGAGGCCCTCCTGCGAGGCGGAACAGGGCGTCTGGACTTGAAGCCAGGTAGTGGAGGCTCAACTCGGCCTTGAGTCTTGGCGGATACCATCGAGGCCCTCCTGCAGGCGGAACGGGCGTCCTAGACTTGAGCAGGCGGTGCTCTCAAATGCGTATGGGCGCCCGCGCTCTGCATGAAACGACTAGGCTGGAGGCCGAGGACAACAGCGGTGCGAGAGACACACGTCGGCAGCTATATTGGTTAGTGCGGCACCCAAAGGCGACGAGGCCGTCTCGTTTCGCGAGCAGTGATAGTTTTTCTTTATGTTGTTGTTTTTAGGGATCTTCTTATGTGTAAAAACATATATTTATTCAATTCGCCTGACTTTCATCATTTGGGTCAGTCAACCATTTCAGGCGGTTGGATGAATATCCTACGTCTCCTAACCCTTCTTCCTCACCTCTTCTTCTTCCCCAACAGACCACCGCACGGGCCGCACGGATCTTCCCCAACGTGCGGTTGGATAAACATACTGTATGAACGAAAATTATGTGTCTGCGGTAGGATGGCTCAGTTTGGTTTGATCACATGCGGTAGCACGTGTCAGTGAGGGTGCGTTCCCTTGGTTGGGTTTGCAGCGTGCATGAGCGACTGTGTGAGGGTGTGGTGTGACCGTGACAGCCGTGCGCAAGTGTACCTCCTTTTAATTTTGAAAATTTTAGGCAAGCTTGGCAAAAATGTGTGGCAAAGTATGGCAATGCAAGGCCTAGACCCAAACAGGATACAAGTACGTAGGTAGGAGTACTAGTGTTAAAAAAGAAAGGTGGGGTTTTCCTTTGCGGGATTAATCGATACAAATCCTCATTTGACGTGTCAATTAATGCGTATTTTTTCTCCAATTCCCAAAGAGCTAACCATCTCACTCCTCATCGCTTGATTAATGCAGCGCCATGCAAACCAGCCTTCTCACTTCCGCATGCATGCAAGGGTATATTATTCTCCTGGGTTCCTAGTACGAGGCAAACCCCATTAATTTTGCTTCGATTAGTGTAGTGGCCTTCTGCAGATTGTAATTTTGATATACCGGCCTTGTGTACAAAAAATGGAGGTAGTAACTATTTGACTTCCTTCCCCATTGCGGTGACGTCGACGATATCTCGAACGTTGTGGTTTGGCAAAGTGCGTTTGATGGAGAACACCATTGAGGAGACCACGGTAAGTCATTACATGAAGTGCACCATGCAAGCCGAGACAACGCCTTATTTGCATCCGAAGTCCGTTGAACCAAAGGGCGCATAAATTTACTAGTAATACACAATAGCGTCGTCCATCCAGCTTAGTGCGGTGAGGTGGTTTCTCGAAGAGGCGATGGAAGCGGTCGTGAAGAGTGAAATGATGTTTGCTTCGTCCGTGCTTTGTGATTTGATGCCTCACTACTTTGTGATTTGTGATAGAAGGGACAGGGGAGTATACTCTGTGCTCTAGAATGCACATGTGTCCAAGCACGGGAGAAAGAGGAGAGACGTTGCATTTTTCTATTCCTTCAATCAATCAATTAGGGAGCTTCAGTTGCATCAATTTGTCTTTGGCAGCACTGTCCACAATGGTTCCCATCAATGCCAAAAGCTATTTTCACATTTGGCTACACATTGTGGATGCCCTTAAACCGTACCACTTGGTTTTGCTCCTGTGTGCTATCTATACAAATCTCAATTATATTGATCTAAAAAATTATACTATCAAGATAAGTAAAAAGGAGGTGATTTTGCCACGCGGATGGCGGGGGAGGTTTCTTATTTTTAGAGGACATTGGCCTGGCGGTTTGCTAACATGCGCTCCCACTTGTCAGTGCTTTACCAAGCCGATCCGCGTCGCACATGAGGCAGAACAATGGCAGAAGCATCACGTGGTTAACTTGAAGAAGATGAGGGAGAAGAAAATTCAGCAACAAGTGAAATGATGGTTGCTTCGTCCCTCCAACTTCTTTTTTTAGCATTATTACATCGTCCCTCCAACTTAACTGCGGGAAAGGTGCAGCTTTGTGATTTGACGCCTCATTGCTCATTACTACACCGGCGCCATGACTGGGTGCTTCACCCTGCTGCTTTCTGCCTTTGTATTTCAGTATGTACGTGGACCCGGTAACTTGATGTCCCACATGTCGGCGAAAGGGAATATAATATTTATGAAAGCGAGCACTCCACTCTTACGAGGGGGAGTACATGACACGGCGGCCTAGTGAACTATTACTTGTACTGTAGTACTACTATAGTTTTGCTGTTTCGCACGATCCATCGATACAAACCCGATTAAACAGGAAAGGGCGGGATTTTTCCTTGTGATGAATAATCTTGGCCATACATTTCAAAGGCAATTTCAATGTTGCAAACTGAATAATTAAGTAACAATATGAGATCTAGTAAAACTAAAAACACATACGATTTATTGTGTTAGAGTGTAGTAGTAGTGTTGTATTGCATAGTTATTAGATGTAACATGCGAGAACATGTAGAGATGTAGTTTTGGAGGGCCTACAGAGAGAAAAGCGTAATACGATCTCCGAACTTCAGAATACGCTCATTACGGTCACTATATACGTGTTGCGGTGATTATACGGTCACTTGCTCACCGTTCAGCATCAGATTGCTCTCTGTTGACAAGTTAAATTGACCACGTTCCTTGTGGGCCCCACCTGCAAGTTCGCATAGGAGAAAGGTCAGATAAACACAAATTTACGCAGGCGCGACAACACTCCAACCCGTGCGCGGGAACCACCTGGTTGTGTATGTGTCTGTCAGGGCCTGATGTGTGTGCATGCACGTGCAGGTTGAGCACTTGAGCGTGACAGTGTGTGTTGGTCGTGTGGTGTGTGCATGCATGCGTGCGTGTGTGCGTGGCTGCGTGTGTATGTGTTAGTGTTGCTGCCGGTGTATGAAAAGAAGGGTACACCTTTTAACCGTGCACGGGCAGTCTGAGCCGCTGGCGCCGCCACACTCAAGCAAGGCAAGGAAGGAGAGCCAAGAGTAAGGCGAAGCTCGAAAAAGAAGCGGAACAGCGCCAAGACCAAGACCACAAAAAGCAAAGGGGCGAAGCAGACTCCCCGGCAAGATCCTTGCGGGGCCGGTTCTGCAAAACCGGCAAGGCCCTTGCAGGTGCGCTCGCCCATGCCCACCAGGCGGATCGACTTTGAGTCCACTTGCCCCTATGGGGCAAAGGATTCAGGAGACATCCTCGTGGTGGCATGCAGATCTTTGTGAAGACATCAAGATCAGATACATACTCTGAAGATAGCGACCCTTGGCGGGATCCTGGCCAGGAGGACCACAAGGCCCCGGCTAGAGCCTTGTCGGGGATGGCAGGCGGGCCGGCAAGACCCTTGCAGGGGCTGCGGCAAACCCCTGCCAGGACACCGTGGGGCCACCATCAGGCCAGCGCCAATCGAGCCTCCACCATGCAGCTACCGACCCAACCAGTTGGGCGGGCACCTGCGTGGCGGCAAGCGAACCCGTGGAGACCCACCATTGCGCCACCTCGGCTGCCTGCCTGCCTACGGCACCCACAGGCACCGCTGGCAGGCAGCGTGTCAACCGAAGGGAGGCGGCGACGGACAGGCAGGCTCTCCCGTCCCGATAAAGCAAGGACACCTAAGCAAGAGCGCATTTATGGCGCCTTGTCATGTAATCTGAGGATAAACTTCGTATGGTGTATCCTTTCCACCTCCTGTGTGCCTTTGTGGCAACCCTTTCCCTATAAAGAAGGCCCAAAGGCGACCGGGGAGGAGGATTGACTTTGGAGCTCGGGCGCCCCATAGCTAGCTCAAGAACATAGATAAACTAACCACCAAAGCAGGAGTAGAGTTTTCGCACCTCGCGGCCCGAACCTGGATAAAGAACCCGTGTGCTATCTGTTTGATCTGCTCTTCACCGACCCCGCCCCTCAACCGTAGTAAGGATTCTTGTGATCCCATAGGTGTCGTCAGCGCCGACATCTTTGGCGCGCCGGTGAGGCGCCCGTTGTGAAATCGGCTCTAGCGAGTTAGTTCGAGACTTCTTCATCGTCATAGCGCCCAAGAAAAAAGCAGCGGTGGCGGTTGGCCCGTCGGAAGCGGACATCCGTCCCGATGCTTGAGCGAGCAGCGGACGGTCCTGAAAAGGACCGGGGGTGCTGTTACGCAAACACCAACACCGTCCGGCAACCCGAAGATTTGGGGCGGTGATGTTCGTCGCGCGCTGCTAGCGTGCGCCGTCACCAAATCAAAAACTGAGTCGGCCCTCATGGTGGCGTGGGGCCTTCAAGATCGCAGCCACCCGCTCGCGAAGCGGCAGGGGCTTCAAGAACTCCCATGCGGCGCCCGACGGCGCGCTCTTCTCAAGCGGCGCGGACGAGCGGCGTAATCCGCCGAAGGCCGGCGTCGCTGCGGAAAAACCCGGCGCCCTCCGGGATTTAGAAGACCTGTCGCTCGTTGCGTGGTGAGGTGGCATGCGACCGCGAAGTCGTGATAGAGCTCCTTCCGGCGTGGTCGAGAAGTCGAAGCTATCGCGATCCGTGCAGGTTTCACTACCACCAATGCCAACAGAAGCCCTGGCGCGCGCGCAGTTGCTCCTCGATTTTCCTCCCACTACGGGGAAACTCGACGAATGGAAAGCCACCATCCGAAGCCTTGTTGCGGTGGCCAACCAAGACGAACCAAGTCCGGTAGAGCCCCCGGGTCGACGCTACGACAGAGTCCCACGCACCAGTGGCAGGAGAGCCGGCAGCGCCGCAACCACGGTGCACTCGCCTCCTCCTCTCCCGGTACCGCGGACACCAGCTCGTCGCGATGCTACGGGCGACGAGGTCTCCGTAGCATCGTCCGACCCGCGGGCCCACTGTGACCAGCGCCAAGTTCTTCGGGAACGAGAACATGAGGACGCTTGAACCACTATCGGCGCAGCCGGCCGGGCGCGTCACCAATCCGGCAAGCGGCGGGGCTCTGCTGTGAGCCACCCGGCGCCGAGGAGCCACAGAGGCCTACCGTGCGAGGTAGGCTGTCCGCTTTACCCGTGAGCTGCGGCAGTTCGGATGGCCCACCGCACCTTGAAACCCGGCGTGGGAAAAAGAAATGCGATGGCAAGACCCACCCGTCCGAGTTCCTCGGCGTTTACACCATCGCGATGCAAGCTGCGGAGCCACGACGATAAGGTGCTGCGAATTATTTTCGTTGGATATTAAACCGCGCCATGTCATGGTTGATGCACTTGCGGTAGACTCTATTTCCTCTGGTCGGTTGTGCCATGAGTTCATGAGGCGCCTTTACTGGAGGCCACCAAGCCCATGGCCAAGCAAGCGACCTGCGTCATTCCCGGAAGGGGGCGAGTCACCGCAAGTATATTGAGAGGTTCACCGGATGCAGTACAATATCCACGATGTTCACCTGCCGCCATCATCGCTGCGTTCCATCGAGCGTGCGTAACAGCAAGATCTTGCGAAGAGCTAGCAATGAACAAGGTGAGAGATGTAGCGAGAACTCTATGTTCTTGCCGACAAATGTGCTGAGTGAAGAGGAAGGAAGTACCCGGCGAAGATGCGGCGTGGAAACCGACTCCTCGGATGAGGATATTGCCGCCCGGCAAAGAAAGGCGGGCGCCCGCAATAGGAAGCGCAAAAGGAAAAGCCGTGCTTGCCGTCGAGGGATCGATGGCGCCGGCTCCACCAAGAAAACCAAAGCAGACGACCCGGCAAGGAGGTTGCCGGATATGTCGCTCGCGCCGGACCTTGGCGGCTGCCGAAGCCGAAACTCCGACAAGCGTCTTGCAAGATCCATCGCACCAAAGGCCATGCTCTCCAGGACTGCCGATAGGTTGAGTTCCTCGCTGAAGCAAAGGGCTGAGTATGAGAGCGAGGACAAGGAGAAGGGCCCAGAGCGGTGCTGAGGTCCGGCAAGAAGCGTGGCGACCCGGCGGGACGTCGCGGCAGAGATAAGCAACAGGAGATTCGCGCGAAGCCATGACGAAAGCCGAAAGGCGGCGATCACGAAGAGGGCGGCGAATCCGGCGACCAAGTGTTTCGAGCGGCGACAGAGGCCATGTGCGTCGGCGGTGGCGCCTCGCTGCATACTTCTCGCCGCCCGGCTTAAGCGATGGGCGCGAGATTACACAGCAAAGCCGTCGTTTGATACCAAAGGCGGCTGAAGTGGTCCAGCACACCTATCATCTTTGACGAGGACCACCTGATCACACCACTGCGGTCGGGTGCCTGCCATTGTTGGTTTCACCAACAATCGCATAACCTCAAGGTGACAAAGATGCTAGTCGATGGCGGGGCGGTCTGAACTTGATCTACGCTCTTGCCGTGATCGGCCGCTGATTCTGAGGAGGCCTCGAAGAGGCGGGAGCGTTCGAGAGGTCAACCGGAAGAAGCCAACCCAAGGAAAGGTCACGCTGCCGTGACCTTTGGAAGCGACCTGAACCCGGGACCGAGAGGATCGTGTTCGATGTTGCCAGATCCCTTGCCCTAGCAGGATCCTTAGTGCGTGCCAGCCAAGTTCATGGCGGCGTCACACTACGCCTACAACACCACGAAGATGCGGGGCCTATGGCGATCATCACCATCCCCTCCGACAAGAAAGATCGTTGATTTTTGTGACCAATTATACCGACAAGCGATTGCAGCAACTGCTGCAGCTAGAACACTTGCTCCTGCCGCTGGGACCCGGGAAGCGAAGAAGAAGAAGAAGACGGTGAGACCTCGGACACCCACTCCGGCAAGCGCACCTCTTGGTGTAAGCGCCCGCCGTCGAGGACATGCGAGAGAGCTCCACGGCGGAAACAAAGCCCAGGGGCCATACCGCGGGAACCAAGAAGGTTTCCGTCAATAAGGGCAACGCGGGAGGAGCTTTACCATAAGCTCCACCCTCGGCGACAAATAGGAAGGCAGCGCTCGTCACCTTCCTGCGGGCGAGTGTCGATGTGTTTGCATGGCAAGCTTCCGACATCCCGGTGTTCCCGAGGAGGTGATTGAGCACCACCTTCATGTCTGCCCTCATGCGGCCGTCAGCGCGAAGGTCGGAAAGCAAGCTTTGGGCAACGGGGAGTTCATCACGAGAGGAGATCCGGAAGCTGGAGCGGCGGGTTTGGTAGGAGGAGTGCTCCATCCAGCGTGGTTGGCCAATCCGGTCGTGGTGCGCCAAGGCAAATGGGAAGTGGAAGCGTGTATTGATTACACGAGATATCAATAAGCTTGCACTAAGGACCCCTTCCGTTGCGGCGCATCGACCAGTTATTGACTCCACGGCGGGGTGTGATCTCTGTCATTCCTCGGCGCCTACTCCGGCTACCACCGGATCTTCATGACAAGAAGAAGCGAAGAAGACAGCATTCATCACCCCATGTAGTGCGTATTGTTTCATGCGGATGCCTTTCGGGTAGAAGAGTGCTGGTTTGAAGTTTGCAAGGGCGGTCCAGATTGGTTTTGAACCCCAGCTCCATAGAAATATGGAGGCTTATATGGATGACATAGTGGTCAAAACCAAGGATAGGGAAACCCTCATACCAGATTTGCAAGAAACATTTGCAAACCTGCACAAGATCAATCTCAAGCTGAACCCTGAGAAGTGCACCTTTGGCGCCCCGTCCGGCAAGCTTCTCGGGTTCTTGGTGTCACAGCGTGGGATACAGGCCAATCCGGACAAAATCAAAGCTATAGAGCAGATTGAAGCACCCAAGCGGATCAAGGATGTGCGTCGGCTTGCTGATTGCGTCGCCGCCATGGGTAGGTTCATTTCCAGGTCTACCGAGCGCGCCCTTCCCTTTTTCAAGATCCTAAAAAAAAGCGGGCCCGATGGAGTGGACGCCAGAAGCCGAAGCAGCATTGCAAGGTTTGAAGAAGTACCTCTCCTCCGTGCCAATACTAGTTGCGCCTAGGCCACAGGAGCCGTTGCTGCTATACCTGGCGGCAACGGACCAGGTGGTCAGCGCTGCACTAGTGGCGCAGAGAGAGGTTGACGGCGAGGTGATGGTAGCGGCAGAGCCCAACACCACCAATGCAGAGACAACACAGCCAGTTGACGTGCCGCCGAGGAAGAAAATGATGCAGCACCGGTCTACTTTGTTAGTTCCCTCCTGCGGGGCTAGATTGAGAGTACTCGGTGTGCGAAACTGCTCTTGGCCTTCTTATGGCCTCGAGGAAGCTGCGTCACTACTTCCGGTCACGAGATCACTTGTCATCACTCGCTTCCCTCTGCAGCGGATATTGCACAATCCAGATGCTGCGTGAAGAATTGTGGAATGGGCCTTTGGAGCTGTCGAGCTTTGGCCTCAAATTTGAAAGTACTTGACGATTGAGCCGAGTCCTAAGCGGAGTTCATTGCGGAATGGACCGCCACGCTGACGAAGAAGTCAAGAGACTGCTCTTCCGGCAAGGAGGCAAGTTGTGATTGGATCATGTACTTTGATGGAGCTTTCTCCTTACAGGCGCGGGGCTGGCGTCTTGCTTGTCGCATGCCGGAGAGCACCTCAAATACGTGATCCAGATGCACTTCCCCAGGGAGGTGTCAACAAACAATACAGCAGAGTACGAGGGGCTGCTTGCCGACCTTAGGATCGCGGCGGACCTCGGAATCAAGAAACTCATCGTCAGGGGGAACTCGCAACTTGTCGTCAAGCAAGTCAACAAGGATTACCAGAGCCCGTTGATGAAGGCCTACGTCGATGAAGTGAGAAAGATGGAAGAGCGTTTCGACGGTATGCAGGCTGAACACGTTCCCTGAGCGGAGAATGATATCGCCGACTACCTGTCAAAACGTGCTGCCCTCAAGCTACCTGTGGAACCAGGTACCTTTGTGCTTCATTAACTCAAGCCAACCGTTGATCCATCAACGAGCAGAATAAGAGGAGAAATCAGGGGCCGGCAGGTACTTCCCCGCCGAGCTCCCGGAGGCGCCGGCAAGGATGTTCTTGGGGATCTTGAGCCCGCCGCAGGCGGACGGCTCCGGCGGAGTGTCAAGCTCTTGCCGTCGAGACAGCCGCCCCTGTAGCGGAGGAAATGCCTTTAGTCCTCGCCGTCGAGCCCCAGGCTCTGGCATGGGCACATCATACCGTTTGATTCCTCCAGACAGGGGAACTTCCTGAGGAGGAGGAAGAAGCGGAAAAAGTAGCACGTCGCTCTACCATGTACCAGTTCGTCGATGACGTCTTGTACAGAAAGAGGCCGAGCGGAGTGAAATTGAAGTGTATCCCCCGAGAGGAAGGACTAGAGCTGTTGGCAGAGATACACGGAGGCATATGTGGATCCCACATTGGGTCAAGGGCCCTTGTCGGCAAGGCATTCCGGCAAGGCTTCTTCTGGCCCACCGCCCACCAGGATGTGACGACACTAGTCACCAGGTGTGAAGCGTGTCAGTTCCATTCAAAGAAGCTTCATCAGCCAGCTCAAGCCCTTCAAACCATTCCTCTCTCCTGGCCCTTCTCGGTCTGGGGGCTCAACATCTTGGGCCCTTTCCTCCGTCTTGTCGGGGCTTTGAGTACTTATGCGTAGCAATCGACAAGTTCACGAAGTGGCGGAAGTGGAGCGATGAGGAAGGTCATAACTCAGTCAGCCGTCAAGTTCTTCAAGGGACTGGTGTGCCGTTTTGGCGTGCCCAACAGGGTTATCACCGACAACGGCACACAGTTCATAAGCCACACCTTCATGCAGTATACCCGAGACCTCGGCAGCAAAGTCTGTTTCGCTTCCGTTGCTCATCCACGGAGCAATGGTCAAGCCGAGAGGGCAAATGCTGAAGTACTGCGAGGCTTAAGGACCAAGACCTTTGACAGACTGCACAAGAGTGGAAGGCACTGGATTGATGAGTTGCCGGCGGTTCTTTGGTCGATCAGGAAGACGCCAAATCGAGCCACCGGCGGACACCTTTGCCTACGATATACGGGGAAGAAGCGGTTCTCCCCATCGAACTCATATCTGGGTCACCTCGAAAGTGCTCGCTTATGATGATCTCGAGCAAGAGCAAGCTGCGGCAAGATGATGCAGATACTCCTTGAGGAAGATGCGTCTTGAGCGGTTGTGAGAGCAACACGCTACCGACAAGCCTTGCGCCGCTACCATAGCCACAAGGTTCATGCGAAGCCTTGAGGCGACCTTGTCCTTCGCGTTCAATCGGCCAAGAATTCCAACAAGTTGACGCCAAAGTGGGAAGGCCCTTACCGGGTAACACGAGTCACCGGGCCGGCGCAGATCCGCTTGGAGGCGAAGATGCCGTTCGATAAGTAACTCCTGGAACATTGAGCATCTTCAAGTTTTACCGTGGCGTGACTTGTCGGGCCCCGACAAGCCACCTTTTGTACAAGCATTGCGATGATGCATGTAACCCTTTGTACAAAGCTAAGCGCAGACCCGAGCATAAATAAATGGCTGGCGCCCTAAGTTATAGTATGCATGCTAGGTCAAGTCTCGTCCTTGGTTAGGGTTGATAGTGCTTGGCGGCGACTAACCCCTAGCTTAGAGGTCGAGTGTGCGTCTCTTTGCCATTCTTTTGTCTCCTTTGGTTTGCAGGACTCACGAGATACCCTTAGGACCACTTGAGTACGAAGGAGGAAAAGGAGGGCGGATCGATATCTTGACCCGGCAAGCCCGATGTGCGGGGGCTGCAAATCTGAAGATTCGCCATGGCCATCGAGTTGCGGCTGCAGCTTCAGATAAGTTCTTCATTCCTTATCATCCATTCCCTTATGGACCGAGGTATGTGAAACTTCGTTGTTTCCCAAGCTACCGTGCTCCCCTAAAAACTCTAGGCTCTGGGGCTCGTTCCTGGGGCCAGGTTTGGTCGTAGTCGTGGCAGCAAAAGGATGAAACGAGGAGCCTGAACCCGCCTCATCCCTGCCTCCGCCAAAAGCATGAGGGAGGTCGAATGAAGTGGGTAGACGGCAGGGCCTGTTGCCGGGCAATACAATGTTTATCTTAGAGATAACGAGGATTTATTCCCTGCCGTGGGTTCTACCACAAACAAAGCGACCAAAGAAGCGTCCCTTTTCATTAAAACATTCCACTCAGTGCAGTCCATAGAGAATGAAAAACATGAATGATGTGATTACAAGTTTTTAAGTTCAGCCTAAGCCCGAAGGTTTACAAAGTAAAAAGAGATAAGGTGCCCGTGACCCTGCTCTTGCCCCTCTCTTCAGGAGGCAGGTCAAGGAGGCGAAAAGGGCAAAAGAGGCGCCTAGACGAGCTACGGGTGGTGAAGACACCAAGAGAACATCTCGGTGGCGTCTCGAAGGCTGGATGGTGATGGCGGCACCCGAAGCGAGCTCGCAAGGCGGCGGCAGACGTCGGCCGCGTCAAAGGCGTCGCGTGCCAGCGTACTCGATTTGACGGCCTTGCCGCCCGCCCTCTTCCTCTTCCGCAGCCTCCCAACGCTAGCCGCCCAAGAGACGCGACCCGAGAAGTTGAGAAGCGGCGACACGGATGATGGGATCACCGGTGCCGCCGCGGAGCGACGCCCGACACCTGGTCGGACCCGTCGTCTGCCGCTGCTACCTAAATCGTCGCTGCCGCTGTCCTCCTCGCCACTCCCGCTCGAGGAGGAGCCTTCACTATCAGAAGAGCTCTCCGTGCAGCACCTTGCCCGAGTCTCGAAGAACCCGAAGACCTTGACGGATAGGAGGCCGCCCTCCATCAGCTTAAAATGGAGAGTGAGCCCCGCCGTCAAGTGGTGGATGTGGGCGAACGTCTTCCACCCTCGACCAAGGTACATCACGTGAGGGGCTGGAAAGTCGACGCGAACTCGCGTGCCACTGATCCAATAGCCCCTCATGTGCAACGGCAATGACTCCGGCGGATCCAGCTCCATCTCGCTCGCGAATGGAGTCGGGAGACGGAGACGGCGACGAGGTGGCCGGCGCAGCCTCACGAAGAACTCGCAAGGATCATCGCCAACATGGCCCTCCGTGGGAGGAGGAACTACCGGCGGAGGCGGGACCGGCGCGCCACCCCGTTCTCCTCTTCCCTGAGCACCTCGGCCTCGTCCACGGCCTCGCCCCCTCCCCCATCCCCTCACGGCTGGCTCTGCCACCGCAGGTGAAGGAGAAGGAAGGACGCGTTGTCGAGTGGCGACCCTTGCCGCCACCGTTGAAGGACCAGGATTCCCTCTCTCCATGGCAGATGGAGGGAGGGGGAGCAGAAGCTGAAGGAAGAAGAAGATGGAAGAGTGCGGGACGCCGTCCCCCCCCCCCCACGCTCCTTATAAAAGGACGGTGTGGGGGCACGGCCGCCCCGCTCAGCCAATCAAGACGCGGAAGGCGCAGGGGACTGGGACCGACCCGCTGCCCCGGCCCGCGACGGCCCGGTTTCCCGCCTCCACCATTCGCCACCCCGAGCGCATGAGAGCCACGTGGCAGGCATGTGGGACCAAGACGACGGGTGAGGCGACCTCTCCCCACCCCGCGATCGTGGGGAGTAGATGCCTTGAAGACCACGCCCCGGCCCCGTTCAGTAAATGGGCCGCGCCTCCACGCCTCCCTCCGTTTATGGGGAAGGCGCGAACCGCCCCCTTTTACTGCGACGGGACGCATGCGTGCAGAGCTCAGCCCCTCGCATGCCACCCACGTCACGCACACCTCCCCACGCCGGGCCACGCGCGGGAGGCGTGGGAAGCGCAGCGCGCGAAAAGACTTACCGCGGTAAAAACCACCCTGCCTGCCCGTGCACCGTTTTTGGGCCTAGCCCAACGACGCGATTGCGCTTATGTGTGGCCCAGGCCCGGGGGCTCCTGTCGGTGTACAAAAAGAAGGGTACACCTTTTAACCGTGCAGGCAGTCCCGAGCATGGCGCCGCCACACTCAAGCAAGGCAAGGAAGGAGAGCCAAGAGTAAGGCAAGCTCGAAAGTAGCGAGTAACACGCCAAGACCAAGACCACAAAGAGCAAAGGGGACAAGCAGACTCCCCGGCATGATCCTTGCGGGGGCGGTTTCAACAAAACCAGCAAGGCCCTTGCCGGGCTGCTCGCCCCCACGCCCACGGAGCGGATCACCTTTGAGTCCACTGCCCCATGGGGCAAAGGATTCGGGAGACATCCCGTGGTGGCATGCAGATCTTTGTGAAGACATCCAAAGATCGATACATACTACTGAGAAGATGGCGACCCTTGGCGGGATCCTGGCCAAGGAGGACCACAAGGCCCCGGCTAGAGCCTTCTTAGGGGATGGCAGCGAGCGCCGCTGCAAGACCCTTGCCGGGGCCCCGGCAAGGCCCTTGCCGGGGATGGCAGCGGGCGTCGCGGCAAGACCCTTGCCGGGGCCCCGGGAAGGCCCTTGCCGGGGCTGCGGCAAGGCCCCTGCCAAGGACACCCGTAGGGCCACCATCGGGCGCGCGCCAATCGTGCCTCCACCATGCAGCTACCGACCCAACCAGTTGGGCGGAGACACTGCGTGGCGGCAAGCGAACCTTCGTGGAGACCCACTGCTGCGCCACCTCAGCTGCTGCCTGCCTACATGGCACCACAAGCACCGCTGGCAGGCGCGCGTGTCAACACGAAAGGGGCGGCTGACAGACGAGACCAGGCTCTCCCGTCCCGATAAAGCAAGGACACCTAAGCAAGACGCATTTATGGCGCCTTGTCATGTAATGCGAGGGATAAACTCGTATGACTGTATCCTTTCCACCTCCTGTGTGCCACTGTGTAAGTGCATCTAGTGCCCCTTAGTGATTTTGGTGTATTGAAGACTTATAGGTTAAGTAACTAATGCGTTTGTAAGTGTACACAGGTCTATAAGTCTATGAGGAGTTTGATATTTACTGAGTGAAAGTCGACCCTAAAAATGAAGTTCTTCATCGAAGACTTTGATATTCGAAGACTTTCGAAGACTTTGAAAGTGAAGAAATTGGTGTGACCTTGAAGACTTGGTATTCATTTGAGGAACATGAAGCGTGAAGACTTTTGTTTTCGTAGTTTCATTTTCTCTTTCTTGAGTCATAGGAAACACCGTCTTTGTTAAAGGGGTCGAGGAAATACTAAGGAAAATTTCCATTTGATGCTCAACTCAAAATCCTACACCTACCAATCCCTTGAGTGAAGCCTTTGGAAATCTCATACAGTTCAGTCAATTTCTTGAAAGGATGAGACGAAGCTTTTCTAGTCATTTGAGGAATTTATTCGGACCGAGGAGTTAGGAATTCGCCAAAGGCGAATTGCCTACACGATGAGGAACATGATATATACGAGGAA
This sequence comes from Aegilops longissima, assembly GCA_021605205.1. Taxonomy (NCBI): domain Eukaryota; kingdom Viridiplantae; phylum Streptophyta; class Magnoliopsida; order Poales; family Poaceae; genus Aegilops; species Aegilops longissima. The sequence goes on from CM038682.1 coordinate 357,202,094, forward strand.
TTTGATGTTCAAATTTCCGACCGTTCTTTGTCAAGGCGCGCCACCTGTCCCAAATATCTTATCCACCTAACGGTCATATCATTGAAGGGCATTTATGTCTTATCATGTCGGGCTGCTCCCTAGGCTATAAATAGCCGCCCCTACAACCACTAGTTGGTTGGCTGCTCGAGAGAACTTGACACTTGTCATTTGAGAGCAACCCATCCTCCGAGGACTTTGATAGAAAATCATCAAGTGAGGAAAACCCAAAACCAAACCCCAACAAACCCAAAGTGATTGAGCATCATCAAGAAATTGATCCTGCGTGGATCCGACGCTTGTTACCTTTGAAGACTGTGCTTCTTCAGACGGTTAGGCGTCAAGGTCTAGAGCATCCAAGAGGAATTGTGGATCGCCGAGTGACCAAGTATGTGAAGGTTTGGAAGTCGCCTGAAGACTTACCACGAGTGATTGGACGAGGTCTGCGTGACCTTAGTTCAAGGAGAATACGGTGAGGACTTGGTGTCTGAGCTGCGTGCTTTCGATGATTGGGTGTCCGGACTGTGTGTCCTCGAGTTTAAATACTCAACCGCTCCAACAGACGTACAAGCCGAGACAGCAGTTGGAACTGGTCTACCAAATCATTGTCTTCACCAACCTAACTGGTTCTATTTCCTCAACCCTTTCATTTCCTCATTACTGTGTTGAGTGTTTGTTCATATCTGTGTTTGAAGACTTTGACTGAAGACTTTCTCAATTTCCTCGTTCAATTTCTTGATCTGTTTGTCTTCATCTTGTGTTATCCTGTGATTACGCTTTACGTACTCTGTGATTGTCTTCATTTCATCATGATGACAATGCTTGTAATCTGTTATGCTTACTTCGAGTACTTATTCCGCTGCAAGTAGTTCTTCGCTAAGGAATTTCCTCACCGCAAATTCCTCGATGAAGAATTCATAAAATCGCCTATTCACCCCCTCTAGTCGATATAACGACTTTCAATTGGTATCGAGCAAGGTACTCCCTTGTTACGTGTGATTTTAGTTTAACCACAGGAGTTTTAGTTATGTCGACCGCAGGTATGATCAAGGTCTCAGCGAGGTGTCCTACCTTGATGGGACGGACTACCCCTCATTGGAAGAACAAAATGCGAATGCATCTTGAAGCAATTGACAACGATCTACGGTATGTTGTGACAAAAGGTGTTTCCTCGGTCACACCCTCTACGAATGATGCTGATGTGAAGAGATTCAAGCAACTCGATTCTCAAGCGAAGAATATCATATGTGGCCATCGAGCAAAGGTCAATATGGAAGAGTGAGTGCTTTGGAATCTGCGAAACTCATACGGGACAAAGCTGTCCAAAGTAAATGAAGGTGTCTCAACTCAGCGTGACTCTCGAGTTGATGTTCTTGGAATCTCTTCAACCGCTTCAAAAGACTCGACAACGAAAATGTTCAACAAACCTTCGATCGCCTCACTGACATCTCAAATGAGCTTCAAGCACTGGGTGCCACCGACATCACCGACCATGAGGTGGTGAAGAAATTGCTAAGATCGCTTGATTCCTCATTTGATACTCGCAGCGATGATACAAGAACGAGCTGATTACAAGTCTCTTGATCCTGCCGATATCCTCGAAAGGCTAAATACTCACGAGTTCCGACTTGCAAAAAGAGATCTCTATGGTTACGGCTATGGAAAACACGTGCCTCGAAGGCCAAGGCTGTGTCCGAATCTGAGAGTGAAGACTACGGTAGTAGCCTTGGAGATCTGAAGAATTTGGCCAGAGCTAGCACTGCTCGTGAAGAAATTCCAGAAATTCTCAAGGCGTGGTCGCTTTGGAAAATCCTCAAGAAGCAAGTGATTCCTCATCTAGTGACTATAAGAAGACTTTGTCACAAATGCAAGAAACCTGGTCACTATATCCAAGATTGTCCTCAGTGGGAAAAGGAATTGAGAAAGAAGAAACACAAGGATTACAGTTCTGATGACGTGAAGAAGAAGAAAAAATCATCAAAATCTTCATCATCAAAATCCTCAAAACCTTCTTCTCACAAGAAGAGCAGCTCCAAAAAGGCTCGGGCATTCATTGGCAAGGAAATGGACTCTGAAGCTGAATCGAGGAAAATGAGGAAGAGGAGGAGTCAGAAGAATCCGAATCTGGTGTGGCTAGTCTGGCTCTTGCTATTGCTTATGTTAGCAAGTCCATCTTCAACATCAAGAAACTGACTCCACCGACAAACCCGATGAGGAAAATGATGACTACGCCCCACCTATTGCTTCATGGCAAAAGGTGCCAAGGTACTCAATTTCACCTCCTCTGAATCTAGTGAAAATGAATCGATGAGGATCTCAAGCCCAGCTACTCTAAACTTGCTAAGATTGCTATAAAACAACAAAGGGCTTTTGAAAAGGTTCAAAACATGCTAGATAAGAGTGATGATATGTTAGGTGAAGAAATGGATCGCACTCAAGCCACGATTGAAAATCTTGAGAGACTTCAGCCTAGGCTTGACAACCTTCAAGGTCATCATAACACTCTCCTATCGATCATGAGAAACTTTCTTATGAATTTCTTCAAAGAAAGCAAGATCTTGAGAAGCTAAGAGCGAGTTATGAAGATCTTCAGAAGGAGCGCGATTCATTACTTGCTCAACAAATCAGCGCTTCTCAAGAAGAATTTGTTCCTCCATGCTTAAAGTGCATTGAGCGTGAATCGCTAATTCTTCACTGAATGTTCAAATGCTTCAACTGTTACAAATTCTTCACCTGCCTCTGCTATCACTAATTCCTCATCTGAGGACATTGCTAGTATCACTGACGATGCAGGTCTGAAGGAATTGTACATGACAGGCATGTACAAAAGCCTCAAAGGGCATCAGACTCTTTGTGATGTGCTTAAAAAGCAGATCCTCAACAGAACCCTAGGAAAGAGGGTATTGCCTTTGAGAGGAAACTCAATGTTGATGGAACGTCTTTGGAAGCCGAGCGGTATCCCAAAACCTCATGGGTTGCTGCAAAGGGACCTCCAGATTGATCCATCTACCTTATCTGGTTTTACATGTGAATTTCCTCATTCATTGATGAGTCATTTGACTCAAACTATAAACTGTTCAAAAATCAGAATGGTGAAGTATTTGCTAGATATGTTGGCACTAAGCTGCAGAACGGTTCCCCTATGAAGAAAATCTGGGTTCCCAAGAAGTGCCTTGAAAATCTTCAGTGAATGTCCTCATGACACCACCGTGAAGAATAGGAACCCAGATCAAATTCTTCATATGGACCAAATTCTTCATACGGACCAAATTCCTCACATGGATCAAATTCCTCAAAAGGATCAAAGTCCTCATATGATTATCATCGTGCTAACAACTCTGTCTCGCAGGGTAGAGCTAAGGGCTATGAATATGTGCATTATTCTTCAAACCAATATGTTCATAAGTCCTCGAAGAATTTCTCTGCTTATTCATATGCTTACCCTAACCCCTCTTATGTGAAACGAAATGGTTTGGCCTCTATGCCACCATTCTCATATGGTGCTCAGAATGATGAACTCTTTGCCACCTTGAGATGTGGGTGGTGAAGAAAAGAACTAATCTCTTCTGCAGGTCAGGTCTCCAGGCGTGCCTTAACGTCTGAAGAATTTTTTGGGGCCCGACAAAATTGCTCGAAAGGACGCAGCTAATCATGATGAAATGAACTTTCATTTCACACGTCCTCATCTTGCTTATCTGAATCTTGGTGATGAAATTCATCGATGAACTTGATATCATATTCTTCACTCATGAAGTATATGAGATCGTAAGTTATACTAATTCATCTGCAGGATGATCAACCCAAAGCCACCGAGTGGGTTCTCGATAGTGGATGTACAAATCACATGATTTGGTGACAAGAATCTATTGATGGATGCTACCTTATCACCGTCACATCTCAAGCATATCATCTTTGTTGACAAAGGCAAAAGTCAGGTATTGGGACTTGGTAAGGTTGCTATCTCTAAGGACATGCACATGGACAAAGTCATGCTTGTTGAGTCTTTAGGATATAACCTCATGTCGGTCTCAATGCTTTGTGATCTTGATATGGTTGTTATCTTTGGCAAGTATCGTTGTGTTGTGATTATGGAAGTCGACAATTCCAAAGTCTTGAAGGCTTTAGGAGAGGAGACTTGTATATTGTTGACTTTCTACGGGACCACAACCAGCCGTGTGCCTACTTGCAAAAGCTTCGAAGGCTGGCTATGGCATCGACGACTTGGTCACGCAGGCATGAGGAATTTGCACACGCTTGCGAAGAAGAAGCATGTCATTGGCATTGAGAATGTCAAATTCCTCAAGGATCACTTATGCGAGCCTGTGAATCTGGAAAAATGACCAAGGCCAAGCATCCAGTGAAGACTATCATGACCACTACTCGTCCCTTGAATTGCTTCACATGGACCTCTTTGGTCCCAATCATTATTCAGGTGTCGTTAATGAAGCATCACTATATGGCTTTGTTATTGTTGATGATTACTCTCGTTACACATGGGTACACATTGTTACTTACAAAATCAAGTGCAGGAAATCTTCAAGCGATTTTCCTCGAGGGCTTCAACTAACTTTGGTGTGAAGATCAAGCACATCGGGAGTGACAATGGAACCGAGTTCAAGAATTCGGTCTTGATGACTATCTTGATGAACTTGGTATTACTCATGAGTTATCTGCTCCCTATACTCCTCAGCAAAATGGCGTCGTGCAGCGCAAGAATAGAACTCTTGTTGAGATGGCTCGCACTATGCTTGATGAATACAAAATGCCTAGTCGTTTCGGATTGAAGCAATTGACCTGCGTGCCACATCATCAGAGTATATCTTCACAAATTCTTCAAGAAGACTGCCTATGAACTCCTCACGACAAGAAACCTAATGTAAGTTATTTCAAAGTCTTGATTGCTAAATGCTGGATTAGAGATCCTCACCACAACTCTAAATTTGCACGAAAGCACATGAAGGTTTTATGCTTGGTTACGGAAAGGACTCGCACACCTACAGAGTCTTCAACATCACACTTCACAAGATTGTTGACATCTGTAGATGTGCGGTTCGATGAAACTAATGGCTCGCAAAGAGAGCACCTACCTTCTGTGTTAGGCGAACCAGCACCGAGGATTCTATTAGGTTCAAGGCAAGCGAGGATGTCATTCCTCATCAAGAAACTGCTGAAGAATTCATTCTGTCGTGAAGAACGCCGAGTGATGCACTGAAGATAATGTGAAGAAAATGGTGCTTTGAGGAAAATGATCAAATTCCTCGACGACAACCAGCTCATCCTCGCGTTGCAAAAGAAGTGCAAGTTGACAAGATCATCGATGACATTGAAGCGCTAGGTCCTCTCACTCGCTCAAAAGCTTCACATTTATCTAACTTTTGTGGGCACTATGCTTTTGTCTCTATCACAGAGCCCACTAAGGTAGATGAAGCATTTCGAGCGAGTGGATTCAGGCCATGCAAGAAGAATTACATCGATTCGAGCTCAACAACGTCAGGAACTGGTCAAACGTCCAGATCCTCGCAAGCATAATATCATTGGCACAAAGTGGATCTATCGCAACAAGCAAGATGAAAATGGTCTTGTGGTGAGGAATAAGGCACGACTAGTAGCTCAAGGCTACACGAGGTTGAAGGAATTGATTTCGATGAAACTTTTGCACTGTTGCTAGACTTGAGTCTATTAGCATATTACTCGCCTATGCTAACCATCACAATATCACTTTATATCAAATGGATGTGAAAAGTGCATTCCTCAATGGTAAGCTTGAGGAAGAAGTATATGTTGCTCAACCCCTGTGTTTTGAAGATCCAAAGAATCGACAAAGTCTTCAGACTAAATAAGGCCCTCTATGGCCTCAAGCAAGCCCCTCGGGCGTGGTATGATACATTGAAGGAATTCTTCGTGAAGAATGGCTTCACACCCGGTTCACTCGATCCTACTCTTTTTACTAAATCTTATGATGGTGAACTGTTTGTGTGCCAAATATATGTTGATGATATTATCTTTGGCTGTACTGACCAACGTTATAGTGATGAATTTGCCTATATGATGAGTGAAGAATATCAAATGTCTATGATGGGAGAGTTGAAATTCTTCTTAGGTCTTCAAATTAAATCAACAACACAATGGCATATTCATATCTCAGGAGAAATACCTCAAAGATGTCCTGAAGAAATTCGGCATGCAAGACTGCAAAGGTGTCAAAATTCCTATGCCCACAAATGGCCATCTATGCACTGATGAAAATGGTATTGACTTCGATCACAAGGTATACCGCTCCATGATTGGTTCTTTATTGTACTTATGTGCATCTAGGCCAGATATAATGCTTAGTGTTTGCATGTGTGCCCGATTTCAAGCTACACGAAGGAATCACACCATAAGGCTGTGAAGCATATTCTTTGATATCTAGCTCACACACCAACACTAGGATTATGGTACCCCAAGGGCTCTACTTTTGATCTCATTGGATATTTCGACTCGACTATGCTGGTGATCGTGTGGATCGCAAGTCAACATCTGGTACTTGTCATTTCCTCGGACGATCTTTGGTCCTGTTGGTCCTCGAAGAAAGCAGAACTCGTATCACTATCCATGCGGAAGCTGAATACATTGCTGCTGGCTCGTGTTGTGCTCAATTACTATGGATGAAGCAAACCCTCAAGGACTACGGCATCAACGTGAAGAATGTGCCTCTCTATTGTGACAATGAGAGTGCCATCAAGATTGCTCACAACCCAGTTCAGCACTCGAAGACAAAGCACATTCAAATTCGTCATCATTTTCTTCGTGATCATGTGTTGAAGGGCGACATCTCCATCGAGCACGTGAAGACTGAAGAACAGCTAGCTGATATCTTCACTAAGCCCTTGGATGAGAAGAGATTTAGCAAGTTGCGGTGTGAGCTAAATATCTTAGAATCTTCGAATGTTCTTTAAAGGACACACATCCTAACACTTATGCAAAATTGATGACTTAGATGTGCAACACATGAAGAAACGTTTTTCTTCAATCAATGAAGAATAACACTCTAAGTGTGAAGAAATTAATGAAGAATTTGATTCTCGTAACCCTCGACAATTGTGCGCCGTGTCTGAAATCATCATTCTTATCTGATGGGTCACGCCACCACCAAAGTTGAAAATCTTCAATTTGAGTTTTTCCTCAGTTTTGAAATTCTTGAGTTTTCAAATTCTTCAACTTTGCAAAATCTTCTTTGTTTCCGTCGTCTTTCTTCATTGGCTATATATATATATATATATATATATATATATATATATGAGTTTATGTCCTCTACAACATTCACTTATGGCTATTTCTTCAAGTCGTTTTTTCTGCTAAGTGAATGTGATCGGACCCTTCCCCCTCTATGCTATACTCAACCCAATCCATTCACAAATTCTTCATGTGCGTTCTACTTTGAAACTCGTTCAAAATCTTCTTTGTGTCCTTGACAGTGAAGAAATTGCAACGGAACTTTTAAAACGAATCTTATTCAAACCTTCATTTTACCGCTCAAACCGTTCCGCATCCCACGATGCATTACTTTATTCACCCACGATCGGTACACGATCTCCACTACACAAGACGTGGGTGACACATGTCGTGAGAAGGGAAGCGGTCGGGGGCATGTTCGCCCTAAATCTTCGGCGATCCGTTTTTCACCGTGTCTATAAATACCCTCTCCCTTCCTCACTTTTACTTCGCTCGACCTCTCTCTCCGCTCGAGCTCCTCAAAACCCTAAGCGCCGCCGCTTCTCCATCGTCGCCGGTGAGGAAAAGCTTCCTCGCCTTGACCTCTTCGCCCGACGTACTCGCGCCGACCGTGGAAAATCTTCACTCCGCCGTCGCCGTAGCTGATTTCCTCTGCCAAGTTAGGGCGTGGAAGATCTGAGCAGACGAACTTCCCAACTGTTCTTCTCAGTTCGTCGTGTTCTTCACTTGGGTAAATTAAAAGTTACTTTTATTACTCGCTTTGATTCTCAAATCTTCTTCAAATTCTTCAAAGGTGTTTATTCTTCAAATCCTCACACATATGAACACCTCAAATCTCTTGATTCGTTTCTCTAAGCAATGATTTTCTTCAAGATTCCTCAATTGTGTGGATCCTCGATCTATACAACTCGAACCTAAGACAAAGAACGCTTAGTGAAATTCTTCAAGGCTCATCTGGTCAAAATCCTCAAAACTTGTTCTTTTAAAAACCTTCTGAGAACGCATATGACCTCTCCAAATTCCTCGCACCTATACTCTGTTCACAGGTACAAATGTCCGCTGCTGAATCACTAGGTTCTCATCAACTTAACTCATTTGCAGCGTTCCTCGAAGAAAAACTGCACACTTCTTGAGAGAACTCAATTGTTCAATTTCCTCAAGCTCAAGAAAATGGCGATGGTAAGAAGCAACAGAAGGGAGGAAAGAAACCTGAGGTTATGACAGCATTTGAAATCCCTGAGGAAATATATGCTGACTATTGCACACCGGATGAAGAAAGCAAAAATCAACGCAAGGTGCGTATTCAGAAGATTGAATGGAGATGGGCACGGGAATGGAAGGAATACAGATATGTAACTCCTAAGTACATGAAGAAATTCACGTTAAATCCTCCATGCCCAAGAGCTCCTTTGGCACTGGCCAAATAGCTGATCCCACTAGCGTCAAACGCGGTGAGGACTTTCCTGATGAATGGGCTAAACGCCAAGCAAAGTTGGCAAAGCAAGCAAAGGAGGCTGTGAAGAAATTCAATGAAGATTCTGCTGCTGCTATCACATCGAGGTCTCGGTCAAACCGAGGAAATCAATGCAAAGAAGCCTGCTAATAAGCCAAGTGCTTCATCATCTGCGCCCTCACGGCCAAGTTCCTCAAAGAGCACCTTCCAAGCAAATTCCTCACACCGCTGCTGTTCCATCAAAGTCCTCAACAGCTCCGTCAAAACCTTGGTTCTGTGCACTGGCTACTTGTCAAAGGACCACTGGTTTCTCAATTGCCTCGAGCATTTCGCAAGTTCCTCGGCTGCTCCAACTTCTTCATCGGGCCGGCTCGGTGAAGATCAAGGCAACAATTGGACGAGGTCCACGGCCCAGTCCAAGGAAGAAACAAGTTGTATTTCATGTACCATCCGACGATGAGGCATCGATGAAGAACTTGCAGAAATCATCGAGACCGTCAAGTGAAGGCCGCTAGAGCCAAAGGTACATCTGTGCCCTTCGCTATTGGATCCGAAGAAAGTCCTCGACTTTATTGATCTCTCGCACAATGATCCCAATACCCTCGCTCGATCTTCATCGACACTGGTCAAAGTCATGCGTTGACTCACTTCATCGTTGAAGAAAATGGAAGTTTGAGAAGGCGAGGGAAATCAAAAGGCTCAATACAGAAGGAGAAGTTCTCAAGAAAACGTTGTCAAGATGACACCGAGGAGCTTCTCAAAATTCAAACTGAAATTCAAGACCTCAGCAAAAACTTGATACCCACTATGCTGATTGGCAAGGAGTCAAGACCAGATTAAATCAACTGACGAAGAAATTCACAAGTGTTGCTGCCCCAGGCAACATGAAATTCCTCAGTGGAGCCTCTGCTCAGCCTCATGAAGAAAATGCCAGATCCGCTGATGTTGTTCAACTTCGCTGAAGAAAATGCTGATTCCAGGCTGATGATCCCATCCCACCACCGAAGAAACTGCCGAGCACCCACTAGTGGTGCGCTCAAGAAATTGCTCAAGACAGAGGCTGCATCGGTTGCTCTCAAGAAACTGCACCAAATTCCTCGGCTCCTCCTGCACCAACTTCAACTCCAATTCTTCCATCTGCTTCTGATGTGAAGAAAACCAAGGCTGCAGAACGAGCTGCTGTGAAGAAAAGGAAAGCATCAGCTGCATCAGATTCTTCGGCTGCGAATAAAATGAAGCCAATAACCAGCTCATTTGAAAATCCAATTGATGCTGTTCCAATTTCCTCCATACCATCAAAGGAAGTTGTTCCTTTTGGAGAAGACTATGAGATCCCAATCGGATCGATGAAGAACATCAATCTGCTGCTTCGTCGAGAAAATTGATGAAGAAATTGAAGTGGAAGCCATCCCTTCAACCCCGATTATTTCCTCATCGACCATGAAATTCCTCAAGGTGGTGCCGAGGAAATTGAAAATGAAGATGTGGATATTGGATGCACCACTCGGTGATAAATGATGACTTTTGGGAAAGTCAGCATCCCAATACTCCCTCTTCACCCCGCTCCAACAAGTTCCTCACTCTCCTGCACAAACAGTCCAAATGGACTCAAGAAAATCAACCGACGGTTACATGCATGAAGAAATTCCAGCCACTAGTCTTGATGGAACTGCTGCTGCTTGCTAATCCTCGATCTGCTCTGTTGAGGAACAAGAAATTCCTCAGTCAAGAACCTGAACTTGTGATTCCGAGGTGGTGATGCAACTCATCGACACCCCTCCGCCCAAGCAAAAGAATCCATTCTCAACCAAGCAAAAGTTCAAGGCTGAAGATTTCTTTGCCGAGCACGTGTTCTTCATCGAATATAATCCTTATGATTCGCTCGCATTAGGAAGAGGCGCTCGACTGCCACCAAGCCAACTTCTATTTCTCGGTGCTTTTCAACAAGGATAAAATCTTCGATCATGCTCATATTCCTCATGTGGATATGGAGTCGCTGCCAGGCTTTGAGCCAGTCCTAAGTGTTCTTCACGACGCAGGACTTCTAAACTTCTGCACTGATATTTGTGATTGGAATGAAGAGCTAATTCTTCAGTTCTATGCAACCCTGCACATCACCGGAGACGCTGAAGACGTAAATTCATGGGTCTTAGATTGGATGACTGAAAACACTCACTACAAGGCACTAGCAAGTGAATTGCTTCGTGCCCTACCACTCAGTCCTCCGCTTGATGGTGCACGTCGTATCTACGAAGAAAAAGAACTTTCAAATCACTATATGCAAGTGCTGATGAAGCCTTTGAAGCCAAGGCAGGCCCCAAGAACCAAATTCCTCGTCAAGGAATTATTATATGTGCCTCGGACAGTCTATCGAATTTTGACGAAGACTATGAGTCCTATCAAAGGCCACGACTCGAACGATGAAGAAGTCGTTGGCATCATGAAGAATATGCTTTTCAACATCATCCATGGCGTTCCGTCAATTTCCATGATTTCTTCATGAGGACTCGCTAACATTGCCATGTCACCTTTTGAGTGAAGCCTTATGCACCTTGGATTATGAGATTCATCGGTCAAGATCTTCACCGAATTACAAGGCGATACTTTGAACCATTGCAGCTACTCTGCCCTCGATTGAAGTCCTCAAACGGACAATTACCTCGGTGATGACAAGGGCAAGGCCCACGCTGTGATCGATGAAGGCGTTAGTCCATTGGATGGACAGCGCAAAGCAGCATCCTACTCTACCAATGATGACTCGCCACACATGACTCAGCAAGCAAATACCTCGGTCAAGCAAAGTCCTCAAGCTATCGCACCTGTGGTGATGGTGATCGTGAATTACTCCTCGTCTTCATCGGAAGGTTGATCGCAATCATAAGTGGGTCAAGCGTCGGTTTGGTACTCTTCTTTACAACATGACCTCCACACACAATGCGGTGAAGAAAAACCACTACTACCTTCATGAAACCTTCAAGCGCACTGGCTGTTCTTTCACATCTCTACGGTGAAGAATCATCGACTTCAATGGGACTCAAGGAAGAATTTGACTGGTCTGCACCTCCTCCGAAGAAATTCAAGAAAGTCAAAGTTCCTTCCTTGGTGGCCAGCTCCTATTCTTCATCTCGCGACAACGATGAAAATGAAGATTTGGAAGACACTGCTGCTGGTCCTACTTCAACAACCGACCCCAACAATCTTTGGCGCTCCGTCTTCAACTTGAAATTCTTCAAGAGCGTTAGTCCTCAGTTTCAATCCTTTTGGTCATTTGATGACAAAGGGGGAGAAATTTGAGTTAGTCTTCAAGCGGGTCTAGTTTTTGTCTATATACAGTATTTTATTAAGTTACAACTCTCGTTCTTCTGAAACCTTTTATTGGATCGAGTTGTAATCTTAAACCCGATGGTGCTTTGATACTTTTGATGCATTATGCTCTTGCTCTATGCTCTGATTACAGTTGTTATGCTCTGATTCTCGTGAGCCCCTTGAAAATCTTCATAGCAAATCATTTTGGCCTTTGGGCTTTGATACACTTGATGCGTTACATTGCATAACATCAAGCACCATATTTCATCATGCATTTCAAATTCTTCATACTATATGTTAAATGCATGTATGAATTACAAGATATAGGGGGAGATCTCCATGATTCAATTCTTCAAATGTGCATTGCCTCAAAAGCAAATTCCTCACTATGCACACCTTCAGGGGGAGTTCTTCTATATCTTGCAATCAAATTCCTCATTATCAGTATTTACACTTCATATGTTTATCCCCGTTGAAAACTTAACCTATGTTGTCATCAATCACCAAAAAGGGGGAGATTGTAAGTGCATCTAGTGCCCTTAGTGATTTTGGTGTATTGAAGACTTATAGGTTAAGTAACTAATCGCTTGTAAGTGTACATAGGTCTATAAGTCTATGAGGAGTTTGATATTTACAAATGAAAGTCGACCCTAAAAATGAAGTTCTTCATCTGAAGACTTTGATATTCTGAAGACTTTCTGAAGACTTTGAAAGTGAAGAAATTGGTGTGACCTTGAAGACTTGGTATTCATTTGAGGAACATGAAGCGTGAAGACTTTTGTTTTCGTAGTTTCATTTTCTCTTTCTTGAGTCATAGGAAACACCGTCTTTGTTAAAGGGGTCGAGGAAATACTAAGGAAAAATTTCCATTTGATGCTCAACTCAAAATCCTACACCTACCAATCCCTTCGAGTGAAGCCTTTGGAAATCTCATACAGTTCAGTCAATTTCTTCAGTGACAGAGACGAAGCTCTTCTAGTCGCTGAGGAATTTGTTCTGACTGAGGAGTTAGGAATTCGCCAGTGCGAATTGCCTACACAGTGAGGAACATGATAGCCCTGAGGAATTTGATGTTCAAATTTCCGACCGTTCTTTGTCTTCTTGGCCACCTGTCCCAAATATCTTATCCACCTAACGGTCATATCATTGAAGGGCATTTATGTCTTATCATGTCGGGCTGCTCCCTAGGCTATAAATAGCCGCCCCCTACAACCACTAGTTGGTTGGCTGCTCCGAGAGAACTTGACACTTGTCATTTGAGAGCAACCCATCCTCTAAGGACTTTGATAGAAAATCATCAAGTGAGGAAAAACCCAAAAACCAAACCCCAACAAACCCAAAGTGATTGAGCATCACTGAAGCAATTGATCCTACGTGGATCCGACGCTTGTTACCTTTGAAGACTGTGCTTCTTCCAGACGGTTAGGTGTCAAGGTCTAGAGCATCCAAGAGGAATTGTGGATCGCCGAGTGACCAAGTATGTGAAGGTTTGGAAGTCGCCTGAATACTTACCACGAGTGATTGGACGAGGTCTGCGTGACCTTAGTTCAAGGAGAATACGGTGAGGACTTGGTGTCTGAGCTGCGTGCTCAAGGATCGGGTGTCCGGACTGTGTGTCCTCGAGTTTAAATACTCAACCGCTCCAACCAGACGTACAACTGAGATAGCAGTTGGAACTGGTCTACCAAATCATTTTCTTCACCAACCTAACTGGTTCTATTTCCTCAACCCTTTCATTTCCTCATTACTGTGTTGAGTGTTTGTTCATATCTGTGTTTGAAGACTTTGATTGAAGACTTTCTCAATTTCCTCAGTTCAATTTCTTCAGTCTGTTTGTCTTCATCTTGTGTTATCCTGTGATTACGCTTTCTGTGCTCTGTGATTGTCTTCATTTCATCATGATGACAATGCTTGTAATCTGTTACGCTTACTTCTGAGTACTTATTCCGCTGCAAGTAGTTCTTCGCTAAGGAATTTCCTCACCGGCAAATTCCTCAGTGAAGAATTCATAAAAATCGCCTATTCACCCCCCCTCTAGTCGATATAACGCACTTTCACACTGTGGCAACCCCCTTTCCCTATAAAAGGAGGCCCAAGGCGACCAGGAGGAGGATTCGGCTTTTTGGAGCTCTGGACGCCCCATAGCTAGCTCAAGAACACAGATAAACTAACCACCAAAGCAGGAGTAGGGTTTTACGCACATCGCGGCCCGAACCTGGATAAAGAACCCGTGTGCTATCTGTTTGATCTGCTCTTCTCATGACCCCGCGCCCCGCAACCGTAGTAGTGATTCTTGTGATCCCATAGGTGTCGTCCCCGCACCGACAGTTGCGTGCGTGCGTGGCTGCATGTGTTTGTGTGAGTGTTGCGTGCATGCAGTTTGTGTGCATGCGTGCGTGTGTGTATAATCACCACACTAGCTCATGTGTGTTAAAACAGATGGCTCAGCATACCAATACAAGGCCACCTTGTCCGCTGTGCCCGCGGTCATGACTTCGAACAACTGTCCAATATTTTTTGTCGTTTGTTTTCATTCTTACTAGCAAGATGCCCGTGCTTTGCACGTAACATCAAGATGCATTTGTATGAGTAGTTTATCTTGTGAGAGAAAAGGATGAGCGAGGGAAGGCCTTATTTGCAAATCTGGAGAGGTGTGTGTGTACCTTTTTGCAAAATTGTCGTAGTTTCCTTCTTATCCGTCAGATATAAATTGGACGGCCTATATTGCAGGATGGCAGGCACACCATCATCACCAACTCTATTTTTTATAAGAGCGTAGAGTAGATACACGTCGACAGGTGGGCCCAATGGTAGTGAGATAATGTGATGCAACACTAGAGGTGCCACGTGGAGCGTTTAACTGGTCAACTAGTCGTGTCTTGAGCAAATACAGAGCTGTACGGTGAGCCTGTGACTATATAATAACCACAAAATGTAAATGGTGACCGTAATGAGTGGATTCTGAAGTTCGATGTACGTATCGTGCTTTCGCTTCAAATACAATGTCCGTCACTGTATATATCGTGAGAGAAAGACGAAACATGTGTGAATGTGCCGGGGGCGTACTTTTAGAGGACAGATAGTTTGTGTGAGTACGTTAAAGGGGTGTAGAGGGGTTGTATGCGATGGAGAGAGAGATGCTCTTCGATTCTCTTTATTATGACTAACTTTATATATAGTATAAAAATATAAAAATTCACAGTGCAGAATAAATATCATTGTGGGCACCATGCAATGCAAATTAACATTCCTACTCCTCTAAAAGGAATGTTGTATGTGAAATAAACGTGAAGAGAGGGCTTTTTAGATCAATGGGGTATGTGATGTAACATGTGTGAATGTGTAGTTGATGTATTTGGTAGGGCCAAGAGAGGGATGTGTGTGTATTACGTATTCGAGAGAGGCATGGTAGAGGGCCGGCGGGGGGGGGGGGGGCTTGGGAGAGATAGCACGAGAAATGAGAGAGGTCAAGAGAGAGAGAGACGAATATGATGTGACAGCGAGAGATGCCCTTGAGTGTGTATATGCAAGGGGGGGAGGGGATAGAGGCACGAGGAGAATTTTTTGTGTGTGGTGTCTGTGTTGGTATGTGTGGGTGTGAGAACATAATGACACCTGGGGCAGAGGGTGTGTCACCGCGTGAGGTCTGGTGGGCCGAGGTGAGGCCCTTGGTTCGGTTCCATCCTGCGCCACATTGGTCGGCCCGTGACGCATTTAGGCAGACCCATGGATGACTAGTCGTACAAGACAAAGATAGCAGAATCGTGAAGGACTCTATGTCCACTGACAAAGCTGGCTAGGATTTGTAACCCTAGGACCTCGGACTAAGGTAACCCCTTATCTCTGATATCAATATTCATCCAACCTAACTTTAAGGGGAATCCTATAGAATGCTCTGCTAGAATCATACTCATCGATTAGGAAGAGAGCTGTGAGACAATACGTGAGAGACATGCCTAAAGATAATGTGCGTACGGGAGACACTTAGGCAGGTCTATGTATCTACAAAGGGTCGATGGGGATTGTGCGTGTGTATGCTTGTGATAGGAAGAGTGCTTGTGATAAAGGTTAGTTAAAACAGTCGTAAATGGTTACGAGAGGGAGGGAGTGTTATATCGAGAGCATGTCTACGAGAAAGACACCTCGGGAGAGAGTGTGTGAGCATGTGTGAGAGACCATTGATGGAGAGTGAAACTACACGTAAAAGACTGATGTACACCTTGATTAAAAGTATAAATTGTATCCAAATATTAGGATGGGATCATGATATTTGCAATTCGCGTAAGGAACGGTCATTGATCCATCAGACGTCTAGATTCTATCGAATTTGAGCATGTCTATGTTATTATTCGACATAATTGATCCACATAGTTAGTATTTTGAACTCCAGACAATGCATCGCTTTATCAATCGAATATAAACGTGAGTAGAGTTCATGTTGTGTGTGTAAAGCACATTATACATACAAAATTTACACAATGAACATTATAAATAGCTAGCTATGAACTAGCATACATTTGATTTCAACTTAAGGTGGTTTAAAAATTCGAATTCAACATGAAGTCCATTCAATTATTTGAATTCGATATCATGGCATTTGTAAATCATACCTAAATTATGGGGGCACCAATCTTTGCTCTGCTTTTGTACATAATCGCATATATTGTCGTGTACAAAATAGATTCAAATTTACCTCCTCCATTCCAAAATAATCGTAGTTATAGGATTTTCAAGTGTCAAAATTTCAAAAAGAAGCGCATAATTTAATGAGGTTTTCAAACATACATGGTCAAATTTAACGTTGTCTATTTAGGTCAATCCTCAAAGTTCAAGAGTACTCTAAACGTGAATGCTTCTGTTTCAAAATTTCGAACGAAGCGCCAAAAGAGCCTCTACTTGCCCGAAACCGCATGAGACAAATGTTTGGTAGAAGGAACCGACCCGACGTCCAAAGGTCTAAACCAGGGTAGGTTTGTAGCTTCATCTAGACGCCACGCAACCGCCTCCGAAAAAACATTCATACACAATGGCCGCCTAAGCACACATGCGTGTGGCCGAAATCGCTCCCGCTCACTATTTGGGACACCTGGGATTACCATCCTACCCCCGACCCGCAGTAGGTCCGAAATTTAAGAGGGGGCAAAGTTTGTACGTTCCCCAAATTTCAAACAAGAACGTCCCATCTGTTCAAAAAACCAAAAACAAGCGCGTCCCAGACCGAAACATGGTTCTCCTTAGCTCCCCCACCCCCGCCCCCCATCCGATTCCTCATTTGTACTCCGTGGGCACCAAAACTACCTCTCCACCAGCCGCGAAACCCCGGCGTCCTCCGTCCGCCACCCCATCCCACCAATCAACCGCCGCCCTCCTCCATCACGCCGGAGCCGATACCCCGACGTCGTCGTCCACCGCAACCTCAACCGCAATGCCCTCCACGGCTAGTAGTTGAAGCCGAGGCCGAGCTGTCCGTACCCGAGCCAGTTCAACCACACCGTCCTGCGCCTCATCGCTGCCTCTCTAACTTCGGCACCGTCCATCACACCTGAGTTGTTCCCACTACACCGTCCTTCCCCGCCTTAGAATTGCTTCCCCTCCACCGACAAACGGCCACCGTAACAAAATCAACAATTTGGCCATGGGTTCGTCCAAGGCTCGACCCTCCTGCAAAACATCGGTTTCCCAGGTAAAACCAAGAAAATCACCGCAACATCCGGAGGACCCAGCACTGGCAACCGGAAATGGTACTACTCTTCCCTTATTCGTGCAAATCTTATGTGTCTTCTTGCATGATATTCATCCTACAGAAGACACTAGTTGACCGCTTCTTCTTGATACTAGATGTTCCTAGTAACTAGCGATGTACAAGGTTTCTTCTCATATACTATTTCACCTTAGCTAGAGGTCCGTCGCCCCCTGGATTTCAATTCCTGGTCAGTTGATTCCCAATTAAAGGAAGCATTCCCCGACGTAACAGGCGCTAGTCCGCCTATTACACCGGGGAAGCAGAGCCTCGTTGTTTATCTTAGGGGTGTGTGGGGCCTAGAGCTGCTGGCGCCCGATCTGGAGGTCGGCCGAGATTAAAGGGATGGCCGGAGGGCGCTGCCAAGCACGGCGGTGGGGTGAGTTCAAGGGGAGGGCGGGCGGTGGAGGCATGGGTCTGGGTCGGTGGTCGCTGGCGGTTCGACAAAGATCGTTAACAGTGACTGGCGGGAGGTAGACGAAGGCCATCTGCCCGTTCCTTACAGATCGGACGATTCATAAAAAAATCGATTGACCTATTTATTTTCAGTCGACTGTTATTTTGATAGGACCATATGTGGTGGTGTGTTGGAGGAGTACCTGCGTTTCCCAGCCATCCCTGTGCTCATATATTAGAAAATCATACGGAGTAGAATCTAATTTTGTTTGCCATGCTATCATATGTCTCTTGTCATTTATTTTTTAGCCACCTGCTATCTGCTACTTTTATAGTGCACTAGTTCTGCACACACTTCACCCATACTCTCACTATTGTGTTTTTATGCAAGGGTATTTCAGACTCTGCCTTGACAGAAGCAGATAAGAAAACAGAGAAGTCACTACTTGCTTCAGGCTTACGCAAGATACGTTTCAGCGCTATAAAGGGTGCAGTGTCAGCAGATGGAGACGGTAAACGTAGCTCTGGAGTTGATGATCTCGCTCGCCATGAACCACCATCCCAGGTGCTTGCTTTAACTTCGCGGTGTCATATGTGGTTGCATGTTGCATATGGTGTCTAGCTTGTATTCGAAAGGACGAAGTTGGTCCTTATTAAGATAAGGGAAGATATTTTTTACATGAACCACCATCCTGGGAGCACCAGACGACAAATAGCTAGTCAGGGCACTGACCGAGCGAGTGACAAGCCCAGCACAGACATGCATCATATGGAAGCAAACTAAAAAGCCACGATGGTGGCAAAGCAACCCACCTCCCACCGGGCTCTCAGGTCCTAGATGATCATGCTCACCACTCCAGCCGAATGTCTAGCTTGTATTGCTTCCAATTTGGTTAAATTGCATCTGCTTAGCTTACACATTATACCTTTCAATATGAAATGCCTTCCTGTTTTTGGTACATACTAGTACATCTGTCTATTAACCATGTTCTTACATCAAACTAATGTTCTTGTGTATCCCTCATCAATCACTTATGATGAGGCAGTCAGGCCAGTGGACTACTGTGAGTAAAGATCCTCATTTAAAGAATGCAGCGTCAGCCTCCCACATGATTCTCAAGAAACAGCAAGGCTAGATGAAGATAGTGAACATAGCTCTGTAGTTGATTACCGCATTTCCCCTACACGAGCATCACAGGTGCTTGCTCTAACTTGGCAGCGTGATATGTGGTTGCATGTTGCATATGGTGTCTAGATTGTAATTCTTCCAATCTAGTTAAATTGCATGTGCTATTCTGCTTAGTTTATACATTATACCTGTTAATGTGACATGCCTTCCTATTTTTAGTACATAGTACATCTGTCTATTAAGCGTGTCCTTACATAAAACTATTATTTTTTTATCCCGCATCAATCAATATGACGAGACACCTTTAGTATATGCAGTGCGATATTAGTTGCATCATTCATATGATTTATAGCATGCGCTGCTTCTAATTTGCTGAAATGCCATTTATGATGGGACGCTTTTAACTTGGCAGAGTCATATTGGTTGCATCTTTCATGTGGTGTCTAGCTTGCATTGCTTCTTATTTGTTGAAATGGTTTCTGCTTAGTTTACACAAACAGTTGTGAATATGCCATGTCATCCTGTTTTTCGTACATATTCCATCTTGGTATCATGTGTTTGCCTTACATCAAAGTATTGATTGTCAGTATCATGCACGAATGAGTTCTAAAGAGTGAATTTTATTGCTTTTTCTTGTCGGTTTTACTTGAGAATTCAAAATCAATAAAGCGGAAGGAAGTTTCCAAGGCAGCGGATAAAGGTGCTCCTTCCAAACGGAGGGCCTCTACAGATTCTACTCCTCCACCACCCAAGATGATTTGCAAGACAACACATGCATAGACACTCGACGTAGCTGTGTTGATGATGAGCACGTCTCCCCTAGAGCACCGTCACAGGTGCTCCCTCTAACTTGGCACTATTATATGTGGTTGCATGTTATGTATGATGTCTAGCTAGTATTGCTTCTAATTTTGTTGAATTCCATCTGCTTACTTTACACATTATACTTGTGAATAAGACATATGTTCCTGTTTCTAGAACATACAATATCTATCTATCACACCATGTTCTTACATCAAAGTACTACTATTGTGTAACATGCAACAATCACTTATCATAAGACACGTTTGACTTAGGAGTGTGATATAGGTTACATCTCACACTCTTTTCTAGCTTTTACTACTTCTAATTTGTTGAAATGACACTTATGACGAGACAATTTTAACATGGTAGAGTGATATTCATTGCATATTTCATATGGTGTCTAGATTTCATTGCTTCTAATTTTTTGAAATGCATAATTCTTAGTTTACACATCATAACTGTGAATATGCAATACTCTCCTTTTTTGTTACACATTCAATCGTCCTATCATGTGGTCGCCTTACATTAAAGTAGTGCTCGTTAGCCTCCTGCATCAATGAGTCCTGAAAAGTGATTTTTTATTCATTTTTCTTGTGGGTTTAACTTGACAAGGCAATAAATCTAAGAAAGAGGAAGGAACAAATAAGGCAGGGACTGATGGCGGTCTTCCGGCGAAACCGGCATCCCAGGTGCTTTCTCTAGCTTGGCGGTGTGATATTGTCTTGCATGTTGCATACGGTGTCTAGCTTGCATTGCTTCTTATTTGTTGAAATGGCTTCTGCTTAGTTTACACAAATAGTTGTGAATATGCCATGCCGTCCAGTTTTTTGTACATATTCCATCCTGGTATCATGTATTTGCCTTACATCTCGGATTCTTTTCTAGCTTGTACTACTTCTAATTTGTTGAAATGGCACTTCTGAAGAGACAGTTTTAACTTGGTAGAGTGATATTCGTTGCATCTTTCATATGGTGTCTAGCTTTCATTGCTTCTAATTTGTTGAAATGCCTTCTGCTTAGTTTACACATCATAAGCTGTGAGTATGCAATGGCACTAATGACGACATACCTTTAACTTGGTAGTGTGATGTTGTTTGCATCTTTCATATGATTTATTTCTTGTACTGCTTCACATTTGTTTAAATGCCAGTTATAACGAGACACTTTTAACTTGGCAGAGCGGTATTTCTAGCATCTTTCATATGGTGTCTACCTTCTATTGCATTGCTTCTAATTTAGTGAAATGTCTTCTACTTAGTTTACACATCATAGTTCTGATTATCTCATGCCGTCCTATTTTTCATACATATTACATCCTCCTATTGGTTGTCTAACATCAAAGTTTAGTTCGTCTGTATCACGCATCAATTTGTTCTGAAGAACTATATTGTTATTCCTTTTTCTTGTCGGCTTGACTTACCATGGCACAGAGAAAGAGGAAGGAAGACAGAATGACACGAGATGGTGTTAGTACTAAGGACACATGAAAAGGGAAGCGGAAGAATCCTGCAGATTCTCCTGGTACTGATGGTGCAATAGAAGTTCAAAGTCTAGTGGAAAATTGTACAAACGGGGTAGCACATGCTACACAAGCTGCAGAACAAGCCAAAAATAAACCAATAGCCGCCACCAAACAAGCAGAGACATCCCTAGTTGTTGCAACACCTTTCACAATACCACCAGTTGCACGAGTTACTCGTTCGTCAACTCAGCTAGCAGCACCTTCCCAAGCTCCCTTGCCGCCTGACACTACTTCTGAAGCACTCTTGACACAAGATGAGTTAGCACGATCAGATGAACTTTGCGAGCTTCAACAGCAAGAAGGTAGTTGCTGGAGTCAAGTTACAGTTGCATGCTTCTTTATATGTAGTCTCACAGTTTGATGTACACTAACACTTCCTATGTTCGTTATTGGACTAGCACCTAGGTGCAAGAGGAAACAAACATCATGGATAATGCTTCATAGGTTAACTAAATCTAGAGGAGGAATGATGCGGAGCATCCCTCAACCATTCCCATGCAAGTCACACCGCCACCGCAAGCACAGAGAGGACCAACGACGAGAGCTCGTGCACGCGCCGCCGAAACCGAGGTGAACTCGTTCCTCTTCGAGTCTCATTAGGATTCACACGAGAGTCGGATTCTACCTCAAATGGAAACTCTATGCACTCTTAGGTACCAAGAAGAAGTCCATGAAGAAGCTCGGAGGGAGACCCAAGCACCCGCGAAGGAAGGGAAGGAGGAAGGACACGAGGAGCACGAAGCCACGGAGGCTCTAGGACCCCCGGGTGCCCGGCCCTCCATGCCCCCGGGTGCCCGGGCCTTCGGCCACCACCCAGGGCCTGCTCGCTGTGCATCCCGGGTTCCCGGTCCTTGGAGCCTCGGGTGCCTAGCCGTGGCCTGGGTGGCGCCCCTGAGCAGCCCGGGTGCCCGCCCCTCCCGCCTGGGAGCTGCACCGCCACCCCGGGTACTCGGGCCATCAACCCCTGGTGCCCCCTGTAACATCCCAAATTTTGGAATGTTAATATAATTAATTGAATTGTTTGTTTGTTTGCTTGAGTGAATTAAACTTGAGTGAAATTTTAACCTTTTCAAAAACTTTTGAAAGAGAGGGAATAAAATGACTTTCCCCTTCTCCGGTAAATTCAAATTCATCCTATTAAAATCAATGAGAGAAGATGACATGACTTCTTCAACTATAAAGAATTTGAACGGAGTTTTGCAATTTAATTCTTTCAAATATTTGCACTTGCTTCTCTATTTTTCTTCCCGAGAAATACCCGAAAAATAAATTCTTGCAAGAAAGAAAGAGCGGAGGAAAATGACCCTCCAAAATCAGGGCATTTTGAAAATATTTGAGCCAAGAAAACCAAAGTCTTTATTTAAAAATTATTTGCAAAAAGAAATAAAGCCTTTAGGATTTTCTGAAAACATTTTTTAAGTTTTATTTTGGCCGTGGAATAATGCTCATCATCTACATTTTATTTTTCGATAATTTTAGTATATAAAACTCTTTATTCGAATTGATTTGATTTCCTTTTTATTGTTTTAGTTTCCTAATTTTAAAAATAGGAATGGAATCGTTTTATTAGGAAAACCTGTTGGCCCATTAAGCACTTTCCTATTCTAGCCCAGCAAGAGATCATCTCCTTCCTCTGTTTCCTCTCACGTTACGAAGCTTTCCATGTCCATGGAGACAGGAAATCTCCACCTTCCGATCTCCCTCGTCTTTCCATCCCAGCGCCTCCTGAGACCGCCTATAAAACCCCTCCTCTCCTCGCTCCATTTTTCCCATCACCACCCCTCCTGCCCGTAGCCTTCTCACCACCGTCCTCCTTTTCCTGCCTAGAACGCTCACCGGGAGCTCTCCTGAAACTCCCATCGCCCAGCGCCACCTCCCAAGCGCCGACCCCTCCTCCGCCACCCCACCGGCAACCTCGCCCCCTCGCCGAGCAGCCTCCACATCGCCGTCTCCTTCCTGCCATCTCTGCCTCACGTACAGGTAACTCCGTTTTCGTTTTCAGATTTATTTCCGTAACAGATTTAGTTCCGTTCTTGTTTAGCTTATAACTTTTGATCTAGAAGTCCAATGATGCTGATTCTTTTTGCGTTAGATCAAAATTTTCTTGTAGTTTACAAAATATATAATTTGTCTATGTTTGGATTTATAAAATTGAGTTAGATCAGATTTGAATTAAAGCTTGTTTTGCTTATTCGGGAGTTTAAAATAGATTTTTATTTGATTCTTTTTCTACTGATCACTAGTGATCATATTTACCAGTGGTAAAAACTTGAAATTGTTTGAGTATTTTAGCTTATTGTTTCATGTAAAACAAATTCTGTTTTAGTTCTATTCGAATTATAGCTACTTCTTTTTCTATAGTTGTTTTTAAATTATTTTATTTTATATTTCAGAAAGTTTATGTTTGGTTTCTATTAGTTAAACAGTAGGTGTTCAACAAGTTTTTATATTTATTTTTATTTTGTTATCGTGAAATCAATTCAAGTTCGCTAATAACTTGCAATGGATTTCTCTACTGTTTTAACTCCCAATTGAAAATACTTTCAAAATAGCTTTATGAAAAAAAAATACTTTATTTTTTTTTGTCTTAACCAAATTTATATTTTATTCTCTGTTATTTTAGTGTTTTATTTTCCGTTAGACAAAACTATTTTTGTGAATGTTGTAGAAGAAGACTCCTAGTTTTATTTGAAGTTCCTTGATTCTTATTCGCTCTCTCTTTTGTTTTGATTGTTAGTGTGAGTGCTTATGTGAATGATATGTTTGTTATATAGATTTCATCAGAGAGTGACGAGTAGTCTATCAAGTTATTTCTTGAGAACGATAATTCTTCTTCGTCAACATCACCAGGCAAGTTCACTTTGACCATGCTTTCATACCTATGTTTTATTGCATTTAGTGGCACCCTTGCAACCACCCCTCAGTAGTGTTATTGAATCCTTGTAGTTGAGTAGTATGCATGAGGTAGGAACCCATCCCCCTGTTACCAAGCCCGGACGATATTTTACTTAATGCTATGCTATAGTAGACGGGGTTTGGTATGAGTGCTCGGGAGTGGTGTGAGAATGGAGGCTCTACGTCAATGACGACAACTCCATGATGGAATCTGCAAGGACTGCATCTTCAAGGCCTCAAGACTTCAAGACTCGAGACAAGAATTCAATACACACTCATTGGGTGAAGGGCGGTTGTTGGGCACCTGGAGAAACCAGTGGTTGGCGGGATGCATGGAGAAGCGCCATGACATCTTGCGGAAAGCTTCACCCAGACTCAAAGAGACGGAAGAATATTTCACGCCGGAAGCTTACTGTGCAACCGCAAGTCATTATGGGCTCTGGCTTGGTTGACCTTAGTTGTGACTCTGGCTGGGACGGTACTAGCAGATGTAGAACTACGGTAGGATGGGTTGAGTACCGGACAAAGTGGTCGAGGAACTCTTTGGAAGACCATGTTTGGTCATCTTGTTCTCAAACACTCGAAGTGCGAGAACGTAAAGAGAGGATCGAATCTTGCGGGTAAAGTGTACAAACCTCTGCAGAGGGTTAAAACCTAATCGATTAGCCGTGTCCCCGGTTACGGACAAATTGAGCCTCTGGACTTGGATCTATCTCGGAACTCTCAACACCGGATTGACAACTTAATTGTGGGCAACTTATGATGATTTTGGGTTATGAGACATCGGTTGGCGGAACCATGTCATGATAGAAAACTCCTTAGTACAGACTTCATTCTATTCCTTTGATGTAGGTAAAATAAAATCAGCTTTTACATAAACAAAACTCAGATCTGAGCCATAAAGCCATATTGCATATAGTATAGTTTTATCATCTGTTTTTCTCATATTGTGATCTTGCGGTACATTCAATGTCTTGACCTACACGGCTGCAACGTATCATGTTGCAGATATTTCCTCGACGAGTAAGAGTTACGATACTGAGGTTACGGTCTACACTCAACCTGCCGATGGCGTTGATGGGACTCCACACCCGCTTGATTGTTTCCGCTGAGTATTATGAGGTATATATCATTTACGTTATTTATACATGTGATTGCACTTTGATATATACATTGATGTCTGTGTGTGCAAGCATACCTTGATCCGAGGATGGCACAGATACACAGAGGCTTGACCGTCTGAGGTCGGGTCGCTACAGAAATGGTATCAGAGCACATGTTGACTGTAGGACGTGACCCTAGAAACCGGAAAGCCCTAGGACAGGAAATTTCTAAAACTTTATTTTCAAAAAGCTCATCTTTTCAGATTTTATCAAATAGACACTCTCACCTCAAATAGTTAGAATATACCCCTTTCCTTTTTGACCACACGGAGGATCAACTGAAGCCGCTCCAAGAAGTAAAGATATCGGACAACTGATGACCCCTTCAGAGTAAAGAGGATTTCTCCATTAGAATCTACAACAGTTGAAGACTCAAGACTTGAAGGATCTGAAGAATTATTTGACCTTTAGAAGACCAAACCCTGCTATACACCCACGTTAGATCACGATGATTTGTGAGTTGTCATTTGTTTGATGTTTTCCGACAGCCCCAAAATAAAACTTGTTTCTTCAAAAACTATTGGTTGTATTGTGTGTATATCCCTCTCCACCTCTCTCATCTCACCCTAAAACCCTTGAACCCCATAGATGATGAATGAAGTTGGACTGATATTCTCGGATCAAGACTCAGCCCGAGGCGAGCTATGGATGCGAACATGGAAAATCACTTGGGAGCAATTTGGTTTCAAGGAAGTATGAGGTTCAATATGCTCTTCAATACTTTACGTAAAGTGCTGCAACCTGGTGGAACATGCATCAAGCCATACAGGATTTAATGGAGCAAGAACTTGGGAGGAATTCAAGAAGACCCTGTTGAAATCACGCCTTATCCGGAAACACAATGATGCACCAAGAAGTAAACCTTGTGCTCGCAAGATTTATGGAGAAATAGGACACACCAGGAGGAACACAAAGATGGATGCCCTCATTGTGAGGAGAAACACCCGGTGAGGAATGCCCAACTAGCTGGTGACTTGCTTCCTGTGTGAAGGAACCACCCACTACACGGTGCAAAGGTCACATTTACTCCACGGTGCAACAAACTATTCCAAAGGGGAAGATGGAATGAAAGAAGCCCTCAAGGAAGATCTAGAAGAACCAAGAATGACCTGAAAGTGTTGAAGATCCTGGATGGAGAAGGTCTCAACAGATTTTATTCCAATGCCCGCTATTCATGTGGAGAAGAAGGGCATTTTCACAAGATTGCACCAAGGAAAGAAAAGAGTATCCAGGATATTTCCGACAGCAGAAGTGAATTTGACCCCGGAGATAGAAACTCGATCATTACAGAGAAATCCAGAAGAGAAAAGGAAGGCAACCCGAGAGCAACACAATTTTTGCAGAGAAGGACTTGAGTCATATCACCTGTTACAGGTGCAAGGATTTAGGTCATTACGCTAGTAAATGCCCGTAAAAGAAACCAAGAATCCAAGGAGCCCGCATAATCACAAAGAAGCCCGAGACATGTCGGAAGTCATTTGTTTTCATTGAAGGAGGCAGGACATTATGCTATTAAATGTCCCGACAAGATGAAAGCTGGAGTTGAGTAGTTGGGATTTTGATATGGATAATAAGAGTAGTAGAAAGCAATTTCCTTTTCATGAGCTCAATGAGTTGAGTTATGTAATAGATTTCTCGAGTTTGTAATAGTTCATGACTCAATAAAGTTGTAATGTCACATGCTGAAAAGCTTTAAGGAGTTGTCATATTTTATCTTGGAAATTAATATTCTGGATGAACATGGAAGAAAGTGAGTTGTGATGCATAAACAGGAAATTGGAATTGAGTTTGAAGTTTTGTTTGATGATATGAATGTGTGCCCCGGAGATATGTACCTCATTACGAGCACCACTTTTGTTATACAACTACTGATGACGACCCTTTACGAGTCTTTCCTTAAAGGTCCGTAAACCATCATGACCACGACAAGTGATCATGATTACCCAAGATCTCAAGGACATGATGAAGCATATTCATCTTGAAGGAGATGCAGTCTACAAAGGCTACCCCTTCATGCAAAAGGGAGTGGAACTTTGGTATGTGGAGGTACACCTCCACCGTTTGAAAGGAGTTTGCCCAAAGAGGATGGGGCATTACTTTTTCATCTCACGTGTGCCACAAGCAACTTTCTTCGACGCTGTTCGTGAAGCAGCCATGGAAGCCATACGCCAGATCGGAGAAATACTTGAAGCAAGACTCCGTTATACTCAGGAATACCTAAGCGAAGTGCATGCAGAGATGATGAAGGAGAAGCTCAAGACCACCATGATGAAACAGAAGATTGAAGAATTCAAGGCACATGTCGCACACTTCCAGTGGGACTGAAGAATCCTCGAGGAGGATAAATGAATAAAGTTGGAAGTAATGCCTGACCATACCAAATCATGTGGGTGGCAGCATTTGTAACAAAGTACTTTTTGGAATTTGAATTTACGAAAATGGTTAAGGATGTAATGAAAGATTGATATGAAAATAATGAGATTTTATGGATAAACTTGTGCATTCTTTTGGTCATAGTACTCTGTAAAGCCACAAGATCAATGAAGAAAGAAATGTGTTATTCATGACGGTCCATAGAAGGAAGCTGAACAAAATAAGTTGGAGTTTTGTTTTGATATGATGGTATGAAGAAACAGAGTACTACTGGATTCAAAGGAGATGTAACAAGAGAGAGTTACTCAGCATTTGTAACAAAGTACTTTTTGGAATTTGAATTTACGAAAATGGTTAAGGATGTAATGAAAGATTGATATGAAAATAATGAGATTTTATGGATAAACTTGTGCATTCTTTTGGTCATAGTACTCTGTAAAGCCACAAGATCAATGAAGAAAGAAATGTGTTATTCATGACGGTCCATAGAAGGAAGCTGAACAAAATAAGTTGGAGTTTTGTTTTGATATGATGGTATGAAGAAAAGCAGTACTCTGGATACAAAAGCAGTACTAACTCTCTCTTGTTACATCTCCTTTGAATCCAAAGAGTACTGCTTCTTCATACCATCATATCAAAACAAAACTCCAACTTATTTTGTTCAGCTTCCTTCTATGGACCGTCATGAATAACACATTTCTTTCTTCATTGATCTTGTGGCTTTACAGAGTACTATGACCAAAAGAATGCACAAGTTTATCCATAAAATCTCATTATTTTCATATCAATCTTTCATTACATCCTTAACCATTTTCAGAATTCAAATTCCAAAAGTACTTTGTTACAAATGCTGCCACCCACATGATTTGGTATGGTCAGCATTACTTCCAACTTTATTCATTTACCCTCCTCGAGGATTCTTCATCCCCATCGAAGTGTGCGACATGTGCCTTGAATTCTTCAATCTTCTGTTTCATCATGGTGGTCTTGAGCTTCTCCTTCATCATCTCTGCATGCACTTCGCTTAGGTATTCCCGAGTATAACGGCGCCTTTCTTCAAGTATTTCTCCGATCCGGCGATGGCTTCCATGGCTGCTTCACTTAACAGCGTCGAAGAAAGTTGCTTGTGGCACACGTGAGATGAAAAGTAATGCCCCATCCTCTTTGGGAAAACTCCTTTCAAACGGTGGAGGTGTACTCCACATACCAAAGTTCCACTCCCTTTGCATGAAGGGGTAGCCTTTGTAGACTGATCTCCTTCAAGATGAATATGCTTCATCATGTCCTTCAGATCTTCGGTAATCATGATCACTTGTCGTGGTCATGATGGTTTCCTGACCTTTAAGGAAAGACTCGAAGGGTCGCCATCTGTAGTTGTATAACAAAAGTGGTGCTCGTAATGAGGTACATATCTCCGGGCACACATTCATATCATCCAAACAAAACTTCAAACTCAATTCCAATTTCCTGTTTATGCATCACAACCCACTTTCTTCCATGTTCATCCAGAATATTAATTTCCAAGATAAAATATGACAACTCCTTAAAGCTTTTCAGCATGTGACATTACAACTTTATTGAGTCATGAACTATTACAAACTCGAGAAATCTATTACATAACTCAACTCATTGAGCTCATGAAAAGGAAATTGCTTTCTACTACTCTTATTATCCATATCAAAATCCCAACTACTCAACTCCAGCTTTCATCTTGTCGGGACATTTAATAGCATAATGTCCTGCCTCCTTGCAGCGAAAACAAATGACTTCCGACATGTCTCGGGCTTCTTTGTGATTATGCGGCTCCTTGGATTCTTGGTTTCTTTTCCGGCATTTACTAGCGAATGACCTAAATCCTTGCACCGTAACAGGTGATATGACTCAAGTCCTTCTCTCGCAAAAATTGTGTTGCTCTCGGTTGCCTTCCTTTCTCTTCCCGGATTTCTCTCAGAATGATCGAGTTTCTATCTCCGGGGTCAAATTCATCATTGCCGGAAATATCCCGGATACTCTTTTCTTTCCTTGGTGCAACATCGTGAAAATGCCCTTCTTCTCCACATGAATAGCGTGCATTGAATAAAATCTGTTGAGACCTTCTCCATCCAGATCTTCAACACTTTCACCACATCGGTTCTTCTAGATCTTCCTTGAGGGCTTCTTTCATTCCATCTTCCCGCTTTGGAATAGTTTGTTGCACCGTGGAGTAAATGTGACACCGCACCGTGTAGTGGGTGGTTCCTTCACACAGAAGCAAGTCACCCGCTAGTTGGGCATTCCTCACCGGGTGTTTCTCCTCACAATGAGGGCATCCATCTTTGTGTTCCTCCTGGTGTGTCCTATTTCTCCGAAATCTTGCAGCACAAGGTTTACTTTGGTGCATCATTGTGTTTCCGGATAAGACGTGATTTCAACAGGTCTTCTTGAATTCCTCCCAAGTTCTTGCTCCATTAAATCCTGTATGGCTTGATGCATGTTCCACCAGGTTGCAGCACTTTCTCGTAAAGTATTGAAGAGCATATTGAACCTCATACTTCCTTGAAACCAAATTGCTCCCAAGTGATTTTCCATGTTCTCAGATCCATAGCTCTGCCTCGGGCTGAGTCTTCGGTCCAGAGAATATCAGTCCAACTTCATTCATCATCTATGGGGTTCAAGGGTTTTAGGGTGAGATGAGAGAGGTGGGGAGGGATATACACACAATACAACCAATAGTTTTTTGAAGAAACAAGTTTTATTTTGGGGCTGTCGGAAAACATCAAACAAATGACAGCTCACAAATCATCGTGATCTAACGAGGTGTATAGCAGGGGTTTGGTCTTCTAAAGGTCAAATAATTCTTCAGATCCTTCAAGTCTTCGGAGTCTTCAACTGTTGTAGATTCTAATGGAGAAATCCTCTTTACTCTGAAGGGGTCATCAGTTGTCCGATATCTTTACTTCTTGGAGCGGCTTCAGTTGATCCTCCGTGTGGTCAAAAAGGAAAGGGGTATATTCTAACTATTTGAGGTGAGAGTGTCTATTTGATAAAATCTGAAAAGATGAGAAGTAAGAGTCTTTTGAAAATAAAGTTTTAGAAATTTCCTGTCCTAGGGCTTTCCGGTTTCTAGGGTCACGCCCCATACCAACATGTGCTCGATACCATTTCAGAGCGACCGACCTCGACGGTCAAGCCTCTCGTGTATCTGTGCCATCCCTGGATCAGTATGCTTGCACACACAATACATCAATGTATATATCAAAGTGCAATCACATGTATAAATAACATAAAATGATATATACCTCATAATACTCAGCGGAAACAATCAAACGGGTGTGGAGTCCCATCAACGCCATCGGCAGGTTGAGTGTAGACCGTAACCCTGTATCGTAACTCTTACTCGTCGAGGAAATATCTGCAACATGATACGTTGCAGCCGTGGTAGGTCAAGACATTGAATGTACCGCAAGATCACAATATGAGAAAACAGATGATAAAACTATACTATATGCAATATGGCTTTATGGCTCAGATTCGAGTTTTGTTTATGTAAAAGCTGATTTTATTTTACCTACATCAAAGGAATAGAATGAAGTCTGTACTAAGGAGTTTTCTATCATGACATGGTTCCGCCAACCGATGTCTCATAACCCAAAATCATCATAAGTTGCCCACAATTAAGTTGTCAATCCGTGTTGCGAGTTCCAGATAGATCCAAGTCCGAGGCTCAATTTGTCCGTGAATCGGGACACGGCTAATCGATTAGGTTTTAACCCTCCGCAGAGGTTTGTACACTTTACCCGCAAGATTCGATCCTCTCTTTACGCTCTCGCACTTCAGAGTGTTTGAGAACAAGATGACCAAACATGGTCTTCCAAAGAGTTCCTCGACCACCGTCCGCACTCAACCCATCCTACCGTAGTTCTACATCTGCTAGTACCGCCCCAGCCAGAGTCACAACTAAGGTCAACCAAG
Organism: Aegilops longissima; assembly: GCA_021605205.1. Classification (NCBI taxonomy): domain Eukaryota; kingdom Viridiplantae; phylum Streptophyta; class Magnoliopsida; order Poales; family Poaceae; genus Aegilops; species Aegilops longissima. The sequence goes on from CM038682.1 coordinate 357,234,059, forward strand.
CCAGAGCCCATAATGACTTGCGGTTGCATGTAAGCTTCGGGCGTGAAATATTCTTCCGTCTCTTTGAGTCTGGGTGAAGCTTTCGCAAGATGTCATGGCGCTTCTCCATGCATCCCGCCAACCACTGGTTTCTCCAGGTGCCCGTCAACCGCCCTTCACCCAAAGAGTGTGTATTGAATTCTTGTCTCGAGTCTTGAAGTCTTGAGGCCTTGAAGATGCAGTCCTTGCAGATTCCATCATGGAGTTGTCGCCATTGACGAGAGCTCCATTCTCACATCACTCCCGAAAGCACTCATACCAAACCCCGCCTACTATAGCGTAGCATTAAATAAAATATCGCCCCGGCTTGGTAACAGGGGGATGGGTTCCTACCTCATGCATACTACTCAACTACAAGGATTCAATAACACTAATGAGGGGTGGTTGCAAGGGTGCCACTAAATGCAATAAAACATAGGTATGAAAGCATGGTCAAAGTGAACTTGCTCGGTGATGTTGACGAAGAAGAATTATCGTTCTCAAGAAATAACTTGATAGACTACTCGTCACTCTCGATGAAATCTATATAACAAACATATCATTCACATAAGCACTCACACTAACAATCAAAACAAAAGAGAGAGCTAATAAGAATCAAGGAACTTCAAATAAAACTAGGGAGTCTTCTTCACAACATTCACAAAAATAGTTTTGTCTAACGGAAAATAAAACACTAAAATAACAGAGAATAAAATATAAATTTGGTTAAGACAAAAAATAAAGTATTTTTTTCATAAAGCTATTTTGAAAGTATTTTCAATTGGGAGTTAAACAGTAGAGAAATCCATTGCAAGTTATTAGCTAACTTGAATTGATTTCACGATAACAAAATAAAAATAAATATAAAAACTTGTTGAACACCTACTGTTTAACTAATAGAAACCAAACATAAACTTTCTGAAATATAAAATAAAATAATTTAAAACAACTATAGAAAAGAAGTAGCTATAATTCAATAGAACTAAAACAGAATTTGTTTTACATGAAACAATAAGCTAAAATACTCAAACAATTTCGAAGTTTTTACCACTGGTAAATATGATCACTAGTGATCAGTAGAAAAAGAATCAAATAAAAATCTATTTTTAAACTCCCGAATAAGCAAAAAGCTTTAATTCAAATCTGATCTAACTCAATTTTTATAAATCCAAACATAGACAAATTATATATTTTTGGAAACTACAAGAAAATTGTGATCTAACGCAAAAAGAATCAGCATCATTGGACTTCTAGATCAAAAGTTATAAGCTAAACAAGAACGGAACTAAATCTGTTACGGAAATAAATCTGAAAACGAAAACGGAGTTACCTGTACGTGAGGCAGAGATGGCAGGAAGGAGACGGCGATGTGGAGGGCTGCTCCGGCGAGGGGGCGAGGTCGCCGGCGAGGGTGGGGGTGGCGGAGGAGGGGTCGGCGCTTGGGGAGGTGGCGCTGGGCGATGGGGAGTTTCTAGGAGAGCTCCTGGTAAGCGTTTCTAGGCAGGAAAAGGAGGACGGTGGCAGAAGGCTACGGGCAGGAGGGGTGGTGATGGGAAAATGGAACGAGGAGAGGAGGGGTTTTATAGGCGGTCTCGGGAGGCGCTGGGATGGAAAGACGAGGGAGATCGGGAAGGTGGAGATTTCCTGTCTCCATGGACATGGAAAGCTTCTGTAACGTGAGAGGAAACAGAGGAAGGAGATGATCTCTTGTTGGGCTAGAATAGGAAAGTGCTTAATGGGCCAGCAGGTTTTTCCTAATAAAACGATTCCATTCCTATTTTTAAAATTAGGAAACTAAAACAATAAAAAGGAAATCAAATCAATTCGAATAAAGAGTTTTTATATACTAAAATTATCAGAAAAATAAAATGTAGATGATGAGCATTATTCCACGGCCAAAATAAAACTTAAAAAATGTTTTCAGAAAATCCCTAAAGGCTTTATTTCTTTTTGCAAATAATTTTTAAATAAAGACTTTGGTTTTTCTTGGCTCAATATTTTCAAAATGCCCCTGATTTTGGAGGGTCATTTTCTCCGCTCTTTCTTGCTTGCAAGAATTTATTTTTCGGGTATTTCTCGGGAAGAAAAATAGAGAAGCAAGTGCAAATATTTGAAAGAATTAAATTGCAAAACTCCGCTCAAATTCTTTATAGTTGAAGAAGTCATGTCATCTTCTCTCATTGATTTTAATAGGATGAATCTGAATTTACCGGAGAAGGGGAAAGTCATTTTATTCCCTCTCTTTCAAAAGTTTTTGAAAAGGTTCAAATTTCACTGAAGTTTAATTCACTCAAGCAAACAAACAAACAATTCAATTAATTATATTAACATTCCAAAATTTGGGATGTTACACCCCCCCAGCCGGCTCCTCACCGCCACGGGTGCCTGGGCCATCAACCCCTGGGTGCCCGGTCCCTACAGCCACTTGGTCGCGGCCTCTCTGACCGGACCGGGTGCCCGGTCCTCCGCACCCCGGGTGCCCGGACATCTCCTACCGCATCCACTCCTGGTGCCGGACCTCTTTACCCCGGGTGCCCGGACACGTCCGGTTTGTGCCTGCGTGCACTGAGGGCAAATGACCCATGTACCCTTGTTTTACCACCAATTCGTCCATAGCATATATAAACTCTCCCCCTAGCTCATTAGAGAGGATAACAAAGTATTAGATAGACAAAGAGAGAGCTTTGCTCATCTTCCTCCTCTTGGAGATCAAGCCCTCCTCTTGGAGAAGATCCTCTTGTGGATATCAAGGCCTCCTCTTGGAGAAGAATCCCCATCATAGGATCATCAAGACCTCTTTGCTCATAGGATTGGGATGAACTAGTTACCTCTTGTATCTTCTTGTGTTGTATTTGGACCTTTGTATCTCTCTTTGTGTGATTCGATCTAGCACATGTGTGATTGGATCAAGTCAATTTGAGTGTTCCTCTTGTTTTCCCCCTTTGTGTTCTTCTTGTTCTTGTGGATTTCCCTTCCAATTCATGGAAGATCTCCATCTAGGGTTCCACCCTACAACATCTTGGTATCATGAGCCATGATTTCTCACGAAATTGGAGCCCCCTTCTTGTTCTCTAGGCTAATTTTGTTGTGTTCTTCCCCAATTTCGAAAATTCCCCACCAAAAATAGCCCCAATTTTTTTTGTGATTTGTTGCTTTGATGAGGTTTTGTTGGATTTGATCCATGGATTTGCTTGGTTCCAAGTGGATCTAGCCTTCCCCCATTCCATCTCCACCTTTCCCTCCACGAAATCCACCAACTTCTTCCATTTTCCCATGAATTTCCGCCAAATTCGTGACCCCCTGGCACCCGGACCTCAAATCCCGGGCAACCGGACCACCCCCCCCCCCCTCCCGCCCAACCCCGCTGACCACCCCGGGCACCCGGACCCTCGGGCCATTTTTTCTCCCAACCCCGCTGACCACCCCGCGTGCCCGCACCCTCGACCCCCGAGCACCCGCACCCCCCCCCCCCCCCGAATCAGCCCACTTCCAAACACCATTTCGGCCATAACTTCCACTCCCAAAGTCCGATTTTGACGTTCTTTAGATCGTTGAGTAGCTATTGACATCCCCCATCCATCTAGATAGGTTACAACATCATTTGACTCCATCAAAATTTCGGCATTTTTGCATCTTTGCTTAGGCCATCCACCATATCATCCACAAAACCACCATAGCTTTCCGCAACCTAAACCATTTAGTTCGATATAGCATATGTGGTTGCTTGAGGGGTTACTTGAGTATCCTAAGGTGTTTCGGCTACTTAGGTACGGTTGCTTCATCATCAACCACCACCACCACTTCCGCATTGCTAACTCCAGAACCACCTACGCATTCCGCTATCACCATTTGACATTTTCCTTTGAGATTTTGAGTTTGCGGTTTTTCCATTTCCTAGGGTGTTTTGGCTAACTAGGAACGGTTCGACATCGACAACCCGTCACTCACCTTTGACAAGGACTCGACATCGACCACTTCACCATTTTGACACCCTAACCGTAAGCAAGAACGGTAACCTCTATATCATCTTGGTATCGTGGTATCCCATCATTGTACATTCTTGCCATTACATTGTTAACCCCTTAGCCCATTTTGCGTCACTTGCCTATCAAGACTAGCCATTTGAGTGTTGCCGGCAATGTTACTTGTGCACATTAGTGATCCATACCTTCCATTCATATTGGTATCATCTTGGTATCATCACATCATTCCTTGTGTCACAAGATTGTTCCCGCATATACACAATTGCTATCTTGGTTTGTGCATTTCGCATAAGTGGCAATACAAAAAAAGAATAAGCTTTTAAGCAAAAAGAGAGCAAAGAGCTTGTAAGCAATAGCCATAGTATCATACCACATTGCACATATGATTGTCATATCCGATCATCTTGGATCATCGTGTGCGAAACACCGGAACATCACACATATATAGCATACTTGGGATAGAAAGTTGATACATTTTGCATCTTCTAAGTTGCGAACAAGTGTCGTATCCGCCTATTGAGCAATCGTGCAAGCGTCTCTCTAGAGTTGTGCAACACGAGCATTTTCCGTGGATTCCACATTCTGTGCTCATTCCTTGGTTGCACGACCCCATTTATCTATCCGTGTGTGTGTTCCCATGTGCCACCCATGGCTAATGGTCTACTTGTTTCACTTGCGAATTTGTGAATATTTTCCAACATTATTGACTCTTGCTAACATTTTGCATCAAATTTTCGTGCCACTATCCTCTCCGAGCTCCACCATAAGCCTTAGTTGCGTAGGTGTGAGAATTGACAAGATCCGGTACCAATTTGTGTTATTTCCTTAATACATTATTGAGTGATCATTGATCCATCTTCAACATTGGAAAGGTACATTTGGTATAGTTCTTTCCTTTCTTCCACTTACATTTGCTCGAGTCTTGTGATGGATAGGCAAGGCATTTCATCTCCGGTCTTCCATGACAACGACAATGCGAACAACCACATCACTAAAACGTCCACCTTCGGACTACAACGAGAAATGCAAGGCATTAAGCGACTCGCCATCGACATTCGCCAAAACGAAGCAAGGAAAAGGGACTACATCGACACCATGTTAGATGAACAAATGGATCAAGTACGAGACTTGGTGGCCAAATACAAATATTCTTCCCCTTCGTCATCTTCACGGCGGGGACGCTCAAGTCGCACACCATCGGAGCGGACACACGATGCAAGTACCACGCGACACCGTCAAGAAAACCTTCATGAGCACAAGAGAAGACTGCGAGACGAGCACCAACAAGACAGAGCTACGACTACTACCACCACTTTGGCATCTTCGCCAAGGGTTATCAAGGCATCTTCGCCTTTGGACGTACGACATCTTCGCCTACCTCCGACGAGTACTTTGTAACACCCCGGGAGTCATGCTATAGTAATCCCCTTCTAATGATGCCTTGTCATCATTGTTACTGTTGCTAATCTTCACTTGATCCAAATCACCAATTCAAATTCAAATCCAATCTAAAGTCAAAAACTCTTAATTGTCAGACAGGAGATCTAAAATGTTCATCTTGTGGCAAATAGTCATTTGTTAATATTGGTGGTGAACCAACATTTTGCAAGGTGTTTAAATGGCCTAAAGCAATTAAAGCAGTGGCTAAAACGATAGTTTAAATGGATTTTTATTTTATAAAAAAATTCAAACTATTTCAAAAGCCTCACAACCTTGTTGTGGCAGTGCTAACTATTGCAATATAATTATGTGGCCAAGTCCCACATTTTACAAAATCCTTTTGGCACCCCAAATATTACCATGCTTTTTCTACAAAAAGAAAAGAGCAAAAGTAAGAGTAAAAGAAAAACCCCCCTGGCCCCCCTGGGCCTTAGTCATTTGGGAGGCCCAACCCAGCAGCCCACCTCCCCCGGTTGGCTCCCTCCTCTCTGTTCACCCGACCCAGCGACCGCGCTCGCTGGTCGCCACCGAACCCTGTCGCCGTCCCCGTCGGGGAAGGGATAAGGGCGATGTTCCCTCGACCCCTCGGGCTCCCCGCACCCACTCACTCCCCCTGGACGCCCCTATCCCTCTCTCCCTCTGGCCTCGACCCCTTCTCCAGATCCTCGCCGACAAGATTTTTGCCTTGCGTTCTTTGTGCCACCTGCATGCCACCGTCGCGCCTCGCCGCCCTTATGTGTCCATGAGCCCCACGACCGTCTTCTGCTTCGTCTACACCAACGACCTCAAGGCGGGAGCCACCCAGCGCCAGATCCCCTTCGTCTTCCTCCTCGACGGCCACCACACGACCTCACGGCCGATCTGCTTCACCGGACATCCCCGAGCCCTCTGCCTAGACCCCACGCCCCCACGGTGAGCTCCTGCGCCGAACGCGCCGTCCCCTGCCCTCTCTAGCCGCCTGTAGCCACTACACTGACGAAGCGCGAACCACCGCCGCCTTGTTTGGTCGCCGGCGCGTCTCCGGTGACCTTTTGGTCAAGGGCTCACGACCGTTGGCCTCGCCGCAACGCGTACGCTCTGCCCCGCCTCTCCGTTCGCTCGCTAACGCACCACATCACCATCGCCGTCGAGCGCCCAAAGGCCACCGCCGCCCGTGCTCCACGCCGACGCTGTTTCCGGCCGCCCCGGGGCCGGCCACCACCGCGGTTAGCTGCGGCTCGCCGCTCCCGTTCAAAAGGCGTCAGCGGCGTCCGTTTTGGGCCCCTGTAGACGAATCCCGATGAGGCCGAGCACCCTCCGCCACGTTTTCGTGCTCGCCGGTGTTCAGCTGCGGGCCCGCTAAGCTGGCACATCTGGGGCCACCCACAGGTCTTCGTGGGCCCTCGCCCCTGTTGACCAGCTTGATCTGGTCAATCAGGTTGATGGGCGAGCCCCACCAGCGACGTCAAGGGCCCTACCGCTTAAATAACTAATTAAAATGGTTTTATAATTAGAAGTATTTAGTTTAGCTAATTAGTTACGAACATGTGGGGCCCAACTGCTAATTAACACCCTGTTCAATTAAAATAACCCACTGTTAGCCCTCTGTCTATGACATGTGGGACCCATCGTCGATTTGACCAGTGGTCACGAAGTCTGTTGATCACGACATCATCAAGACGTCATCTCGACGTCATTTTATCTTTTCTGTTAATTCAAATAAATCCAGAAAATGATTTAATCTTTGAAAATTCATAGAAAATAAACAGTAACTCGGATGAAAATGTTTTCTATATGAAAGTTGCTTAGAAAAATCCAACGAATCTGATTACGCTATCCGTTCATCTGTCACATGCCCTAGCATGCTGAACGTGGAACATTCCCCCTCCGGTCGTTTGTCTGACACAGGTCCGGAACCGGGAATGTATTCCCGGTTGAATTCCCCCTTCACCTATATCGTGTAGCCATACGTTAGGTCACACCCGGCACATCATATTGCCATGCTATGCTTTGTGATGCTATGCTTGCTTTATATTTACTGTTTCTTCCCCCTCTTCTCTCCGGTAGACCCCGAGACCGATGCTGCCCCTATGATCGACTACGTCGACGATGACCCCTCCTTGCTAGAGCTACCAGGCAAGCCCCCCTTTGATCATCCTGATATCGCCCATTACATTCTCTCATGCTTGCATTAGATTTTGCTACTCTTATTGTTTGCTCCTATTCTGATGCATACCCTGCTTTTGTATCTGCTGTTGTACCTTACCTGCTTATCCTAAACTGCTTAGTATAGGTTGGTTAGTGATCCATCAGTGACCCCCACCTTGTTCTTGTTGCCCCTGCTTCATCATTGAAGACCCGATCAACGGGATCGAAGACCAGGCCCCGGCACCGCACATCACTTTCCCCTTAGTTGCCCGACACTACTGGGTTACTATCGTGTAACATCCCAAATTTCCTATTTGGAATGTTTTACAATTATAGCTAAGCATCTATGCATGTTGTTTGAATTTGAGTGGCATTTGAAGTTTCAGAGGTTTTGGAGTTGTTGGAATTTGAATTCAAATTGTGGCGGTGGAAAATTATTTCAAAACTATGCACGATAAATACTTGAGAAAAGTATGAGAGGAGTAAACATGACACTCCAAAATATCAGAGAAACAACATTGCTAAAAGTTTTGAATTCAAATTTGAGTTTTATTTGAATTTTGAAAAAATGAATTTTTATGAAGTTTGGATTTTGCCTGGAAAATGTTCAAATGATAGGGAATATTCCCCTGATCATTTTGATATATATATGTCCTATATAAAATATTTATATTTTATATATTATCTCTGTTTTTGTTTTTTTAAATAAAATTAGAAAAAAGAAAATACCCAGCGCCACCAGCCGACTGCCCAGCCAAGACTGGCGGCCCACCGAATCGCCCACCAGTGGCACCTGAGCCGCCCCATGAGCCGACCGAGCCCCTCGCTCAACGGTTAGCCTCGGCCAACCGCGCGCCGCGCCCTCCCTCTCTCCCGACAGGCGGGCCCCCACCTCCCTCTTCCCCTCGCCCACGCCACCCGCCCGCGCCGCCGCTCGCCGGATCCCGCCGGATCCGGGATCCGCCGTGATTCGCTCGCCCCGATCGCCTCCTCCCCCAAGTCGTCCCGCCCGCCTATAAATACCCCCTCCCTCACCTCATTCCTCGCCTCACCCGACGCCTCCTCTCCCATAAAGCCCGCCGAGCCCGAGAGCGCCGCCGCCGCCATTAGTCACCCCGAGCTCGCCCCGGTCACCCCCGAGCCCCATCAACTCCACCAACCGGACCCCCTCGCCCGTCCGCACCCGCCGGATCACTCCGCCGACGCCCCCGACCACCGGAGACGCCGGAACACTCGCCGCCCGAGCCGCCGTCGCCGTCGTCGTCCGGTAAGTCACCGGAGTTTCCCCCCGCCGTCCGATCTGTTTTCGACGGCAGATTAGAACTCCGAAGAAATAAGTTAGTTAAATAAAACGGTTTTATCCGGTTAGTTCGGTTTATTTTAGTTAGGGTTTTAGTTGAACCGCCGATTCGATTTAAACCCTAGGGCCCGTTTAGTTAAGTTACGCCTGTATGCTAGTTAGCCCATTAGGCCGCTTTTTCTTTTATTTTCGTTTTCTGTTTTAACAGAATAGTTTCAGATTTGAAAATTCATATCTTTTAATCTACTTAATATTTTTAGTGATTCTTTTTTTGTTGGTTTGCAAATTTCTTATAGTTTCTGTAGAAAATATAATTAGGCATGTTAAAATTATTTAAAATTGCTTTATTTTAGATTAATCAGAATAGTAAATCTGCTATAAAATGAGTTAGGAAAATTATTTTTTAGTGATTCTTTTTGTCACAACTTTGTTTTGACATTGCCTAACCGCAGGAATTTATTTGGGCATTTTAGGATTAATAAAAAAATAGTTTTAATCAGAATCATGTTATTCTTAATAATTTTGTTGTAGTTGCGGATGCTTGCAATAGAGGTTAATCATAAGTGGGATGCTTGTTCAAGTAAGAACAGCACCCAAGCACCGGTCCACCCACATATCAAATTATCAAAGTACCGAATGCGAATCATATGAACGTGATGAAAACTAGCTTGACGATATTCCCACGTGTCATCGGGAGCGCTTTTCCTATTATAAGAGTTTGTTCCGGCTTGTCCTTTGCTACAAAAAGGATTGGGCCACATTGCTGCACTTTATTTACTTTTGTTACTTGTTGCTCGTTACAATTTATCTTGTCACAAAACTATCTGTTACCACTTATTTCAGTACTTGCAGAGAATACCTTGCTGAAAACCGCTTATCATTTCCTTTTGCTCCTCGTTGGGTTCGACACTATTACTTATCGAAAGGACTACGATTGATCCCCTATACTTGTGGGTCATCAAGACTCTTTTCTAGCGCCGTTGCCGGGGAGTGTAGCGCCTTTGGTAGGTGGAATTTGGTAAGGAAACATTTATATAGTGTGCTGAAATTTACTTTCACTTGTTACTATGGAAAGTAATTCTCTGAGGAGCTTGTTCGGGGTATCTTCGCCCCGTCCAATAGAGCAAAGAGTTGCTCCCCAACCTACTGAACCTATTGAAAATAAAACTCCTTTTGAATTTCCTTCGGTTATGATGGAAAGACTGCTAGCTAACCCTTTTACATGAGATGGAACAAAGCATCCTGATGAGCACTTATTATATGTGGATTGTAACATCCCAAAATTCTAAATTTTGGAATGTTATGATAAATAGATAGATTTTATTGATTGTTTGATTGATTGTGTGAAATTGAGTGAAATTCAAAACTTTTTGAAAGTTAAATGAGAGGGAATAAAAGGACTTTCCCAAACTTTCATTTTGCATTCCTGATCTCCGTGAATTCAAATTCTTTTCACCACAAAACCCTGGAGAGAAGATGACATGACTTCTTCCATTTATTTAAATGACAAGGGGTATTGAAAATATTTGAATTTCATTTGGAAAATATTTCCAATTCTGAAACTTTATGCAACTCAATGATTTTCACGAGCGAAGATAAAATGACTTCTTAAAAACATATGAAATATGAGTTGGGAGTTTCAAAGAATTAAATTCAAATTCTTTTGAATTTATTTTCAATTTGGAGTTATTTGAGTTTTACTCAAATTATTTTCCTCCAAAAATAAAATACATGGAAAATAGGGTGACATGATTCCCTACAATAGAAAACTGGAGAGAAATAAATTTGAATTCATTTTGGTATTTTTAAAATGATTTTTGTTGGATTATATTCCTTTGTAGTAGGGAAAAATTGGCTTTTCGCAAAAACTATAACCATAGAGCTTTCCACCAGCCAAATATGCATCATTATCCTATGGTGTGAATTTGCCAGTACATTCAATGTACTGACCCTTTGTGGCTGCAACGTCTCATGTTGCAGGATATCTTATGACGAGTAAGTGATACGTTAGGGTTACAATTTCTACACTCAACTTTGCCGTTGGTGTTGATGGGAATTCACAACCTTGTTACTTCCGATATTTGGATTGAGGTAATAGTATTTACGTTATTTTATACATGTGATTTACCTCTGTTATAAATCCTCGAGTACTGTGTGTGTCAGCATACCGATCTAGGGATGACACTTAAGCACAGAGACTTGACCGTCTGAGGTCGGGTCTCTACAAGATGGTATCAGAGCACATGTTGACTGTAGGACGTGACCCTAGAAACTGGCAAACCCATAGGAAAGATTTCCTCTACAACTTTCTTTTCAAAAGGATATTCTCCCCTCTTCTCTACTGAGCTTATTCAAATTTCCCTTTTAGTTAGACCTTACCTTTTCCCCTTTTGGCCACATGAAGATTCGGCGGATGAGACCACTCCAAGGAGTACAAGATATCGGACAACTAAGACTACTTTGGAATAAAGAGGATTTTTACCGTGCATTATAATGATGGAAACTACAACGGTGAAGACTCCAAAGACTAGGAGAATTTGAAGGCTTTGAAGAATTTCCGGATTTGTATGACCTAGGAAGGCACCCCTTATGGAACTTGGCAGACTATGGAAGCTGTCAATACCCGAGATCAAGGTGTATCGGAGAAAGACCGGAACATGGAGCATAGAACTCAAATTTTTGTCAAGAAACCCTAAAGCAGGAGATATCAACTATGGAATGATAGCTCATGGAAAGGACAAGAGCAGAAACACGGCTATCCATGATGTTATCTCCCACTTATGCTATTGTCGCCGTGCTGAGTTAAGCATGCATTTCTTTGGAAGGATTGGATTACAAGAAGGCTTACGGAACACCTATGAGCAAGATAAAGTGTTAACCTTAGCTGGTGTATTCACCAGGATCTGGAATATTACATCAGGAAGTTTAGGATGGACCTGCAGAAGCAGTATTTGATAAGGAAGAGTTTCGTGAAGAACTCAGGACCCAGAAGCTGAAAGTAGCCAAGCTAGAGGTGAAAAACCTTGAGACATCAAAGATTCGTCAGGAACTGAAGAACAGTAGGATGATGGTTCATGTCGAGGTTGATGAAACCCAGAAGTTTGGAACACAACTCTATAAATATTAAAAGACATCACGATAGACTTTGCGACAACAGAGATGATCTGGCAAAAGAACTTGAGTAGGACAAGCATGATCGGAAGAAGCCATCGGAGACATCAACAAGAATCGAAGAGTTTGATGACTTTGAAGATTTATTGACCATTAGAAGCCCAAACCCCTATTATATACCTGCGTTAGATGCGACGATTGTGAGCTGTCATTTGTTTGATGTTTTTTCGACAGCCATAATAAAACCTGTCTTTTCAAAACTATTGTTTGTATTGTGTGTATCCCTCTCTATCTTTCTTATCCCACCCCAAAACCCATGGACCCAATAGAGAATGAATGGAGATGAGCTTGTATTTTCTGGACCGATGAGTCAATTGGAGACAGACCGATGGATTCAGAACATGGAGGATCACATGGAGAATAACCCTATAGCCGGAAAGGATATGACCCATCATGCTCTTGAGTGCTTTGAAAGAGGTGCCACTACCTGGTAGAGGATGTACCAAACCATCAATGGATGGCAAAGAGTAACCACTTGGGAAGAATTTAAGTTGACTCTGCAAAGATCTCGTCTTGTGTCCCAGAAATTGAGGCCTTATGGAAAGGATATGAAGAAACCTTGTGCATACAAGCTTTGTGGAGAAATAGGACACAACCATAAAGAAAACAAGGACGAATACCCTCATAAGCGGAGGATTACCAAAGGAGTTAGCCGAGGATCTCAGGGAAGTTTGATTGGAGATTGTTCCAAAGGTTTTGTTGCAGCAATGGAAGTTCAGTCTACATTGTTTGGAAAGATCCGTGAAGCTCAGAAGGGTGACAACGAGATTGCTGAGGTAAAAAAAAGGATGAGCAAAGGAAAGGCCAAAGGTTTTCATAAGGATAAGCACGACACCTTATGGTTCGAGGACCGTGTATATGTGCCCAATAATGCAAAGATCAGGAAGTTAATACTTCAGGAGGCTCATGACTCACCATACTCGATTCGCCCTGGAAACACCAAGATGTATTTGGATTTGAAGGAGCGTTTCTGGTGGACTGGTATGAAGAAGGATATTATGGAGTATGTAGTCGAGGTGATGTATGCGAGAGAGTAAGAGCGAGCTTGAAGCCAGCAGGATTACTACAGCCTATGCCGATAAGCGAATGGAAGTAGGATAAGCTTGGCATGGATTTCATTACCGGATTTCCCAGAACCTGATCGGGATATGATTCTATCTGGGTAGTAGTTGATTCGCTTAACCAAAGTGGCTAAGTTTATCCCAGTGAAACCACCTATACAAGTGTGAAGTTGCCAATATATATATGACCAGGACCGTATGTCTGCATGGAGTTCCGAGGACCATCGCATTAGATAGAGGAACACAGTTTACCTCGAAGTTTTGGAATCAGCTGCACCAGACTTTGGGTACTAGGCTAGAGTTCAATACAGCCTTTCATCCGCAGACTGATGGATAGACCGAGAGAGTCAATCAGATTCTGGAGGACATGTTGAGAGCGTGTGCGCTAGATTATGGATCTAGTAGGGATGATAATCTACCTTACGCGGAGTTCTCATTCAACAACAGCTACAAAGTCAGTTTGAAGATGCCCCCTTTTTAAGCTTTGTATGGGAGAAGGAGCCAGACACGTTGATGTGGGATGAAGTTGGAGACCGTCAGTTGTTTGGACTAAATATGATCAAGGAGTCAGAAGAGAATGTTAAGTCGATCGAGATAGACTGAAGGTAGCTCAGTCCAGGCTGAAGAGTTATGCAGACTCAAAAACGCAAGGAGGTAGTCTATGAAATTGGAGACAGAGCATGTCTTCATGTGTCCCCTCTGCGAGGAGTTAAACGATTTGGAGTTAAGGGAAAGTTAGCCCCGAGATTTGTAGGACCATACCGAGTTTTGGAGCGTATGGGAGAAGTGGCCAACAAATTGGAGTCACCCGAAGGACTGTCAGGAGTTCATGATGTGTTTCACGTTTCCGAGTTGAAGAAGTGCCATGCAGAGATGGCCAATATTCCCCTGTAAGGACGCTTGACCCTGGAAAGGATAATGATATTCCACGAAGTGGAGTATGGACTTCATAAGTATAAGTTTTATCTCGGTACGTGGGACATCCCACGAGGATGAAGAGATGAATTACTATTGGATATAAAGGAGGTATGATGTTGGAAATATGGATCAATGGAAACTCCATGATGAGTCTGAGTAATCATGTCCTAGTTTGGTGCCAATAGAAGGAAGGAAGACATTACACTTGGATGGATTTAAGAATACTAGGAAGTTGGAAGTTGGAATAATGATCAGAAGCCCGAGGATAAGTTCAAGGACTACAAGTGATGAGATGGGCCATAACCCACAGGCCCCAGGACCTGCCAAGAAGCAAGCACACTCTTGCTGAAGGAAAAACCCTAGAAGAAGTTACGATTTTATCAACCAACGATTTTATAGGAGTTTACGCAAAACCTGAGAGTTGTTAAGGAACGATAGATGTTTGTTTGGCTTGCAAAATCAATGGATTTATCCGAACTTGGTTCGTCGATAAGAGAAATTCTGCAATGCTTGTGAGGATGACCGAGTGTTAGAATGCGAGATTCGCTAAACCAGGTACAAGGTAATGATTTGGGTGCGGGATGGATTGATCACCATACCGACTTACTCTTATTGTTCGCCTTGCTATATGGGATGGTAAATCTGAGTGACTTACCTATAGTAGAGAGACGACGATCAAAACCCTGTTTAAACCTTAGAATGGTATAAGAATTTTTCCCCTTGTACAAGGCAGCTTTTGCCAACCGTAGGTTATCAAATGAGGATCAACGGACCCATTTCTGTAGGAGAAACCATAAATTGTTGACCACCATAAGATATCGATAGTTGTTTAGTATTGGCGCCAGACCCACCAGCTAAGAAGACCCAATCTCAGAATAACCTTACCAAGAGGAAAGGACAGAAGAATTGAGGAAAAGGTTATGCCGCTACCAGAAGAGCCCAGAGATGGATTTCCCGAGATCTGGGAAGACCAACACTGTCAACAATAAGGATGGAGTATATGAGTTTTGATGGAACCGTAACCATGCTTTTAAGGGTGGTAGCACCCGAGACCCCCGGAGACGATCGATGGATTTTTTAGAAGACCCCAAACCTAACCTATTTCTTTCTAGCCTCTCCGAATCTCGAGGACGAGATTCATTTTAAGGGTGGTAGGTTTGTAACATCCCAAAATTCTAAATTTTGGAATGTTATGATAAATAGATAGATTTTATTGATTGTTTGATTGATTGTGTGAAATTGAGTGAAATTCGAAACTTTTTGAAAGTTAAATGAGAGGGAATAAAAGGACTTTCCCAAACTTTCATTTTTCATTCCTGATCTCTGTGAATTCAAATTCTTTTCACCACAAAACCCTGGAGAGAAGATGACATGACTTATTCCATTTATTTAAATGACAAGGGGTATTGAAAATATTTGAATTTCATTTGGAAAATATTTCCAATTCTGAAACTTTATGCAACTCAATGATTTTCACGAGCGAAGATAAAATGACTTCTTAAAACATATGAAATATGAGTTGGGAGTTTCAAAGAATTAAATTCAAAGTTCTTTTGAATTTATTTTCAATTTGGAGTTATTTGAGTTTTACACAAATTATTTTCCTCCAAAAATAAAATACATGGAAAATAGGGTAACATGATTCCCTACAATAGAAAACTGAGAGAAATAAATTTGAATTAATTTTGGTATTTTTAAAATGATTTTTGTTGGATTTTATTAGAGCAGAAGCACTCTTTGCTTTATTAGAATTTGTGTGTATTTTATTTGACTCCAGAAAATTTTTCAGCTTGTAGGAAATCTTTTTCTGAAAATTTTGATATATAATATGCCAATATAAAATTCTACTTTATTTTCTTTATTCGGTTTTCCTTCTGTTTCTATTTAAAAAAAATTGTACGTGCGGCCCATATTTATTTATCGCCCACATGCATAGCATAGCAGCAGGCCGGCCCTTTTTTCTTTTGTTTTCTTTTGTCTTTTATTTTATTTTATTTTTGTTAATGTTTAGTTTTTTCTGAAACAAATTTCAAAAAAAAAATAGACTTCGGAAAAAAAATGCAGCCCGTGTACGACGCGCGGCCGGCCGAGGCTTTAGGCCCGTGCGAGGCGTTAGCCTTTTTCTTCTCTGTTTCGTATAATTTCGTCTACATTTAGTACCACATTGCCTAGTCTTTGACCCCTAAGCCTCTTTTCCACCAATAAATATAGACCTATAGAGCCTCCAAAAATCATCCGATTCGGGTTAAATCAATATTTTGGTTTGACTAGATTCATTTAAAAAAATATTTTTCTTCTCTCCGGTGCGACTTCTGTAAATTGTCTTCTCTCTATGAAGTTGTCTTTTCTCTACCTTATAAAGGTATATTTCTTTGTATTTTTTTCCATAGCTTATTTTTCTTCCGTAAAACAGCTTAGCCCTGATTTTTCAAATAGCCATAACTTTTCACTCGTTTATTCAAATTAGATGAAACCAACGCCAATAGCTTCGTCTTGTTTTCACCTATCTAGTGACCCTGTCACATCAACCTTTCGAAATTTTCAAATTTCGAATTTTGTTCAGATTTATATTCAAACTTCTTTTGATCATAACTTGAGTTTTATAACTCCGATTTAGTTGATTCTTTTTGCAAATCAAAGCTCTTGACCTAAACTTTCTGATAAGGCCAAATTCACATAGTTTTGGTACTGTTAGAAATTGTTTTATGTTAAAAGAGTTATTTGCTCGGTTTTGATGTTTTCTGAATCGTCTTCTTCATTCTTTCCGATCTTTTGAGTGATTGCTTATGTGTGGTTACTATTGCTTGTTTACGATAGATTTACCAGAGTGTGGCGAGTAGAGCTATCGAGAGTTTTGAGTGCGAATCATCTTCATCAACTTTGCAGGCAAGTTCACACTTTGATCATATCCCGTTCATACCTAGTTTTTATGCATTAGTTTCACCCTCAAACATTGCATGAGTAGGTTTGATAACATGTGGGTATTGGGAAGTAGTTGATGAGGTAGGAACCTATTGTCCTGCATTCAAACCTTGGGAGTTACTTCTACATTATGCTTATATTGCCATGCTATGCTCGTAGACGTGGATTGGGTTTGAGTGTATTTCATGACAGATCTGAGATTGTTTACTTAATGGTTCAACTTAAGGTGCCAACTTTAATACACATCTGGGTGGATTGGTAGGGACACCCTGGGGATATACCAGTGGACTTTCCCGGACACCTGGGGATATACCAGTGTTGTCCTAGGAGATCCCGGGGATACACCGTGTGATCATCCTATGGTTTTCCACCCAGGCTCAAAGGGAACTGAGATATTTTCATGCTAGAAACTTCCGTGTGCAGCCACAAGCTATTATGGGCTCTAGCATAGTTGAGTAAGTTACGTGAAGCTCTTGAAGAGGTAGATCAGCGGTGTAGTGGGTTTGTAGGTTTGGTATGGTCTACCCGGAGTAGAGAGTTAATGTTTACGAAAGGCGTGTCTCGGTCATCCATTTCTCAAACACCATGTAGTGCGAGAAATCCAGCGGAGGCGATCGAGTCTTGTGGGGAAAAGTCATAAACCTCTGCGGTGTGTACAATCTAATCATGGTTAGCCGTGTCCCGGTTATGGACAATCTTGAGTATCTAGTACTTGGAGTATCTTAAGTATCTCATCATATTACTTAAATTAATTTGTTGGGTTAATGATTACTTTTAATTGGGGTTGAGAGGGGTTTACCTTCTCAATATTTGTAGTGACCAGACCGGATGGATCAAGTCTCGTGCTCAGTGTCATCCTGGATCAAGAATCTTGACACCACACAAGACTTCAAGGATTTATAGCAGAGTAGCAATCACACACTCATTACAGCGTTGTCCAAAAGGGACTTATTACAATAAATATGGCTTAAGGCCATCTAATAACGATAACAGCGGAAGGCTTGGAAGATAAGTGAGTCCATCAACTCCATCGGCATCACCGAGTATAGAACCACGACCTAAAACACCTTACTCGTAAATAAAAGTCTGCAACATGAAAGTTCCAGCCCGAAAACGGGTCAGCACATGGAATAAGTTGGCAATGTAACACATAGAGAGAAATGAAGGAAATAAGCTTATACTACATGCATATATGGCTGGTGGAAAAGCTCTCTGTTCTGATTTTGCATAAAGCTAATTTTTCCATCTTGCAAAGGAATAATTTAGTTTAACTATCATGGTGGTTGTTAAACATTGAGAATGGTTGACACATCCTCAATCCCAATTAAAAGTACTCATTAAAACCCCAATAACATTAATTAGAAGTAACATGATGAGATTCACATGATATTCAAGTACTAGATACTCAAGACGTCCATAACAGGGGACACGGCTAATCATGATTAGTTTATACACTCTGCAGAGGTTTATGACTTTTCCCCACAAGACTCGATCGCCTCCGTTTGGTTCTCGTGACTACATGGTGTTTGAGAGACGGATGACCGAGACACAGTCTTCGAAGCGCTAGCACCTTACATGTGGGTAGACCGTACCAACCTACATCCCCTACATCAGCTAGCCTACCCGTAAGAGTTCGCACAACTTACTCAGCTATGCGAGCCCATATTGGCTTGTGGCTGCACACGAAGTTTCTAGTTTGAATAATCTTATGATCCCTTAGAGCACAGGTGGCGGTCAGAAGAAATACAGCAAGTCTGGTAGAAACCAGGTGCCTCAATCCACCCAGATGTGTGTTTAAGTTGCCACCTTAGATAAACCATTAATTAACAATCTCACATTTGTCATGGATATTCGCTCACCCAATCCACGCTCTCGGCATAGCATGGCATAATAAGCAAGCGAGAAGTAACTCCCAAGGTTTCATAAGTAAAACAGGTAATAGGTTCTACCTCAATCTACTTCCCATCCCACAATTTAATTAGATCCTGAACATGCAAGTGTTTGAGGAATAGAGCTAATGCATAAAACTGGGTGGTAGAAAAGGTATGACCAAGTGTTACTTGCCTTTCGACGATCCATGAAACCTAGAGACTCAAGTAACAAGCGGCGCACTCGGGTGATCTAACGCAGACAAACAACAAGCATACAATAAGTACTCATCTAATGCACAGGGAAATCTCGGATAGAAGATCTAACCAGAATATTCAACTTAAGAACCCTGGGCAAAAAGAATCGAATCAAATAAAGCAACAAAAGTCGAATGTCAAAAGAAAACGACTCGGTTCTAGCAATTTGAAACTAGGTCAAATTTTACATTAGCAAAACTTTGTTTAAGTGGGTTAGTTGGAACGGCGGTTTCGAAACGAAACTCCAGGCGCTTGAATCACCTGATTCCGATAAACGAGCGAGAAAATAAACTGATTCGAAGATTGGATCGGAAATCGAAATCGGAAATATCGGATTAAATCCGATTTAAAAGAAAATCAACGAACGGTTAAACGAACGGACGTTCGTTAACCGGAAACTAACCGGCGAACGCGTTCGTTAGAACGAACGGATCGGTGAACGTTCACTAATTAACTAAACCGGGAAAAAGAAATAAACCAATCTAGGGTTTTAAAAAAAACCGAACAATGAAAGAAAAAAAACCGGACGGGTTTTAAAAACAAAACCGGACCGGGGGGGGGGTGACGCGGTGGCTACCTCCGGCGAGGTCGCCGGCGGGCTCGGCTCCGGGCGGCGGCGGTGGGCTTGGTGGGGCGGCGGCGGGGTGGCGGCGCAAGACGGCGACGGCGACGCTGGGCGACGGCGGGCGGGCGGGCTGGGTGGGAGGAGAGAGGGGGGCAGCGGCTTATAAGGAGGGAGGGTGGGGTTGCTTGGGGGGGGCAACGGCGGCGGCGGGCCGAGCGGACTCGGGTGGCGGCGGCGGCGGGGACTCCTCCCAAGGGGAGGCCTTGAGGGAGGCGCTGGGTCAAGGGCGGTTGGGCATTTGGTGGCGCTTTTTTTAAAAGCAACGAATTAAAAATAAAACTAAACGAACTCCAAACTTAAAAAAAAAAAATTTCCCGACTCCTAAAAATGAGTCGAACAAAATGAACTTTAATACGGGGCCAAAATGCATATTTTTAAAATACTCATTTTTCCTCAAGCAAATGAACGAAAAACCAAAATTTGATTTATTTATTAACTCTTCATTTTCCTAAATGTTGGGAAAGTCATATTATTCCCTCTCTTATTTTTTTATATTGGAAAAATATTTGAAGATAAATAAATAAATCCAACTGATCCTATTTTCAAAATTTGAGAAAACCCAAATATGAAAATAATGAAATCTCCAAATCTGTCCGAGGGTCCTTGAGTTGCGTGAAATTTTCTAGGATCTGGAAAATGCAAGAAAATATGATATGCATGATGACTTAATGTATAACATTCCAAATTGAAAATTTGGGATGTTACAAACCTACCCCATTAAGATGAATCTCGCCCTCGAGATTCGGGTTGGCTAGAAAATAGGTGAGGGTGGTCCTTGAGCAAATCTTCCTCTCTTTCCCGGTGGCTTCATCTTGATGTGGTGGCTCCACTTGAACCTTGCAAAACTTCATAACCTTGCTGTGAGTAACTCTGCTGGCATAATCGAGGATCTTGGTGGTTTTTCCTCATATGTTAAATCATCCTTCAACTGAATTGCTTCAAGTGGCTTTGTGTCTCTTAGCGGTATCTCTCGCTATCTCGGAGTGACATTTCTTCAGTGAGAAACATGGAATACATCATGAACTCTGACAGTCCCTCCGCAATTCCAGCTTATAAGCAACTTCTCCCATGCGTTGCAAAATCTTATACGGTCCAACGAAGCGTGGTGCTAATTTTCCTTTAACTCCAAAACGCTTAACTCCTCGGCGGGGATACTCTAAGATATACTCTGTCTCCAACTTCATATTCTATCGCCTTGCACTTTGAATCCACATAGCTCTTCTGTCTGGACTGGGCTACCTTGAGCCTATCTCGAATCAACTTAACCTTCTGCTCAGACTCCTTAATCAAATCTGGTCCAAACAAGCGGCGATCTCGGTTTAGTCCCATGACAACGGTGTCCTGCATCTCCTTCCATCTGAGCTTGAAGGTGCCATCTTCAAGCTGGTTTGGTAGCTGTTGTTATAAGAAAATTCTGCATCGGAAAATTATCATCCCAACTAGATCCATAATCTAGTGCACAAGCTCTCAAGCATATCCTCCAAAATCTGATTGACTCTCTCGGTCATCCATCGGTCTATGGGTGGAAAGCTGTGCTGAATTCCAGCCTGGTTCCCAATGTTTCGTGCAACTGGTTCCAAAACTTTGAGGTAAATTGGGTTCCTCTATCTGATACGATACTCCTTGGAACTCCGTGTAAACACACAATTTTGGTCATGTATATCTTTGCCAACTTAGCACTGCTATAGGTGGTCTTGACTGGAATGAAATGAGCTACCTTCGTCAAGCGGTCGACTATAACCCAAATCAAGTCATATCCTGAACGAGTCTTTGGCAAACCTGTGATGAAATCCATGCCTAGTTTATCCCACTTCCATTCGGTATCGGCAATGGTTGTAACAATCCGCTGGCTTCGATGTTCGCCTTTACTCTCGACATACATCGCAAACTGCTACATACTCCGCAATATCCTTCTTCATTCCGGTCCACCGAAAGTATTCTTCAAGTCCAAATACATCTTGGTATTTCTGGGTGAATCAAATAGGGTGAATCATGGGCTTCTAGCAAAATCAACTTCACGATCTCCGGGTTATTTGGCACATAAACACGGTCCTCAAACCATAGGGTATCGTGCTCATCCTCACGAAATCCTTTAGCTTTTCCTTTGCTCATTTTCTCCTTTATAGAGGCAACTTCCTTATCGCCTTTTGGGCTTCTCGATTTTGTCCATCGCTGTAGACTGAATCTCCAATGCTGCTACATAGCCTCTCGGAACTATTTCCAAACATAGCTCTCGAAGGTCCTCGGCTAACTCATTGGGTATTCCTCCCATCATTAGGGTATTGACGTGGCTCTCACGGCTCAAAGGCGTCTGCTACAACGTTAGCCTTTCCGGGTGATAATGCAATCTCATATCATAATCCTTGATAAGCTCTAACCATCTCCTCTGTTCGAGATTTAATTCATACGTGTGAAGATGTACTTCAAACTCTTGTGATCCGTGTATACTTCACAATGATTTCCAATGAGAAAATGTCTCCATGTTTTCAATGCATGCACTGTGGCTGCTAACTCCAAATCATGTGTGGCATAATTTAACTCATGAGGCTTAAGCTGTCGTGAAGCATCTGAAACAACTCTTCCTTCCTGCATAAGCACTGCTCCAAGTCCTCGGCGTGAAGCGCCGCAATACACCTCATAATCCTTGGTCCGATCCGCAATATTAACTTTGGTGAGGTAACCAACCTTTTCTTCAACTCTGAAAACTTGCCTCACAGTCCTCGGTCCATATGAACTTGGTATCCTTCTTCAACAATTCCGTCATAGGCTTTGCAATCCTTGAGAAATTCTCAATGAATCTTGGTAGTATCCTGCGAGTCCAAGGAAACTCGAATCTCTCCAACTGTCGTTGGTGCTTCCCGTTTGTTACGGTCTCAACCTTTGTGGGGTCAACTGCTATTCCTTCTCCGGATATAACATGTCCAAGAAATCCAAATTCCTTTAGCCAAAACTCACATTTGCTGAACTTGGCATATAACTGGTGTTCCCTCAGTTTCTCCAAAACCAATCGCAAATGTTCCTTATGTTCCTCTTCATTCTTCGAGAAAATCAAAATATCATCAATGAACACCACGACGAACTTATCCAAAAACTCCATAAACACTTTGTTCATCAGGTTCATGAAATAGGCTGGTGCGTTAGTTAGCCCAAATGACATAACGGTATACTCATACAGTCCATATCTCGTGGTAAACGCTGTCTTAGGTATGTCCTGCTCCCGAATCTTCAACTGATGGTACCCTGATCGCAAGTCGATCTTGGAAAACACTTTAGCTCCTTGCAAACGATCAAACAGATCATTTATCATTGGTAGTGGGTACTTGTTCTTGATTGTTACTTCATTCAATCCACGATAATCAACAACCATCCTTAACGATCCATCCTTCTTCTCCACTAACAGTACGGGTGATCCCCAAGGTGAAGAACTTGGGCGTATAAAACCTTTATCCAATAGTTCCTTAATCTGCGTCTTGATTTCCGCCAAATCCTGTGCAGGCATCCTGTATGGTCGCTTTGATATTGGACCTGTTCCTGGCAAAAGTTCAATCAAAAACTCAATGTCTCTATCCGGTGGCATTCCTGGCAACTCTTCCGGAAATACATCAGAGAATTCCTTCACCACTGGTACTTCTTCCTGCACAACTCCTGTTAGGCAATTTACTTGCGCTCTCCTCGGCTCGTGTCGTGATACATACTTGATCCTTCTTCCTTCTGGTGTGGTGAGCAAAATTGACTTAGTGGTGCAATCTATGTTCCCTCCATACTTCGATAACCAATCCATGCCTAATATCACATCCAATCCTTGGGATTCCGAACTATTAGGTGCGAGGGAAAACATAGTGTCCAATCCTTAATGGCAATCGATCACACCATTTACTAGCCATGTATTCTACTCGGGTGAGGTTACTAGCATGGGTGACCTAAGGGCTTGGGTCGGTAATTTGTACTTATCCACAAATCCCTTGATATGTATGAATGCGATGCACCAAGATCGAAAAGAACAACTGCGATAAATGACTTAACCAAAACTTACCGATTCATGCATCGGGCTGATCTTCAACCTCCTCCACATCAATGTGGTTCACTTGTCCCTGTTGAAAGGGTTTGGCTTCTTTCGAGCTTCCATTGCCATTTCCATTCGCCTTACGGACAGTCATTTGCATAATGTCCGATCTTGCGGCACTTAAAGCAAGTGATGTGACTCAGTCTACCTTGGATGGTGTTGACGGGTTGGTGCGGTTGTGTCCATTGCTTCCTCCATTCCGTTCCCATTCTTGGTGCCATTTTGGTTGTCGAATTACCTCCTCCATGGGTATCTGAAACTGAATTCCTTTTTAGGGGTATAACGAGGCTTCTGCTGAGCTCGAGTTATACTTTCCCTGTCCATACTTCCTCTTGCGGTTCTCAATTTGCTGCTGCTTTCCTTCAATCATGAGGGCTCGGTCTACCAACTCCTTGTAGTTATTGAAACTTGCTACCATCAACTGCATGCTGAATTCATCATTCAGTCCTTCCAGAAACTTCTCCTGCTTAGCCGCATCTGTAGCCACGTCATCTGGGGCATAACGTGCTAACTTACTAAAATCATCCACATCGCCAACAGTCCTTCCTCCTTGGCGTAAGTTGCGAAACTCACGCTTCTTCATGGCCATAGCTCCTGCTGAAACATGGGCAGGGCGGAAAGCTTGCTGAAACTGGTCCCATGTGACAGTATCTCTGTGGTAAGTGGCTGTAAAATTTTCCCACCATGTCTGCTGCGGGTCCTTCAAGCTGGTGTGCAGCAAACTTCACTTTTCTCCATCATGCATCCTGCAGTGGTCAACTCCTTCCTATCTTGCGGAGCCAATCATACTGCTACAATCCGCTCGGTGCTCTTTGGAATACACCGCGGATTCATCTAAGGAAACGAGTCAAGTGATCATGTAGGTGGTGGTGGTGGTGGGTTGTTGTTGTTGTTGCCTTGGTTCGCACCAATGTTTGAATCAAAGTGTTCTGCTGCTGAATCAACTGGGTGATCTCTGGCGGGAAAACAAACCCGGGGTCGCGTCTCGGAGGCATCTGATGGGTTTAGAAAAGACGAGTAATTAAGAATAGAATGAGGTCTAGAGAGAAACACTACCCAAATGCACATGAGCAAAAGCACACAAAATCACTTCATTCAATTCAAACAAAGGGCTTACAACGATCTAACTATCGCAAAAGTGCGTGTACTATAATGTTTACATGGAGGTAATACTACTAATATGTGGGGGACTTCTACTAATTTGAACCGGTGGAAGACTCCATGATGTCTGCTCCAGCTTCGTCTTCAAAGTCGGGTTCACTTGGATCCGAATCGGTGTCGTCGATGATGATGTAGTTGCTTGGACAGCCGACGTGCTTGTCTTCATTCTTGAGCACCAACTTCTTCTTGAGTTCTTCGATCTCGTACTTAAGATCGTTATTGTGTCTTGCTAGAGCTACGATCTCGTCCATGTAGTCCTTGCGTGTAGACTTTAGTTCTTCTTCAAGTTCGATGATCCTTCCTTTTGCATTCTTCAACTCTAACATATCATTGCACATCTGGTTCTCCTGGCGTCGAATGTGCTGGTTTAACTCCTGGATGAAAGCTACAATGGATCTATCCTTCTTGGTGCTGACTA
The DNA here is from genome assembly GCA_021605205.1 of Aegilops longissima. Classification (NCBI taxonomy): domain Eukaryota; kingdom Viridiplantae; phylum Streptophyta; class Magnoliopsida; order Poales; family Poaceae; genus Aegilops; species Aegilops longissima. The sequence continues at coordinate 357,259,392 of CM038682.1, forward strand.
TCTCCCATTGTTCATCTCGGCGTCCGCAAATCTGGTAGATAGTGTCCTTGAGGTCTTCTTGATAAACTTCTCCAATGCGTCCCATGGTGATATGAGCTGCCATGCTCTTTCCCAGACCCCAAGTTGGTGCACTGAAAACACTATCTATAGGCTTGGTGATTGGGGCGAATGTCCTTCCCGGAACGTGAGCTTGAATCTTCCAGCGCTCCTCTTCAGGCAGAGTGGCGTTGAAAGTCCCGGTGAAACTTGGTAGTCCAATGTTAAGGTACTTGGTGACTTCCTTCAAGTGAAATCCAAAAGGTGTGCCTTCATCGGTTGTGCGACTTGATCTTGGCGTCCTTCATCCTAAAAGAGTAGAAAAGATGAGGAGTTAGAAAATGGGAAGAGAGTAGTGATCTATGGCTTTAACTTAGTGGTCGTGTCCTACGATCGGTGTGTGCTCGATACCATCTCAGAGCGACCAGACCGAATGGATCAAGTCTCGTGCTCGGTGTCATCCTGGATCGAGAATCTCGACACCACACAAGATGCTTGAAGGATTTATAGCGAGTAGCAATCACACACTCATTACAGCGTTGTCCAAAAGGGACTTATTACAATAAATATGGCTTAAGGCCATCTAATAACGATAACAGCGGAAGGCTTGGAAGATAAGTGAGTCCATCAACTCCATCGGCATCACCGAGTATAGAACCACGACCTAAAACACCTTACTGTAAATTCGAAAAGTCGCAACATGAAAGTTGCAGCCCAAAACGGGTCAGCACATGGAATAAGTGGCAATGTAACACATAGAGAGAAATGAAGGAAATAAGCTTATACTACATGCATATATGGCTGGTGGAAAAGCTCTCTGATTCTGATTTTGCATAAAGCTAATTTTTCCCTCTTGCAAAGGAATAATTTAGTTTAACTATCATGGTGGTTGTTAAACATTGAGAATGGTTGATGACATCCTCAATCCCAATTAAAAAGTACTCATTAAAACCCCAATAACATTAATTAGAAGTAACATGATGAGATTCACATGATATTCAAGTACTAGATACTCAAGGCGTCCATAACCGGGGACACGGCTAATCATGATTAGTTTATACACTCTGCAGAGGTTTGCACTTTTCCCCACAAGACTCGATCGCCTCCGTTTGGTTCTCACACTACATGGTGTTTGAGAGAGCGGATGACCGAGACACAGTCTTCGAAGCGCTAGCACCTTACATGTGGGTAGACCGTACCAACCTACATCCCCTACATCAGCTAGCCTACCCGTAAGAGTTCGCACAACTTACTCAGCTATGCGAGAGCCCATATTGGCTTGTGGCTGCACACGGAAGTTTCTAGTTTGAATAATCTTATGATCCCTTAGAGCACAGGTGGCGGTCCAAGAAATCTGAGCAAGTCTGGTAGAAACCAGGTGCCTCAATCCACCAGATGTGTGTTTAAGTTGCCACCTTAGATAAACCATTAATTAACAATCTCACATCTGTCATGGATATTCGCTCACCCAATCCACGTCTCTTGGCATAGCATGGCATAATAAGCAAGCGAGAAGTAACTCCCAAGGTTTCATAAGTAAAACAGTAATAGGTTCTACCTCAATCTACTTCCCATCCCACAATTTAATTAGATCCTGAACATGCAAGTGTTTGAGGAATAGAGCTAATGCATAAAACTGGGTAGTAGAAAAGGTATGATCAAGTGTTACTTGCCTTGCCGACGATCCATGAAACCTAGAGACTCAAGTAACAAGCGACACACTCGGGTGATCTAACGCAGACAAACAACAAGCATACAATAAGTACTCATCTAATGCAGGAAATCTCGGATAGAAGATCTAACCAGAATATTCAACTTAAGAACCCTAGGCAAAAAGAATCGAATCAAATAAAGCAACAAAAGTCGAATGTCAAAAGGAAACGACTCGGTTCTAGCAATTTGAAACTAGGTCAAATTTTACAGTAGCAAAACTTTGTTTAAGTGGGTTAGTCGGAACGGCGGTTTCGAAACGAAACTCCAGGCGCTTGAATCACCTGATTCCGATAAACGAGCGAGAAAATAAACTGATTCGAAGATTGGATCGGAAATCGAAATCGGAAATAGCGGATTAAATCCGATTTAAAAGAAAATCGACGAACGGTTAAACGATCGGACGTTCGTTAACCGGAAACTAACCGGCGAACGCGTTCGTTAGAACGAACGGATCGGTGAACGTTCACTAATTAACTAAACCGGGAAAAAGAAATAAATCAATCTAGGGTTTTTTTAAAAAAACCGAACAACGAAAGAAAAAAAAACCGGACGGGTTTTAAAAACAAAACCGACCGGGGTGTGCGGTAGCTACCTCCGCGAGGTCGCCGGCGGGCTCGGCTCCGTGGCGGCGGCGGTGGGCTTGGTGGGCGGCGGCGGGTCGGCGACAATGGCGACGGCGACGGGCGACGTCGGGCGACGGGCGGCGGCAATGGCGGCTCGGCGCTCGGCGGCTCAGGGCAAGGCGGCGCTGGGTGGGGAGGAGAGAGGGGGGCGGCTTATAAGGAGGGAGGGTGGGGTTGCTTGGGGGGGGCAACGGCGGTGGCGGGGCCGAGCCGGACTCGGGTGGCGGCGGCGGGGGACTCCTCCGGTGGGAGCGCCTTGAGGGGGGCTGGGCGGCGGCGGTTGGGCTGGGCTTGGCCTTGGCCCAAAGTATGGTTTTTTTTAGAAAAAGCAGCAATTAAAATAAAACTAAACGAACTCCAAACTTAAAAAAAATTCCCGACTCCTAAAAATGAGTCGAACAAAATGAACTTTAATACGGGCCAAAATGCATATTTTAAAATACTCATTTTTCCCTAAAGCAAATAAACTTTGAAAACCAAAATTTGATTTATTTATTAAATCTTCATTTTCCTAAATGTTGGGAAAGTCATATTATTCCCTCTTATTTTTTTATTGGAAAAATATTTGAAGATAAATAAATAAATCCAACTGATCCTATTTTCAAAATTTGAGAAAATCCAAATATGAAAATAATGAAATCTCCAACTCTCTCCGAGGGTCCTTGAATTGCGTGAAATTTTCTAGGATCTAGAAAATGCAAGAAAATATGATATGCATGATGACTTAATGTATAACATTCCAAATTGAAAATTTGGGATGTTACAATATTTTATCAACCAACTTTGTAGTTAAATAAAATATATGCCTTTGTAGTAGGAAAAAATTGGCTTTTCGCAAAAATTATAACCATAGAGCTTTCCACCAGCCAAATATGCATGTAGTGATAGTTATTATTTATCATTATCCTATGGTGTGAATTTGCCAGTACATTCAATGTACTGACCCTTTGTGGCTGCAACGTCTCATGTTGCAGGATATCTTATGACGAGTAAGTGATACGTTAGGGTTACGATTTCTACACTCAACTTTGCCGTTGGTTTTGATGGGAATTCACAACCTTGTTACTTCCGCTATTTGGATTGAGGTAATAGTATTTACGTTATTTTATACATGTGATTTACCTTTGTTATAAATCCTTGAGTACTGTGTGTGTCAGCATACCGATCCAGGGATGACACTTAAGCACAGAGACTTGATCGTCTGAGGTCGGGTCTCTACATGGATTGAGTTTGTGGATTATTTAAGCTTGCAGGTGTACCCGATGATGTTGCTAAGAAGAAGGTCTTCCCTTTATTTTTGAAGGAAGACGCATTGGTATGGTATAGGCTATGTGATACGAGATCGTGGGACTATAAAAGATTGAAATTGGAATTTCATCAAAAGTATTACCCTATGCATCTTGTTCATCGTGATCGCAATTATATATATAATTTCTGGCCTCGCAAAGGAGAAAGCATCGCTCAAGCTTGGGGGAGGCTTAAATCAATGTTATATTCATGCCCCAATCATGAGCTCTCGAGAGAAATAATTATGCAAAGTTTTTATGCTCGGCTTTCTGAAAACAATCGCACCATGCTCGATACTTCTTGTCTTTGGCGCTTTTATGATGAAGACTATTGAATTCAGATGGAATTTATTGGATAGAATTAAACGCAACTCAAGATTGGGACCTCGACGAAGGTAAGGAGTCAGGTATGACACCTAAGTTTGATTGTGTTAAATCTTTTATGGATACCGATATTTTCCGTAAGTTTAGCACTAAATATGGACTTGACTCTGAGATAGTAGCTTCTTTCTGTGAATATTTTGCTACTTATGTTGATCTCCCTAAGGAGAAGTGGTTTAAATATCATCCTCCCATAGAAGTAAAAGTAGCTGCACCTATTAAAGTTGAAGAAAATATTGTCACTTATAATGATCCTATTGTTCCTACTTCTTATGTTGAGAAACCACCTTTCCCTATTAGAGTAAAGGATCATGCTAAAGCTTCAACTGTTGTTTGTAAAAGCAATATCAGAACTTATGTACCCACTGAGCAAGTTAAAGTAGAACCTAATATTGCTATTGTTAAAGATCTGTTGTCTGATAATATTGATAGGCATGTTATTCAGTTCAATGGTGAAACTGCTAGAATTGCTAAGCCTTGTGATAAAGATAAACATAGACCTGTGGTAGGCGTGCCTGTTATTTCTGTTAAAATAGGAGATCATTGTTATCATGGCTTATGTGATATGGGTGCTAGTTCTAGTGTTATACCTTATGACTTGTATAAAGAAATCAAGCATGAAATTGTACCTGCTGAGTTAGAAGATATTGATGTCACAATTAAACTTGCCAATAGAGATACTATTTCAGCGATGGGAATTGTTAGGGATGTTGAAGTCTTGTGTGGGGAAACTAAATATCCTGCTGATTTTCTTGTTCTTACTTCTCCGCAAGATAGCTTTTGTCCCATTATATTTGGTAGACCCTTCTTGAACACTGTTAATGCTAAGATAGATTGCGAAAAGAATGTTGTTACTATTGGCTTGGATGATATGGTTCATGAGTTTAATTTCTCTAAATTTAGTAAACAACATCATGAGGAAGAATTTCCTAGTAAGGATGATATTATTGGTCTTGCTTCTATTGCCGTACCTCCTAGTGATCCTTTAGAACACTATTTGCTAGACCATGAAAATGATATGTTCCTGAATGAAAGAAGGGAAATAGATGAAGTATTCTTTAAACAGGAACCTATTCTGCAACACAATTTACCTGTTGAAATTTTAGGGGATCCCCCTCCACCCAAGGGTGATCCCGTGTTTGAGCTTAAACCTTTGCCTAATAATCTTAAATATGCTTATCTTGATGAAAAGAAGATATATCCTGTTATTATTAGTGCTAACCTTTCAGAGCATGAAGAAGAAAGATTATTGAGAACTCCGAAGAAGCATCGTGCTGCTATTGGATATACTCTTGATGATCTTAAGGGCATTAGTCCCACTCTATGTCAACATAAAATAAATTTGGAAGCAGATGCCAAACCAGTTTGTGATCCTCAACGACGTCTGAATCCTAAAATGAAAGAAGTGGTAAGAAAAGAAATACTCAAGCTTCAGGAGGCAGGTATAATTTATCCCGTTGCTGATAGTCAGTGGGTAAGTCCTGTCCATTGTGTCCCTAAGAAGGGAGGTATTACTGTTGTTCCTAATGATAAAGATGAATTGATTCCACAAAGAATTATCACAGGTTATAGGATGGTAATTGATTTCCGCAAATTAAATAAAGCTACTAAGAAAGGTCATTACCCCTTACCTTTTATCGATCAAATGCTAGAAAGATTATGCAAACATACACATTACTGCTTTCTAGATGGTTATTCTGGTTTCTCTCAAATACCTGTGTCGGCTAGAGATCAATCAAAGACTACTTTTACATGCCCTTTTGGTACTTTTGCTTATAGACGTATGCCTTTTGTTTTATGTAATGCACCTGCTACCTTTCAAATATGCATGATGGCTATATTCTCTGACTTTTGTGAAAAGATTTGTGAGGTTTTCATGGATGATTTTTCCGTCTATGGTTCCTCTTTTGATGATTGCTTGAGCAATCTTGATCGAGTTTTGCAGAGATGTGAAGAAACTAATCTTGTCTTGAATTGGGAAAAGTGCCAATTTATGGTTAATGAAGGTATTGTTTTGGGGCACAAAGTTTCCGAAAGAGGTATTGAAGTTGATAAAGCCAAAGTTGATGCTATTGAAAAGATGCCATGTCCCAAGGACATCAAAGGTATAAGAAGTTTCCTTGGTCACGCCGGATTTTACAGGAGGTTCATTAAGGACTTCTCAAAAATTTCTCGGCCGCTGACTAATTTATTGCAAAAAGATATACCATTTGTCTTTGATGATGATTGTGTAGAAGCATTTGAAATACTTAAGAAAGCATTAGTCTCTGCACCTGTTGTTCAGCCACCTGATTGGAATTTACCCTTCGAAATTATGTGTGATGCTAGTGATTATGCTATAGGTGCTGTTCTAGGGCAAAGAGTTGATAAGAAATTAAATGTTATTCATTATGCTAGTAAGACTCTAGACAATGCTCAAAGAAATTATGCTACTACTGAAAAAGAGCTTTTAGCAGTTGTATTGCTTGTGATAAGTTCAGACCCTATATTGTTGATTCTAAAGTAACTATTCACACCGATCATCCTACTATTAAATATCTTATGGAAAAGAAAGATGCTAAGCCTAGACTTATTAGATGGGTTCTCCCGCTGCAAGAATTTGATTTGCATATCGTTGATAGAAAAGGAGCTAATAACCCCGTTGCAGACAACTTTTCTAGGTTAGAGAATGTTCTTGATGACCCACTACCTATTAATGATAGCTTTCCTGATGAACAATTAAATGTTATAAGTACTTCTCGTAGTACTCCATGGTATGCTGATTATGCTAATTATATTGTTGCTAAGTTTATACCACCTAGCTTCACATACCAACAAAAGAAAAAGTTTTTCTATGATTTGCGACATTACTTTTGGGATGACCCACATCTTTATAAAGAAGGAGTAGATGGTGTTATTAGATCTGTGTACACGAGCATGAACAGAGCAGATCCTCACGCAAGTGTCACTCCGAAGCTTATGGAGGACACCACGCTGGAGACAGAACTGCACATAAGGTATTGCAATCCGGTTTTTATTGGCCTACTCTCTTCAAGGATGCCCGTAAGTTTCTCTTGTCTTGTGATGAATATCAAAGAATTGGTAATATTAGTAGACATCAAGAAATTCCTATGAATTATTCTCTTGTTATTGAATCATTTGATGTTTGGGGCTTTGATTATATGGGACCTTTTCCTACCTCTAATGGATACACACATATTTTAGTTGTTGTTGATTACGTTACTAAGTGGGTAGAAGCTATCCCAACTAGTAGTGTTGATCGTAACACTTCTATTAAAATGCTTAAAGAAGTTATTTTTCCGAGGTTTGGAGTCCCTAGATATTTAATGACTGATAGTGGTTCACACTTTATTCATGGTGCCTTCCGTAAAATGCTTGCTAAATATGATGTTAATCATAGAATTGCATCTCCTTATCACCCACAGTCTAGTGGTCAAGTAGAGTTGAGCAATAGAGAGCTCAAATTAATTTTGCAAAAGACTGTTAATAGGCCTAGAAAGAATTGGTCCAAAAAACTTGATGATGCATTATGGGCTTATAGAACTGCATACAAAAATCCTATGGGTATGTCTCCATATAAAATGGTTTATGGAAAAGCATGTCACTTACCTCTCGAACTAGAACATAAGGCATATTGGGCTATTAAAGAGCTCAACTATGATTTCAAACTTTCTTGTGAGAAGAGGTTATTTGATATTAGCTCACATGATGAATGGAGAACCCAAGCTTATGAAAATGCCAAGTTATTTAAAGAAAAAGTTAAAAGATGGCATGACAAAAGGATACAAAAGCGTGAGTTTAATGTAGGTGATTATATATTGCTATACATCTCTCGTTTAAGAATTTTCGCAGGAAAACTTCTCTCTAAATGGGAAGGCCCCTATGTTATCGAGGAGGTCTATCGTTCCGGTGCAATAAAAATCAACAACTTCGAAGGAACAAACCCGAAGGTGGTAAACGGTCAAAGAATAAAACATTATATCTCAGGTAATCCCATAAATGTCGAAACCAATATTATTGAAACCGTAACCCCGGAGGAATACATAAGAGACACTTTCCAGAATGTTTCAGACTCCAAAAAGGAATAAGTATGTGGTACGGTAAGTAAACCGACTCCAAAACATTTTTAAGGCAATATTTCTCCGTTTTGGAACATTTAGAAAAATAGAAAAATAAGTACCAGTCCGGGAAGGACACGAGGGCCCCACGAGGGTGGTGGGCGCGCCCTATCCCTCTGGGCGCGCCCCCCTACCTCGTGAGCACCTCGTGTGCCTTCCGGACTCCGTTTTCTTGCACGATACGTATTTTGGTCAGTAAAAATTCATTATATAACCTCCTAAAGGTTTTGACTCCCGTATCACGCAAATCTCCTCTGTTCTTGTTTCGAGCTGTTTTCTGTCAGGGTTTTCTAGGCTAGGCATCATGCCGTCTCCCTCCTCCAACAATGTTGACAAGATGCTTGGCTAATGAAGATAGATCTGAAGAGGGAAGAACCCACGAGGGTCAACAAGGATGAAAGGATCAAGAAGGCCACGGAGGATTAAGCTCCGGCAGCAAAAGACATGCTTCAACTTGATCATAACCTTCTTACCCCAACTGAGATTGAAGCTTTCAAGATGATTGAGTTAGCTCGTATACAAAACAAGTATCTCACACAAGAAAATATTTTTTGAGGAAGCATATTGTCGCACTCAAGGGCATTATTCGCAAGCTGGAGGACCTCTTACGCTCGATGTGCGATTATCCGTCACCTCCACCTTCTTCACCGACAAAGGAGATGTAATCACATGGGTATGGGCACTCCCCTTGGCAACTGCCAAGCTTGGGGGAGGTGCCCCGGTATCGTATCACAATCACAACTCCTATCTTTACCGTTTTTCTTAGTTCGGTCCTATTAGTAGTATCTTGATCTAGTAGAATAAAGTTTATGGCATGATCTAGTTTTGAGTTTTGCTTTATGATCTCTCTTTGTAATCGAGTCCGTGAGCTATATATAATAAAGATTAGTGTTGAGTCAAGGGCCTGATTATTTTTCCATGATCTTGGGGGAATAAAAGAAAAGAGAAACAGAATAAAAAGAAACAAAAAGTTCATATTGATCTTATTGAGAGTAATGACTTCACATAGAAAGAGTATGATGATTAAAAGTTGTTGGGAGTTGGCAGACATGGCTTTGGTCATTGTTGCAATTAATAGGAAGTAATAAGGAAAGAGAGGTTTTCACATATAGATATATTATCATTGACATCTTTTATGATTGGAAGCACTCAATAAAATATGACATGCTAAAGAGTTGATGTTGGACAAGGAAGACAACGTAATGAGTTATGTCTTTCTTATATCTGAGATAAAGTATGTTGTCATGGATCCTCTAACTTGTTGAGCTTGCCTTTCCCCCTCATGCTAGCCAAATTCTCAGCACTAAGTAGAGATACTACTTGTGCTTCCAAATACCCTTAAACCAGTTTTGCCATGAGAGTCCAAAATATCTACCTATGGATTGAGTAAGATCCTTCAAGTAAGTTGTCATCGGTGCAAAGCAATAAAAATTGCTCTAAATATGTATGATTGATTGGTGTGGGAGAAATAAGCTTTATATGATCTTGTGATGTGGAAGTAATAAAAGCGACGGACTACATAATAAAGGTTCACGTCACAAGGGGAAATATAAAGTGACGTTCTTTCGCATTGAGATTTTGTGCATCCAACCATAAAAGCGCATGGCAACCTCTGCTTCCCTCTGCGAAGGGCCTATCTTTTATTATTATCTTCTACCTTTTGCAAGAGTCATGGTGATCTTCATTTTATCCTTTGGCAAGCTTATCATGTTGGAAAGAACATGATATATATATCTAATTGGATGTAGGGGAGCATGAACCATTATTGTTGACATTACCCTTGAGGTAAAAGGTTGTGGGGCAAAACTATAAGCCCCTATCTTTCTCTGTGTCTGATTAAAACTCCATAACCACAAGTATCGCATGAGTGTTAGCAATTATGAAGGACTAGATGATAGTTGAGTATGTGGACTTGCTTTTAAGCTCTGACATAGACTCTTTCCGATGTTATGATAAATTGCAATTGTTTCGATGACTGAGATTATAGTTTGTTGGAGCCCAATAAGGTTTATGATTCATACTTTTGCATTGTGAAAAGGTCATCTCTTGAACATAAGTAATCATATGAAAAAATCTATATATGTTGCTGTTATGAGAATAATCATGATGCCTTCATGTCCATATTTTATTTTTATCGACGCCTCTACCTCTAAACATGAGGACATATTTGTTGTTATCGGCTTTTCGCTTGAGGACAAGCGAGGTCTAAACTTGGGGGAGTTGATACGTCCATTTTGCATCATGCTTTTATAACGATATTTATTGCATTATGGGCAGTTATTTCACGTCATGTCACGATACCTATGGCCATTCTCTCTTATTTTACAAGGTTTACATAAGGAGGGAGAATGCCGGCAGCTGGAATTCTGGGCTGGAAAAGGGGCAAATATTAGAGACCTATTCTGCGCAACTCCAAAAGTCCTGAAACTCCACGGAATATCTTAAAATAAATAAAGAAAAATCCTCGCCAAAGATGAAGTCCAGGGGGCCCACACCCTGCTCACGAGGTGGGGGCGCCCCTCCTAGGCGCGCCCCTTCCTCGTGGGCCCCTGTGGTCTCCAGCGTCCATCTTCTGCTATATGAAGTCTTTCGATGAGAAAAAAATGTAGAGGAACTTTTCGGGACGAGACTCCGCCGCCACGAGGCGGAACCAATCTAGAGCTCCGGCAGAGCTGTTCTGCCGGGGATACTTCCCCCCGGGAGGGGGAAATGATCACCATCGTCATCACCAACACTCCTCTCATCAGGAGAGGGCAATCTCCATCAACATCTTCACCAGCACCATCTCATCTTCAAACCCTAGTTCATCTCTTGTATCCAATTCTTGTCTCAAAGTCCGGGATTGGTGCTAGTAGGTTGCTAGTAGTGTTGATTACTCCTTGTAGTTGATGCTAGTTGGTTTATTTGGTGGAAGATCATATGTTCCGATCCTTTATGCATATTATTACCCCTCTGATTATGAACATGAATATGCTTTGTGAGTAATTACGTTTGTTCCTGAGGACAAGGGAGAAGTCTTGCTATTAGTAGTCATGTGAATTTGGTATTCGTTTGATATTTTGATAAGATATATGTTGTCTACCCTCTAGTGGTGTTATGTGAACGTTGACTACATAACACTTCACCATTATTTGGGCCTAGAGGAAGGCATTGGGAAGTAATAAGTAGATGATGGGTTGCTAGAGTGACAGAAGCTTAAACCCTAGTTTATGCATTGCTTCGTAAGGGGCTGATTTGGATCCATATGTTTCATGCTATGGTTAGGTTTACCTTAATACTTTTGTTGTAGTTGCGGATGCTTGCAATAGAGGTTAATCATAAGCGGGATGCTTGTTCAAGTAAGAACAGCACCCAAGCACCGGTCCACCCACATATCAAATTATCAAAGTACCGAACGCGAATCATATGAACGTGATGAAAACTAGCTTGACGATATTCCCATGTGTCCTCGGGAGCGCTTTTCCTATTATAAGAGTTTGTTCCGGCTTGTCCTTTGCTACAAAAAGGATTGGGCCACCTTGCTGCACTTTATTTACTTTTGTTACTTGTTGCTCGTTACAATTTATCTTGTCACAAAACTATCTGTTACCACTTATTTCAGTACTTGCAGAGAATACCTTGCTGAAAACCACTTATCATTTCCTTCTGCTCCTTGTTGGGTTCGACACTCTTACTTATCGAAAGGACTACGATAGATCCCCTATACTTGTGGTTCATCAACGTCACACCGCCACCGCAAGCACAGAGAGGACCTACGACGAGAGCTCGCGCATGCACCGTCGAAACTGAGGTGAACTCGTTCCTCTTCAAGTTTCATTCGGATTCACACGAGAGTCAGATTCTACCTCAAATGGAAACTCTATGCACTCTTAGGTACCAAGAAGAAGTCCATGAAGAAGCTCGGAGGGAGACCCAAGAACCTGCGAAGGAAGGGAAGGAGGAAGGACGCGAGGAGCATGAAGCCACAGAGGCACTAGGAGCCCCGGGTGCCCGGCCCTTGGAGCCTCGGGTGCCCGGCCGTGGCCTGGGTGGCTTCCCTGAGCAGCCTGGGTGCCCGGCCCCCCGTCAGGGAGCTGCACTGCCGCCCCGGGTGCCCGGGCCATCAACCCTGGGTGCGCACCCAGTCGGCTCCCCACTGCCCCGGGTGCGCGGGCCATCAACCCCCGGGTGCCCGGTCCCTACAACCACTTGGCCGCGGCCTCTCTAACCGGACCGGGTGCCCGGTCCTCCGCACCCCGGGTGCCCGGACATCTCCTACCGCATCCCCTCCGGGTTCCCAGACCCCTTTACCCCGGGTGCCCGGACACGTCCGGTTTATGCCTGCATGCACTAAGGGAAAATGACCCATGTACCCTTGTTTTACCACCAATTCGTCCCTAGCATATATAAACTCTTCCCCTAGCTCATTAGAGAAGATAGCAAAGTATTAGATAGACAAAGAGAGAGCTTTTCTCATCTTCCTCCTCTTGGAGATCTAGACCTCCTCTTGGAGATCAAGCCGTCCTCTTGGAGAAGATCCTCTTGTGGATATCAAGGCCTCCTCTTGGAGAAGGAACCCCATCATAGGATGATCAAGACCTCTTTCCTCATAGGATTGGGATGAACTAGTTACCTCTTGTATCTTCTTGTGTTGGATTTGGACCTTTGTATCTCTCTTTGTGTGATTGGATCTAGCACATGTGTGATTGGATCAAGTCAATTTGAGTGTTCCTCTTGTTTTCCCCCTTTGTGTTCTTCTTGTTCTAGGGGATTTTCCCTCCAATTCATGAAAGATATCCATCTAGGGTTCCACCCTACAACAAGGAAGAATGGAGATCCGTTTTGAGGCAGGTTTAAAAAGGCCACGTGATGCTACAGAGTCAGCCAAGTTAGTATCAGAGGCAGCGGTTGCCATTAGGTGTGATGTACGTATCCTCCCAACATGGATGCAGTATAGGAATGACAAAGATGAAACCCAGTTCAACACCATCCTTGGTCATTTATCTGTAAGTATGGTTATGTATGTAGACTAGTAATATCGTCTTGCTCTGTCCCATACTTTCTAGGTTGCTGATAATGAGACTCCCATAATTTTCAACAGATGAGGTTCAAGTTGGATAGCCAAGATGATGCAACCAGAAAAGCTTGCACCCATGTTTTCAAGTCTTCTCTGCGACAGTAACGGTATAACTTGAGGAAAACTCACTGAAGGCAAGGCTAACAGTGAACTTGCCCAATCATCTCAAGTGGAAAATATGTCGGATGAAGACTGGAGAGGCCTCGTTAAACACTGGTCTGATCCAAAATATCAGGTACATTATATATATGTGATCAGATCACATATTGAACTCCTATTTACGCATGTGCCTCGCAAATCTATCTTCTTGTAGGTGAACTGTCCAAAAAACAAGGCCAACCATACGAAAGTGAAATTCCAACAGACGATAGGATCTCGTAGCTATATTGCACACTGCGAGGCTCTTGTAATTAGCTGCTATTTCACTCTTTTCGCTGTACCATATTATCAGATCTATATTTACTTGTTCCAAATGCAGAGGAAATCCCGCAAGGACCAAAAAGTACATGAACCAAATGCTATGGAAATCTTCGAGGACTGTCACACCAGCAAGACGAAGGGCGTGACTACTACAACAGTCAAACCGCTATTGTAAGTCCTTAATCCTCATGCCTTTTAACTACTACTTACTCTGACTTGTGCATTGAACTGCATGGTTTGCAGCCAGTGTCTACTACTCTTTTCACTTTTATACACAATTGTCTTGGCGGATCATTGCACCTTACAAGGTTTAAAAGAGAGGACTGATGTTCCTTTGATCTTGATCTATAATCTAGTTCCGTGCTGGACTTGCCCACACAACGTTACAATTGCATGTTTGTCTGTTCTCAGTTGTTTTGTGATATGAATGATGTCATACTATGCTTACCGTATTATAAACTTTTTCTCTTTATCCTTAGCTGTCAATACAATGTGAAGAAAAGGACAATACATTAGCCATGGTACATGGTCATATGTTTGGAACCTGGTTTTATTATGCACTTTGCAGTAAAATACAACTAATATTTTACATGGGTTCACCAGAATAAGTTCTGTATATAGACTAAAGCTATTTTTTTTGGTTTTGCTGCCTCCTTAATATCTTCTGTTCTGGTACTACTAATGTAAAAACTCAACTTTTCAGCAAGCTATGGCAAAAAATGGTGGAACCACCACCTTCTGGAGGCGACGAGGCAACTATAACAGCAATGTCACCTTTTGCTACAGTGGGTCAGTACCTGTCCACTAACAGTGCCAAAAGCACGTTCCTGCGTAATACTAGGTTGGTTGTTAAGGCAATCTCGTCAAAATTGCCTCATGACCAAGATATGCAAGCTCAAAACAATGTTATATCTGCGCTCCTGACACAAGTCCATTCCCTAACAGAGACCCTTTGTGAAACAAGGACGGCCATTGTTCGATGTCGTCAAGATATGCATGGTTTTGAAACCAGACTATCGGACATTTGCTATGTTGTTCAGGAGCCTAGGAGAAATGGAGGCGAAGGTTATGGTGCTCCATCAGACAATACAACGTGAAAACTTAATAACAAAGTCAAATGGTGAGCTTCGAACTTCGGTGGTGCATTTATCGCGATCGTTAACTTTATGCCAACCTTCCTTTTGTTTTATGGTTGTAATTTGTTTTGTTGTGATACAAAATTTGTTCTTAACGTGCAGCCACCGGCTGAAGAAAACAACAAGCCATTTTTGTATAGTGTAGGGTGTTCCCTATATTTGCATTGGTGGCGAACTTTGATGCCCAGTGGATGTAATCTGTGCAATTGCCTTAATAGCCTAGCGTTAGTTTCAGGATTATTTATTTCCCAGTCTTCTTTTTCCCTGGTTTGCTAGTGGCCGCAACAACCATGGGCCATAAACGGACCGTGGTAACCTTGACCCTGCTACAGGCCGTAGGATCCATGGGCCTCCTACGGGCCATCAGATAAATGGGCCTCCAACGGGCCGTAGAATCGGTGGGCCTCGGTCGCGTCAGAGCGACCGGACCGAATGGATCAAGTCTCGTGCTCGGTGTCATCCCGGATCAGAATGTCGACACCACACAAGATTTCAAGGATTTATAGCGAGTAGCAATCACACACTTATTACATCGTTGTCCACAAGGGAACTTATTACAATAATATGGCTTAAGGCCATCTAATAATAACAGCGGAAGGCTTGGAAGATAAGTGAGTCCATCAACTCCATCGGCATCACCGAGTATAGAACCACGACCTAACACCTTACTGTAAATCGAAAAGTCTGCAACGTGAAAGTTGCAGCCCAAAACGGGTCAACACATGGAATATCTTGGCAATGTAACACATAGAGAGCAATGAGAAATAAGCCTATACTACATGCATATATGGCTGGTGGTAAGGCTCTCACTGTTACATTTTGCATAAAGCTAGGTTTTCCCTACAACAAAGGAATAATTTTATTTAACTATCATGGTGGTTGTTAAACATTGAGAATGGTTGACAAGATCCTCAATCCCAATTAAAAGTACTCATCAAACCCAATAACATTTATTAGAAGTAACATGTTGAGATTCACATGATATTCAATTACTAGATACTCAAAACGTCCATAACGGGGACACGGCTAATCATGATTAGTTTATACACTCGCAGAGGTTTATGACTTTTCCCCACAAGACTCGATCGCCTCCGCTTGGTTCTCGCACTACATGGTGTTTGAGAGACGGATGACCGAGACATAGTCTTTCAGAAGCGCTAGCACCTTACATGTGGGTAGACCATACCAACCTACATCCCCTACATCAGCTAGCCTACCCGTAAGAGTTCGCACAACTTAGTCAACTACGCCAGAGCCCATAATTGGCTTGTGGCTGCACACGGAAGTTTCAGTTTGAATAATCTTATGATCCCTTAGAGCACGGGTGGCGGTCCAAGAAATACAGCAAGTCTGATAGAAACCAGTGCCTCAATCCACCCAGATGTGTGTTTAGGTTGCCACCTTAGATAAACCATTAATTAACAATCTCACATCATCATGGATATTCACTCACCCAATCCACGCCTACTAGCATAGCATGGCATAATAAGCAAACGAGAAGTAACTCCCAAGGTTTCATAAGTAAGCAGTAATAGGTACTACCTCAATCTACTTCCCAACCCACAATTTAATTAGATCCTAACCATGCAAGTGTTTGAGGGTTTGATCTAATGCATAAAAACTGTAGTAGAAAAGGTATGATCAAGTGTTACTTGCCTTGCGATGATCCATGAGACCTAGAGATTCGAAGTAACAAGCGGCGCACTCCGGGTGATCTAACGCAGACAAACAACAAGCATACAATAAGTACTCAACTAATACACAGGGAAATCTCGAATAAAAGATCTAACCAGAGAGTTCAACTTAAGAACCCTGGTTGCAAAAAGAATCGAATCAAATAAAGCATCGAAAGTCGAAACTCGAGAGAGAACGACTCAGTTTAGCAATCTGAAACTAGGTCAAAATTTTACAGTAACAAAACTTTGTTTAAGTAGGTTAGTCGTAACGGCGGTTTCGTAACGAAACTCCAGGCGCTTGAATCACCTGATTCCGATAAACGAGCGAGAAAATAAACAGATTTGAAAATCGAATCGGAAATCAAAATCAGAAAATAACGGATTAAATCCGATTAAAAGAAAAAACGACGAACGGATTAAACAGCGGACGTTCGTTAAAAGAACTAATCCGATTTAACACGTTCATTGAAACGAACGGGTCGGTGAACGCTCACTAAATAATAAAACCAACCAAAAAATAACCAATCTAGGTTTTTTAAAAACCGAACAACACGAGAAAACCGGATCGGGTTTTAAAAAACTGGACCGGGCGAGGAGGTCGCCGGGCGGGCTCCGGCTCGGCGGGCGGCGACGGGTCGGCGGGGCGGCCTGGGCGGCGAGGGGCGGCGAGGGGCGACGACACGGCGGCGGCGCCCTTCTTGGCAAGGCGGCGGCTCGGGAGGGGCGGGCGGCGGCTCGGGTAAGGGGAGAGAAGGAGGCGGCGGGGTTAAATAGGAGGGGGGTGCTGCCTTGGGGAGTGGGCAAGCAGGGGGCGGCGGCGGCAGGTCCGAGCGGACTCGGCGGCGGCGGCGGCGGGCTCCTCCTGGGGGCTTGTGAGGGGGGGGGAGCTGGGCAGGCGGTTGGGCTGGGCCCTTGGCCCAAAGCGCGCTGCTTTTTTTTAAAACAAAACTAAACGAAAATAAAAATCAAACCAAACGGACTCCAAATTAAATAAAATTAATTTTCCCGACTCCAAAAATGAGTCGAACAAAATGAACTTTAAAACGGGCAAATATGCATATTTTAAAATAGTCATTTTTGCCTAAAGCAAATAAAACTTACAAAACCAAAATTTGATTTATTTATAAAATCTTCATTTTCCTAAATGTTGGGAAAGTCATATTATTCCCTCTCTTAATTTTTTTTATAGGAAAACTTATGAAGATAATTAAATAAATCCAATGATCCTATATTTTCATAATTTGAGAAATCCCGAATATGAAAATAATGAAATCTCCAACTCTCTCCGAGGGTCCTTGAGTTGCGTGAAATTTTTTTCTAGGATCGCAAAAATGCGAGAAAATATGATATGCATGATGACCTAATGTATAACATTCCAAATTGAAAATTTGGGATGTTACAAACCTACCCCCTTAAGATGAATCTCGCCCTCGAGATTCGGGTTGGCTAGAAAATAGGTGAGGGTGGTCTTTGAGCAAAACTTCCTCCCTTTCCTGGTGGCTTCATCTTGATGTGGTGGCTCCAATTGAACTTTGCAAAACTTGATAACTTTGTCTGCGAGTAACTCGCTAGCATAATCGAGAATCTTAACCGGTTTTTCCTCATATGTTAAATCATCCTTCAACTGAATTGCTTCCAGTGGCACCTTGTGTCTCTTAACGGTATCTCTCGCTATCTCGGGTGACATCTCTTCACCGAGAAACATGGAATACATCATGAACTCCTGACAGTCCTTCTGGCAATTCCAGCTTATAAGCAACTTCTCCCATGCGTTGCAAAATCTTATATGGTCCAACGAAACGTGGTGCTAGCTTTCCTTTAACTCCAAAACGCTTAACTCCTCGAAGCGGGGATACTCTAAGATATACTCTGTCTCCAACTTCATACTCAATCGCTTTGCGCTTTGAATCGGCATAGCTCTTCTGTCTGGACTGGGCTACCTTGAGCCTATCCCGAATCAACTTAACCTTCTATTCAGACTCCTTAATCAAATCTGGTCCAAACAAGCGACGATCTCCGTTTAGTCCCATGACAACGGTGTCCTACATCTTCTTCCATACAAAGCCTCGAAGGTGCCATTCTCAAGCTGGTTTGGTAGCTGTTGTTATAAGAAAATTCTCCATACGGCAAATTGTCATCCCAACTAGATCCATAATCTAGTGCACAAGCTCTCAAAGATATCCTCCAAAATCTGATTGACTCTCTCGGTCGTCCATCGGTCGTGGGTGGAAAGCATCTTGAATTCGATCTGGTTCCTAATGTCTCGTGCAACCGGTTCCAAAATTTTGAGGTAAATTGGGTTCCTCTATCCGATACGATGCTCCTCGGAACTCCGTGTAAACACACAATTCTGGTCATGTATATCTTTGCCAACTTAGCACTGCTATAGGTAGTCTTGACTGGAATGAAATGAGCTACCTTCGTTAAACGGTCGACTATGACCCAAATCGAGTCATATCCTGAACGGGTCTTTGGCAAACCTGTGATAAAATCCATGCCTAGTTTATCCCACTTCCATTCGGGTATTGGCAATGGTTGTAACAATCCTGCTGGCTTCT
Source organism: Aegilops longissima (assembly GCA_021605205.1). NCBI lineage: Eukaryota > Viridiplantae > Streptophyta > Magnoliopsida > Poales > Poaceae > Aegilops > Aegilops longissima. The sequence continues at coordinate 357,278,395 of CM038682.1, forward strand.
GATGCTCTGCCTTTACTTTCTCACATACATCGCAAACTGCTACATACTCCGCAATATCCTTCTTCATTCCGGTCCACCGAAAGTATTCTTCAAATCCAAATACATCTTGGTATTTCCTGGGTGGATCGAATAGGTGAATCATGAGCTTCTTGTAAAATCAACTTCCGATCTACGGGTTATTGGGCACATAAACACGGTCTTCAAACCATAGGGTATCGTGCTCATCCTCACGAAATCCTTTAGCTTTTCCTTTGCTCATTTTCTCCTTTATAGAGGCAACTTCCTTATCCGCCTTTTGGGCTTCTCGATTTTTTCCATCGGTGTTGACTGAATCTCCAATGCTACTACATAGCCTCTCGGAACTATTTCCAAACATAGCTCTCGAAGGTCCTCGGCTAACTCATTGGGTATCCCTCCCATCATTAGGGTATTGACGTGGCTCTTACGGCTCAATGCGTCTGCTACGACATTAGCCTTTCCGGGGTGATAATGCAATCTCATATCATAATCCTTGATAAGCTCTAACCATCTCCTCTGTCTGAGATTCAATTCCTTCTGTGTGAAGATGTACTTCAAACTCTTGTGATCCGTATATACTTCACAATGATTTCCAATGAGAAAATGTCTCCATGTCTTTAAGGCATGCACAACGGCTGCTAACTCCAAATCATGTGTGGCATAATTCAACTCCATGGGGCTTAAGTTTTCGTGAAGCATATGAAACAACTCTTCCTTCCTGCATAAGCACTGCTCCAAGTCCTCGACGTGAAGCGTCGCAATACACCTCATAATCCTTAGTCTGATCTGGCAATATCAAAACTGGTGAGGTAACCAATCTTTTCTTCAACTCCTGAAAACTTGCCTCGCAGTCCTCAGTCCATATGAATTTGTTATCCTTCCTCAACAATTCAGTCATAGGCTTGGCAATCCTTGAGAAATTCTCAATGAATCTTCGGTAGTATCCTGCGAGTCCAAGGAAACTCCGAATCTCTCCAACTGTCGTTGGTGCTTCCCATTTGGTTACGGTCTCAACCTTTGTGGGGTCAACTGCTATTCCTTCTCCGGATATAACATGTCCGAGAAATCCAACTTCCTTTAGCCAAAACTCACATTTGCTGAACTTGGCATACAACTGGTGTTCCCTTAGTTTCTCTAAAACCAATCGCAAGTGTTCCTTGTGTTCCTCTTCATCCTTCGAGAAAATCAAAATGTCATCAATGAACACCACGACGAACTTGTCCAAAAATTCCATAAACACTTTGTTCATCAGGTCCATGAAATAGGCTGGTGCGTTAGTCAGTCCAAATGACATAACGGTATACTCATACAGTCCATATCTCATGGTAAATGCTGTCTTAGGTATGTCCTGCTCTTGAATCTTCAACTGATGGTACCCTGATCGCAAATCGATCTTGGAAAACACTTTAGCTCCTTGCAAACGATCAAACAGATCATTTATCATAGGTAGTGGGTACTTGTTCTTGATTGTTACTTCATTCAATCCACGATAATCAACAACCATTCTTAACGATCCATCCTTCTTCTCCACTAACAATACGGGTGATCCCCAAGGTGAAGAACTTGGGCGATAAAACCTTTATCCAATAGTTCCTTAATCGCTTCTTGATTTCGCCAAATCCCGTGCGGGCATCACAGACGGTCGTTTTGATATCGGCCTGTTCCTCGCAACAGCTCGATCAAAAACTCAATGTCTCTATCCGTGGCATTCCCGCAACTCTTCCGAAATACATCAGAAAATCCTTTACCATTGGTACTTCTTCCCGCACCACCCCGATGAGCAATTAACTTGCGCTCTCCTCGGCTCGTGCCGTGATACATACTTGATCCTTCTTCCTCCGGGTGGTGAGCAAAATTGACTTTGTGGTGCAATCTATGTTCCTCCATACTTTGATAACCAATCCATTCCTAATATCACATCCAATCCTTGGGATTCCAGAACTATTAGGTCTGAGGGGAAAACATAGTGTCCAATCATTAATGGCAGTCGATCACACCATTTACTAGCCATGTACTCTGCTCGGGTGAGGTTACTAGCATGGGTGACCTAAGGGCTTGGGTCGGTAATTTGTACTTATCCACAAATCCCTTGATATGTATGAATGCGATGCACCAAAGATCGAAAAGAACAACTGCATAAATGACTTAACCAAAAACTTACCGACATCTTGATCGGGCTGATCTTCAACCTCCTCCACATCAATGTGATTCACCGTCCCCTGTTGAAAGGGTTGGGCTTCTTTCCGAGCTTCCATTGCAATTTCCATTCGCCTTACGACAGTCATTGGCATAATGCCCAGTCTTGCGGCACTTAAAGCAAGTAATGTGACTCAGGTCTACCTTGGATGGTGTTGACGGGTTGGTGCGGTTTTGTCCATTGCTTCCTCCATTCCCGTTTCCATTCTTGGTGCCATTATGGTTGTGCGAATTACCTCCTCCATGGGTATGCTGAAACTGAATCCTGATTTAGGGGTATAACGAGGCTTGCTTTGGGCTCCGAGTTATACTTCCCTGTCCATACTTCCTCTTGCGGTTCTCAATTTGTCTGCTGCTTTCCTTCAATCATGAGGGCTCGGTCTACCAACTCCTGGTAGTTGTTGAAACTTGCTACCATCAACGGCATCTGAACTCATCATTCAGTCCTTCTAGAAACTTCTCTGCTTAGCTGCATCACAGTAACGCATCCGGGGCATAACGTGCTAACTTACTAAAATCATCCACATCTTCGCCAACAGTCCTTCCTCCTTGGCGTAAGTTGCGAAACTCGCGCTTCTTCATGGCCATAGCTCCTGCTGAAACATGGGCAAGTCTGAAAAGCTTGTCAAACTGGTCCCATGTGGCGGTGTCACGGGTAAGTGGTTGTAAAATTCTCCCACCATCTCGCTGCGGGTCCTTCAAGCTGATGTGCTGCAAACTTCACTCTTTCACCATCTGTGCATCCTGCAGTGGTCAACTCCTTCCTATCTTACGGACCCAATCATCGCCACAATCGGCTCGGTGCTCTTTGGAATACACCGCGGATTCAGTCTAAGAAAACGAGTCGATGATCCGTGGTGGTGGTGGGTTGTTGTTGTTGTTGTTGTTGTTCTGGTTCGCACCAATGTTTGAATCAGGTATTCTCGCTGCTGAATCAATTGGGTGATCTCTGGCGGGAAAACGAACCCGGGTCGCGTCTCGGAGGCATCGATGGGTTTAGAAAAGAAGAGAAATTAAGAATAGAATGAGGTCTAAGGGGAATCACTACCCAATTGCACATGAGCAAATTGCACACAAAATCACTTCATTCAATCAAACAAGGGCTTACAACGATCTAACTATCGCAAAAGTGCGTGTACTAAAATGTTTACATGGAGGAATACTACTAATATGTGGGGACTTCTACTAATTTGAACCGTGGAAGACTCCATGATGTCCGCTCCAGCTTCGTCTTCAAAGTCGGGTTCACTTGGATCGAATCGGTGTCGTCGATGTTGATGTAGTCGCTGGGCAACCGACATCTTGGTCTTCATTCTGAGCGCCAACTTCTTCTTGAGTTCTTCGATCTCGCACTTAAGATCGTTATTGTGTCTTGCTAGAGCTACGATCTCGCCCATGTAGTCCTTGCGTGTAGTCTTTAGTTCTTCTTCAAGTTCGATGATCCTTCCTTTGTGCTCGCAACTCCAACATATCGTTGCACATTTGGTTCTCTGGCGTCGAATGTGCTGGTTTAACTCTGGATGAAAGCTGCAATGGATCTATCCTTCTTGGTGCTGACTATGTCCCATTTGTCATCTCGGCGCCCACAAATCTGGTAGATAGTGTCCTTGAGGTCTTCTTGATAAACTTCTCCAATGCGTCCCATGGTGATGTGAGCTGCCATGCTCTTTCCTGACTCCAAGTTGGTGCAATCGAAAACACTATCTATAGGCTTGGTGATTGGGGCGAATGTCCTTCTGGAATGTGAGCTTGAATCTTCCAGCCCTCTCTTGAGCAAAGTGGCGTTGAAAGTTCGGTGAAGCTGGGTAGTCCGATGTTCGTGTACTTGGTGACTTCCTTCAAGTGAAATCCAAAAGGTGTGCCTTCATCTGGTTGGGTGTACTTGATCTTCGCGTCCGTCATCCTAAAGAGTAGAAAAGATGAGGAGTTAGAAAATGAGAAGAGAGTAGTGATCTATGGCTTTAACTTAGTGGTCGTGTCTCTACGGTCGGTGTGTGCTCGATACCATCTCTCAGAGCGACCAGACCGAATGGATCAAGTCTCGTGCTCGATGTCATCCCTGGATCGAGAATGCCGACACCACACAAGACTTCAAGGATTTATAGCGAGTAGCAATCACACACTTATTACATCGTTGTCCACAAGGAACTTATTACAATAATATGGCTTAAGGCCATCTAATAATAACAGCGGAAGGCTTGGAAGATAAGTGAGTCCATCAACTCCATCGGCATCACCGAGTATAGAACCACGACCTAACACCTTACTGTAAATTCGAAAAGCCTGCAACGTGAAAGTTGCAGCCCAACACGGTCAAGACATGGAATATCTTGGCAATGTAACACATAGAGAGCAATGAGAAATAAGCCTATACTACATGCATATATGGCTGGTGGTAAGGCTCTACGGTTACATTTTTGCATAAAGCTAGTTTTTCCCTACAACAAAGGAATAATTTTACTTAACTATCATGGTGGTTGTTAAACATTGAGAATGGTTGACAGCATCCTCAATCCCAATTAAAAGTACTCATCAAAACCAATAACATTTATTAGAAGTAACATGTTGAGATTCACATGATATTCAATTACTAGATACTCAAAACGTCCATAATCGGGACACGGCTAATCATGATTAGTTTATACACTCTGCAGAGGTTTGCGACTTTTCCCCACAAGACTCGATCGCCTCCGCTTGGTTCTCGACTACATGGTGTTTGAGAGACGGATGACCGAGACATAGTCTTTCGAAGCGCTAGCACCTTACATGTGGGTAGACCGTACCAACCTACATCCCCTACATCAGCTAGCCTACCCGTAAGAGTTCGCACAACTTAGTCAACTACGCCAGAGCCCATAATTGGCTTGTGGCTGCACACGGAAGTTTCAGTTTGAATAATCTTATGATCCCTTAGAGCACGGGTGGCGGTCCAAGAAATACAGCAAGTCTCGATAGAAACCAGGTGCCTCAATCCACCCAGATGTGTGTTTAGGTTGCCACCTTAGATAAACCATTAATTAACAATCTCACATCTGTCATGGATATTCACTCACCCAATCCACGTCTACTAGCATAGCATGGCATAATAAGCAAACGTAGAAGTAACTCCCAAGGTTTCATAAGTAAACAGGTAATAGGTACTACCTCAATCTACTTCCCAACCCACAATTTAATTAGATCCTAACCATGCAAGTGTTTGAGGGTTTGATCTAATGCATAAAAACTGGGTAGTAGAAAAGGTATGATCAAGTGTTACTTGCCTTGTTGATGATCCGCGAGACCTAGAGATTCGAAGTAACAAGCGGCGCACTCCGGGTGATCTAACACAGACAAACAACAAGCATACAATAAGTACTCAACTAATGCACAGGGAAATCTCGAATAAAAGATCTCACCCGAGAGTTCAACTTAAGAACCCTGGTTGCAAAAAGAATCGAATCAAATAAAGCATCGAAAGTCGAAACTCGAGAGAGAACGACTCGGTTTAGCAATCTGAAACTAGGTCAAAATTTTACAGTAACAAAACTTTGTTTAAGTAGGTTAGTCAGAACGGCAGTTTCGTAATGAAACTCCAGGCGCTTGAATCACCTGATTCCGATAAACGAGCGAGAAAATAAACAGATTTGAAAATCGAATCGGAAATCAAAATCAGAAAATAACGGATTAAATCCGATTAAAAGAAAGAAAACGACGAACGGATTAAACAGCGGACGTTCGTTAAAAGAACTAATCCGACGAACACGTTCATTGAAATGAACGGGTTGGTGAACGTTCACTAAATAATAAAACCAACCAAAAAAAAAACCAATCTAGGTTTTTTAAAAACCAACAACGCGAGAAAAACGGATCGGGTTTTAAAAAAACCGGACCTGGGGCGGCGAGGTGCTACCTCCGCGAGGTCGCCAAGGGCTCGGCTCAAGGGCGGCGAGGGGCGACGAGGCGACGACAGCGGCGGCGGCGTCCTTCAGGGGCGGCGGCTCGGGTGAGGGGCGGCGGCGGCGGCTCGGGGTGAGGGGAGAGGAGGGGGCGGCGGGGTTAAATAGGAGGGGGGGGGGCTGCTGCCTTGGGGGAGGGGGCAAGCCAGGGGGCGGCGGCGGCGGGTCCGAGCCGGACTCGGCGGCGTGCGGCGGCGGGCTCCTCCATGGGCCTTGTGGGGAGGGAGCCTGGGCAAGGCGGCGGTTGGGCTGGGCCCTTGGCCCAGGCGGGCGGCGGCGCGTTTTTTTTTAAACAAAATTAAACGAAAATAAAAATCAAACCAAACGGACTCCAAATTAAATAAAATTAATTTTCCCCGACTCCAAAAAATGAGTCGAACAAAATGAACTTTAAAACGGGGCAAATATGCATATTTTTAAAATACTCATTTTTTTGCCTAAAGCAAATAAAACTTACAAAAACCAAAATTTGATTTATTTATAAAATCTTCATTTTTCCTAAATGTTGGGAAAGTCATATTATTCCCTCTCTTAATTTTTTTATAGGAAAACTTATGAAGATAATTAAATAAATCCAATGATCCTATATTTTCATAATTTGAGAAATCCCGAATATGAAAATAATGAAATCTCCAACTCTCTCCGAGGGTCCTTGAGTTGCGTGAAATTTTTTTCTAGGATCGGAAAAATGCGAGAAAATATGATATGCATGATGACCTAATGTATAACATTCCAAATTGAAAATTTGGGATGTTACATCGTCGGATAAATGGGTCCACATGGGTCGTAAACGGGCGTAATTGGTATCGGGCCAGCACGGTAAGGGGCCGTTAACAGGCCGGAGGATAGCAAAGGCTTAATGCTGAGGCATAACGGATTGTTAATGGGCCAGATATAGCACGGGTTGGAAACTGCGCAACGGGTTAACAGGCCACAAATGGGCCAATTCTAGCCACGGGCCGAATTTGGCCCATTAGGGGAATAGGCCAGTAATGGGCCAGAAGTAATCGAGGGCCAGAAAGGAGCCCAAGAACATATGGGCCGTCAGTAGGCCAAAAGCTAACACGGGCTGGAAACAGCCCATGCGAATCATGGGCCATTAATGGGTACAAAGAAATTAACTGTTCATTATGGGCTAGAGTCACCGTGGGCTACTAAAGGGCCTAAAGATACGAAAGGCCTCATATGGGATGAAAGACGTCGTGGGCCATACATGGGCCAAAAGTGAAATGGGCTGGTGTTATATTCGATGGCCCACATGATGTTGTTGGGCCGATTTCGGGAAGGCCCTAACGGGCCTTGAGTTACCAGGCCGTAAAGTGGGCTATTTGCGACAGACCTTTAACACGCTTTTCATGGGCTGACCCGCTAACTTTTGACCAAGTCAAACGGGCCTTCCTTTGTAAGCTAAATGGGCCAATGGTGGGCCGTCACACGTGTCCACATATCGTAGGACCCTATCTGACCCAATGACGAGCTGACATGTGTTTCCTTCGGCCAATGAGAATTTTACACGTGGAAAATCCCCATTGGTCCGGGCTGTTAATGGGTTATCGGATCCAAAACCGAACCCGATAGCTTAACGGCGACCCATTACGGTGGATGCCACGTGTCGTTTACCCTTGACGAAAGCACTTCCATGACGCATCATTTATCGTCATGGAAGTGAACACTTCCGTGATGATAATTTTGGTATTGTCATGGAACACTTCTACGACAACACAGGTATGACTATCTTGATTCTATCATAAAATCATCATGGGTGTACATATATAACAGAAAAGGTGACCTACTATGACAAACACGTATCATCACGTAAGTGTATTTTTTGTAGTGTGAGAGGTTGGCGAAGCAGCATGAACATCTTTGAGAAGCTATCCGATTCGCTTGCAATGAATTGCTTGCAACACTTGCCCGAAAGAACTTAGAGCCCCTTTTTACTCTGTAGCATATAGTTTTGTGTCAGCCAGATGTGATGGGGGCTGATATGACAAAATAAAGTGACACTTGTCAGTATGGATGCAACTTAAACATATGATGGAAATAGAAAAAAAGAGAAAAAGGTAGAAAGGTATTTGCCAAATTAAAAGAGAGAAATAACCTCACCTCAAGCTCTGCCCCAAATGGTGTTGGGTTCTGAAGCCAATCATCCAGTGAACCACACACATCTTCGCCAGTGCTTTTGCCATTTTCCATTGGATTGCTGCCACCTTCTGTAGGATTCTCTTTCGTAGGCACATCATCTTGGTTATCATTAATGTTGGTATTTTCAGCCCCACAATCTTGATTATCACCATAATCTGGGATATTGGAAACCTGCTGATCTTGAGCAACTACACTGTTGCTGCCTACCGGGCCTTGGGCACACAATGTTGCGTATGGTTTCTCTCACAGATGGCAAAATTATACATGACACAAAGTAAAAAAACAAGAATTAAAACCATGAGTACACAAAAGAAAAAAGGAAAAAGGAAAAAATGAGAAGAAACAATAATGCAATGGATGAGGGAGGTAAAACCACACAAAAACTTACATGACACTTCCCAAATGAGGCTTTGCCCAAAGAAAGCTTACTCCTGTCAAATTCCAACACAAGATTAAAGTCCGTCTGATGCACGAAGCAAGCCCATGGAAGAGAATAATTCAACTGGTGCTTGTTGATGGTAGCTTGAGGAAATATCAAATGGTCCATGTAAATAAGCCGAATAAGAAGACAAGAAATAATTTATCAGACACAAAAAGGAAATTGTGATTATGAAAACAAAAACATGTTTTTGTAGATAGAAAAATTCCAAAAAGAAAGAAGTATACCGCAAGCATAGGGAAACAGCCCCCAACCCAGAATGAAGAAGTAGCTTGTGATTTTATCTTGTCCTGGCACTTCTTGACCTCTCTCATTGCAACACTTAAAACATGCTCATCCCAAGCGAATTTCTTCAAGGCTTTTCAAGTACTCTAGGGGCACCATGTTGCCAGTGATTGGAGTTAAAACCACTGCAAGCTCTAAGAGCACCGATGGCCTCTTTGTAGTATCGCCATCATCATTCCTTGCTTGATGAAGCACATCACTGTATGCGCAATTGGAGCCCTGCCATTCTTGTGATAAATGTTGTAGAGCTCACACTAATCGCGACTCTTGAAAATCTCAACTGGTCTGTTGCCTGATGGGATATTGAAAACCTTCTTCACCATGTTTCTAGTTAACACAATCACCTTATTCCGACTCAGCTTGAAAACCCCAAAAAATGTATTCATTGGTTGCTAACAACATGACATCAAAAAGAAAGAAAGTATATGTTGCAGACATGATGTAGGAGAAAAGAAGAAAAGAAGAAAGGAGGTGGGTGCAATACCTGAGCTCACGACTGTCAGTGTCAATGTTCATAGTTAACCAATCCATCAGATCATGTGGCGCTTTGAAATGTGAAATGATCATGAGATCACCAAAGCCAGTTTCATTAATGTAGCGCCTCTTGGTAGAAATAAGTTTTGTCTTCGCAACTTCATGCAAACATTATGCTGCAAAACATTGGCTGAATGCAGTACCAGACTCCATTACTTCTTCGTCTGACATGTAGCTGCAAAAATCAAAATGAATAAGAATGTGTTTGTTACAAACACCATTAAAATAATTACTACAGGAGCAAATGACATTCGGATTCCAGCATACTCAACATCTACCAAAAGCATAACAATGAAGCAAAAAAAATAATCATTCCTTTCTTCTCATTACTTCAGAGTGGATAAGTCTAGGAAAACTAAACAATTATCCACACGACACAACCAGCTCAAGAAAAGAGTCTGAAAAAAATTAAATGCAGCAAAAACACTATAAGAATGAAAAATCTTGTCTCAATATAGAAATAAGACAAACAAATAAGACTCTAACTACACTGACTTTCATCTAAAAAACCTAATATAAAACAACAATTGTAGCTCGAAAGCATGACTTGACTAACTAGATAGGAGCATCTTAATTGAGACCACTGAGAATCTAGTCCTCCACCTCTGAAATCTCATCCCCTACCTCTAAAATCTCAACTATAGACCCTAGCTACTACAGGAAATCAAATTAATCCGATCTATACAACAAAAACCCTAGGTGAAATAGGCAGGTGTTGGTGCAACAAACCTTCATGTATGTTTCCCAAACTGTACACAGGCACAAGGGTAAAGATACAGCAACACCAGGTATCCAAGACAAGACCAAGCCAGAGAGATAGCTCTTTGAGGAATCAAAGGGCGGATCAAGAAGACCAAGACAAGCCAAGGGAACAAGATATCACTAATAAAATACCTCCCTTGCCGGGCAAGCCAGCCTGGTCAGGTTGAGAGCTCACCAAGGACAAATCCCAAGATTCCCACGGCAGGCTTGCCGGGGCCGCCAAGGGCAAATCTCCCCGCCAAGACTCCACTGCTCCACCGCATAGCGACGCAAGTCACTTATCGGTGTGGTGTCGAGCCCCCAAGTGATTAAGTGCCTGTCCTTTCGCACGTGGCAGCCATTTGGAATGGATATTCTCCCTATATGATACCCGTCCAGTGGTGTGTCATGCAGACAGGTAGAAGGTTGATAAGAGGCGCGACAGACTTGCCGGGCTGCATCCTCAGCATAACACCTAGGAGTGCATTTAATGCACTTTGTCCTAACTACCAGAGTTAGGTATGTTGGCCATCTAATCAGTAGATAATGACCGTTTTGGCACTGTGGTAACCCCTTAGCCTATAAAAGGAGGGCCATGGCAACCTAAGAAAGGATTCGGACCCTTATGCACTCTTACGTGCGTAGCTGCTCTCCCTGAGGCGACCTTGCTGGGCTTGAGCGTTGCATGTCCACCATGGTCCTCCCATCAATCCACCAAAGTAGGAGTAGGGTTTCATGCTTCACATTGGCCCAAACCTGGGTAAAAGCCACTAGTGTCGCCCCTGTCGTGCTGCTCCATGGTCTCCGCTCTTCGTGCAATGTGCCCTTCCCCCTTGCTGAATCACAAGGGGCTGAATGGCCCCATAGGTGACCGTGTTCTGCCATGACAGCAGGAAATTGGCAACATGGAGGGAGTGGCGGCTCAAATAAAAACCGTGAACAAAAATTGGACACGCACTAGATCTACTCATCCAACACTGGGTCTACTCAACTAATGCTCGAAATTACTAGGATTAACTGCGAAATGGACCTGTAAATGGAGGGGGTCATGCAGGCACGGGGGGAAAATTGCTGCGAACTGCAGGATACTGCAACTCTCGTCCGTCTCCGCAACTACAGGGGGTGGTGTCGCTCGGCACTGTGGACGACGATACTCCCCGTCGCCGCAACTACAGGGGGTGGTGTCGCTCGGCACCGTGGCCGACGATGCTCACCGTTGCCCGAACCTCCAGTCCCCTTGCCGTCCCGACAGCATCCGGTTCCCAAACCCCCGCCATTATTCTGGATCTCGCAGTCGCCTTCATCGTCGCCACTCAAGAGAGTGGGGATAGGAAGGGGGTGGAAGCATGCTACCTCTTGAGCACTGCGTTGGATTTCCTTGAAGAGGAAAGGGTGATGCAACAGAGTAGAGTAAGTATTTCCCTTAGTTTTTGAGAACCAACGTATCAATCCAGTAGGAGGCTACACGCAAGTCCCTCGTACGTACACAAAACAAATAGCTCCACGCAACCAACGCGATTAGGGGTTGTCAATCCCTTCACGGTCACTTACGAGAGTGAGATCTGATAGAGATGATAGATAATATTTTTGGTATTTTTGGTATAAAGATGCAAAATAAAATAAAAGGCAAAGTAAAAAGAAAAACAATAATAAAGTGATGGAGGATTAATATGATGAGAATAGACCCAGGGGCCATAGATTTCACTAGTGGCTTCTCTCAAGAGCATAAGTATTCTACGGTGGGTGAACAAATTACTGTTGAGCAATTGACAGAATTGAGCATAGTTATGAGAATATATAGGTATGATCATGTATATAGGCATCACGTCCGAGACAAGTAGACCGACTCCTGCCTGCATCTACTACTATTAATCCACTCATCGACCGCTATCCAAAGATGCATCTAGAGTATTAAGTTCAAGAAAACAGAGTAACGCCTTAAGCAAGATGACATGATGTAGAGGGATAAATTCATGCAATATGATATAAACCCCATCTTGTTATCCTCGATGGCAACAATACAATACGTGCCTTGCTGCCCCTCATCCTTTGGGAAAGGACACCGCAAGATTGAACCCAAAGCTAAGCACTTCTCCCATTGCAAGAAAAACAATCTAGTAGGCCAAACCAAACTGATAATTCGGAGAGACTTGCAAAGATAACCAATCATACATAAAAGAATTCAGAGAAGATTCAAATATTGTTCATAGATAAACTTGATCATAAACCCACAATTCATCGGTCTCAACAAACACACCTCAAAAAGAAGATTACATTGAATAGATCTCCACGAGAGAGGGGGAGAAAATTGTATTGAGATCCAAAAAGAGAGAAGAAGCCATCTAGCTACTAACTATGGACCCGAAGGTCTAAATTAAACTACTCACACTTCATCGGAGGGGCTATGGTGATGATGTAGAAGCCCTCTATGGTGGATTCCCCTTCTGGCGGAGCTCTAACACAGCCCCAAGATGGGATCTCGTGGATCGTGAGAAGGTTGCGACGGTGGAATTAGGTTTTGGCCCAGATCGATCGCTTTGGGGTAATGAGGTATATATAGGAGGAAGGAGTACGTCGGTGGAGCAAAGGGGGGCCCATGAGGCAGGGGGCGCGCCCTAGGGGGGGCGCCCTCCACCCTCGTGGCCACCTCCTTTCTTTCTTGATGGGGGGTCCAAGTCTCCTGGATCATATTCGGTGAGAAAATCACGTTCCCTAAGGTTTCATTCTGTTTGGACTCCGTTTGATATTCCGTTTCTTCGAAACACTGAAATAGGAAAAAAACAACAATTCTGGGCTGGGCCTCCGGTTAATAGGTTAGTCCCAAAAGTAATATAAAAGTGGAAAATAAAGCCCAATATGGTCCAGAACAGTAGATAATATAGCATGGAGCAATCAAAAATTATAGATACGTTGGAGACGTATCAGGCATCCCCAAGCTTAATTCCTGCTCGTCCTCGAGTAGGTAAATGATAAAAAGAGAATTTTTGATGCGGAGTGCTACTTGGCATAATTTCAATGTAACTATTCTTAATTGTGGTATGAATATTCAGATCCGAAAGATTCTAGACAAAAGTTCATATTGACATAAAAATAATAATACTTCAAGCATACTAACAAAGCAATTATGTCTTCTCAAAATAACATGGCCAAAGAAAGTTATCCCTACAAAATCATATAGTCTGGCTATGCTCTGTCTTCACCACACAAAGTATTTAAATCATGCACAACCCCGATGACAAGCCAAGCAATTGTTTCATACTTTTGACATTCTCAAAACTTTTTCAATCTTCACGCAATACATGAGAGTGAGCCATGGATATAGCACTATATGTGGAATAGAATGGTGGTTGTGGAGAAGACAAAAAGGGGGGAAGAAAGTCTCACATCAACTAGGCATATCAACGGGCTATGGAGATGCCCATCAATAGATATCAATGTGAGTGAGTAGGGATTGCCATGCAACGGATGCACTAGAGCTATAAGTATATGAAAGCTCAACAAAAGAAACTAAGTGGGTGTGCATCCAACTCGCTTGCTCACGAAGACCTAGGGCATTTTGAGGAAGCCCATCATTGGAATATACAAGCCAAGTTCTATAATGAAAAATCCCACTAGTATATGAAAGTGGCAAAATGAGAGACTCTCTATCATGAAGATCATGGTGCTACTTTGAAGCACAAGTGTGGTAAAAGGATACTAACATTGTCCCTTCTCTCTTTTTATCTCATTTTTTATTTTTTTATTTGGGCCTTTTCTCTTTTTTTATGGCCTCTTTTTTTTTGTTTTTTTTCGTCCGGAGTCTCATCCCGACTTGTGGGGGAATCATAGTCTCCATCATCCTTTCCTCACTTGGGACAATGCTCTAAAAATGATGATCATCACACTTTTATTTTTCTTACAACTCAACATTTACAACTCGATACTTAGAACAAAATATGACTCTATATGAATGCCTCCGGTGGTGTACCGGGATATGCAATGAATCAAGAGTGACATGTATGGAAGAATTATGAATGGTGGCTTTGCCACAAATATGATGTCAACTACATGATGATGCTAGCAATATGACAATGATGGAGCGTGTCATAATAAATGGAACGGTCGAAAGTTGCATGGCAATATATCTCGGAATGGCTATGGAAATGCCATGATAGGTAGGTATGGTGGCTGTTTTGAGGAAGGTATATGGTGGGTGTATGATACCGGCGAAAAGTGCACGGTATTAGAGAGGCTAGCAATGGTGGAAAGATGGGAAAAGTGCTTATAATCCATGGACTCAACATTAGTCATAAAGAACTCATATACTTATTGCAAAAATCTAGAAGGTATCAGAGCAAAGTATTACGCGCATGCTCCTAGCTAGGGGGATAGATTGGTAGGAAAAGACCATCGCTCGTCCCCGACCGCCACTCATAAGGAAGACAATCAATAAATAAATCATGCTCCGACTTCATCACATAACGGTTCACCATACGTGCATGCTACGGGAATCACAAACTTTAACACAAGCATTTCTCAAATTCACAACTACTCAACTAGCATGACTCTAATATCACCATCTTCATATCTCAAAACAATTATCAAGCATCAAACTTTTCTTAGTATTCAACGCACTCAAAAGAAAGTTTTACAAATCTTGAATACCAAGCATATTATTATTAAGCAAATTACCATGCTATTTAAGACTCTCAAAATAATCTAAGTGAAGCATGAGAGATCAATAGTTTCTATAAAACAAATCCACCACCGTGCTCTGAAAGATATAAGTGAGGCACTAGAGCAAAACTATAAAGCTCAAAAGATATAATTGAAGCACATAGAGTATTCTATCAAATTCAAATTCATGTATGGCTCTCTCAAAAGGTGTGTACATCAAGGATGGTTGTGGTAAACTAAAAGGCAAAGACTCAAATCATACAAGACGCTCCAAGCAAAACACATATCATGTGGTGAATAAAAATATAGCTCCAAGTAAAGTTACCGATGTAAGTAGACGAAAGAGGGGATGCCTTCCGGGCATCCCCAAGCTTTGACTTTTTGGTGTCCTTGGATTATCTTGAGGGTGCCATGGGCTTCCCCAAGCTTAGGCTCTTGCCACTCCTTGTTCCATAATCCATCAAAACATTTCACCCAAAACTTGAAAACTTCACAACACAAAACTCAACAGAAATCTCGTGAGCTCCGTTAGCGAAAGAAAACAAAAGACCACTTCAAGGTACTGTAATGAACTCATTGTTTATTTATATTGGTGTTAAACCTACTGTATTACAACTTCTCTATGGTTTATAAACTATTTTACTAGCCATAGACTCATCAAAATAAGCAAACAACACACGAAAAACAGAATCTGTCAAAAACAGAACAGTCTGTAGTAATCTGTAACTAACGCAAACTTCTGGAACTCCAAACAATCAGCCAAAATAGGAAGGCCTAGGAAATTTGTTTATTGATCAGCATAAATTGGAATCACTATTTTATCACGTTCTGGTGATTTTTAACAATTGTTTTCGTGAACAGAAAGTTTTTGGAAATTACAGCAAGATCAAATAACTATCATCCAAGAAGATCCTATAGGTTTAACTTGGCACAAACACTAATTAAAACATAAAACCACATCTAAACAGAAGGTAGATGAACTATTTATTCAACGACAGAAAGGAAATAAATTGGGTTGTCCCAACAAGCGCTTTTCTTTAAAGCCTTTTTAGCTGGGCAATGAGATTTCAATGATACTCATATAAAAGACAAGAATTGAAGCACAAAGAGAGCATCATAAAACACGTGACAACCACATCTAAGTCTAACATACTTCCTATGCATAGGCATCTTATAGGCAAACAAATCAAGGCAAGCAAAAACTAGCATATGCAAGGAAGCGGAAAGAGACAATAGCAATCTCAACATAACGAGAGGTAATTTAGTAGCATGAAAGTTTCTACAACCATATTTTCCTCTCTCATAATAATTACACGTAGGATCATAGGCAAATTCAACAAAATAGCTATCACAAAGTATATTATCAACACGATCCACATGCATGCAAAGTTAACAGTCTTCCAAAGTAGTGGGATTATCATTAACTAAAGTCATGACCACTCCAAACCCAATTTTATCAAAAACTTCATAAGATTGAATATTCTCCAAATATGTGGGATCTAAAGTTGACACTCTTCCGAACCCACTTTCAATATTATTGCAAACAATATTATCAATCTCATATTCATCATGGGGCTTAAATAAATTTTCAAGATCATAAGAAGAATCACCCCAATCATGATCATTGCAACAAGTAGTAGACATAGCAAAACGAGCATCCCCAAGCTTAGGGTTTTGCATCTTATTAGCATAAATTGACATCAAAAGAATTTATAATAGAATCATTGCAATCATGATTTTTATTCGAAGATCTATCGTGAGTCACTTTACGGATTTCAGGAAAAACCTTATAAAGATAATCTAGTGCATCCAAATCACTAGGAATTGGTTCATCATAATTGGATCTCTTAAAAAGATTGGCAAGAGGATGAGGATCCATAGATATTAGATTCTTTGTTTAGGAATAAATACTCAACTATTTCAACCAAACGAGCAACAAGCCAAGTAAGACATCAAGGCAAACGAAACGAGAGGGCGAATAAAACGGCAAGGGTGAAGTGGGGGAGAGGAAAACGAGAGGCAAATGGAAAATAATGTAATGCGAGAGATAAGGGATTGTGATGGGTACTTGGTATGTTGACTTTTATGAGACTCCCAAGAACGGCGCAGAAATCTTCCTGCTACCTCTTGAGCATCTGCGTTGGATTTCCTTGAAGAGGAAAGGGTGATGCAGCAGAGTAGAGTAAGTATTTCCCTCAGTTTTTGAGAACCAAGTTATCAATCCAGTAGGAGGCTACACGCAAGTCCCTTGTACCTACACAAAACAAATAGCTCCACGCAACCAACGCGATTAGGGGTTGTCAATCCCTTCACGGTCACTTACGAGAGTGAGATCTGATAGAGATGATAGATAATATTTTTGGTATTTGTTGGTATAAAGATGCAAAGTAAAATAAAAGGCAAAGTAAAAAGCAAAACAATAATAAAGTGATGGAGGATTAATATGATGAGAATAGACCCGGGGCCATAGATTTCACTAGTGGCTTCTCTCAAGAGCATAAGTATTCTACGGTGGGTGAACAAATTACTGTTGAGCAATTGACAGAATTGAGCATAGTTATGAGAATATCTAGGTATGATCATGTATATAGGCATCACGTCCGAGACAAGTAGACCGACTCCTGCCTGCATCTACTACTATTAATCCACTCATCGACCGCTATCCAGCATGCATCTAGAGTATTAAGTTCAAGAAAACAGAGTAACGCCTTAAGCAAGATGACATGATGTAGAGGGATAAATTCATGCAATATGATATAAACCCCATCTTGTTATCCTTGATGGCAACAATACAATACGTGCCTTGCTGCCCCTACTGTCACTGGGAAAGGACACCGCAAGATTGAACCCAAAGCTAAGCACTTCTCCCATTGCAAGAAAAAACAATCTAGTAGGCCAAACCAAACTGATAATTCGGAGAGACTTGCAAAGATAACCAATCATACATAAAAGAATTCAGAGAAGATTCAAATATTGTTCATAGATAAACTTGATCATAAACCCACAATTCATCGGTCTCAACAAACACACCTCAAAAAGAAGATTACATTGAATAGATCTCCACGAGAGAGGGGGAGAAAATTGTATTGAGATCCAAAAAGAGAGAAGAAGCCATCTAGCTACTAACTATGGACCCGAAGGTCTGAAGCAAACTACTCACACTTCATTGGAGGGGCTATGGTGATGATGTAGAAGCCCTCCATGGTGGATTCCCCTTCCGGCGGAGCTCCGGAACAGGCCCCAAGATGGGATCTCGTTGATACAGAAGGTTGCGGCGGAGGAATTAGGTTTTTGGCTCCGTATCTAATCGTTTGGGGGTACGTAGGTATATATAGGAGGAAGGAGTACGTCGGTGGAGCAAAGGGGGGCCCACGAGGCAGGGGGCGCGCCCTAGGGGGGCGGGCCCTCCACCCTCGTGGCCACCTCCTTTCTTTCTTGATGGGGGTCCAAGTCTCCTGGATCATATTCGGTGAGAAAATCACGTTCCCAAAGGTTTCATTTCGTTTGGACTCCGTTTGATATTCCGTTTCTTCGAAACACTGAAATAGGCAAAAAAACAACAATTCTGGGCTGGGCCTCCGGTTAATAGGTTAGTCCCAAAAGTATGTAAAAATGGAAAATAAAGCCCAATATGGTCCAAAACAGTAGATAATATAGCATGGAGCAATCAAAAATTATATATACGTTGGAGATGTATCAAAGCACAATGGCTCGAGCTGAGGGGCTCGCAGAAAAAAAACGCCTACGCGCCGCATGTCTAGACGCCTGGTCATAACACGCAGCAAAAAAACACCTATGTGTCGCGGGTCTAGATCCCTGGTCATAATCTGTATCCACCGTATGATGGCATCTGATCCGACGGCACGCGAGACGCTCGCTCAACTGGCTGTTAGCATCCGGATGAAACATAGCGTATTCTGAAAGTAAAACATTGCACATGTAAGTAAAGGAGGGGTTTGGAAATTTCAAACACAACGAAGACATAATGATTTTGGCATGGTTCTAATAGCTGGTGCTATTGTACGTCCACACTGATGGAGAATTCAACCCACGAAGGCTAACCGTTGCGTAAGTCCATGGAGGGCTCCACCCACGAAGGTTCCACGAAGAAGCAACCTTGTCTATTCCACCATGGCTTTTGTCCACGAAGGGCTAGCCTCACTCGGGTAGATCTTCACAAAGTAGGTGATCTCCTTGACCTTACAAACTCCTTTGTTAAACTCCACATGATCTTGGAGGCTCCTAAGTGACACCTAACTAATCTAGGAGAAAGTGATTGAGTTTTTTTGGAGAAATAGCACTAAGCAGTTGAGCAACATCCTCATCAACAGTACCTCTGCCCCTCTTAATAGTATTGGCTTTCCTAAGGGACTCAATGTGATCTTGGATCACAAAACCAAAAATGTAGAGCCTTGGGGTAGCCAATTCTTGTTCTTAACATTTTGAGGGGTCCACATATTAGTCCTTGCCATGCCAACCATCGATCTTTTCTGAAATCTATCATCAATGTTCATTAGATCAGTGACACATATATTATTATTAATTACCAAAACCACCCGGGGATTAGTTTGTAACATCCCAAAATTCTAAATTTTGGAATGTTATATTAAATAGATAGATTTGATTGATTGTTTGATTGTTGTGTGATTGATTGACTGAAAGTGGGTGAATTCGAAACTTTTTGAAAGTTAAATGAGAGGGAATAAAAGGACTTTCCCAAACTTTCAATTTTGCATTTATGCTCTCCGTGAATTCAAATTCTTTCACCACAAAACCCTGGAGAGAAGATGACGTGACTTCTTCCATTTATTTAAATGACAAGGGGTGCTGAAAATATTTGAATTTCATTTGGGAAAATATTTCCAATTCTGAAACTTTTTGCAACTTAATGATTTTCACGAGAGAAGATAAAATGACTTCTTTAAATTATATGAAATATGAGTTGGGAGTTTCAAAGAATTAAAATTCAAAGTTCTTTTGAATTTATTTTCAATTCGGAGTTATTTGAGTTTTATTCAAATTATTTTTCTCCAAAAATAAAATATATGGAAAATAGGGTAACATGATTCCCTACATGAGAAAATTCGAGAGAAATAAATTTGAATTAATTTTGGTATTTTTAAAATGAATTTTATTGGATTTTATTAGAGCAGTAGCACTCTTTGCTTTATTGGAATTTGTGTGGATTTTATTTGACTCTAGAAAAATGTCCATGTTGTAGAAAATCGTTTTTTGAAAATTTTGATATATTATATGCCTATATAACATTTTTATTTATTTTATTTTTGTTTTTTGGAAAAATGTTTATTAAAAAAAACCCTCTTAGGCCACCGAACTGGGTCGGCCCAGCAAATCGCCAGGCCACGGCCCAGCCGGCCCGACGCCGCGCCCCGGTCGTCCCCGACCTGCAGCGGGGAGTCCAGCTTCCACCCGACACCGCCGTCTCCGCCCCGGCCTCCTCCTCTGCCCCTCGCCCACGCCACCACCTCCCTCCGCCTTTATATAGCGTGCCCGGGACCCCTGGATTCCGTTTTCACCGCCGCCGCCGCTCCTCGACTCGCCGCAACCGCCGCCGCCGGCGAGATCTGCCGCAAGCGCGCCTGCTCGCCGCCGCCTTGCCGCTCCGCCGCTCCGCTCGCGCCGCCGCCCGCCCGCGCGCCCAGCAGTAGCCGCGCCGTTGCTGCCTCGCCAGACGCTTCGAGCGCCGCCGCCATCGCCTCGCCCCGCCGGATCCGCCGCTCCGGCTAACCGCCGGAAACCGCCGCCGGTTTATTTCATCATGAACCGGTAAAACCCGCACAAAACCCGACCCGGTTTTCTTCAGTTTTTCATCTTAATTAGGTCAGTTTTTTTAGTTAGATCTAATTAGAAAACGTTCGTTGGTTAGGTCTTCACAGCGAACGAATTCGTTATTTTTGTTTCTGTAACGAACTTTCGTTAGATAGTCTTTTTCCTTTTCTTTTTATTTTCGGCCAGGGACCCGTGTGTGATGATTTTATTTACAAATTAGTCCCTAATTTTCAAACGATCATTACTTTTTACCCGTTAGTCCAAATCCAACGAAACCAACGCCCACTTCTTCGTTATGATCCCCTCTATCCAGTAAAACAACTTAAACATGTTTTTGAAAATTTAAAATATGATGTCAAACAGTTTTGAATTTGAATCTTCTTTTGATCGTAACTTGAGTTTCGTAGCTCCGTTTGAGTTGATTCTTTTTGCATATCGAAGCTCTTGACCTAAACATTCTGATAAGGCCAAATTCACATAACTTTGGTACTGTTAGAAATTGTTTTATGTTGCAAGAGTTATTTGCTTGGTTTGATGTTTTCCGAATCGTCTTCTTCGTTCTTTCCGATCTTTTGAGTGATTGCTTATGTGTGGTTACTATTGCTTGCTTACGATAGATTGACCGGAGTGTGACGAGTAGAACTATCAAGAGTTTTGAGTGTGAATCATCTTCATCAACATTGCAGGCAAGTTCACACTTTGATCATATCTCTTCATACCCAGTTTTATGCATGAGTTACAACCCTCAAACATTGCATGAGTAGGATTGATAACATGTGGGTATTGGGAAGTAGTTGATGAGGTAGGAACCTATTGCCCTGCATTCAAACCTTGGGAGTTACTATTACGTTATGCTTATATTTCCATGCTATGCTCATAGACGTGGATTGGGTTTTGAGAGTATTCATGACAGATGTGAGATTGTTAACTAATGGTTTACTTAAGGTGGCAACTTTAACACACATGTGGGTGGATTGAGGCACCTGGGTATTCCAGCGATTGCCTGTTTAGGCACCTGGGTATTCCAGTGATTGCCTGTTTTTTTATGGACCGCCACCCAGGCTCAAAGGGATCATGAGATTATTCATACTAGAAACTTCCGTGTGCAACCACAAGCTACTATGGGCTCTAGCATAGTTGACTAAGTCATGCAAACTCTTATAGTGGTGGACTAGAAGATGTAGGGGAAAGTAGGTGTAACTGTCTACCCGATCGTAAGGTGCTAGCGCTTCTGAAAGACTATATCTCGGTCATCCGTTTCTCAAACACCATGTAGTGCGAGAAATCCAACGGAGGAGATCGAGTCTTGTGGGGAAAAGTGCGCAAACCTCTGCAGAGTGTACAAACTAATCATGATTAGCCGTGTCCCCGGTTATGGACGTCTTGAGTATCTAGTTCTTGAATTATCCTGTTGATCTCATCATGTTACTTAAATAATTTGTTGGGTTTAATGATGATGCTTAATTGGGATTGAGAATGCTGTCAACCATTCTCAATGTTTAACAACCACCATGATAGTTAAATAAAATTTATTCCTTTGCAGTAGGAAAAATTGGCTTTTCGCAAAAACCTTATAACCATAGAGCTTTTCCACCAGCCATATATGCATGTAGTGATAGCCATTATTCATCATTGCTCTATAGTGTTAATTTGCCAGTACATTCAATGTACTGACCCTTTGTGGCTGCAACGTCTCATGTTGCAGGATCTTACGACGAGTAAGTGATATGTTAGGGTTACGATTTCTACACTCAACTTTGCCGTTGGTGTTGATGGGAATCCACAACCTTATTACTTCCGCTATTTTGGATTGAGGTAATAGTATTTAAGTTATTTTATACATGTGATTTACCTCTGTTATAAATCCTCGAGTACTGTGTGTGTCAGCATACCGATCCAGGGATGACAATTAAGCACAGAGACTTGACCGTCTGAGGTCGGGTCGCTACATAGTTGCACTTTCAATCTCCCCCTTTTGGTAATTCATGACAACATATAGATCAAAGCTGCGACAAATGATATAATGAATGAATACATCATCGCTTTGAGAACTATGTTATAAGCAAGAGCTCCCCCTAAATTTGTGCATTATTAAAAATTTGCGCCTGAATGCAAATGCACAATCAATTAGGATCATGGGTTACTCTTCCATGTCACATACATCTTGGTGGAGTGCTCAAAATTATATGATTGCAACATAGTTAGCACTCATCAACGAGTAAACAAGTGAATGGTCATACAAGAGCATATGAATGGATATCCAATCAAGCATAACATTAAGGTACGGTATGATCAAATACACGATAAAAGTAGTCTCATACATGCATCAAGCAAAAGTGACTCAAAGTAGCAAGAATCTCTCAAGGAAATCAAACGAACAAAAAGCAAAATACTCTCTCGAAGCATGATAACCCACAAGTATAGGGGATCTATCATAGTCCTTTCGATAACTAAGAGTGTCGAACCCAACGAGGAGCAGAAGGAAATGACAAGCGATTTTCAGCAAGGTATTCTCTGCAAGTACTGAAATAAGTGGTAACAAATAGTTTTGTGATAAGATAATTTGTAACGAGCAACAAGAAACAAAACTAAATAAAGTGCAGCAAGGTGGCCCAATCCTTTTTGTAACAAAGGACAAGCCTGGACAAACTCTTATATAAGGAAAAGCGCTCCCGAGGACACATGGGAATATCGTCAAGCTGGTTTTCGTCACGTTCATATGATTCGCGTTCGGTACTTTGATAATTTGATATGTGGGTTGCCCGGTGCTTGGGTGATGTTCTTACTTGAACAAGCATCCCACTTATGATTAACCTCTATTGCAAGCATCCGCAACTACAACAAAAGTATTAAGGTAAACCTAACCATAGCATGAAACATATGGATCCAAATCAGCCCTTACGAAGCAACGATAAACTAGGGTTTAAGCTTCATTACTCTAGCAACCCATCATCTACTTATTACTTCCCAATGCCTTCCTCTAGGCCCAAATAATGGTGAAGTGTTATGTAGTCGACGCTCACATAACACCACTAGAGGCTAGACAACATACATCTCATCAAAATATCGAAGCTAATACCAAATTCACATGACTACTAATAGCAAGACTTCTCCCATGTCCTCAGGAACAAACGTAACTACTCACAAAGCATATTCATGTTCATAATCAGAGGGGTATTAATATGCATATAGGATCTGAACATATGATCTTTCACCAAATAAACCAACTAGCATCAACTACAAGGAGTAATCAACACTACTAGCAACCTACTAGTACCAATCCCGGACTTGGAGACAAGAATTGGATACAAGAGATGAACTAGGGTTTTGAGAGGAGATGGTGCTGGTGAAGATGTGGATGGAGATTTCCCTCTCCCGATAAGAGGAGCGTTGGTGATGACGATGGCGATGATTTCCCCCTCCCGGAGGGAAGTGTCCCCGGCAGAACAGCTCTGCCGGAGCCCTAGATTGGTTCCGCCAAGGTTCCGCCTCGTGGCGGCGGAGTCTCGTCCCGAAAGGTTGCTTATGATTTTTTTCCTCGACGAAAGACCTCATATAGCAGAAGATGGCCATCGGAGAGCCAACTGGGGGCCCACGAGGCAGGGGGCGCGCCCTCACCCTCGTGGCCAGGTGGGCCCCCTCTGGTGAACTTCTTCCGCTCAATATTTTTTTTATTTCGAAAAATGACTTTCGTGGAGTTTCAGGAATTTTGGAGTTGTGCAGAATAGGTCTCTAATATTTGCTCCTTTTCAGCCCAGAATTCCAGCTGCCGGCATTCTCCCTCCTTATGTAAACCTTGTAAAATAGGAGAGAATAGGCATAAGTATTGTGACATAACGTGCAATAACAGCCCACAATGCAATAAAATATCGATATAAAAGCATGATGCAAAATGGACGTATCAACTCCCCCAAGCTTAGACCTCGCTTGTCATCAAGCAGAAACCGATAACAATAAATATGTCCCCATGTTTAGAGGTAGAGGTGTCGATAAAAATAAAACACGGACATGAAGGCATCATGATTATTCTCATAACAGCAACATATATAGATATTGTCATATGATTTCTTATGCTCAAGTAATAATCTATTCACAATGCCAAGTATGAATCAGAAACTTTATTGAGAACTAACAAACTATAATCTCAATCATTGAAGCAATTGCAATTTATCATAACATCAGAAAGAGTCTATGTCAGAGCTTAATAGCAAGTCCACATACTCAACTATCATTTGGTCTTTCATGATTGCTAACACTCATGCAATACTTGTGGTTAGGGAGTTTTAGTCGGACACAGAGAAAGATAGAGTTTCGCCTCCCAACCTTTTACCTCAAGGGTAATGTCAACAATAATAACTCATGCTCCCCTACATCCAATTAGATATATCTATCAGGATCTTTCCAACACACTGTGCTTGCCAAAGGATAA
Organism: Aegilops longissima; assembly: GCA_021605205.1. NCBI lineage: Eukaryota > Viridiplantae > Streptophyta > Magnoliopsida > Poales > Poaceae > Aegilops > Aegilops longissima. The sequence goes on from CM038682.1 coordinate 357,303,563, forward strand.
AATGTAAAAAGGAAAGGTGAAGATCACCATGACTCTTGCATAAGGTAGAAGATAATAATAAAAGATAGGACCTTCCCAGAGGGAAGCATAGGTTGCCATGCGCTTTTATGGTTGGATGCACAAAATCTTAATGCGAAAGAACGTCACTCTATATTGCCACTTGTGATATGAACCTTTATTATGCAGTCCGTCGCTTTTATTTCTTCCACATCACAAGATCGTATAAAGCTTATTTCTCCCACACCAATAAATCATACATATTTAGAGCAAATTTTATTGCTTTGCACTGATGACAACTTACTTGAGGGATCTTACTCAATCCATAGGTAGATATAGTGGAATCTCCTGGATAAACTGGTTTCAGGGTTTTGGAAGCACAAGTAGTATCTCTACTTGGTGCTGAGAATTTGGCTAGCATGAGGGGGAAAGGCAAGCTCAACATGTTGGATGATCCATGACAATATACTTTATCTCAGATATAAGAAACCATAACCCATTACATTGTCTTCCTTGTCCAACATCAACTCTTTAGCATGTCATGTTTTAATGAGTGCTCCCAATCATAAAAGATGTCAACAATAATATATTTATATGTGAAACCTCTCTTTCCTTATTACTTCCTATTAATTGCAACGATGACCAAGGCTATGTCTGCTAACTCCCAACAAATTTTAATCATCATACTCTTTCTATGTGAAGTCATTACTCTCAATAAGATCAATATGATCTCTTTGTTTCTTTTTATTATTTTCTCTTTCTTTTATTCTCTCAAGATCATGGCAAAATAATCAAGCCCTTCACTCAACACTAATCTTTATTATATAGCTCACGAACTCGATTACATAGGTAGATCATAAAGCAAAAACTCAAAACTAGATCACGCCATAAACTTTATTCTACTAGATAAAGATACTACTAATTGGATCGAACTAAGAAAAACGGTAAAGATAGGAGTGTGATGGTGATACGATACCGGGGCACCTCCCCCAAGCTTGGCAGTTGCCAAGGGGAGTGCCCATACCCATGTGATTATATCTCCTTTGCTGGTGAAGAAGGTGGAGGTGTTGTCGATGATGCGGGCTTGTCGTCCATCTTCCAAGGCATAGGCTCACCATCATAGAAGGATGATCGAGTCTCCGGGATCCTCAAATCTGCAACCAAACTCATCCTTTTGATTCTATATTCATACTCACAGTTTTGGTTTTGCAGGTCATAGATTTGGGCTTGAAGGTGCTCGATCTTCTCATGAAGCTTGAAGATGGCCTCCCCGATATTGTCGGCATCCATCTTGTGGTTGCTAGTGAACTCCGCGATCATCATGTGGTTGGAATTGAGTCCACGTTCCACCATCCCTTGGCACTTGAAAACTTGTTGCTCCACTGCTTCGAGCCTTGTCTCCACGCTTCCGGTCCCCTTTGGTCCCTCAACATCGCGGATGTGCAGCAACCCATCACGCATCTCAATGGTTTGAGGGTGTCGCAGCACCTCCGCGAGGTAAGGGTTGATGACCTTCTCGAAGAACTTGTCCTTGGAGGCACTTGGGGATGTCATTGATAATCTAGATCTGTCAGAAAAATAGCTCGAAACAAGAACAGAGGATAATTGCGTGATACGATGGTCAAAACCTTCGGGAGAATACGGGTGGTGCTACTTCTTGAGCTTGCATTGGTTTTTCCCTTGAAGAGAAAAGGGTGATGCAGCAAAGTAGAGATAAGTACTTCCCTTAGTTAGAGAACCAAGGTATCAATCCAGTAGGAGACAACGCACAAATCACCAATAACTGCACAAACAATCAAATAACTTGCACCCAACGCGATAAAGGGGTTTTCAATCCCTTCATGGTTACTTGCAAAAGTGAGATCTGATAGAGATAGATGAAACTAAACAAGCGATAAAGTAAATATTTTTGGATTTTTGGTTTATAGATCGGAAAGTAAAAGATTGCAAAATAGTTGATCGGAAACTAATATGATGGAAAATAGACCCGGGTGATAAGTCTCCGTCGTATCTACTTTTCCAAACACTTTTGCCCTTGTTTTGGACTCTAACTTGTATGATTTGAATGGAACTAACCCGGACTGACGATGGTTTCAGCAGAATTGCCATGACGTTGTTTTATGTGCAGAAAACAAAAGTTCTCGGAATGACCTGAAACTCCACCGGATGTCTTATAAAAATAATAATAAATCCTCGCCAAAGATGAAGACCAGGGGGCCCACACCCTGTCCACGAGGGTGGGGGGCGCCCCCTACCTCGTGGGCCCCCTGGACACCCTCCGACGCCAACTCCAACTCTATATATTGGCTTTCGGGGAGAAAAAAATAGGAGAGAAGAAATCATTGCGTTTTACGATACGGAGCCGCCGCCAAGCCCTAAAACCTCTCGGGAGGGCTGATCTGGAGTCTGTTCGGGGCTCCGGAGAGGAGGATTCATCGATGTCGTCATCATCAACCATCCTCCATCACCAATTTCATGATGCTCACCGCCGTGCGTGAGTAATTCCATCGTAGGCTTGCTGGACGGTGATGGATTGGATGACATTTATCATGTAATCGAGTTAGTTTTGTTAGGGTTTGATCCCTAGTATCCACTATGTTCTGAGATTGATGTTGCTATGACTTTGCTATGCTTAATGCTTGTCACTAGGGCCCGAGTGCCATGATTTCAGATCTGAACCTATTATGTTTTCATGAATATATGTGAGTTCTTGATCCGATCTTGCAAGTATATAGTCACCTACTATGTGTTATGATCCGGCAACCCCGAAGTGACAATAATCGGGACCACTCCGGTGATGACCATAGTTTGAGGAGTTCATGTATTCACTATGTGCTAATGCTTTGTTCGGTTCTCTATTAAAAGGAGTCCTTAATATCCCTTAGTTTCCATTAGGACCCGCTGCCACGGGAGGGTAGGACAAAAGATGTCATGCAAGTTCTTTTCCATAAGCACATATGACTATATTCGAATACATGCCTACATTACATTGATGAATTGGAGCTAGTTCTATATCACCCTATGTTATGATGTTACATGATGAACCGCATCCGCATAATTATCCATCATCGATCCGATGCCTCGAAGTTTTCCATATAATTGGTTCTCGCTTATTTACTTTCCCTGCTCATTGTTACAATCACTACAAAATACCAAAATATTATTTTACTGTCTTTACTTTTGTTGTCGTTACCATCACTATCATATTACTTTGCTACTAAATACTTTGCTGAAGATACTAAGTTTCCAGGTGTGGTTGAATTGACAACTCAGCTGCTAATACTTGAGAATATTCTTTGGCCCTTGTGTTGAATCAATAAATTTGGGTTGAATACTCTACCCTCAAAAACTTTTGCGATCCCCTATACTTGTGGGTTATCATCGGGGCCATAGGTTTCACTAGAGGCTTCTCTTAAGATAGCAAATAATACGGTGGGTGAACAATTTACTGTCGAGCAATTGATAGAAAAGCGCAAAGTTATGACGATATCTAAGGCAACGACTATGAAATATAGGCATCACGTCCGTGTCAAGTATACTGAAACGATTCTACATCTACTACTATTACTCCACACATCGACCTACTCCTGCCTGCATCTAGAGCATTAAGTTCATGAAGAACAGAATAACGCATTAAGTAAGATGACATGATGTAGAATAATATACTCAAGCAATATGATGTAAACCCCATCTTTTTATCCTCGATGACAACAATACAATACGTGCTTTGCTTCCCCTACTGTCACTAGGAAAGGACACCACAAGATTGAACCTAAAGCTAAGCACTTCTCCCATTGCAAGAAAAACCAATCTAGTTGGCCGAACCAAACCGATAGTTCGAAGAGAATTACAAAGATATCAAATCATGCATAAAAGAATTTAGAGAAGATTCAAATAATAGATAAGCTGGTCATAAATCCAAAATTCATCGGATCTCGACAAACACACCGCAAAAGAAGATTAAGTCGGATATATCTCCAAGAACATCGATGAGAAAATGGTATTGAGAATCAAAGAGAGAGAATAAGCCATCTAGCTACTAGCTATGGACCCGTAGGTCTGTGGTAAACTACTCACGATTCATAGGAAGGGCAATAGAGTTGATGTAGAAGCCCTCCGTGATCGAATCCCCCTCCGGGAGGATGCCAGAAAAGGCCCCTAGATGGGATCTCACGGGTACAGAAGGTTTCGGTGGTGGAAAAGTGTTTTCGTGGATGCTTCTGGTGGTTTGGGAATATATGTGAATATATAGGCTGAAGAATTAGGTCAGGGAAGTCACGAGGGGCCCACAAGGCAGGGGGCGCACCCTACCCCCTGGGCGCGCCCTCCCCCCTTGTGGCCGCCTCGTGGCTCTTCTGACTCTATCTCCAAGTCTCTGGGGTGTCTTCTGGTCCAAGAAAAATCACCGTGAAGGTTTTATTCCGTTTGGACTCTGTTTGGTATTCCTTTTCTGCGAAACTCAAAAAAAGGAAAAAAAACAGAAACTGGCACTGGGCTATAGGTTAATAGGTTAGTCCCTAAAATAATATAAAATAGCATATTAGTGCATATAAAACATCGAAAACAGATAATATAGTAGTATGGAACAATCAAAAATTATAGATACGTTATAGACGTATCAAGCATCCCCAAGCTTAATTCCTGCTCGTCCTCGGGTAGGTAAATGATAAAAATAGAATTTTTGATGTGGATGCTACCTAACATATTTATCCATGTAATTTTTATTTATTGTGGCATGAATGTTCGGATCCATAAGATTCAAAAGAAAAGTTTTATATTGACATAGAAACAATAATACTTCAAGCATACTAACAAGGAAATTATGTATTCTCAAAATAACATGGCCAAAGAAAGCTTATCCCTACAAAATCATATAGTCTGGCTATGCTCCATCTTCATCACACAAAATAGTCAAATCATGCACAACCCCTGTTGGTGTTCTGGGAACGGGGGTCCCCAGACATGCCTGCCTGCGGCCCACGGCGTGGCTATGCGAGCAGGCCTGTACGACCCATCTTCATCGACAAGGCATTCAAGACCCTCGCGAGGGGACAAGCCTCGCAAGGCGGACGACGCAAGACCTCCACAGGAGTGGCCTCACCAGGCTGCCTCGCAAGGAGCGGAGATATCAAGGCGGGGCAAACCTCGCGATGCTCTCTTGACGTGAGCAATGACGATCGACACCAGGCGGGCGCCAGCGCGCGCAGCGTCCTTGGTTCCTCTTTGGTGCTAAGGAGGCCAGTGCAAGCGCGGAGTACCGAGGCATCAGGCAAAGGTTTCCATATTAGTGCAACGAGACCAAGACCAGCAGGTCAGCAGGACGGAGGTCACCGTGGAGCCCAAGACGGCGTCATCACCAGAGCCTTTTGCAGGCGAAGACTGCTTTTGTCAGGATAGCTTGTACAAGTTGTCCCCTTTCAAATTGGCCGCCGTTGTTGGCTCCCTTCCCGCTCAATATTTGGGGAGAGGACCAGGGCATAAATAAGTAGAACTAGCCACCACGGTAGGGGGCATCTGGTGGAGATGGAGACGGTCCTCAAGGAACCGCCTGAGCCCTCAGAGCCTCCCGAGGCTCAGGGCCCCGGTGGCTCATGAGGAGCTATTTCTTCGCCACGTACCTTCACCTGCCCCAACTCTCCTTCCTCTACAGAACCAGGTGACATTTTCCAAGTTCGTTTAGCTGGGAGTGCCCCTCGGGCTGCATTATTCCCAGGCCACGTGGGTTTGTCCCTGTGGCATGTATCCCTTTTGCTTATGTCTTTAGTTTATCCTGTTGGGGGCGCCCCTCGGGCTGCATCATCCCCAAGCCGCTCGGGCCTGACCCAATGGCATGTATCTTTCTGCATTTACCCAAGCTGATTTGCCTTCCATGCTTAATCTGCCCGATTACCACCTGGTCGATCGTCGCCTCCCATGGGGCCTCCTCGCACTGGCACGGTGCTGGTGCATGGGTCCGTCCCTGCCACGTCGACAAACCTGAGCGGTCGAGCTCTGGCTCACGGCACGCCCCACGCACGTCACCTCATCAGGCCCTCAGTGCCTTCATCTCCTTACAGAGCAACCAGTGGCAGACTGGCAACCATAACGGGAAAACCATGTTTCTCCTTGTGTTGGCTCGCAGGAATATCACGAGGATAGCACCAGGCGGCACAGCGAGCCCCTCCTCTTCCAAGTAATCCGCTTGCATGTTAAAAGGGGGGCTCCTGAGCATCGCGACTGAGGAGCTCTTACTGGCTCTCCAGCCCTCACCCCCTGGCCTTGTCCACGACATTGCGACCTGGCATACCAGCGGCGGCTGAGCTCGCTCAAGGGCCGGGACCTGAGGACGTAGAGCACGAATGAAAGCATTGGAAGGGGGAGGACCCGTACGGGCCTAACCTAGCTATGCTGCGGATGATTGCGCACAGGTCTGGCGCAGCACGGAGAATCGACCCCGAACGGCCAAGATAAGTCATGAGCTCGGAACAACTATGTTGTTGGAACCTTGGCGTTACGCTCGCCGCATCCTTGTTGCGGCCACGTCGCGTCTCTTTCCTGCCTTACCATAGCTGCTTGAGCGCTAAGGGGAACCTCCTGAGCATCGCGCCTCAGGGGCTCTTACTGGACCTCGGGCCGCTCACCTCCTGGCCTTGACCACGGCAGGCGACCTGGCATACCAGCGACGGCTGCAGCCTGCCTGGGGACCGGGACCTGTCAGCGTAGAGCAACAAGCTATTGCAATGTTGGAAAGGGGAGACCGAGCCTGAACAGGACCTGCGTTCACAAATTTTCATAACATGGAATATATACGCACAAGACATTACAGACCCTTTACACACACCCACGAGGTACTTCATGATTCTTCGCAGGGAACAAAAAACGAGAACCAAAAGGAATCCTATCTACATCCTCCCGTGGCGGACGCCATCATCAACAGTGGGCCACGGGAGGCCGGCGCCGACTCCATCCAGATCAGTGACGGCAGCGGCTGGACGCCGTTGCCCTGCTCCGAGCCTAGCGAGAGCTCGGGGGCACGTAGCTATCGTCGTTCGTCTCTGGAGTCTCGTAAAGATCAGGAGAATCGCTAGACTCCCAGGGGCTGCTGCTGGAGTAGCCACGAGCGGAGCGCGCGTTAGCCTGGCGCTCCCATCCAGGGCAACATTCCAGGCGGTGGCCCTCCGCGTCGAAGACCTTGAAGAAGAGCGTGGTGGCGCCGTCGTACTCAAACTGGATCACGAGGGCGCCTTCCGCACGGCAAACCCGCGCAACCTCGCCCCAGCCGCGAGTCATGAAGATCTTGCAGATGGGGACTGCTTTGATCTCTGCTCCGGTCGCCGGAGCGTTGCAGTCGGCATGTTGCAACCAGAGCTCAAGAGGCCCCCTCGGCGGCAACACGTTGGAGAAGAACCGCGGGAAGCGGATCCAAGAGCTTGGGGGTGTCGGCGCCCATAGCACAAGCTCGCGCGAGGAATCCACGGTGTGGATTCCAGGAGCAACGGCACGCACCGCCATCGCGCGGCGACCACGGGCGCGGCGCGGGCGGCACCGCTCGTCGCTCCGCCCTCCTGAGCCCTCGTCTCGGGCGTACAAGGGTAGCGGATACCCTGGAGGAGGCCGCTCGCACCAAGGCCTCGTCACCACCTGCATCGCTGCTTCGTCGCGATGGTGAACCGGCCTCTTCTTCGGCAGAAGTAGCCCTGGATCATCGCGGGGGCCTTCCCTTTCTCTTCAGCGGAGAACCTTTGGATGGGCGCCATTGCTGCTAGCGGTGGAGCAAGGAGGAAAAAGCAAGTGAACCAAGAAGAGATGGGCGACGGGGGATCCGCCCCCCTCCCCATTTATAGCAGAAGAAGGCCAACCGGCGCCTCCCACGTTCATAGGTAATGATGATTTTCCTTGCATGTCGCAGTGACTTGTCAAATCGAACAGTTGTTGAGGCAGCGTGGGGAAGCAGAGATGCCCACGTCCAATCAACCGCCACGCGTCGGCCGAGGCCGCAGGCTTTTGGGGCCCGCGACGCTCCGCACTTGATCTTTGGCTTTGCCTCGAAGCCAAGCCCGAGCACGCCTTGGGCCCGGGGGCTACTGTCGGTGTTTTGGGAAAGGGGGTCCCCAGACTTGCCTGCCTGTGGCCCATGGCGTGGCTATGCGAGCAGGCCTGTACTGCCCATCTTCATCGACCAGGCATTCAAGACCCTCGCGAGGGGACAAGCCTCGCTAGGCAGATGACGCAAGACCTCCTCAGGAGCGGCCTCACCAGGCTTCCTCGCGAGGAGTGGAGATATCAAGGTGAGGCTAACCTCGCGAGGCTCTCGTGACGTGAGCAATGACGATCGACACCACACGGGCGCCAGGCGGGCGCCAGCGCGCGCACCATCTTTGTTTCCTCTTTGGTGCTAAGGAGGCCAGCGCAGGTGCGGAGTACCGGGGCATCAGGCAAAGGTTTCCATATCAGTGCAACGAGACCAAGACCAGCAGGTCAGCAGGACGGAGGTCACCGTGGAGCCCAAGACGGCGTTATCACGAGAGCCTTTTGCAGGCGAAGACCGCTTTTGTCAGGATAGCTTGTACTAGCTGTCCCCTTTCAAATTGGCCGCCGTTGTTGGCTCCCTTCCCGCTCAATATTTGGGGAGAGGACCAGGGCCTATATAAGTAGAACTAGCCACCACGGTAGGGGGCATCTGAACTGGATCTCATCTGATCGAGAGCCCATCCTTAGCCACACACCGACCACAAGAACACCTCAACCTCAGGAGGTCGTTCTTCCCCTTGTACTATTCATCATCAGCCCAAGAGGCAATCCACCACCACACACTGGACTAGGGTATTACACCACAACGGTGGCCCGAACCAGTATAAATCTTGTGTCTTTGTGTCGTTAGTTCGTCGAGTTCGTCCGCGAGATCTTAGCGAGCTAGGGCGTAGATCAGTAGGGAGGAAATCACCGCGCGCACCCCAGTGTTCAAACCTTGAGGGTTTTGCCGGAACCCCTGATCCAACAACCCCGATGACAAGCCAAGCAATTGTTTCATACATTTGATGTTCTCAAACTTTTTCAACTGTCACGCAATACATCAGCGTTAGCCGTGGACATAACACTATAGGTGGAATAGAATGTGGTGGTTGTGGAGAAGAAAAAAAGAAGGAGATAGTCTCACATCAACTTGGCGTATCAATGGGCTATGGAGATGCCCATCAATAGATATCAATGCGAGTGAGTAGGGATTGCCATGCAACGGATGCACTAGAGCTATAAGTTTATGAAAGCTCAAAAGAAAACTAAGTGGGTGTGCATCCAAATTGCTTGCTCATGAAGACCTATGGCAATTTTGAGGAAGCCCATCGTTGGAATATACAAGCCATGTTCTATAATGAAAAATTCCCACTAGCATATGAAAGTGACAACATAGGATACTCTCTATCATGAAGATCATGGTGCTACTTTCAAGCACAAGTGTGGAAAAAAGGATAGTAACATTGCCCCTTCTCTCTTTTTCTCTCATTTTTTTCTCTTTTTTTGTTTGGCTTCTTTGGACTCCCTTTTATTTATTTTCTCACATGGGACAATGCTCTAATAATGAAGATAATCACACTTTTTTTTACTTACAACTCAAAAATTAGAACTCGATACTTAGAACAAAATATGACTCTATATGAATGCCTCCGACGGTGTACCGGGATGTGCAATGACTCAATAGTGACATGTATTAAAGAATTATGAACGGTGGCTTTGCCACAAATACGATGTCAACTACATGATATGCAAAGCAATATGACAATGATGGAACGTGTCATAATAAAATGGAACGGTGGAAAGTTGCATGGCAATATATCTCGGAATGGCTATGGAAATGCCATAATAGGTAGGTATGGTGGCTGTTTTGAGGAAGGTATATGGTGGGTGTATGGTACTGTCGGATTCAGGGTTCTGCAGACCCTCGAGAGGTTCGAAATTTGGGGTGCGCAAGAAGGACTCTTTCTCCCCAGCCTGCCTACCCAACGATTCCACGGCCTAGCTCGACGAACCCAAAGAACACGAGACAGAGAGGTTTATACTGGTTCGGGCCACCGTGTGGTGTAATACCCTACTCCAGTGTGGTGGTGGATTGCCTCGAGGGCTGAGGACGAACTAGTACAGTGGATGAACAGCCTCAGGAGGAGAGGTGTTCTTGAGCTCGATGAGCTTGTGGGTGCAAGGATGGAATGGATACGATACATGATGAGATGCCTCCTATGGTGGTGGCAAGTCCTATTAATGGTGGCCTTGGTCCTCTTCCCAAATGTGTAGGCAGGAAGGGATCCCACAATGGCCAAGTTTGAAGGGGGACAACTAGTACAAGCTATCCTGACAAAACTAGTCTTTGCCTGCCAAAAGCTCTGGTGGTGACGCTGCCGTGGGCTCCGCGATGACCTCTGTCCTGCCGTCCTGCTGGTCTTGGTCTTGTTGCACTGATATGGAAACCTTTGCCTGATGCCTCGGGACTCCTCACCTGGGCTTGCCTCTTTAGCACCAAAGAGCAAAACTGGTACACTGCGTCCGCTGGCGCCCACCTGGCCTTGGTCGTCATTGCTCAAGTCATGTGAACCTCGCGAGGTGCCCCTCGCATAGATATCTCCGCTCTTTGGGAGCCAGCCTAGCAAGGCTGCCCCTAGGGAGGTATTGGGGTCGTTCGCCTCGCGAGGCTTGGCCCCTCACGAGGGTCTTGAGTAGTTTCTGGCAAAGCTGGGCCATACCGGGTCGTTGGTGGAGCCACGCCATGGGCCGCAGGCAGGCCAGTCTAGGCACCACCGTTCCCAGGACGCCGACAGTAGCCCCCGAGCCCAAGGCACGCTCAAACTTGGCTTCGAGGCGAAGCCAAAGGGCAAGTGCGGAGCGCCGCGGGCCCCAAACGCCTGCGGCCTCGGTCAACGCGTGGCGATTGACAGGGTGTGGGCGCCTCCGCTTCCCCACGCTGCCTCGGCAACAGTTCTCGCCTGACAAAAGGCTGGCGCATGCTCCAGGGCCTTCATTGCCTTTCTTCATCTTGCTCCAGATCCCCTTCCTCTTCTCGCCCCAAAAGACTCCAGATCCGCCGGAACTGCTCTCCGAGCTCACAGCCGATGGCGTATGACAAGGCGAAGGCCGCGCGCTCGCCTTCCTGGTACGAGCCTGCCCTGAGCGCGCCCACAGTCTCGGAGAAGAACCTCACTATCACGCTCCTGATGACGGTGGACGGTAGCAATGAGGGGGAGAAACCGCGCTCCGGGCCGGCTCTACCGAGCCGGAGGCCTCAGGCAGGACCTCATATCCCTTCTTCACGCACAATGTCTTTGCTGGGCTGGTCCCCCCCTTTCTCCGATTTCTTCTATGCTGTCCTCGGCCCTTATAATCTCCATGCCCTCCATCTTCATCCCAACTCCGTCCTACTCCTGTTGATTTTTGCCTTCTACTGCGAGGCGTTCATGGGGGTGATGCCGTCCGTGGCGCTGCTTCGCCACTTCTTCTACCTCTAGAACAAGGAAGGCCAGTTCTCGGGGTGCCCCAATTTCGTTGCGGCCAATGGGACCAATGCGATCTCGAGAGCCGGGAAGAAGGTCGACGGCTTCAGGAGCAAGTGGGTCCTCATGGATGCCAAGTGCTCCTATTCTCGGCTGGCGCTACCGACGGGGATGCCTTCGCCTCATGAGGGATGGCTCAGCATGAAGCTCGCCGACCCCCAGGCAAAGCACGTGCTGGAGAAGATGGCTGCCGACCTGAAGCCTGACGACCCGAAGGCGCATAAGCTGACAGGGGCCATGATCGTCAAAGAGTTTCTGTCACAGTGCTTAGCTCCGCTCCAGGCGCACTCGCGCCCCTTGTGGAGGTTCGGGGACGAGGGAGGTGACCTCCGCCTGAGCCCGAACGCCTTGTCAGACGAGGAGCTGGTCAAGGCTCTCCACCTTCTGGTCAGGTAGGATCAGGGGTACCCGCCAGACAGCCATCTTCCGCTGTACTGCCGCCCAGACAAGGCAGAGGTTGCTGCCGCCATGCATGTCTTCAACGAGCACGAGCTCGTGCCGCCGGCGTCCACTGACTCCCCAGTGGTGTTTTCCTCCAGAGATTCCGGTGAGGAGGAGGGATCGGACTCAGAGGCGACCCAGGAGGGGGCTGGAGAGACCTCTCTCCCACTCGTGGCCGATCTCCTCCGTGCCTTCCTCGATGAAGATGCCAAAGAGCATCCGCTGAAGGAGTCATCATACCCCGCCGGGGTCACCACGAGGTTGAGGGGCACCCCCCCCCCCCGCCCCCGAAGAAGCCGCAGACCGGGGTCCCGAAGAGGGGAAAGTCGGCGCTGATCCCCCAAGGTGGTGCTCCCGCTTCGTTGCCCGTCGGCACCGCCGTAGGTCCTGCCGCCACGCCCAAGTCTGCCCACTGGGGCTTGCGCGCCGGTGCTCCAGTCCGCGAGGTCTTCGGGCTTGATGCTTCAGAAAAGGACGAGGGAGTATAATGCCATAGACTGTTAAGTGCTCAGGCCTAATCTTGTTCCTGTTTTTGCCACTGCTTCTTGATGCTTCTCCCTCATACTGTTAGGCTGACGTCGGTGGCGAAGAAGAAGAAGGAGACGGCCGCAACCCCTTGGATCCAGCAGCATGCCGTGGCCATGTCGCCTCTAGCGCGAAAGGATGGCGACAGCTCTCGCGCCTTGGCGGCCGGGTCGTCTTCGTGAGATTCTGAGGCCCAGTCCAAAGAGAAGGCGATCTCCATGGCCAAGCCGGCTCCGGAGGCTCCCGCCCCCAGCTTGCCTGCTGAGGTTCTGAATGCTCAGGAGCCCCCAGGCTCTTCTGCTACTGCCCACTTGCAGGCCTTGGCGCCAACGCTGCCTCCTCCTCTTCCCATCATGCCGCTGGGCCGTGATCCTTCTGCCTCGCCTGATGCTCTGGAGAAGGCTCTTTCCGCGCTGACCCAGCTTCGGGACGACCTTCAAGGCCCCGACCACCACCTGGCGTCAGGGCACCTGGAGCTGATTTCGGGATGGCTGCGATCTGACGTGTCCGTTAGGGCGGCATGGAGCCAGGCCATGGCAGCCTCCAAGGAGGGCGAGCGGGCTACTGGCCTGGCCACTGCCGCCCGTGACGCGGCGCTAAGGGATGCTGAGGTCGCCAAGAGCATTGTCGGTTGGCGGAGGACGAGCTGGAGACCATACGCAACGAGCGCACCATCGAGGCTCGTGAGCACGAGGCATGGGAGGAGAAGACGAGGGCCCGAGAAGACGCGGCCACCAGCCGTAACAGCCGAGTTGGAGCAGTCGGCGTGGGCGCAGGCCGTGGAGCGCAACCGCCTGGAGGACCTGGAGAAGAAGGTGGAACCGGAGAAGGCCCAGCTGGAAGCCAAGGCGAAGGTTCTCGTCGAGTATCGTGTGGCCTTCAAATCTCTCGAGCTGAGGTCCCGCGAGGCACTGCGGGAGCTCTAAGGGAAGGGCTTGAAGAAGCCATTGGTGACTGATGAGTTAGTCCCCGCCAAGCTACTCCCTCAGCTTGTCACGGCGCTCGCGGAAGTGGTTAACGGGATCGGCCCCATGATGGAGGGGGAAGACCACACGCTCTCCTCTTCAGCTCTGACACGCGTCTTCAGCCACCTTCATCTTCGTGGCCCTGACATTGACCTTGGCGCCCTCCTCAAGCCCGCGGACGAGGAATGCTGCGAGGCTGCTGCCGAAGCCACGAAAGACTGGGTGGAGGCCATGCTGGAGAAATTCCTTGCCATCGACCCCGCGCCCCCGTCTGACGGCAACGAGTGACGGCAATGTTGTCGACGAAGAGGCACTCCTCGCGAGCGATTTGGCAGCGCCCAAGGCTGATGAGGGGTGTCGGTGTCAAAACCGGCGGATCTCGGGTAGGGGGTCCCGAACTATGCGTCTAGGTGGATGGTAACAGGAGACAAGGGACACGATGTTTTTACCCAGGTCCGGCCCTCTCGATGGAGGTAAAACCCTACTCCTGCTTGATTAATATTGATGATATGGGTAGTACAAGAGTAGATCTACCACGAGATCAAGGAGCCTAAACCCTAGAAGCTAGCCTATGGTATGATTGTTGTTAGATCCTCACGGACTAAAACCCTCCGGTTTATATAGACACGGAGAGGGCTAGGGTTACAGTCGGTTACAATGGAAGGAGATCTACATATCCGTATTGCCAAGCTTGCCTTCCACGCCAAGGAAAGTCCCATCCGGACACGGGACGAAGTCTTCAATCTTGTATCTTCATAGTCCAAGAGTCCGGCCGAAGGTATAGTCTGGCTATCCAGACACCCCCTAATCCAGGACTCCCTCAGTAGCCCCTGAACCAGGCTTCAATGACGACGAGTCTGGCGCGCAGATTGTCTTCGGCATTGCAAGGCGGGTTCCTCCTCCAAGTACTTCATAGAAGATTTTGAACACAAGGAGTGTCCGGATCTACAAAATAATTTCCATATATTGCCATAGAGAGAATAATATTTACACAGATCCAATCTGCTGACGTATTCCGCAGCGTGTCATCACACCATAGCCAAGCCTTTATTCGAATTGTTTTACTGTCCACCTCAGTGCGTTTAGCGAGGCGGTTTCCTTGGCACGTCTTTGTCGAAGCAGAGATCGTGTCCCCTTATTCCGGGATTCTCATCAATACGGGTGTGGGTAACCCAACCGCGCCATCGACTACGGCGCTTGGGAGATAAGCGAGTTTTACCAGGCTGATGGTGACGCATAGCTTCCTCCGCCCATATAAGGGGATAATGATCCACCCTTTCACCCACGCCTTCTTCCTCCTTTGCCTATCACTTTCGCGCACTCGAGCTCCAGCGCCCAAGTCCGCATTCCCCACCTCAACCTTTCTCCAGCCATGTCCGGAGTGGGCGGCAGGTGGATGGTCTCCTTCGTCACGGAGGGACACATCAAAAAGCTGAGGAAAGCCGGATACTTGTCCAACGACATCACACACCGGCTCCCCGACGAGGGGCAGCTCATCCCCACCCCCAGACCCCATGAGAGGGTGGTGTTCCTCCCCCATTTCCTCCACGGACTGGGCTTCCCTCTTCACCCATTTTTCCGAGGGCTCATGTTCTACTACAGCCTGGATTTCCACGATCTGGCCCCGAACTTCGTCGTCAACATCTCGGCGTTTATCGTCGTGTGCGAGGCCTTCCTTTGTATCCGTCCCCATTTCAGCCTATGGCTCAAGACTTTCAATGTCAAGCCAAAGGTGGTGCTTGGCAACAACCAGTAGTCTTGGAGGCGCCATGGTGGGCAAGATGCCCAACGTCCTATGGCTCGAGGGCTCCTTCGTGGAGACCCTGAAGGGGTGGCAATCGGGGCGGTTCTACATCACCGAGCCGCGTGACCTTGAATGGGTCGCAGCCCCCGAGTTCGAGCGAAACCCCTATCGGCTCACCTCACGGAAGGAGGCAGACTGTCGTGGGGTGAAAAGGAGAGGTGACGGACTGCAAACATGCATCCGAACACAGTGAGCAAGAAGCTCAAACTTGTCAATGTAGTCCAGGTCATGCTCATCCGCCGGATCCTCCCGTGCCAACAACGGGCCTTCAGCTTGTGGGAGTTCGACCCGGCGCAGCACCGAACTCTAAGCAGTCTCTTCGACACGATGTACGAAGATGCCTGGAAGGTGCTATTCAAGGGCACCGAGGCTCCCGCATCCGCTACCGAGGATCGCGGATTCAGCGCGCAGCGTCAAGCCGGCGCGGTAAGCTATTTTACCTTTTACAGGACATTTGTCTTTCATAGTTTAACTCTATGCGGGATCTAAACTCCCGTGCCTTTGGCAGAATGGTTGGCGAAGGCGAACAGTTCTTGTCGGCCCCCGCGCGAAGACCCAGCCGATGCTCGCTTGGCGAAGCTCTGGCTCCGGCCCCTATGTGGTGCGGAGAAGAAGGTCAGAAGAAGACCACGGGAACTCAAAGAGTTCCGGTAGCTAGTGGTATCGGTTCATCATCCGGCGACTCAAGGCGCCTCCTCCCCATGAGCGAGGAGGAGGAAGAAGAGGCCTCTCCCCCTCCAGCGGAGGGAGGAAAAAAAAGGAAGGCCGCCCCAACTGGGGAGGCCGAAGGGTTCAAGAAGGGGAAGACCCTTCCTCCGGACTACTCCACCAACACCGACGACGGCGAAGAGGAGTGGCCGCACAGGGCCAAGCCCCTGGCGAAGTCGTAAGTATTTGGACACCAGAGTGATTCATAGTGTCCCTCCATTGCACAGCTTCTTGTTACGCTGAATAATTATGCAGTCCACCCAAAGACCGGCTCGACGTGTCATCGAGCGGTTCCCTGGATTCGTCGGATGTGAATTCGCTTCCGACCGCTACCTCCCCCGCCCTACGGACGATGCCGAGGTGCTGTCCCAACAGGTTCCAAGCCAGGAGGAGGTGGTCCTGGAGGCACCGCAAGGCGACCTCCCGGACTCCAGGCGCAAAGGGGATAAAACCCCCAAGGTCTCCGAGTCCGGCCTTGGGCCGGACACCGTGCTGGAACCTTCAACGGTTCCGGACTCCGGCAGGCAACCTCCTTCCAAGAGGAGCAAGCCTACAGAGCCGGTGATCTCCGTCCAACCGGAGGCACCGGACAATTTGCTAGAGGTGCTTAACTGCGCCTCCATCGACGAGGAGCACCGCACTGTTATGAGTGCGGTGATCCGAAAAATTCGATCCGTCAAGCGGGCTGACGAAGCTGTGCCAGACCTTTTAACGAGGCTTTGAGGTAAGTAAAGAATATGTAAAAATATTACCGCATAGACAGTAGCCCCGATGCTCTGTTTGGCGTTGGAAAGAAAAGCCGAATAGAGGATCTAATAACACTTCGAGAGTCTAACAAAAGTAAGTCAATATCGTATGCAGAGCTTATTCTTGGCGTCACCATGCCTTGACTGCAGAGGTGGACCGCTGAAGTAGAACCTCGAGCGGTCCGAACAAGCGCTCGGCCTTGCCAAGAAGCAGCTCGAGGATAAGGAAGGTAAGAGATACCTTATTTAAATATATAAAAGGTGCAATTGCAAAAAATGGCAGGATTAACGTGGCTATTGTAGGGGCCACAACTGAGGTGGCGACCCTTAAGCAAGCGCTGTCCGAGGCCGAGAAGAGGGCGACCACGGAGCGCACCGAGCGGGAGAAGCATGAGGCGCAGGTCGGCGAGGTGCGGCAAGAGCTCCAGGCTCTCTTGGAAAAACATGAGAGTTTGGAGCTCGCGGCGGCCACTGAAAATGCCAAGTCTGCCAAGGCCGAAGCCCAGAAGGCCCTCCAGGAGGTGGAGGCGATGAAAAAGATAGCGGCGGGTAAGGCATACTTTATGCAAAGTAAGCACGTGAAAGTGAACTACTTGTTACTTACCCGAATCGAAGCTCTCCGGGAGCATTCGCAGATTTGCCCCGTAGCGTGTCAGAGGCCGCCGCCTTCTATCGAGCCGAGGAGGGGAGCTCGACGGAAAAGGTGTTCTGGTCTCAGTATGCTAAGGCCGGACACCCGGTGCCCTTGAGTGACCAGCTGAAGCAGCTGGTCGAACTCCATAGGGTGGCCGAACAAGCCATGAAGGGCCTCATAGTCCGGCTGTGGCCTGGGGAGGCCATGCCTGGGAGCTACTTTGGGCTGGTGAGGCGGCTGGTGGAGGCCTGTCCAAGGCTCGAAGTCATCAAGCGCTCCGTATGCATCGTGGGTGCCCGTAGGGCGCTTGCCCGTCTTGAAAGTGCTTTGGGGCAAGCTGGATGCTGAGAAGCTTCGAAGGGCCAGACCACCGCCCAGGCAAGAGCATCGCAAGACCGAGATGTATTATGAGGGCATTCGAAGGGTGCCCGCCTTATGGCGGATGAATGTTCGAGGATGTAATTTTTGAGTAAACTCGCTCGTTTTGTCTGTCATGCTGAAAACTTGTTCATATCGCTAAGCAACGCTTTTGAATTTAAAATATTACCTTACGTGCGATCGTTTATCAAATTTGAGAGATGGCGAGTAAATCGGCATCTGCCCCCATGCCACGAGTCTTTGGGGTGTTAGGGATAAACTTGAGCGCTCTTTTTCCCATTCTTGGGTCCTTGAGGGAGGCGCTCAACACAACGAACAAAGCAATCAAACTATAATGCTTTATCACTCTCCTTAGCCATAGAATTCTATAATTTTAAATTTTGGCGAAGCCCCTAGTATTCGGAAGACCGAGTTCGGGGCGCTATCCACGCCTAGCTGGACAAAGCCGACTCCTTGCTCTAAGCGGCATAAGTCTTTAGGGACTCGAAAACCTCTCGAACAGCGACCAGCTCTCGCCTTATCATGACGGTCAGTTTTAGCTTTCTCTACTGAGGTGCTTAGCCCAGCTCAACTGGGGCACAATCGCAGTAGTTCTCCTAGCGCTACCTTAGCCGATATAGCGGAACGTAAGGTACCAAAACATAGCAGCCGGGCAAACCCAACTATTGACCAAAGACATGATTTGGAGCCGATGCATATAATGCTATAAGTTCGGGGTGCCGCACTTGTGAAAGTATTCGGACTTCTCACACCATATTGTGGGGTACTTAAGCCCCTGGCGTATTGGCCGTACCAAAGTGTACGGGTGCAACATGTCATTAATGAACATATATTCGTAAAAAAGAGTAATGCAATAATTGACAAAAGCTATGCATCGTTTATTTGAAAAAGCTGCGATCAAAGCAGAACGATACAAATAGTGCGATAAGCGAAAGGTGGGACTATTTAACATATGCAGCCGGATTTGGGTTCGGCAGACCCTCTAGAATTCAAACTTTGGGGTGCTTGGCGGAGATTTCGC
Source organism: Aegilops longissima (assembly GCA_021605205.1). Lineage (NCBI taxonomy): Eukaryota > Viridiplantae > Streptophyta > Magnoliopsida > Poales > Poaceae > Aegilops > Aegilops longissima. The sequence continues at coordinate 357,322,298 of CM038682.1, forward strand.
CCTCTACCTACCTGCACCTTGCCGCCTCGCTAGGATCTAAACTATGAAAGGAACAACACAAGAGACACAGGGTTTATACTGGTTCGGACCACCATTGTGGTGTAACAACCTACTCCAGTGTGTGGTGTGGTGGATTGCCTCTTGGGCTCATGATGAACAATACAAGGAAGAACAGCCTCGCGAGGGTCTGTTCTTGGCTGGTGCGATGAAATGCTAGGGGGAGTTCAGTCGCTTTCTCTCTCTCCTTGGGCGCTGCTCGATATGCTGGATCTTGGATCCGGGTCAAGCTCAAGCTCGCTCTACCCTGTGGGTGGCTAGTCCTATTTATAGGCAGAGGCCCTGGGCCTCTTCCCAAATATTGAGCGGGAAGGGCGCCAACAATTGGCCATTTTGAAGGGGAACATCTAGTACACTTATCGTGACTAAAGTTGGTCCTCGCTTTGTCAAAGGCTCTGGTGGTGGCGCGGCTTGGGCTCCACGATGACTTCCTTCCTGCCGTTGCGATGGTCTTGGTCTTGTTGCACGAAGCGGATGCCTTTGCTTGATGCTCTGCGCTGCGCTTGCTCCCTTTGCACCAAAGAGTAAAGGAGGACACTGCGCTGAGCTGGCGCCCCTTTGGCGCCCTTAGTCGTCATGGCTTGCATCATGGGCACCTCGTGAGGTACCCCGCCTTGATCTCTCCGCCTCCTCGCGAGCCAGCCTGACGAGGCCGTGCCTGAGGAAGCTTCCTATCGTCCGCCCCGTGAGTCTTGGCCCCTCGCGATGGTCTTGAGCTTGTGCTGATGAAGATGGGCCGTGCTGGGCCACCCCTTGAGCCACACCGCAGACTTCAGGCAGGCAAGTCTGGGTACCCCCGTTCCCGGAAGCGCAAGCAGTAGCCCGGGCCCAAGGCGCACCTGGACTTGGCTGAGCAGAGAAGCGAAGGGGCAAGTGCGAAGCGCCGCGGGCCATAACAGCCTGCGGCCTCGGGCGCCGCGTGGCGGTTGATTGGACGTGGGCGGCCCTGTTCCCCCACGCCTCCTTATTTTGCGCCCAGCTGGGCGGACCCGTGGTTGCACACAGTCGTTCCTCTTTCCGCTGCTCAACCGTCCCCTGCTCTTCCTCCTCTCGCGCTCCAGTCTCCGCTTCCAATCCAATCTCGAATCCTCCCCCTTCCCGTTCCCATGGCTCCAACGAAGAAGGGGAAAGGGAAGAAACATGTGCCTCCGCCTCGCTCGCCGTCGTCGGCAGCTCACATGGATGATCGGTCGATCATACTCAGCAAGAGAAGGCTTGGGCAAGGTCAGCTCTGCTCTGGCCACTATCTTCAAGTGCGGGGAGGGAGGCGGCCTGGCCCGCGTCTCGCTTCTCCATTGACAGAATAGTCACCGAGGTCCGGTACTTCACCGACGCCCTGCGTGCGGGTCTGGTTCCCCCCTTTTCCGATTTCTTCAATGCTGTGCTTTCCCATTACCAGATCCATATGATGCATTTGGGTCCTGAATCCATTACTCTTCTTGCCATCTTCGCCTTTGTCTGTGAGGCAATGATGGGCATCCCTCCTTAAGTGGCCTTGCTGCGTCACTTCTTCTCTTTGCGCCTCATCGACCCCACCCAATGCTCGGGTTGCGTGAGCTTCATTGCCGTACCAGAAACAACGGCTTCTGGGATTGATTTCAGCCTTCCTCCGCTCGCGTCTGGGTTCCGCGAGTGGTGGCTGTACGTGGATGTCGGGGTGCCCAGCCCCCTGCTTTCGGAGCCAACATCGCCCGCTGTCCCCAATTCAGGTTGGGGACGGAGGCCTTCCACGAGCCAGCGGGCGTCGCCGTCTGGCGTCAACCCAGCGTTCTGAGGCGCTCGGCGTGGCGCCCAAGGTGGTGAAGAGTTCTGCTATGTCGCATTGCCCTTCTCCGGCGTCAATCCCGCGGATGTGGGCCTTGGCGAGGCGTGAGATCGCATGAGGCTCGGGAGGAGGACTGGCGCTGAAAGCGGCTGAGGAAGGTGCTCTTGGTGTGGCGGGATCCTTCCCGGCAGCATCCGGCAAGGGGGCTTTGCTGTACTTTTGCTCGAACAGGGGAGACTTTGTGAATCAGATGCCCAGCTTCGACGAATGGGGGCTGCGCCCCGCAGGCCTCATGGGGCCTCGCGAGAACCCAGTGGTGGTGACTGCCCTTCCAGTCGCCCTCGGCGGTCCTTCCTCGAGTGGAGGAGCAGGGAGGCATGGGCCACCGGAGGCCGAGGAGGCCTCCGCCGGGATGACGACGCCAGACGGCACTCCTGATGCGGCAGCTCCTGAGGCCCGCACTGCTGCGGCTGAAGGCGTTGAGCCGCTGCCCGCGGCTCCCGCGGTTGGGGACCCTAAGGCCCCAGCTACCCTTCTTGGTGAGGCGACCGGCGGCGTGCACCAGTACGACGCCCCTGACGCTGGCCACCTTGGAGCTTCTTCCTCGTCGCAGGCCGACCCCTGCGCTGAACTCCTGGGTCGCTTCCGCATGGACTTCGAGGCTCTCCGGAAGAGAAGGGAGGCCTTGGGTGACGACTACCCTTGCCGCCTGTTGAAGCGCCGGAAGTATTTCGCCATTGATGAGTAAGCCTTCCCCTTTCCTAGTTCCTTATCCTCCCGTTGCTTTGGCTGATCCTTGCTCTGCAGGGCCCTTCCTACCGAGCTCACGGAGATGGCTGAGGAGCCATCCCCAAGGCTCCGCCCTCTCCACTATCTTCGAGCGCTCCGAGCTCAAGCAGAGCCCTTGTGGTGAGGTCGGTTGGAGAGCGAGCCATCCTGTGGCGCATCGCGGCTCTGCGCGCCTCGCGACCCTCCTTTGCGAGCCTTCTCGGGGCATAGCCAACCTGCCTTGGGTTTCTCGTGCAGTGCGTGGATGGCGATTGGTGAGGTCGGCCTGCGCTCTTCATTTGGGGATGGGCTGGCTCAGGCCAGGCTTACAGCGGCGTGCCCGACCATCGCGAGGCGCCCATTGCCCCCCTGCCGAGAGGAAGTGCTGATCGTGGCCCCGTGCTTACTTAGGGCGGATGACGCAGCAGAAGGCGTGCTCGGCGTGCCGGGCGTCGCATTCTTCGCCAAGGTTTCTCGGGAGGCGGCGGCGCGATGAGCGGCATGGTGAAGAGCTTGCTGATGAAGCAGCGCCTTAAAATTGAGGCCTGCGCCTAGCTGAAAGAGGCGCAAGCTAAAAGCGGCTATTGCCCTTGCGGCGCCACTAAGCGTGACCTCGACAATGAGGAAGCCGGCGTCATTGGCGGCCTCTCGGGGGCCCGTTCGGGTCGTCGAGGAGGCTGAGAGGCTGAGCGGCGGCGTGGCGGCGGAGGTGGGCGGGAACTCCGGGCCGGTGCCATTCCTGGAGCAGGTGGAGCTGCGTGAGACATCCCTGCGTCGATGAAGGTGGCTTGATCGACCCAGGCAGAGCTCGAGGCGTGAGGAGACCTTGACGCTGGAAGTTGCGGCCGCGCATACGCCATCTTGATCGTCACAGAGCGAGGGGCGCTGGTGATGCGGCGGAGGATGGCGTCGCTGCGGGAGGCGAGTCTGGAAGAGGTTCGACGTCGGGTGGCGACGGCCCACTTGAACCTCGAGCGCGAGTTCGAGGAGAGGCTGGGGTTGATCAGGGTCGAGGGTGAAGGCAGGACCGCTGCCCTGAGGGCCAAGCTGGAGGAAGTGACACGGCGGGCCGACGCTTCCAGGGCCGCCCTTGGCATGGCGCAGGAGGAGCTGACTACCTCCATCGCCGAGGCGCTTCTTCTCGGTCAACGGGTGAAGCGAGGCTTAGGCGTTCTTGGCGGTAGAAACGAGGGCGAGATCGCCGGTAGCGGATCTGGAAACGAGCATGGCCCATGCTCTCACGCTCCAGGAGAGAGCCAACCACGACCTTAGGTAACATCTGCGAGGCTGCCGTTGGCGAGCCCCACGATCAACTATCTTTGGCAACCTTGGTTCTTCACCGGACGTGGTGGCGCGGCTGGAGAGTGCGGTCGATCGAGGCCAAGAGGTTGGTGGAGGAGAAAGAGCGGCGCCCTGCTGGGCGCGCGCCTTTTCTCGATGTCTTCAGCCATCTTGAAACATGGATACCAACCGACTTTGGCGCGCCATCGCCCGGTACCCGGGCCGTCCGGGGCGACCTGGCGCCTTTGAGTGGAAGACAACGTGGATGCCCTCGTCGGGGCCTTAAGCTTACGATAAACGGCGTGGTGGTGGCTGGCGATGAAAGGCGGCGTGGTGAGCAGCCCACGCCATAGCAGCAACAGCGTGGTGGCGATGGCGAGGCCAGCAACGCCTGCGATGATTCAGGAGGTGCCCCTGATGATGCATTGGGGGATTTATCCGACTGACCGCGTGTTGTCCCTGCTTTCTTACCCTGCGCAGATAGAGTTCGGGCTTTGCCCTGAAGGTTGTAAGAGCATTTTGGGAGGGGGAGCCCCTCATGTAAAAACTTGCATTCAGCGTATTAGTAGATGCGATATCACCCATACGCCTGCGCCAAGTGGCTGACTTTGCGACGAGTTGGCTGGCTTGTTTACCTTCGACCCGCGTGGGCCCTGAGATAGCCTGCGGAGGGCTTGTGGTGTCCCGAGGGTCTCCTGAACGAGCCCATTGAACCTGTAATGAAGACCTCCTGAGAGGGCGCGGGACGGCAGTCCGGGCTGCACACAAGCTAGGCCTGACCCGGCTCGCGAGGGGCTCACGAGGAGAGGCAGCTGAGGCAAAGTGGTAACCAGAACCCGAGAGATTGCTCGAACGAGACTAAACACCCCTTCCCGAACACCGCCAAATCCCAAGCTCAAATCAACTTAAATCCAGCGGGGAAAAGCGACAGCCAAGGGAAAAGAAATGAAAGCGAGAAAAAGGCCGCGTCGGCACCTAGTCTAGTATTGGGCGTCTTCTCACCGGCGTGGAGCTAAGTGTTGCCCCTTTGGGCATGGGAGGGAGCCCGGGGCTGAGGCGGCACCTGAGACTCGAGGCGTGTACAGCCCCACTCATTATCGTGAGAGTGTCACGGGCGGCGAGCTTCACGAGCCTTTGGGCCTTCTTCACAGTATCGGCCTTGCTTCATATTGCGGACGATGGCCCCTTGCGCCACACTCTAGTGCCACGGCGGCGACCGGAAACCGGGGCGCCGCCGATGGGGTAGAAGCGATCGCCAGCCAGTTCCTCCGCGACCCACGGGTCCTCTGCCGAGGGCAGGCCACGAGAGCACCTCCCAGAGAGGCCTACCTCCGAGGGCGCCTTGCTCGAGCGCCGCGGTGGTGATGCGGATCTCGGCCCTCTCTTGCAGCCCGGCACCCTCCTCCTTAGGGGTAGGAAACTGCGGGAGTGGGGCAGCTGCCTTGTGGCGACCTGTACCTCCTGCGATCCATGGTTAGCGTATACCTGCTCACGAGAATTAAGCGGTACCCGATGTCGTTGCTTCCGGTGTGGCGGCAGGGCCTTCACGGGGCTCTGGAAGAGCTCAACTTACGGTGCCTCGTCCCCCGGCTTGGGCGAGGGCGAGCCTTGTTACGTCCTCATCGCGTGCCCTTGGTCCATCATGTGGGGCGCGTGCTCTTACAGGGCCGCCATCCCGAAGGCAGCGCCGTAGTGCTCCATGTGCCACGCAGTTTACTTGGCGCCCACACAGGGGTGGTGGCGGTGGACCACTGGGGCCGTGGGTGATGGCGAGTCCCTCTTGTTGGCTGGAGGAAGAGGCGCGCCGCTTCTGGCCGATCTTGGCGTCTGGCTGGCGTTGGGGTGGCCTTGGAGTCCCGCGTGGAGCTGCGTGGGCGTGCGTGGAGACTCGCGGGCCACCACTGGACTGAGTGGGAGTTGGGTGCATAAGGGTGAGCCCGGCGGCGAAAGCCAGGAGCTCTGCCACCGCTCTAGTAACGCGTCGCGGTCGCCCTCCGGCCTTTGCATTGCGGTAGCTCTCGAACCCTTGTGGCGCGGCCCTTGAGTTCGCCGGCTCTGTCGGGTGTGCGGCGTCGTGGAGGCGTGGTTGGAGGCCCTCGGCGGCCGCGCCTGCCGTGGCGTGAGCCGTCGTTGCTTGTCCGCGTCGCCCGCCCGCCAGCGCCCTGCGGACCCTTGAGCTGCACAGGGCATGGGGTCGCCCGGGCGGCGGCTCTGCATGGGCGGGCCGAGCCGCCCGAGGATCGAGTTGCCCTCTGGTCGCGGACATGATGATGATGATCTGACGAAGCGGCGAACAGCGAAAAGGATTCGGCGCACCTACTGGCGTGCCAAATGCCGGTTCGGGTTCCGGCGGACCCTCTAGGAGTTCGAACTTTGCGGCGGCGAGATTTCGCCCTCTACCTACGCACCTCGCGCCTCGCTAGGATCTAAACTATGAAAGGAACAACACAAGAGACACGGGGTTTATCTTGGTTCGGGCCACCATTGTGGTGTAACACCCTACTCCGGTGTGTGGTGTGGTGGATTGCCTCTTGGGCTGATGATGAACAATACAAGGAAGAACAGCCTCGCGGTCTGTTCTTGGCAGTGCGATGAACTGCTGGGGGAGTTGGTCGCTCTCTCTCTCCTTGGGCGCTGCTCGATATGCTTGATCTTGGATCCGGGTCAAGCTCAAGCTAGCTCTACCACATGGGTGGCTAGTCCTATTTATAAGCGAGAGGCCACAGGCCTCTTTGCAAATATTGGCGGGAAGAGGCGCCAGCAGTTGGCCATTTTGAAGGGAACATCTAGTACACTTATCTTGACTAAAGTTGGTCCTCGCTTTGTCAAAGGCTCTGGTGGTGGCCTTGGCTTGGGCTCCACGATGACTTCCTTCCTGCCGTTGCGACGGTCTTGGTCTTGTTGCACGAAGCGGATGCCTTTGCTTGATGCTCTCGCTGCGCTTGCTCCCTTTGCACCAAGAGGAAAGGAGGACACTGTGCGGGCTGGCGCCCTTTGGCGCCCTTGGTAAATCATGGCTAGCGCCATGGGCACCTCGTGGTACCCGCCTTGATCTCTCCGCCTCCTCGCATGAGCCAGACTGGCGAGGCCGTTACTGAAGCTTCACGTAAATCCGCCCAGCAATCTCTGGCCCCTCGCGAGGTCTTGAGCTTGTCTTGATGAAGATGGGTCGTCTTGGGCCACCCCTTGAGCCACGCCGCGGGCATGCAGGCGAGAGCAAGTCTGGTACCCCGTTCAAGAACTCCGACAATGTCCTTTCGGGGAGCGATCTGCGGAATGGTATGTAAGCAGTGGCTGCTGCGTTATAGAGACCACTTGAGAGTTCCATAGTGCTGGCGTAACTACGCTTCCCTGGTTGTTGTATCGTTTGTGCGGCAATTGTACTGCCAGACAGACCTTCCGAAGAATGGAGTCCTGAAAGTAAGAGAAAATGAAGAAATCGGCAACCCCTAGTGCGGTTTAAGCCGTGTTTCGGGCGTGCCATGATGGTGCCCCTCCCCCTAAGCCCATGGTATTTCCATAGTGTAGTTATGTACGCGCAGCACTGGTTTCGCAAGTTCGCGAGGGCTGGGGTTGGGGCCGCATTGCTACGCTTGCTCGGAACATGCCATGCGGTCTTGTTGTAGGTTACTCCGGGCGCGCTTGACGGTGTCCGGACGTTTAATGGCCGGACTGTAGAATTGCCTTGAGAGGCTGCTTTGTACTTCCGCTGCGAGAGCCGCCGTATGATCCTCCGTTCGGAGAGAGTGTTCGGTGTTTCCATTGACCGTAATGACTCCTCGAGGGCCTGGCATCTTGAGCTTAAGGTATGCGTAGTGCGGTACGACATTGAACTTGGCAAATGCGGTTCGCCCGAGCAGTGTGTGATAGCCACGGCGGAACGGGACTATGTCGAAGATTAACTCCTCGCTTCGGAAATTATCCGGAGATCCGAAGACCACTTCAAGTGTAACTGAGCCTATACAGCTGGCCTCTACACCTGGTATGACGCCTTTAAAGGTCGTTTTAGTGGGTTTAATCCTCGAGGGATCGATGCCCATTTTCCGCACTGTATCCTGGTAAAGCAGGTTCAGGTTGCTGCCGCCGTCCATAAGGACTTGAGGTGAAATCCGTCAATAATTGGGTCTAGAACCAATGCGGAGAATCCACCATGATGGATGCTAGTGGGGTGGTCCCTTTGATCAAAAGTGATCGGGCAGGAGGACCATGGGTTGAACTTTGGGGCGACTGGCTCCATCGCGTATACGTCCCTTAGCGCACGCTTCCGCTCCCTCTTGGGGATGTGGGTTGCGTATATCATGTTCACCATCCGCACTTGTGGGGGGAAACCCTTCTGTCCACTACTGTTCGGCGGCCGGGGCTCCTCCTCGTCGTCGCTATGTAGCCCCTTGTCTCTGTATTCGGCATTTAACTTGCCGGCCTGCTTGAACACCCAACAATCCCTGTTGGTGTAATTGGCTGGCTTTTCGGGGGTGCCATGTATCTGGCATGAGCGATCGAATATTCGGTCCAAACTGGACGGGCCCGAAGTATTTCTTTTGAATGCCTTTTTCCGCTGACCGGGTTTAGAGCCTATGAATCCGGCATTAACTGCCGTATCCTCAGCATTGTCGCTGTTAATGTGGCGCTTTTGCTTGTTGCGACGCGACCTGCCACTGTTGTCCTTGGTATCCGAATTACCAGGGCTCTTGGTCATGTTATTTCTACGAGCCAGCCAGCTGTCTTCTCCCGCGCAAAAGAGGGTCAAGAGTGTCGTGAGGGTTGCCATAGATTTCGGCTTTTCCTGTCCTGGGTGCCGGGCAAGCCACTCATCACGGATGTTGTGCTTGAAGGCTGCTAGGGCCTCTGCGTCCGGACAGTCGACGATTTGATTTTTCTTGGTTAGGAACCGTGTCCAGAATTGTCTGGCCGATTCCTCTAGCTGCTGAATTATGTGGCTTAGGTCATCGGCGTCTGGTGGTCGCACATAGGTGCCCTGGAAATTGTCGAGGAATGCGGCTTCCAGGTCCTCCCAACAACCAATTGATTCTGCTGGCAAGCTGTTAAGCCAATGCCAAGCTGGTCCTTTAAGTTTGAGTGGGAGGTATTTGATGGCGTGTAGATCATCGCCGCGGGCCATGTGGATATGAAGGAGATAATCCTCGATCCATACCGCAGGATCTGTTGTGCCATCGTATGACTCAATGTTCATGGTTTGAAACCCTCGGGGATTTGATGATCCATTACTTCATCTGTGAAGCATAGTGGGTGTGCGGTGCCTCTGTACTGGGCTATATCACGACGTAGCTCAAATGAGCTTTGTCTATTGTGTTCGGCCCGGCCGGATTTACTGTATCCAGCGTGACGATTATCGTCTCGTGTCGTAGGGCGCCCGCGCGATCTGTAGATCGATCTTGTTTTCCTTGCCTTGTCCTCCAATATATCTCGCAGGTCTGGCGCATTTCCCCGTGCCTTGGTATTTTTTGAGCGGCGCCGGTGTGCGGCTTGAGTTGAGGGCCGAGAGGCCTCTCTGTCGCGGCTACAAGGTGGCCGGTCGTCCGCATCATGCACTGGTGATGTGGGTGCTTCCTCCTCTAATAGGGGTAGCAACCTGTGCTTTGGGTAGCTCTTGGAGGGGCGTTCGAGTTCATACTCTTTGGCCGCAAGGACTTCAGTCCATATGTCGGCTAGAAAGTCTTGATCAGCTCTAAGCTGCTGCTGTTTTTTCTTGAGGCTGCTCGCCGTGGCCATAAGCCTGTGTTTGAAACGCTCTTGTTCGACGGGATCCTCAGGCACGACAAATTCGTCGTCGTCGAGGCTTGCCTCGTCTTCGGAGGGAGGCATGTAATTATCGTCCTCTACCTCTCATCTGCCGCTCTCTCATGAGGGCTGGCTTCTCCATCCTTCATGTTGAATCCTGCTGGAGGGGTTGTCTTGCACCTTTGTCCAAGGTGTTATTATCTCCCGTGCCGGAATCACCATTTTTGCTTTGGCGGGATTTAGAGCGGCGCCGCTGACGCCGGCGCTTAGGCTGCTTCTTGGAGGGGTCATCCTCCGCTGTTCCATCGCCATCGCCTTCTTTTGGGGTGTCCACCATGTATATGTCATACGACGAGGTGGCTTTCCAGTGCCCTATAGGCGCTGGTTCCTGATTGTCTCCTCTATCGGCGTCCATACCATCGATGTCTTCAGAGTCGAAGTCGAGCATTTCGGTTAAATCATCGATAGTGGCTACGAAGTGGGTGGTGGGTGGGCTTTGAATTTCTTCGTCATCCGCATCCCAACCTTGCTGACCATAGTACGGCCAGGGCTCTCCTGATAAAGAGAGAGACTTTAATGAATTCAGAATGTCGCCAAAGGGCGAGTGCTGAAAGATGTCCGCGGCGGTGAACTCCATTATCGGCGCCCAATCAGATTCGATTGGTAGGGGCGCGAAGGGCTCGGAGTCTGGAGAGGAATCCGGCTCCTTGGAGTCACGGGCTTCGCAGAGGATAGGGCTGGTGTTCGGCTCGATCGCCGTAGAGATTGCAGCCCCCGAGGCGGTGTCTAACCACCCATCCTCGATTGGCATAGTTGGCTCTGAGCTAAGGGTCGGAGCGGACACGGGTGCGGCCTCCAGGGCACTGTTCGGCGGCAGAGCTAGATCATGCCCGTCGTGACAGTGCGGCGCGCTCGGCTATGGCTCGAATCCGTCGAAGATCAAGTCTCCGCGGATGTCGGCCGTGTAGTTCAAACTTCCAAATCTGACCTAATGGCCAGGGGCGTAGCTTTCGATCTGCTCCAGATGACCAAGCGAATTGGCGCGCAGTGCAAAGCCGCCGAATACGAAGATCTGTTCGAGGAGAAAAGTATCACCCTGGACCGCATCGCTGTTGATGATCAGAGGAGCCATCGGGCCTAAAAGTGACGACACAGAGGAACTCTCAATGAAAGCACCAATGTCGGTGTCAAAACCGGCGGATCTCGGGTAGGGGTCCCGGACTGTGCGTCTAGGCGGATGGTAACAGGAGACAAGGGACACGATGTTTTTACCCAGGTTCAGGCCCTCTCGATGGAGGTAAAACCCTACTCCTGCTTGATTAATATTGATGATATGGGTAGCACAAGAGTAGATCTACCACGAGATCAAGGAGGCTAAACCCTAGAAGCTAGCCTATGGTATGATTGTTGTTCGTCCTACGGACTAAAACCCTCCGGTTTATATAGACACCGGAGAGGGCTAGGGTTACACAGAGTCGGTTACAATGGTAGGAGATCTACATATCCGTATCGCCAAGCTTGCCTTCCACGCCAAGGAAAGTCCCATCCAGACACGGGATGAAGTCTTCAATCTTGTATCTTCATAGTCCAAGAGTCCGGCCGAAGGTATAGTCCGGCTATCCGGACACCTCCTAATCCAGGACTCCCTCAAGGGGGCTTGCTGACGGCGCCACCTCCTACTTTTATTTCCTGCAACATGCATCATGCCTCATGGATGCGTTTAAAACTCGTGTTTGGTATTTGAAGAACATTATGCCTTGTAATAATTTATTAGGATTCTGCTATTTCCTTCCCGTTGCTTTAGCGTTCTGCGCTGGCAGGGCCCAACCCCGCGCATGCCTCAGCCGCCGTTGGGTCATCCGGATCACCAGGACAAGACCAAGGGGTGAGGGGCCACGTGGCTAGTTAGGCTCCTCAGTCACGATGCTTAGGAGTCCCCCTTGACGTTCAAACAACCTTTGGGAAGGAGACGTAAGAGTAGGCCTTAGCATTCTGCGTCGGGAGGGCCCGGCTCCGCGCATGCCTCAGCCGCCATTGGGTCGTCCGGATCACCAAGACGAGACGAAGGTGTGAGGGGCTACGTGGCCAATTAGGCTCCTGAGTCACGATGGTCAGGAGTCCCCCTTGACGTACGAACAGACCTCCATACCTGTCCTCGCCGAGGTCCCACTCGGGACGGGCACGCGATGACCAGGTCCGAGAGACCTAATAGGGTGGCGTATGCTTGGGTGTGACCCGAGCGTAGCCCCCATGCCCAGCCCCCTCGCACGACTCTCCCGAGGGTGAAGTGTTGCGATGAGGCTAGACACTGAGCCTGGCGGCTCCCTGAGGTTGGTACGACCATGGGGCCGCCCCCAGTTGTTTATCACCAGCGTGGAGCATAGTGCTTCCGAACTTGCACGGGCAGAGCCGCTCCTCGACTGCCAGCACGGAGCATGGTGCTTCCACTGGTGCGTGGGTAGGGGCTCCCTCCGAGTGAAGCCGCCGGGGCATGTACAACCCCGCCCTGGCACATGGCTTGCACGACAGGGCTAGACGAGGTGTGTCTGGGCACTCGTGAGCCAGCGCGGGACTCACGAGGCCCTACCTCAAGGCAGGTTGCGCCTGATCTTTGTTCCTGATAGCTGTGGTGGTCCTGCGAGATGGTTAGGTGACCTGCGCCGAAGGAATCTCCTGAGGTGATCACATGAGAAGGCCAGTCACCAACGACCCCAGGAGGTGACATGAACGGGACCGGCCCGCCAGACAAAGCTTAGTCGTTGAGTTTATCTACGTTGCAGGGACGGATTCGAGCACAGACACTGTGCCCAGTCTTCTCATGCGAAAAATCTTGAAGAAAGAGAGCCGGCGCGCGGCTCCCATGGTGACGAGGCACCGTGTCACGCGCCCTAGCTGATCCGCCTGTGATTAGCTCATGCGAGGGCCAAGCACCAAGGACCATGGGAGGTGACGTACACGGGAGTTGGCCCGCGAGCCAGAGCTCAGCCTCTTGGGTTTAGCGACACTGCAGGGACTAACCCGAGCGCGGACGCCGTGTTGGTCCTTAATCATGAGGCGGTCGCGGGTGGGTTTGCAAGGGAGTATGATGTTCATGGCATGGAAGTGTCGGACTGGCAGGTGATAATCATAAGGTGACCCATAGGAGGAGGCAAGCTACTTCAAGTAGATGCAATAACGATACATGCCACAGGGACGGATCCATGCGGCCTAGGGATGATGCAGCCCGAGGGGCGCCCCCAACAGAGTAAGTTAAAGATGCGGAAGGACACATGTCGCAGGGACAGGCTCGTGCGACCTAGGGATGATGCAGCCCAAGGGGCGCCCACAGCTGAATAAACCAGAAAACGTCACCTGGCACCGTTGTTGAAGAGGTGTTGGAGTAGAGGATGCGTGCTGAAGAAGTAGCTCCTTACGAGCCAACAGGGCTCTGAGCCTCAGGAGGCTCTGGGGGCCGGGAGGCTCATGAAGGACCGTCACCATCTCCGCCAGGACCGCTTGGTGCCTGGCTTCCTGGGCCGCCAGAATGCTCCGCAGGTGGCACTGGAAAGTGGCAGCCGCATTCGGCAAGCCGAAAGGCATGCAAACGTAGCTGTGAGGCGGGCCCTCACACCTACCGACGTGCGATAGCCAGAAGCGCTCCTGAGATGCGGCCCTGTTGAGCCCTGGAATGTCGACGCAGACGCGCAGCTCGTCGTCCGCGCCAGGACAAGGAGCTACGCCAGGTGGTGGGCGGCGGTCGCCGCGCATGGCTCTTGCCTCTTGAAGCTCTTTGGTGGCCTTGGTGATGAACTCCTAAGCACCAGGCAACTCGTGCCTTGTGACCCGATGAGGGAAGCGTGCATTGAAGTATGCCTCCATGTGATGCCCGAGCGCCTCCCTTGTGACGTTGGCTAGGTCTGACGCCCTCCAGAAGAGAGCCCCCGAGCCTAGCCTGAGGAGGGCGCTGGGCGCGCCTTCCTATGCGAGGGAGGGAGGCGCCCCATCTGCAGGCACAGGTCCTGAGGTGGTGCCGCTGGAGACACCGCTCTCCTGAGGCCCTTGGTGGAGCAGCTGCTTTTTCTTCTTGGGGACGTCCTCAGGAGGGTAAGTGGCGCCTTCGTTGTCTGGGTGTTCAACAGCCGCAGCTTGGTAGGCACGCTCGAGAGAGCACACCGCGTCCTTCTCTTTGCAGGCGACTGTGATGACACCGCAGCTCCCTTGCATCTTGAGGACGTTGTAACCATGATGAGTCACTTCCATGAACTTGGCCACGGCTGGATTCCCGAGGATGGCGTTGTACGGAAGGAGAATGTGGGAGACATCGAAGTCAATGAGCTCGGTGTGGTAGTTGTCGCGCTTGCCGAAGGTGACCGGGAGCCGGATCTGCCCTATCGGGGTGGTGGAGCCATCGGTCACTCCTGAGAAGGGCTTGGTCGGCTGCAGCTGATCATATGGCACTTGGCGGTCGAACGTATCTATGGAAAGGACATTGAGCCCTGCACCGCCATCGATGAGGGTCTTGGTGACAAGGACATTGCTGATGATGGGCAAGCAGAGCATCGGGAGGGCGCCGGTAGTTGCCGCGCACTTGAGCTGGTCAGACGAGCTGAAGGTAATGGTGCACTTGGACCACCGGAGCGGGCGCGTGGCCTCGAGCCTGGGGAGGGCCGCGTTCACCTCACGAGCAAACTACTTGAAGATGCGCTGGGAGGCTAGGGCCTGAGCGCCACCCAAGATGCAGGCGATGGCGCGCGGCTGCTGGAAGCCCCCAGCCCCCTCTCCTGGTGATGATCGTCGTTCCTTCTTGGCGGTGGTGGCAACGGAGGGAGGCCAGCCTTGCCCTGAGGACGGTCCTCACGAGGCTGATCCCTCCAGGCACCCTTGTGAGGCTGGTCTTGCTAGCCGTCCTCAGGAGGCTGGTCGCACCACTCCTGGCGGGGGCCACGGTCATCCTAGCATCCTTCACTTCGTCCTCCTCCTCCTCGACCGTAGACTCGGTCGTTGCGCTCGGGGCATCGACCAAAGCGCCCATCTTGGATGGCCCTGAGCTCTTGACAGTCGTTCGTGTTGTGGTTGTGTACGTTGTGGAAGGCGCAGAACGGACGGCTGCCCTTGGACGACTCTGGGTGGTTGTAGCTGCGCTTCATCTCTGGTTCAGCTGCGAGCACGGCCGCTCCCTTGCACTTCACATCCTTGGTCTTGGCCTTCTTGTCTTCTGGGTCGGCAGCTGGAAGCTCGAGGAGGGAGAGGTACCCCTCCTCAGCTCTCGCGCACTTGGTTGCCATGTTGAGCATCTCCAGGGCCGTGCATAGGCCCTCGTGTATGGCGAGCTCCTCCTTCATCTTGACGTTGCAGACGCCATCAGAGAATGCGGAGATGATGGCCTCGTCCGTCACCTTGGGGATCTTGAGGCGAACGCTGTTGAAGCACTGGATGTACTTTTGCAGGTTTCCCCTGGCTGCTGCTTGATGTGCCGCAGGTCACCCGCGGCCAGCGGGCGGTCGCAAGTGACTTGGAAGTGGGCGATGAAACGCTCGCGCATCTCGCCCCAGGAGGAGATCGATCCCGCAGGCAAGTTCAGGAGCCACAAGCGTGCGCCGTCTTTGATAGCCATGGGAAACCAGTTTTCGCCATGACCTTCTCATCGTTGTTGGCCGCCTCAATGCTTAGCTCGTAGAGCTGCAAGAACTCACTAGGGTCGGGGGTTCCGTCGTAGCATGGAGGCAGAACGGGCTTGAACTTCCCAGACCAGACAACGTTGCGCAGCTCGGGAGTGAAGGCGCGGCATCCCGCTGTAGTCACTGGAGCCCGTCGTGGGGGCGGAGCCTGGTCTCGGTATCCATGCGCCGCCACCGCATGTGGCACCCGGTTTTGACGCGGCGGTGCTGGGAGTGCTGGAGCATCTTCTTGCGGCCGAGGGACCTCCTGACAGCCTCCTTCTTCATGCGTGAGCGGCCTGTGCGGTGGGTCGTGCCGCGGGGCCACGCGTCTTGGCGCGAGGGCGACATCTTGACGCAGAGGTGGTGGAGGTGCTCCGTGAGCCACGTCGCCTGCAGCAAGAGGCGGACGAGGCAGCGAGAGGGATGGTGCAGGAGAGCCCCCAGCGGCGCTGACAAGCTCGGTGATGCGGTCCAGCTAGTCCTCGTAGAGGTCGTCGACGGGGCGGTACCACAGGAGCTCGCGCGCCATGAGCGGCGTAGCCTGCGCGTCCGCGGGCCCACGGTGAGCGTGGGACGATGAGCCGACCGGAGTCAGCGACGGGGTGGCAGTACGTCCATCCCGCCGCACGGAGGGGTGAAGCGACAAACCCAGCTGCTCGTTCCCCGCCGGGCCGGTGGCGGCGTTGGCAGCGGGTGATGGAGAGCGGCGGGGAGGCCCGCCGACGGGCGCCGTCTGGGCGATGCGAGCATCGAGAGTGGCTCGGCGCTCATCACGGGATCGACGAGCATCAGCCATGGAAGCGGTGGTGCATGGATCGATGGAGGAAAAGCTTCGGCGCACCCCTACCTGGCGCGCCAAATGTCCGATTCAGGGTTCCGCAGACCCTTGAGAGGTTCGAACTCTGGGGTGCGCACGAAGGACTCTTTCTCCCCATCTTGCCTACCCAACGATTCCACGTCCTTGCTCGACGAACCCAAAGAACATGAGACATAGAGGTTTATGCTGGTTCGGGCCACCGTGTGGTGTAATACCCTACTCCAGTGTGGTGGTGGATTGCCTTGAGGGCTGAGGACGAACTAGAACACTGGATGAACAGCCTCAGGAGGAGAGGTGTTCTTGAGCTCGATGAGCTGGTGGGTGCGAGGATGGAATGGATCCGATCCAAGATGAGATGCCTCCTACGATGGTGGCTAGTCCTATTTATAGTGGCCTTGGTCCTCTTCCCAAATGTGTAGGCGGGAAGGGATCCCACAACGACCATGTTTGAAGGGGGGACAACTAGTACAAGCTATCCTAACAAAAGTAGTCTTTGCCTGCCAAAGGATCTGGTGGTGGCGATGTCGTGGGCTCTGCGATGACCTCCGTCCTAGCGTCCTGCTGGTCTTGGTCTTGTTGCACCGATATGGAAACCTTTGCCTGATGCCTCGGGACTCCTCGCATGCGCTTGCCTCTTTAGCACCAAAGAGGAAACTGGTACACTGCGCCCGCTAGCACCCGCCTGGCCTTGGTCGTCATTGCTCACGTCATGTGAACCTCGCGAGGTGCCCCTCGCATAGATATCTCCGCTCCTCGGGAGCCAGCCTAGCGAGGCTGCCCCCAGGGAGGTCTTGGTGTCGTCCGCCTCGCGAGGCTTGGCCCCTCGCAAGGGTCTTGAGTAGTTTCTGCCGAAGCTGGGACGTATCGGGCCGTTGGTGGAGCCACGCCGTGGGCTGCAGGCAGGCAAGTCTGGGCACCCCCGTTCCGAGGACACTGTCAGGAACCGGCGAAAGTTGCACGACACTAGAGAGGCTAGCACTGGTGGAAGGGTGAGAGTGCGTATAATCCATGGACTCAACATTAGTCATAAAGAACTCACATACTTATTGCAAAAATCTATTAGTTATCGATACAAAGTTCTACACGCATGCTCCTAGGGGGATAGATTGGTAGGAAAAGACCATCGCTCGTCCCCGACCGCCACTCATAAGGAAGACAATAAAAAAATACTTCATGCTCCAACTTCGTTACATAACAGTTCACCATACGTGCATGCTACGAGAATCACAAACCTTAACACAAGTATTTCTCCAATTCACAATTACTCACTAGCATGACTCTAATATCACCATCTTTATATCACAAAACAATCATAAGGAATCAAACTTCTCATATTGTTCAATGCACTTTACATGGAAGTTTTTATTATATCCCTCTTGGATGCCTATCATATTAGGACGAAATTTATAACCAAAGCAAATTACCATGTTGTTAGAATACTACCAAAATAACATACGTGAAGCATGAGAGTTCAAAATTTTCTATAAAATAAAGCCACCGCCGTGCTCTAAAAAGATATAAGTGAAGCACTAGAGGAAAATTGCCTAGCTCAAAAGATATAGGTGAAGCACATAGAGTATTCTAATAAATCATGATTCATGCGTGTCCCTCTCAAAATGTGTGTACAGCAAGGATGATTGTGGTAAACTAAAAATAAAAGACGCATATCATACAAGACGCTCCAAGCAAAACACATATCATGTGGTGAATAAAAATATAACCTCAAGTAAAGTTACCGATAGCGAAGATTTAAAGAGGGATGCCTTAAGGGCATCCCCAAGCTTAGGCTCTTGGTCGTCCTTGAATATTACCTTGGGGTGCCTTGGGCATCCCCAAGCTTAGGCTCTTGCCACTCCTTATTCCATAGTCCATGAAATCCTTACCCAAAACTTGAAAACTTCACAACAAACTCAACAGAAAATCTCATAAGCTCCGTTAGTATAAGAAAATAAATCACCACTTTTGGTACTGTTGTGAACTCATTCTTTATTTATATTGGTGTAATATCTACTGTATTCAAACTTTTCCATGGTTCATACCCCCCGATACTACCCATAGATTCATCAAAATAAGTAAACAAGACATAGAAAACAGAATCTGTCAAAACAAGACAGTCTGTAGTAATCTGGAACTCTCGAATACTTGTGTAACTCAAAAAATTCAGAAACATTAGGACAACCTTAGCAATTTGTTTATTAATCTTCTGCAAAACTAACCAGTATTTTATCATGCTTCTGTGAGTTTTAAAAATTCTGGGACTGGGCGCAATAGTTTCTGTTTTTCAGGAAGATCAAATCAACTATCACCGTAAGCCATCCCAAAGGTCTTACTTGGCACAAACACAAATTAAAACACAAAACCACTTCTAACCAGAGGCTAGATGAATTATTTATTGCAAAACAGAACCAAAAAGCAAAGAACACAAATAAAATTGGGTTGCCTCCCAAGAAGCGCTATTGTTTAACGCCCTTAGCTAGGCATAAAAACACAAATGGATCTAGGTATAATCATAGTAATGATAAGGATCCCCAGGAATTGGTTCCTCCTTCGGCCCCTCATATTGTATGACCAACTCATCATTGTAAGCGTTCTTTTGGTAAAAAGTCATGAGCTTGTGTCCAAGATAGAAACCCAATCCATTGTTTTGTATAGTAAAATTATCATTAAGCTCATAAATCTTATCAACTAAAACATCAGTAGGTACCCTCTTTCTTAAATTTTCATTATAAGCAACATGATCTAGAGATCGTAAATGCATTATGTCCTCTTGGTTAAAGAGAATTCCCTCTATGGTAGGACGATCACCATATACTTTATAATGTGCTAAAATTTCACTAGCTTCTTTCATAATAAATCTAAACTCATGGGGTAGAAATATAGTGGCGGCGCGCTTAACAGAACAATGGTCAATATTAAAAAACTCTAGAAATATCCTTTGTATGGATGTAACCATATGAACAAATTGTTTTTCAAGTTCAACCACAAGCAGAGATATAGCATCCGCAAGACTACTAGTTTTATGGAGAATAGATCCACCTCACGTGGGTAGTGCACCGCCACAAGTAAAGAAATCTTAAATAACCCCTTTTCCAATAATATTGCTGCTACCTATGCAAATTTTTTAGTGTGCAAGAAAGTAGATTCTTCATGAGGATTAGTATTAGCAAAAGCATCAAAGTTTCCCCCATCATTACTACTATCCTTTTCAGTGATAACCTCCCCAATTTCAGACATGGTGGCAACAAACTAATCTAACAAACGAGCAAACCGAAAGTGAACGAAGAAGACGAACGGAAGAGGGGCGAAGAAAAGGAAAATCTTTTTGAAAATCGTTTCAGAAGTGGGGGAGAGGAAAATGAGAGGCAAATGGTGAATAATGTAATGCAAGAGATGAGAGTTCATGATGGGTACTTGGTATGTCTTGACTTGGCATAGATCTCCCCGGCAACGGCGCCAGAAATTCTTCCTGCCACTTCTTGAGCTTGCGTTGGTTTTGCCCTTGAAGAGGAAAGGGTGATGCAGCAAAGTAAGGATAAGTATTTGTAGGATTGGAAGTATGTCTAGAGGGGGGGTGATTAGACTACTTGACCAAATAAAAATCTAGCCTTTTCCCAATTTTAGTTCTTGGCAGATTTTAGCAATTTTGCATAGGTCAAGCAATCAACCTACACATGCAATTCTAAGAGTATAGCAACGGAATATAAAACATTTGCACATGAAGGTAAAGGGAGGAGTTTGAGGGAGCAAACGCAATGTCGACATGGAGATTTTTATCCGTGGTTCCGATAGGTGGTGCTACCGTACATCCACATTGATGGAGACTTCAACCCACGAAGGGTAACGGTTGCGCGAGTCCACGAAGGGCTCCACCCACGAAGGGTCCACAAAGAAGCAACCTTGTTTATCCCACCATGGCCTTCACCCACGAAGGACTTGCCTCACTCGGGTAGATCTTCACGAAGTAGGCGATCTCCTTGCCCTTACAAACTCCTTGGTTCAACTCCACAATCTTGACGGAGGCTCCCAAGTGACACCTAGCCAATCTAGGAGACACCACTCTCCAAGAGGTAACAAATGGTGTGTTGATGATGAACTCCTTGCTCTTATGCTTCAAATGATAGTAAACCCCAACACTCAACTCTCTCTCACAGGATTTGGATTTGGTGGAAAGAAGATTTGAGTGAGAAAAAAGCAAGGTAATATCATCGATAGTTATAGAACTTGCGCTCAATGTTCAGTTTGGTGATAGAACTTTAAAAATACGAAATTGTAGTCACTTAACTTGACTCAAGCGTGCACATAAGGTCACAAAATATGTTACGGCAAGTATTCGTACGTATGGGCACACTTGTCAGTGACTGATGGCGCTCGGTCAACACATATTTGCAGAAAATACCTTTGTATTTTTTTTATTCATGGGAAAAGCTGATCGTCGCAACGCATCTTTGCGCTACTCGTATTTTTTAACCACCGTACGACATTTATAATTAACGCAAAAAGGGGGGCTCCAGGTTTCGAACACAAGCCTTGTAACTAGCCATTTGGCCAGTACAGCCACTCCGCACATCATGATCTTCTGTTTGCTAAGGACAACAAATTTACATTTTTTTAGGAACGGCCCACTCTTTATTGATCAAAGTCCACAGATAGTGGAATTACACGTACGTCATGAGGTTGGCCAAACCACACATGACGCCCTGGAGCTAAGTTTAAAGCAAACCTTGCTAACTTATGTGCCTCTACATTATTGTTCCTACCTTCATAAGCAAAATTACAAGAAAAAGAAGTACTTCTAGCTACAATTTCTTTGACGATTGCCGCATGTTTGCCTCTGCTTCCCTGCTGGATGTCCGCGATCACCTGCTTCGCGTCTTAAGCCACCACAAACTGTTGGAGAAGAAGGTCCTCAGCAGTGCATAGTGCCTCTCTGCACGCCATTGTCTCCAGAATAGCAGGGTCATCCATGCCTTGCACCACGATTGCTGAGCTCCCCAAGTAATTTCCATTCGAATCTCGGCATACCACCGAAGCTGAGTCACCCCTTCCTACTCTCACTGCCGCATCGACATTGATTTTTCCATGATTCAATGGTGGTGGTCGGGGACGTCTGCATGCATTGGTTGTATTTCTTGCGGCTGGAGCTGATGCAACCTTCGTGTCCTTCTCATTAACAATTTCCAAATCAGCCAAATATCTTGATATGAAAGAGAACGTAGTTTGTGGACTCTGGAAAATTCCTCGTGAATGGCTTTCCTCCTTGCTGTCCATATCACCCACATCGTCACTGCGAGTTTCACAAAATGATCATGTGATAATGTTTCAATCTGTGAGAAAAGCCAAAGCTTTGCATGTCGCTCTGTGTTGGAAGCCACTGCTTGCACTACCTCACCCCCTGTCAAGGCCCAAGTGCATCTAGATATGGTACACTCAATCAGCGAGTGCCTCCATGAATCTGGAGCACCACATATACCGCAAGTTGAGGTAGTTGACATATGTCGTTTGGAACTTACATCTTCCATCGACAGCGATTGTTTTGATAAACTCCATAGTAATATATTTACTTTGGCTGGTACTTTAATGTTCCATAAAGATTCCATTGCTTCTCTTCTCCCCTCTCACTTGAGGTACTCGCTGATCCCTCTAGCCATGCCTCTCTTCTTTGCTTTCTCGCCACCAACATATTATACGCAGATTTTACTGAGAAATGACCCTTCTTCTCAAAGTGTCAGCACCAAAAATCCGAGACATTACTGGTGCACAGCGGTATTCCTGCTATTACCTTTGCGTCGAAAGGAAAGAACACTTGGCGAACCTTCTGCATGCCCCAGGACGCCGTTGTGTGGTCTATCAACTCGGTGACGCGTTGAGGCGGGTCCTGCGTCAAACACCCATATGGTCTCAACATCTCATCCCTTGGCAACCAGTTTTCTGACCAGATCAATGTATCTTCCCTATTACCAATTTCTCTTTATCAGGCCCTGAGAAAGAACATCTTTTCCATCAACTATTGCTCTCCAGATCTGGCTTGGATGGGAACCCAAATTTGCATCTAGAACTGTTTGCCCCGGGTAATATACCCCCCTCAGGATTCGGGCACTCAACGACTCCGGGTTCTGCAGCAAACGCCATGCTTGTCGGGCAAGTAGTGACAAGTTAAAAATCTCAAAGTCTTTAAAACCTAAACCTCCCATGCCTTTTGGTTTTGTCATCTCTTTCCATGAAACTCAATGGGGTTTTCTCTGACCATTCTTGCTGCCCCACCAAAATTTCCGATCAGCATATTGAGGTGCTCACATAACCCTCTTGGTAGCCGAAAGCATGACATGGAATACACTGGCACGGCCTGAGCCACTGCTTTGACAAGCACTTCTTTCCCTGCCGTGGATAGAGTCATCTCAATCCATCCTTGGATCTTGCTCCAAAGTCGATCCTTCAAGTATTTGAATGCTCCATTCTTTGATGATCCAATATCAGATGGCATTCCCAAATACTTTTCATTCAAAGTCTCATTGGGGACTGCAAGTATTCCTTTAATGTCTTACCGTACCAAGTCAGGGACCCCTTGAAGGAAATATGCCCTAGAGGCAATAATAATGTTATTATTTATTTCCTTATATCATGATAAATGTTTATTATTCATGCTAGAATTTATTAACCGGAAACATAATACATGTGTGAATACATAAACCTACAGAGTGTCACTAGTATGCCTCTACTTGACTAGCTCGTTAATCAAAGATGGTTATGTTTCCTAACCATGAACAAGGAGTTGTTATTTGATTAACGGATCACATCATTGGTTGAATGATCTGATTGACATGACCCATTCCATTAGCATAGCTTTTGATCGTATAGTTTGTTGCTAGTGCTTTTCTTCATGACTTATACATGTTCCTATGACTATGAGATTATGCAACTCCCGTTTGCCCGAGGAACACTTTGGGTGCTACCAAACGCCACAACGAATCGGGTGATTATAAAGGTACATTACAGGTGTCTCCGAAGGTACATGTTGGGTTGGCATATTTCGAGATTAGGATTTGTCACTCCGATTGTCGGAGAGGTATCTCTGGGCCCTCTCGGTAATGCACATCACATAAGCCTTGCAAGCATTGCAACTAAATGTGTTAGTTGTGAGATGATGTATTACGGAACGAGAAAAGAGACTTGCCAAGAATTGAGATTGAACTAGGTATTGGATACCGACGATCGAATCTCGGGCAAGTAACATACCGATGACAAAGGGAACAACGATGTTGTTATGCGGTCTCGACCGATAAAGATCTTCGAGAATATGTAGGAACCAATATGGGCATCCAGGTCCCGCTATTGGTTATTGACCGAGAGGTGTCTCGGTCATGTCTACATAGTTCTCGAACCCGTAGGGTCCGCACGCTTAACGCTTCGATGATGCTTATTATGAGTTTATATGATATTGATGTACGAAGGTTGTTGAGTCCGGATGAGATCACGGACATGACGAGGAGTCTCGAAATGGTCGAGACATAAAGATTGATATATTGGAAGCCTATGTTTGGACTCGGAATCACTCCGGGTGAAATTGGGAATTTTATCGAGTACCGGGGTTACCGGAACCTCCCGGGGTCAATGGGCCTTGATGGGCCTTAGTGGAAAGGAGGAAAGGGGCCCAAGTGCTGGTCGCACCTTCCCCTTCCCTAGTCCTATTAGGACTAGGAGAAGGGGTGGCGCCCTCTCCCTTCCCACTTGGCCAATCCTAGTTGGACTAGGATTGGGGGAGAATCCTACTCCCGGTGGGAGTAGGACTCCTGTGCGCAGCCCTTGGTGGCCGGCCAGCCCCTCCCTTCCCTCCTTTATATCTGAGGCAGAGGGCACCCCATGACACACAAGTTGATCATTGAGATCGTTCCTTAGCCGCAGCGGTGCCCCTTCCACCAAACTACACCTCGAATATACCGTATGCGGAGCTTAGGCGAAGCCCTGCGCGGTGGAACATCATCATCGTCACCACGCCGTCGTCTCGTGAAACTCTCCTCATCACTCGGCTGGATCGGAGTTCGAGGGACGTCATCAAGCTGAACGTGTGCAGAACTCGGAGGTGCCGACGCTCGGTACTTGGATCGGTTGGATCGGGAAGAAGTACGACTACTTCCTCTACGCTGCGTCAACGCTTCGTTGCTGGTCTACGAGGGTACGAGACAACACTCTCATCTCGTTGCTATGCATCACCATGGTCTTGCGTGATCGTAGGAAATTTTTGAAATTACTACGTCCCCAACATGATGGCATCCGAGCCTGGTTTTATGCGTTGATGTCATGTGCACGAGTAGAACACAAGTGAGTTGTGGACGATACAAGTCATACCGCCTACCAGCATGTCATACTTTGGTTCAGCGGTATTGTGAGATGAAGCGGCCGGACCGACATTACGCCAGACGCTTACGCGAGACTGGTTTCACCGCCCGAGCACTCGTTGCTTAAAGGTGACCGGCGGGTGTCTGCTCTCTCACTTTAGTTGAATCGAGTGTGGCTACGCCCGTCCTTGAGAAGGTTAAACGGAGTCTATTTGACGAAGTATCGTTGTGGTTTTGATGCGAGGTAAGAACGGTTCTTGCTCAGCCCGTAGCAGCCACGTAAAACTTGCAACAACAAAGTAGAGGACGCCTAACTTGTTTTTGCAGGGCATGTTGTGATGTGATATGGTCAAGACGTGATGCTATATTTTATTGTATGAGATGATCATGTTTTGTAACCGAGTTATCGGCAATCGGCAGGAGCCATATGGTTGTCGCTTATTGTATGAAATGCAACGCCTATGTAATTGCTTTACTTTATCACTAAGCAGTAGCGATAGTCGAGAAGCATAAGATTGGCGAGACGACAACGATGCTACGATGGAGATCAAGGTGTCGGCCGGTGACGATGGTGATCATGACGGTGCTTCGGAGATGGAGATCACAAGCACAAGATGATGATGGCCATATCATATCACTTATATTGATTACATGTGATGTTAATCCTTTATGCATCTTATTTTGCTTTGATTGACGGTAGCATTATAAGATGATCCTTACTAAATTATCAAGAAGTGTTCTCCCGAGTATGCACCGCTGCGAAAGTTCTTCGTCTTTGAGACACCACGTGATGATCGGGTGTGATAGGCTCTACGTTCAAATACAACGGTGCAAAACAGTTGCACACGCAGAATACTCAGGTTATACTTGACGAGCTATGCATATAAGATATGACCTCGAACACGGAGACCGAAAGGTCGAGCGTGAATCATATAGTAGATATGATCAACATATTGATGTTCACCATTGAAACTACTCCATCACACGTGATGATCGGTCATGGTGTAGTTGATATGGATCACGCAATCACTTAGAGAATTGAAGGGATATTTTTCTAAGTGGGAGTTCTTAAGTAAAATGATTAATTGAACTTTAATTTATCATGAACTTAGTCCTGGTAGTATTTTGCAAATTATGTTGTAGATCAATAGCTCGCGTTGTTGCTTCCCTATGTTTTCATATGTGTTCCTAGAGAAAATTGTATTGATAGATGTTAGTAGCAATGATGCGGATTGGATCCGTGATCTGAGGTTTATCCTCATTGCTGCGCAGAAGAATTATGTCCTTAATGCACCGCTAGGTGACAGACCTATTGCAGGAGCAGATGCAGACGTTATGAACGTTTATTAGCTCAATATGAGCGAAGACATGACGTTATGAACGTTTGGCCAGCTCAATATGATGACTACTTGATAGTTTAGTGCACCATGCTTAACGGCTTAGAATCGGGACTTCAAAGACGTTTTGAACGTCATGGACCATATGAGATGTTCCAGGAATTGAAGTTAATATTTCAAGCAAATACCCGAGTTGAGAGATATGAAGTCTCCAACAAGTTCTATAGCTAAAAGATGGAGGAGAATCGCTCAACTAGTGAGCATGTGCTCAGATTGTCTGAGTACTTCAATCGCTTGAATCAAGTGGGAGTTAATCTTCCAGATAAGATAGTGATTGACAGAATTCTCTAGTCACCATCACTAAGTTAGTAGAACTTCGTGATGAACTATAGTATGCAAGGGATGACGAAAAGATTCTCGAGCTCTTCGCGATGCTAAAATCGCGAAGGTAGAAATCAAGAAAACATCAAGTGTTGATGGTTGACAAGACCACTAGTCTCAAGGAAAATGGCAAAGGGAAGAAGGGAACTTCAAAAGGAACGGCAAGCAAGTTGCTGCTCGAGTGAAGAAGCCCAAGTCTAGACCTAAGCACGAGACTCGAGTACTTTTGCTGCAATGGAACTGGTCCTTTGAAGCGAACTACCCTGAATATTTGGTGGATAAGAAGGATGGCA
Source organism: Aegilops longissima (assembly GCA_021605205.1). NCBI lineage: Eukaryota > Viridiplantae > Streptophyta > Magnoliopsida > Poales > Poaceae > Aegilops > Aegilops longissima. Next base: position 357,348,708 of record CM038682.1, read on the forward strand.
AAGTGAACAAGGTTATATTTGATATACAGGTTATTGATGTGTGCCTTACTAGTGTTTATAGTGGCCCCGAGTATTTGATACTGCTAGGTTGCTAAGATTAGTAACTCAAACAGGAGTTCGAATAAACAGAGACTAGTTGAAGGGAAGTGACGATGAGTGTTGGAAGTAGTTCCAAGATTGATATGATCATCATCGCACACTCCCTATACTTTCGGGATTAGTGTGGAACCTAAATAAGTGTTATTTGGTGTTGAGCATAAATATGATTTGATCATGTTTATTGCAATACTGTTATTCATTTAAGTAAGAGAATAAATTGTTGTTCTGCTTACATGAATAAAACCTTATATGGTTACACACCCAATGAAAATGGTTCATTGGATCTCGATCATAGTGATACACATATTCATAATATTGAAACCAAAAGATGCAAAGTTAATAATGATAGTGCAACTTATTTGTGGCATCGCCGTTTAGGTCATATTGGTGTAAAGCGATGAAGAAAACTCCATGTTGATGGACTTTTGGAATCACTTGATTATGAATCATTTGATGCTTGCGAACCGTGCCTTTTGGGCAAGATGACTAAAACTCCGTTCTCCGAACAATGGAACAAGCTCTTGACTTATTGGGAATAATACATACCGATGTATGCGATCCAATGAGTGTTGATGCTCGTGGCAAGTATCGTTATTTTTCGACCTTCACAAGATGATTTGAGCAGATATGGGTATATCTACTTGATGAAACATAAGTCTGAAATAGTTGAAAGGTTCAAAGAATTTCAGAGTGAAGTGGAAAATCATCGTAACAAGAAAATAAAGTTTCGCGATCTGATCGTGGAGATGAATATTTGAGTTACTGAGTTTGGTCTTCAATGAAAACAATGTGGAATAGTTTCACAGCTCACGCCACCGAACACCACAACGTTATGGTGTGTCCGAACGTCAGAATCAGTATTTTATTATGATATGGTGCGATCTATGATGTATCTTACCGATTTACCACTATCGTTTTGGGGTTATGCATTAGAGACAGCTGCATTCACGCTTAATAGGGCAACCATCTAAATCCGCTGAGATGACACCGTATGAACTATGGTTTAGCAAAGAAACCTAAGCTGTCGTTTCTTAAAGTTTGAGTTGTGATGCTTATGTGAAAAGGTTTTCACATGATAAGCTCGAACCCAAATCGGAGAAGTGCGTCTTCATAGAATACCCAAAAGAAAATGTTGGGTACACCTTCTATCACAGATCCGAAGGCAAGTTTTTGCTAAGATGGATCCTTTCTAGAGAAGAAGTTTCTCTCGAAAGAAGTGAGTGGGAGGAAAGTAGAACTTGATGAGGTAATTGTACCTTCTCCCTTATTGGAAAGTAGTTCATCACAAAATCAGTTCCAGTGATTCCTACACCAATTAGTGAGGAAGTTAATGATGATGATCATGAAACTTCAGATCAAGTTGTTACCAAACCTCGAGGTCTTCCAGAGTAAGATCCGCACTGAGTGGTACGGTAATCCTATTCTAAAAGTCATGTTTGAGACCATGATGAACCTACGAACTATGAGGAAGCGATGATGAGCCCAGATTCCGCGAAATGGTTTGAGACCATGAAATCTGAGATGGGATCCATGTATGAGAACAAAGTATGGACTTTGGTTGACTTGTTCGATGATCGGCAAGCCATTGAGAATAAATGGATCTTCAAGAGGAAGACGGACACCGATAGTAGTGTTACTATCTACAAAGCTCGACTTGTCGCAAAAAGGTTTTAGACAAGTTCAAGGTGTTGACTACAATGAGATTTTCTCAATTGTAGCGATGCTTAAGTCTGTCGAATCATGTTAGCAATTGCCACATTTTATGAAATCGGCAAATGGATGTCAAAACTACATTCTTTAATGGATTTATTAAAGAAGAGTTGTATATGATGCAACCGAGAAGGTTTTGTCAATCCTAAAGGAGCTAACAAAATGTGCAAGCTCCAATGATCCATCTATGGACTGGTGCAAGCATCTCGGAGTTGGAATAAAAGCTTTGATAGTGTGATCAAAGCATATGGTTTTATCAGACTTTTGGAGAAGCCTGTATTTACAAGAAAGTGAGTGGGAGCACTACAAGATTTCGATAAGTATATGTGAATGACATATTGTTGATCGAAATAATGTAGAATTATTCTGCAAAGCATAAAGGAGTATTTGAAAGGAGTTTTTCAAAGAAGGACCTCGGTGAAGCTGCTTACATATTGAGCATCAAGATCTATAGAGATAGATCAAAGACGCTTGATAAGTTTTTCAATGAATACATACCTTGACAAGATTTTGAAGTAGTTCAAAATGGAACAGTCAAAGAAAGAGTTCTTGCCTGTGTTACAAGGTGTGAGATTGAGTAAGACTCAAAACCCGACCACGGCAGAAGATAGAAAGAGAATGAAAGTCATTCCCTATGCATCAGCCATAGGTTCCATAAAGTATGTCATGTGTGTACTGATCTATTGCATACCCTACCACTAAGATTGGCAAGGAGTGCAATAGAGATCTAGGAGTAGATCAATGGACATCGGTCAAAATTATCCTTAGTAGAATAAGGATATGTTTCTCGATTATGGAAGTGAAAAAGGTTCGTCGTAAAAGGTTACGCCGATGCAAGTTTTAACACTAATCTAGATGACTCGAGTCTCAATCTGGATACATATTGAAAGTGGGAGCAATTAGCTAGAGTAGCTCCGTGCGAGCATTGTAGACATAGAAATTTGCAAAATACTTACGGCTCTGAATGTACAGACCGCTGACTAAAATTATCTCACAAGCAAAACATGATCACACCTTAGTACTCTTTGGGTGTTAATCACATAGCGATGTGAACTAGATTACTGACTCTAGTAAACCCTTTGGGTGTTGGTCACATGTCGATGTGAACTATGGGTGTTAACCACATATAGATGTGAACTATTGATGTTAAATCACATGGCGATGTGAACTAGATTATTGACTCTAGTGCAAGTGGGAGATCAAGGAAATATGCCCTAGAGGCAATAATAATGTTATTATTTATTTCCTTATATCATGATAAATGTTTATTATTCATGCTAGAATTGTATTAACCGGAAACATAATACATGTGTGAATACATAAACCTACAGAGTGTCACTAGTATGCCTCTACTTGACTAGCTCGTTAATCAAAGATGGTTATGTTTCCTAACCATGAACAAGGAGTTGTTATTTGATTAACGGGATCACATCATTGGTTGAATGATCTGATTGACATGACCCATTCCATTAGCATAGCACCTGATCGTATAGTTTGTTGCTAGTGCTTTTCTTCATGACTTATACATGTTCCTATGACTATGAGATTATGCAACTCCGCTTGCCCGAGGAACACTTTTGGTGCTACCAAACGTCACAACGAATCGGGTGATTATAAAGGTACATTATAGGTGTCTCCGAAGGTACATGTTGGGTTGGCATATTTGAGATTAGGATTTGTCACTCCGATTGTCGGAGAGGTATCTCTGGCCCTCTCGGTAATGCACATCACATAAGCCTTGCAAGCATTGCAACTAAATGTGTTAGTTGTGAGATGATGTATTACGGAACGAGAAAAGAGACTTGCCAAGAACTAGATTGAACTAGGTATTGGATACCGACGATCGAATCTCGGGCAAGTAACATACCGATGACAAAGGAACAACGATGTTGTTATGCGGTCGACCGATAAAGATCTTCAGAGAATATGTAGGAACCAATATGGGCATCCAGGTCCCGCTATTGGTTATTGACCGAGAGGTGTCTCGGTCATGTCTACATAGTTCTCGAACCCGTAGGGTCCGCACGCTTAACGCTTCGATGGATGCTTATTATGAGTTTATATGATATTGATGTACCAAGGTTGTTCGAGTCCGGATGAGATCACAGACATGACGAGGAGTCTCAAATGGTCGAGACATAAAGATTGATATATTTGAAGCCTATGTTTGACTCGGAATCACTCCGGGTGAAATTGGGAATTTTACCGGAGTACCGGGGGGTTACCGGAACCTCCCGGGGGGTCAATGGGCCTTGATGGGCCTTAGTGGAAAGGAGGAAAGGGGCCCAAGTGCTGGTCAGACCTTCCCCCTTCCCTAGTCCTATTAGGACTAGGAGAAGGGGTGGCGCCTCTCTCCCTTCCCACTTGGCCAATCCTAGTTGGACTAGGATTGGGGAGGAATCCTACTCCCGGTGGGAGTAGGACTCCTGTGCGCAGCCCTTGGTGGCCGGCCAGCCCCTCCCTTCCCTCCTTTATATACAGGCAGAGGGCACCCCATGACACACAAGTTGATCATTGAGATCGCCTCAGCCGTGTCGGTGCCCCTTCCACCAAACTACACCTCGAATATACCGCTGCGGAGCTTAGGCGAAGCCTGCGCACGGTGGAACATCATCATCGCCACCACGCCGTCGTCGATTGAAACTCTCCTCATCACTCGGCTGGATCGGAGTTCGAGGGACGCCATCAAGCTGAACGTGTGCAGAACTCGGAGGTGCCGACGCTCGGTACTTGGATCGGTTGGATCGGGAAGAAGTACGACTACTTCCTCTACGCTGCGTCAACGCTTCCGCTGTCTGGTCTCACGAGGGTGCGTGAGACAACACTCTCATCTCGCTGCTATGCATCACCATGGTCTTGCGTGTTCGTAGGAAATTTTTGAAATTACTACGCTACCCAACACCCTTTGCTAAAAAATATAGATGACTTTGCATAATTTATCTCATTGACCTACTTTGCATAATTTATCCGTTGACTGTGGCTTGACAATATATATATATATATATATATATATATATATATATATATATATATATATATATATATATATATATATATATATATATATATATATATATATATATATCTTGGTTTACCTCATTAGCTCCCACACTATTTGCCTTGAAGAATAGCTGGCTGTCATCAGCGAATAAAAGATGGTTTACTGATGGCGCCGAGGGTGCCACTTGTAACCCACTCAGGTTGGATGACTCTTCTAGATATTAGGAGGCACAAAAGGCTCTCTGCTGCCAACGAGAAGAAGTATGGGGATATTGGGCCCCCTGGCGGATTCCACGAGAAAACTGGAAACTCCTGCAATTTCTTCCCATTAAACATTACTGAAAATTGTACTGAGCATACCAGATTCATCACAATATCCACCCATCTTGCGTTGGCCTAGTTTTAACATGATGGCTCTGAGATAGGGCTACTCCACTCGATCGTATGCCTAATCAAGCTTCAAGGCACAAGATTGGTGCTTCTTTGCCCTATTGCGTTTCATGAAGTGCAAGCATTCATAAGTTGTGATAATGTTGTCAGTGATTAACCTGTCAGGAACAAAAGCTGATTGCTCCCCTGACACAATTTCGGGCAACAGTAGCTTCAAACGGTTAGAAATCACCTTAGATGCTATCTTGTAGAGAACATTACAAAGACTTATCGGCCGGAACTGCGTTAATAGAGTGGGATTTTTTTACCTTCGGGACAGCAAATATAGCCAGTTGCCTGTTCTGTTGTCCTTCAGCACCGATTCCCCTCTTTCTGCTTGGGTCATCAGTCACCATATCTTCCTGGTCATGTTCGGGTTCATCCCCTTCAAACTGTTCTCCCATACCCGTATCTCTACTGCCATAGCGTGACTGATCGCCCACACGGCCTGGTTCTGATCCTCTTCCACGTCCCGTTCGGCCACCCCGGCATCCGCCTCTTCTGCCTCGTCCTCCTCCTGGCCCCTGTCCAGTGCGCATAGTCCATGAAGCCCTGAGGTTTTTAAAAACCAGGGATGACAGAGGGTGGATTCCATTGCCATGTTCTTTGAACAGATGCGCCAGCATATCGCACACGGCGCACCAGTCCGGGAGTTTCTCATATCTAACCCTGTAAATCTGGCGCTTCCCTTCCCGAATCTGAGATATTGTGTTCTTCAGGGGTTCATGACGTTTATCCGGACCCAAACTCGATGAAAGTTTCCAGCAAAATCCTGAGATTGTGGCTCTGTGAAAAGCACCTCGCCCACCTTAGCAATAAGAGAGGGTACTAGGTGAGCGTACAAGGGGGGGACGTCATGAATTTGAGCCCAAATCTCAATAGTATCCAGTTGAACAGTCGAGGGTTTCGCCAGGCCATCGTATGGCTTCAGTATGACGGCGTCCCCTCTAAACTGCCAAGGTCCTTCTTGCATCACCCTCTCCCAATCTCCTAAGAAGGAGAATTGCACCGTGTACATATTGTCCTCGAGTGGCTTGAAAATCACCTCCTGAGCAAGGTCCCAGGCTGATCTCATGTTCCGAAAGAACCAGTATTGAGAGTAGGTTTTGGCAGAGTGCACTTTTGCAAGAGCTATCCACCTTGCCGCCCCCTCCGGTGCCTCATCCTCATCAAAAACCACATCATCTAGGTCCTCCTCGCGCAGACCTAGCTCTTCATCAGCAGATTCACATCGTCGATCTCAGTTGCTCCGGCCGTAGCCGATCCTGAAGCCTCGTTCGACGCCATCTTCAAACCCTAACCCGATTGAATCTGATCGGGCTTTTTGACGGAACCCTACCCCTCTGCCCCGCCCCGCCACACTCCAATGGAAACGGTAGGCGTAGCAAGACGCGCCCCCGTGGTTGGGGACGATGGGGTGAGAATCAGTGGTTGGGGACGATGGTCTCGACGGCGGCGAGGGAGTCGCCCCGAGAGGATAAAACCCTAACGTGAGAACAAAAAATTTACATGTATGAACACTAATACATGTCGAGCTTAAATGGGTTGCACATACTACGGCCCATTTTGCGTGCGCTATTTTTTAAAAACTATTTGCAAATGTAAGTAACGAAAGTAATGTCCAATTATTTGGGTGTTGTACAGAATATACATATGGACGATGATTAGTAAATAAAGCATTTTCATATAAACTTGTGTATTACATAACAATATATTAAGTAAAACGTAAGTAAAAAATATTTAAGATATTTGTAATACTGAAGTAATATATTATGTTCAAATACTTGTGTGTTAAAAATAGTGTACATGGAAATGATTATTAGTAAATATAAACCTGTGTTTTCCATAAAAAAATATAAACCTGTGTATTATATAAAAATAATTAGTTAATATGGACATTGAACTTTTATTAAATAAATATCTTTAATGAATCCATACAAAATTATACACTCATGGATTATATTTAAATTGTACAAAATGATGAATACAAATATTTACTAAGTTCTTATGAATATTAACTTGTGTATGATTCTTACTCATGACTTGTATTGAAGTAATTATAAATTTAATTATTTTACATGATTGAGTATTCATAGAAAAAATATTTTTAATTTTGGATGTTTTAGTTATACAAACATTTTTATAATTCGTAAATATTATTTTAAATACATGAATATTTTAAAATAATACCTGAACAATTTTTAAAGTAGGTTATTTCATTTGTATGTGAAATATTTATAACACATGAATATTTAAAGGTTTTCTATTATTGAAATTATAATTTACGTAATATCTACAAATTTCTATAAAAAACAAATAGGTACAAATGGGTGATCAACTCCACGAGCGCGTTTGTTCTAGTAGATTAAGACTAGGTATCCCTTTTAAAATTGTACAGGTGGATGTTGTAGTGGCTAGGGCGGCTGTATCACCGTGTTGTCTTGGGTTCTAGACCTGACGGCCTCAGTTATTTGTAACAGGTGGGACATTGTTCGATACATATAAGCTTGTATCCTTTGTATATGAGAACGTGATTTTTTTTTTGAACCGGGGATGAGAACGTGATGGGTGGAGTGGAAGGGATAGCTAGCGCGATAAACGCAGGTCGCGCGACCGATACCTCGCATTCTGTTTTTTGGCGTTAAGTTTACCAGTACATTGGTCGACTTTTCTCTGGAAATAAGAAACACGAGGGTGTTTAGTGTAAAAAGCATCACGGTGGTTAGTTTTTTTCAAGAATAAAAATATATAGGGGTGTTTGTGCAAAACTGCATCGACCGAGTGCTATCCGTCCCTGACAAGCGGGCCCATATGTACGGATACGTCTGAAATGTATTTTGTGACCGTATATGCACGCTTGAGTCAAGTTAAGTGACAGCAATTCCGTATTTTCAAAGTTCTAGCACCAAACTGAACATCGTGCGCAAGTTCTATGACTACCGGTGATATTACCTCAAAAAAGCAACTTGGGGAAGGCTAGAGATCAAGATTTATGAGGTTAAAATGGAATATCTTGACCTCAACACAAGTGTAGGTGGTTCTCTCTCAGAAAATGTATGTTGGAAGTGTAGGCATGTTCTGATGGCTCTCTTCAAGAATGAAGAGTGGGTGGAGGGGTATGTATAGCCTCCACACAAAATCTAACCGTTACACACAATTTACCAAACTCAGTAAGACCAAATCAGAGAACTCGGTCGGACCGATTTAGTTCAAAATATGAACGTTAGGATTTTCGGTGGGACCAACATGTCAACTCGGTGGGACCGATTTCGTTAGGGTTAGGGCATAACGTAATCTCGGTGAGACCGATTACACAAACTCGGTGAGACCTATTTTGGTAATAGACTAATAGAGAGTTGGTCAGGCAAACTCGGTGGGACCGATTCGCTCATTTCGGTTGGACCAAAACGTTACGAAAGGGAAATAGAGAGTTTGCATTGCAATATCAGTGGGACCGATCGCTCATCACGGTTTGACTGGAACGTTACAAAGGGAAACAGAGTGATTACAATCCCATCTCGGTGAGACCGAGATCCCTATCGTTGAGACCAAAAAGACTAGGGTTTCTGGCAGTGGCTGTGTCAACTGAACTCGGGGGCGCCGGAGAAAGTATCGGTGGGGCCGAGTTTGACTTTTGGTTTGAGACATAAGTGGATGTGAGAAAGTAGTTGAGGGTTTTGGAGCATATCACTAAGCAATTTGAGCAAGGAACTCATTAAGCAACACCTCACCCCCTCTTGATAGTATTGGCTTTTCCTGTGGACTCAATGTGATCTTGGATCACTAAAATGAAAATGTAGAGTCTTGTGCTTTGAGCTTGAGCCAATCTTTTGTCCTTAGCATTTTGAGGGTTCCACTTTCTAATCCATGCCATGCCAATCATTGAGCTTTCCTGAAATATTTATCTTGTAATAGCATTAGCTCAATGAGCTATATGTTGTTAGGAATTACCAAAACCACCCAGGGATAGTTGCACTTTCAGTATTTCCCTCAGTTAGAGAACCAAGGTATGAATCCAGTAGGAGACAACACACAAATCACCAATACCTGCACAAACAATCAAACAACTTGCACCCAACACAATAAAGGGGTTGTCAATCCCTTCACTGTTACTTGCAAAAGTCAGATCTGATCGATATAGATGAAACTAAACAAACGATAAAGTAAATATTTTTGGGTTTTTGGTTTATAGATCGGAAAGTAAAAGATTGCAAAATAGTAGATCGGAAACTAATATGATGGAAAATATAACCGGGGGCCATAGGTTTCCCTAGAGGCTTCTCTCAAGATAGCAAATAATACGGTGGGTGAACAAATTACTGTCGAGCAATTGATAGAAAAGCGCAAAGTTATGACGATATCTAATGCAATGATTATGAAATATAGGCATCGCGTCCATGTCAAGTAGACCGAAACGATTCTACATCTACTACTATTACTCCACACATCGACCGACTCCTGCCTGCATCTAGAGCATTAAGTTCATGAAGAACAGAGTAGGGCATTAAGTAAGATGACATGATGTAGAAGAATAAACTCAAGCAATATGATGTAAACCCCATCTTTTTATCCTCGATGGCAACAATACAATACGTGCCTTGCTGCCCCTACTATCACTAGGAAAGGACACCGCAAGAATGAACCCGAAGCCAAGCACTTCTCCCATTGCAAGAAAAACCAATCTCGTTGGCCAAACCAAACCGATAGTTTGAAGAGAATTACAAAGATATAAAATCATGCATAAAAAATTCAGAGAAGATTCAAATAATATTCATAGATAGGATGATCATAAATCCACAATTCATCGGATCTCGACAAACACACCGCAAAAGAAGATTACATCGGATAAATCTCCAAGAACATCGAGGAGAACATGGTATTGAGAATCAAAGTGAGGGAAGAAGACATCTAGCTACTAGCTATGGACTCGTAGGTCTGTGGTAAACTACTAACACTTCATCGGAAGGGCAATAGAGTTGATGTAGAAGCCCTCCGTGATCAAATCCCCCTCCGACAGGATGCCGGAAAATGCCCCTAGATGGGATCTCACGGGTACAGAAGGTTGCGGCGGTGGAAAAGTATTTTCATGGATGCTTCTGGTGGTTTGGGGATATATGTGAATATATAGGCCGAAGAATTAGTCCAGGGGAGTCACGAGGGGCCCACAAGGCAGGGGGCGCACCCTACCCCCTGGGCGCACCCTCCCCCCTTGTGGCCACCTAGTGGCTCTTACGACTTGATCTCCAAGTCTCTGGGGTGTTTTCTAGTCCAAGAAAAATCATCGCGAAGGTTTTATTCCATTTGGACTCCATTTGGTATTCCTTTTCTGCGAAACTCAAAAACATGGATTAAAACAGAAACTGGCACTGGGCTCTAGTTTAATAGGTTAGTCCCAAAAATAATATAAAATAGCATATTAATGCATATAAAACATCCGAAATAGATAATATAATAGCATGGAACAATCAAAAATTATAGATACGTTGGAGACGTATCAGGTGGTCCTCATCATCACTAGAAGCTCGTGCCTAGGCTTCATCTTCAGGCTTTAGGTTGTCAACTGTGGTTTGAACATCCGTCACCTTGACATCCAGATCATGCATCTTAGTTTCAACAATCCTCTCTAGACTCTTCTAGTTCTCTGTGAGGTTGGATAGACTTCGTTCGATCCTCCGAGTAGCTTGAATGAGATATTGCATCTGGTCGGTCTTGGTCTTGAGCACTGGAGCTGAGGGAGCACCGGATCTGAGGGAGCACTGGGACCTGAAGTCCTTGCAACCTCTGCGCTTACCTGTGCTGCGGCTGAGGTAGGATGAGATGGATCCATCGTCACGGTGTTATCCTCAAACTTAGTCTGAAGTGGCAAATGCTCACGATCAAGTAGAAAGTTCTTGTTCGCACCCTTTTAGTTGATAAGCATTTAAATATGTGGGGCAAAACCACATGATCTCTTCTCGTCAGCAACTGTCCTCTTGATGGTTTCCACTATGGGATCCATGACCTTGAACTTCTCATGTTCGTCAATATGATGCAACATGTTAATGGAGTGACCTCAAATCATCCTCTCGTCGCCTGACTTGGTCAATAAAGTATGCCTCATGATAGTGTTGGAGGTAGAAAGTCCTGCCAACAAATGATAAATAGAGCCAAGCTTGTGAGAGTCCTTGTACTTGTCAAGAATGTCCATGTACATGTTAGCCATGGAATTGTGGTCCATCTTTGGCTTAGCATACACATCGATGTCTGATACGTCTCCAATGTATCTACTTTTTCCCACGCTTTTCCTCTTGTTTTGGACTCTAATTTGCATGATTTTAATGAAACTAACCCCGGACTGACATTGTATTCAGCAGAACAACCATGGTGTTGTTTTTGTGCAGAAATAGAAGTTCTCAGAATAAAGTAAATCTTTGCGAGGATTTTTATGGAATAAAAGAGGGTTTTTGGACCCGACAGCCACCAGAGAGGGGCCCCTGGGTGAGCACAACCTACCAGGGCGTGCCCCCCTCTCCTGGCATGCCCAGGTGGGTTGTACCCACCTGGTGGCCCCGCAGACCTCAACCCTAACACTATAAATTCCTATTTCCGGAGAAAAAATTAGGGAGAAAGAATTATCGCGTTTCATGATACGGAGCTGCCTCCAAGCCCTGTTCTTCCTTGGGAGGGCAGATCTGGAGTCCCTTTGGGCCTCCGGAGAGGGGGATCTTCGTTATTCGTCATCTCCAACCAATCTCCGTCGCCAATTCCATGATGCTCCCCACCGGAGTGAGTAATTCTTTCGTAGGCTCGCCGGTCGGTGAGGAGTTGGATGAGATTCATTATGTAATCGAGTTAGTTTTGTTAGGGCCTGATCCCTACTATCCACTATGTTCTTAAATTGATGTTGCTATGACTTTGCTATGCTTAATGCTTGTCACTTTGGGCCCGGGTGCCATGAACTCAGATCTGAACCGTTTATGAATTCATCATTATATCCATGTTTTAGATCCGATCTTGCAAGTTATAGTCACCTACTACGTGTTATGATCTGGCAACCTCGGAGTGACAACAACCGGGCCCACTCTCGGTGATGACCTTAGTTTGAGGAGTTCATGTATTCACTATGTGTTAATGCTTTGTTCTGGTTCTCTATTAAAAGGAGATCTTAATATCCCTTAGTTTCCAAGGACCCCGCTGCCACGGGAGGGTAGGAGACCTTAATATCCCTTTGTCATGCAAGTTCTTTTAATAAATCACGTATGACTATTTATAGAATACATGCCTACATTATATCGATGAACTGGAGCTAGTGCCATATCGCCCTAGGTTATAACTGTCACGTGATGAATATCATCCAACAATTCACCGGTCCAATGCCTACGAATTTATTTTATATTGTTTCTGTTAAGTTACTACTGCTATCATCACTGTTACACTTGCTACAAATTACTGCTATCACTGTTACTGTTACCGTTGCTGTTGTCACTATTACCAAAACTATCAAACTACTTTGCTACTGATTACTTGCTGCAGATAATTAATCTCTAGGTGTGGTTGAATTGATAACTCAGCTACTAATACCTTCAAATATTCTTTGGCTCCTCTTGTGTCAAATCTATAAGTTTGGGTTGAATACTCTACCCTCGAAAATTGTTGCGATCCCCTATACTTGTGGGTTATCAAGACCTTTTTCTGGCGCCGTTGCCGGGGAGCATAGCAATATTTGTTGAGTCACTTCGAATTATTATCATATTATCACTAAGAAGAATCTAAACGATCGGAATACTAAGATATTTCCCTCAAAGATGAGGGGAGGTAACGAACTGCCATCCAGTTCTGCTTTAGATTCACCTTCTGTTATGAGTAAACTTGCAACACCACCACATGCTTTGAATTCTAATATGTCGGAAGTTATTGATGATGCTACTTTTACTATGAATGATGCTTATGATGATGCTAGTACCTTGCTTGATAATGATGATGTGCCACTTGGTGAATTTCCTGATGAACAAATTGCTAGAGTTATACAACATGATGTTGTTGAATCTGATGATGAGCTTGAAACTGAAACTCCTGAAACACCTGCTAGAACTAGCCTTCCTAGATATGAATTGCCTAAGGTACCAGAAGCTTATGTTATGAATGAGGAGACAACTAAAGATATTCTTTCTTGTAACGATAGACATGATCTAGATAAAATATTATGCAAGTATAAAGAAAAATCTCTGAATGCTAGAATGAAGTATGATCCTAAGTTTGCTACTTCACCTATGTTTATTGATGATAAGGATTATGAATTCTCTGTCTACCCAGAGTTAATTACTTTGGTTAAATCTGATCCTTTCCATGGTTATGAAACTGAAACTGTTGTAGCACATCTTACTAAATTGAATGATATAGCCACCCTTTTTATTCATGATGAGAAAACTCGCTATTACTTTATTGTCAAATTATTTCCTTTCTCATTGAAAGGTGATGCTAAAGCTTGGTACAATACTCTTGCTCCTGGTTGTGTACGTAGTCCCCAGGATATGATTTATTATTTCTCTGCAAAATATTTTCCTCCTCATAAGGAACAAGCTGCCTTACAGGAAATATTTAACTTTGTGCAAACTAAAGAAGAGAGTCTCCCACAAGCTTGGGGGAGGCTTTGCCAGTTACTTAATGCTTTCCTGATCATCCTCTTAAGAAAAATGAAATACTTGATATCTTGTATAACGAACTAACCGATGCTTCTAGGGACTTCCTAGATAGTTGTGCTGGTTGTGTTTTCTGGGAATGAACTATTGCTTAAGCTGAAGAATTATTGAATAACATATTGAAAAATTATGATGGTTGGACTCTTCCTGAACCACCGCTTAAACCCACTGCAAAGAAGATGTGTATATTATATCTCAGTCCTGAAGATATGCAAGAGGCAAAGAAATCTATGAAGGAAAAAGGTATTAAAGCTGAGGATGTTAAAAATTTACCTCCTATTAGAAATACATGGGCTTGATACACCACTACTGCCTAAGGTGTTAGAGGTAAATTCTCTTATGAAGTTCAATGAAAATGATAATCCTCACAATATGCATCCTAGTCAATGCCTTTATGAGTTTGAAAACTACATTGGAAAACAAGATCACTTCAATGCAAATGTTATGAAACAATTGAAATACAACTATGATATGATTGCTCAATTGAGTGACTTGTTATTTAGAATTTCAAATGATGTTAGAGGTGTTGGAAAACATGCTTCTATGGTACAAACCCAGATAGAACAAGTTGCTAAATCACAAAGAGAATTGCTTGATGAAATGAATAATAATATGCATGACTTTATTGTTAGAGTTGCAACTAGAGGAGGTAAAATGACTCAGGAACCACTTTATCCTGAGGGACACCCAAAAAGAATTGAACAAGACTCACAAAGAAACAACACAACTTCACCTAGTCCTTCTAAAAAGAAAAAGAAGAAGAAAAATGATAGGACTTTGCATGCTTCTAGTGAACCTGAAATAGAAAAACCTCCTGATAATGAAAATGAAACTTCTATCTCAGATGCTGAAATTCAATCTTGTAATGAACATCCACCTAGTTATAATGAAAAATATAATGATGATGGTCATGAAGATGCTCAACCAAACGAAAAAGAACCAAATAATGATGTTGAGATAGAACCACCTGTTGATCTTGATAACCCACAACCTAAGAATAAAAGGTATGACAAAAGAGACTTCATTGCTAGAAAACACGTTAAAGAAAGAGAACCATGGGTTAAAAAACGTATGCCTTTTCCACTCAAGTCAACTAAAAATAATGATGATGAAGAATTTGAGCGCTTTGCTGAAATGCTGAGGCCAGTCTTTTTGCGTACTCGCTTGACTGATATCTTGAAAATGCCTCCTTATTTAAAGTATATGAAAGATATCATCACTAATAAGAGAAAAATACCGGAAGTTGAAATCTCCACTATGCTTGCTAATTATACTTTTAAAGATGGAGTACCTAAAAAACTTGGAGATTATACCAACTATACTCTAACAAAAAAATACACTTCCGTGATGATACGTGTTTGTCACAGTAGGTCGCGTTTTTTGTCATGCATGTACATCCATGACAAATTTATGACAGAATCAAGATAGTCATACCCGGTTGTCGAGAAGTGTTCCATGACATTACCAAAATTATCATCACAGAAGTGTCCACTTCAATGACGATAAATCGTGCGTCACAGAAGTGCTTTCGTCAAGGGTGATCGACATGTGGCATCCACCGTAACGGAACGCCGTTAAGCTATTGGGTCGGGTTTTGGATGTGATAACCCGTTAACAGCCCCGACCAATGGGGATTTTCCACGTGTAAAATCATCATTGGCTAGAGGAGACACGTGTCAGGACCGCGTTGGCACAGGTGTCACTCATCCAATGGGCGAGACGCGCCTATGATATGTTGACACGTGGATCGGCCCATCAAGTTTAAATGGGCCGGCCCAACTGAAGGCCCATAAGATTTTGCGGACCATAATGGGTTGGCCCATGTGACGCCCCCGATTCAATCGTACACTAATCATGCACGCAAATGTGTACGATCAAGATCAGGGACTCACGGGAAGATATCACAACACAACTCTACAAATAAAATAAGTCATACAAGCATCATAATACAAGCCGGGGGCCTCGAGGGCTCGAATACAAGTGCTCGATCATAGACGAAGTCGGCGGAAGCAACAAAGATCTCGAGTACGGATATAAGTTAAACAAGTTTGCCTTAAGAAGGCTAGCACAAACCGGGATACAGATCGAAGAGGCGCAGCCTCCCGCGCAGGATCCTTTAACTACTCCGAGTCGCCGCCGGGCTGCACGTAGTAGTAGGCACCTCCGGTGTAGTCGCCATCGACGGTGGCGTCGCTCCACGGCTCCAACGTCTGGTTGCAGCAATCGAGTAGAGATAGGGGAAAAGGGGGACAAGGCAACCGTGAGTACTCATCCAAAGTACTGCAAGCAAGGAGCTACACTACATATGCATGGATATATGTGTAAAGGGCCATATCGTGGACTGAATCGCAGAATGCCGTAATAAGAGGGGATAGCTAGTCTTATCGAAGACTACGCTTCGTCACCTTCGCCTTGCAATGTAGAAGAGGATAGGTTGAAGTCCTCCAAGTAACATCACATAGCAGTAATCCTACCCGCGATCCCTCCTCGTATCCCCCGAGAGAGTGAACACCGGTTGTATCCGCACTTGGAAGGGTGTGTTTTATTAAGTATCCGGTTCTAGTTGTCATAAGGCCAAGGTACAACTCCAAGTCGCCCTCACATCAAGATCACGGCTATTCAATAGATTAACTTCCCTGCTGGGGTGCACTAACTTACCCAACACGCTTGATCCCATTTGGCGGACACACTTTCTCGGCCATGCCCGCCGCTGAAGATCAACACGCCGCAGCCCCACCTAGGCTCAACGGAGAGGTCAAGACGCCGGTCTAAACCTAGGCGCCAGGGTCTGGGCCCATCACCTGAACACACACTGACGTTGCGTAGGGCGGCCAAAGCAGACCTAGCCTAGTGGCGTTCGATCCATTCGGCAGCGCCGCTCGCCGCCGACGTCACAAAGTGCTTTGGCTGATACCATGACGCCGGATACCCATAACTACTCCCACGTAGATGGTTAGTGCGTATAGGCTCAGAGCCCACTCAGATCAAATACCAAGATCTCGTTAAGCGTGTTAAGTATCCATGAACGCCGAGCAGGCCAGGCCCACCTCTCTCCTAGGCGGTCTCAACTCTGCCTGCCGCTCCGCCTCAAAGATCCACTCATGGTGCTCCACCCACCGACCGACTTTAGTCTCCACATGTATCATGTATAAGTATATAGTATATACCGTGATCACCTCCCGAGTGATCACGGCCCGATAGTATAGCATGCAGACGGACAGAATGTAGGGCCACAGATGGAAATACTAGCATCCTATACTAAGCATATAGGATTGCGGTAAAGGTAACAACAGAGTAACAAGGACACGCTATGCATCGAGGATAGGTATAACGGAAAGCAATAACATGCTACACTACTCTAATGCAAGCAGTATAGAGTAGAATAGGCGATATCTGGTGATCAAGGGGGGCTTGCCTGGTTGCTCGGCAAGAGAGAGGGGTCGTCAACTCAGAGTCGAATCGGGCAGCAGCAGATGTCGGTCTCGTAGTCTACCGGAGAGAAGAGGGGGAAGAAACAATAAATATAATGCAAACATAAGCATGACGGTGCATGACAAGAAAATGCGCGGTGCTAGGTGTGCCCTAACGCGGTAGGAGGTGATACAGACGAAGGGGGAAAACATCCGGGAAAATATTCCCGGTGTTTCACGTTTTTGGGAAGAGGAGCCGGAGGGGGAAAGTTGCGAGTACGATAGGTTAGGGGGGTGTGGCGGACGAACGGGTAACGTATCCGGAATCGTTTCGTCGTTCTGAGCAACTTTCATGTTGAAAATATTTTAATCCGAGTTACAGATTAAAAGATATGATTCTCTAAAGATTTATTAATTTCTAGAATTTAATTCATTATTTAAATCCAACATTATCTAGAATAGTAAATGATGACGTCAAGATGACGTATGTGTGATGTCGCAGCAACAAAGGCGGTTGACTGGTCAATCGACATGTGGGTCCCGTGGGACCCACACATCATCTAATCGTTAGGTTAATTAGGGTTTAGGTTAATCTAATTACAGTTTAATTAAACTAACAGGTTAATTAGATTAATTAAATAGGATTAATTAACTTAATTAATTTAATTAATTAACTAAATTTGTTTTAATATTTTTTTTATAGACATGGGCCTGGGCCCCATCTGTCAAAGGCCCTGAGCCTTAGCGGGCGATGGGCTATGGGCGCAGGGGCGTGGGCGAGTCGGGCGGCCACCGGCCCTAGCGGCCGAGGCTCAGCCACGACCCACCATGGCCACGGGCGCGTGACGGGCGCCGCAGCCAACGGGTCGGGGAGGCGGCCAGCCGTAGTAGCAAGAAAGACGCAGCCACGGGCGCGGGAGCGTCTTGTGACGGAGGAGGGCGCAAGGAGCGCGACCATTGTGGTCGAGCGGCAAGGCCGAGCGCCGGTGATAGTGGCGAACGAGCTAGGGGAGGGGAGGCCGGAGCACAGAGGAAAGAGGAGGGCGCGGGGCTCACAGTGAGCCGGACGGGGAGGCAGCGGCTCGAGGTGGTTGGTGGAGAAGCGGAACGACGAGGTGGCAGTCGAGGAGGCGGGCGACGGGGTCCGGCGTGGTGACGGTGAACGACGGCGAGCGCGGGCACCGGGGATCGGCTCGGGTGCCGATCCAGATCCAGCGGAGGGGTGCTCCGGCGAGGTGATCCTCCGGGCGGCGGCGACGTGGTTCCGGCGACGGGGTCGGGCGGCCAAGGATGTAGCGCGCCGAGGTCGGGGAAGTCGACGCGGTGCACGAGGGAGCAGAAGGAGGCCGGGAGGTGCGGCGCCGGCGAGGTGGCGTCGCGGAGGAGGATGGAGGCGCGGTGGCGCGGCGATGGGCGGCGTCGGGGGCAAGGTCGTGGTCGCCCCGATCCCGATCTGGATCGGGGGAGTGCGGGGGATCGTGCGGGGGTTAGGGTTCGGTCGGGCGTGGCCTATAGGCCAGGAGCAGGGAATGGGCGGCCTGCTCGTCGGCTGGAGGCCACTGGGCCACTTGGCCCAGTGGGGGGCTTTCTCTTTGTTTTTTTTGTTAGTTTAGTTTTTCTCTCTTGTATTTCTTTTCTTTTTTATTTAATTTTCTGTATTAAATCATTTTAAATTATTTAGGCCTTTTATAAAAATGTGTTTACTATACCATATTTATCTATGTAATATTTAGTACAACCCGAACATTTTTATTTTAATGTTTGAAAATCTTTATTATTTACCAAACTTTGAATTTAAATTTTGGACCGGTTTTGATCTAACAATAGACTAGCAGCAGTAACCGTGGTGACGTGGCACCATTAGCGTGGGACCACTATAGTTTAATTATCCGGGCGTCACAACCCAGCTAAAGGCCCACGAGATTTTGCAGACCATAATGGGTTGGCCCAGCTAAAGGCCAACAAGATTTTGCGGGCCATAATGGGCCGGCCCAGGTAAAGGCCCACAAGATTTTTGTGTGCCATAATGGGCCGGCCCAGGTAAAGGCCCACAAGATTCTTGCGGATCATAATGGGCCGGCCCAGCTAAAGGCCCATGAGATTTTGCCGACATTAATGGGATGACCCAACTATAGGCCCACAAGATTTTGAGGACCCTAGTAGGTCGGCCCATTAACTCGCTGCCATGTTTTGGGCCAAATGCCGGCCCATATTTGATCTGGTCCATTAATGGCCTGCCACGCTCCGGGCCTAATAGTGGCCCATATGAGATCCGGCCCATTAAAAGCCTACCACGTTCTGGGCCAAATTACGGCCCAGATCAAGTTCGGCCCTTTAAGAGGCTTTGGGCTCAATTATGGCCCATATCAGATTCGGCCCGTCAACTGGACACTATGCTTTTGGGCCCACTTGCTAAAGGCCCACTTAGTAATTCGGCCTGATATTAGTTTTGGCCTGTTAAGGGCCCGTTTAACACTTCGGCCCTATATTAATTTCGTCCTGTTAAAAGCCCGTCATATAGTTGGGCCTAACTACGGCCCGGTTTGCATCCGGCATGCTCGCAGCTGATATCTGATTGGGCCAAACAAGGACCGAGACAATTTTGGCCCGTTAAAAGCCCGTGATTTGATTCGCACAATCATGGGCCGGGGTTCATTTCAGGCTGCTGCCAGCCCGTGAGCTGTTCGGCACGTTTCAGGCCCAACCTACATCGTGATTGCATGACGGCCCGATTATGTACCGTAATTTTATGGTTTGGCCGGTTTACTGCGAAGACAGGATATATATACAGTAAAATAACTGCAGCATCGTGAATAAGAAAAAACCTAGACTATACAATAAAGAAATTATGGCATATTACATCCACAGGGCATCAAAGTTCGCCAATATGATAATAAAGCACAAGCAGACAGCAGATTACATACACTGGGCATCAAAGATCGCCACCAGTGCAAATAAACACGCCGACAAAATAATATACAAAACCGACAGCTCTTCAATAGAGTTCAAGAAAGGTTAGCCTATTGGGAGCTGCAGCGCAAGCGGTGAGCAAGATGATGAGCTGCGCTTGTTCAACACTTATATCTTCCTCACTCTGAAAGATAAACAAGCGAGATGATGACAGGTTTTGCACATAAAAGTATCGATCTTGACAATTCATCACATTTCTTCTTGTTAATAAAGTGACACAGTTTAAAATTGCATTAACACAATATGGTATTGTTCAGGTCAAGATATGGCAGGAAATGACATTGTGAAGGAGTTGGCAGCTTCACGATACCACTGGATTACAGATCAAGAAATCATAAATATCAATGGTTAGTGTGCTGTCAATTTATACCATTTCATATTGGCAAATAAAGAGACAGTTTAAATAATAGTAGAATGATATGACATTGTTCATAGTTAAGACATTGCAGAATATGACATTGTCTTTGTAGTGGGTAGGTTCACCACACCTTTGGATTACGAATGAAGAATGAAGCATACATGCAATTGCAAAAGAAGATCACTTGCTCAGATAGTTTAATCTATGTGGTATGAAGAAGGAACTTGGTTGTACAACTGAAAACTTAAATTGAGAAAGGACATACTTTTGTTTATGAACTACATAATAAACTTTAAACAAGCAATTTGATGCAAACACCAAAAATAAACAGCTATTGCAGTCGTGCCTAACCAAATATATACAACAAAGTTTGAAGGCTTGAGATGGACAAACTTACATTATTGGTGAAGACAGGCTCTATAAGACCTTGTCCATGCTGATGGGGGGGGGGGGGGCAATTCAAGAAGTTTACCACAGAATCTTCTTCAAAAGCATTGCCTTTATTCTACATTTTGTTAAGAGTAAATAAAGATGTGATAATATACGAAAAAATGGAGAATATTTAAGATAAGATGAAGAGTGATGCTACATAACCAAGTAGCTATAAATGTAAGTGCAGCGATACAGGCAAAAGGTAAAGCCAAGAGCAATGCACAGCTAAACTTCTTCAGTACCAACCTTATGGTAAGAGTAAATATAGATCCGATGTGTAGAAAATGGAGGGCAAAGGAAAATAAGCTGCAGAGTGATGGTACATGAACAACTACTGTCATTATAAGTACATCGATAAAGGACAGCATGTACTTACAAGAATAATGCGAGCTAAAAAACATTGGCATTGGATATATTCTACACTAATGTAACCATTCATACAGATCGAGATAATTTGGAGCGAACAATTGATAAGCAAGCTATCATGCATACTGCTGTCACATAATGAACCGGTATGTATGCAAATGCAGTGATACAAGACAACAGTACTAACAAGAGCAAAGCAACGGGCAGCATATTTGCGATATCCCGTCGTTCTTGTCAAACCGAATTCTTCTTGAGCAGATTTCCTGCAAAAAGATCCGTAAGGCACATGCGGAAAAGTAGAAGTTCAAATTGTCATGTGATTTCATAGACAAGACCTCATCACGAACGAGACCGATGCATAACAAGGTTTTTCCATTCAATGTCTTCTAAATTCAGCACAGGAGACTTCACGGAAATTTGTTTATAGACTTGCCATCAAAGTGTGATTTCCTCGGGTAACACCGATACTCGCAATGCTTCCTTGAAAAGCACAAGAAAGCTTTGCTCGTCATGACTATCCAGATTGACCCTCGCCTAGTTACAACAATGTAATGTAAATCATTGATGTGTTCAATCAGCAGAAAACAGGAAAATAATAACCATGAATAATAGCACTTACACGTAAGTTGGACAGGAAGATGTGAAAATGGTGTTTTTCTTCACAATAATCTTCCCATGATTGGAATATATGCATGTAGTCCCTAACAACATTGAAAGCATTGTCTTTTAAACTGGGAATAAATGGAATGGGGTTCCAATCTGCAGGAATTGGCCGTCTCTGAAGTTGGGATAGGTCTTGGCGGTGGACTTGCTGTACTTTTTTGTCTGGGTGGGATTTTTCGTAGTACAGCCGGTGCTATGGCAAATGAAATCGGTATACCTTTTGCTGGAGTGCAGGTCTGTGTGGTGGGGCTAGTGGTGTGGCCAGTGAAGTATGGGTACAGTCTGCTGGAGTCGGTCCTACGTTTTGTGTCACTGATTGTACAGCCAATATAAGTGGGGTGTTGTTGTCTGATTTCTCCGGCACCACCATGTTTTTCAAGGACTTTGCTGGTGATCCTTCAGGTTCGGCAATCACCCTCTTACTTTTTGATGTCTGATGCACAAGAACATCATTTGAGTGAAAAAACATGGTATGATGACAGATGGACTATGTATTGATAATGGATGGTCATGGCATCTCGACATATATGATGAGTAAACTAAGCAGATGGCGGTGCAACAAAGTAGAAGAAATGCAAGACAACATATGCAAGATACCCGCAATCATTAAACATTGCCAAATTAGAACAGGCACCTTGATGGGTGAACAGGACATGCCATTTGCCTTTGACTCCTCGAGGTTAGAATAGTCATTAGGATCATACTCTTAACAAGAATCAACAGGTGGGGAGCGTATGAGTTTCATTGCATCCATAATGGCAATCAATGCCTTGGTGCCAATTTTGTAAGTCATTGCAGTGTTTAGCTTCAAGAGTGGACTGCTGCTAGTGCGACATAAAGCAGCTACACAGATCATAGTGTAGATATAATGGGAAAACCTTAAGCATCAGAGTAAAATCAACAAAGTGGAACTTGCTGGAATATATGTGCTAGTATTGCGATGCGGCTAGAAAGGCCGGATACCAGCTCTCTTCAAGTGAAGGTGCGGTAATCATTAATATCGGTGTAACTCTCAAAGGCGACACAGCTCCCGCATTTCCTTGCTATTCTTATAGGATTCAAGTGGGCAGGCCACTACAAATCCTATTCCTATGTTTACAAGATCCTCTGAATCAAAGAGGCTCAAAGTGTCCATCACAACCGACCGTATAGACCTCTACACTGCAAATGTCCTGCTCATCTTGATTACAAGGAACATCTTGTACTACTATCATACTCCCTCCATTCCAAAATATAAGTCTTGGTAGAGATTTCCACTATGGATCACATACAGATGTATCCAGATACATTTTAGAGTGTAGATTCACTCATTTGCTCCATATGTAGTCCATGGTGGAATCTATACAAAGACTTGTATTTAGGAACGGAGAGAGTACATATTAAAGAAGAACGGAAGAGGAACATGGTAAAGAAGAGCAAGCAAATTTTGGATAATAAAATGTTGGTTCTGCAGTGCCCACACATGATGAACCAGAGCGCATTAAGAATGCAACTCCCAGCTGTCTCACGACCATTTCAGGCGGTTGGATGAAGATCCTACGTCTCCTAACCCTTCTTCTTCCTCGTCTCTGATTCTTCCCATATAGAACACTGCACGGGCCGCCGGCCGGACCACCGGCCCCCACCGCCTGTGTTCCTCCGCCACCCCCACCCCCGCCCCAACCCCCACCTGCGTCGAGTTTTCTTCATTCTGCGAGGCCCCACAACCACCCGAGCCCCTTCGGTCGCGCCGGTGAACTCCGGCGAGCTCTGAAAAATTGACTGACCCAATTTTGAAATTTAGTCTACTATGATTTAACTAGTGTGGAATATAAAGGGAAAACCATAAGCTTTGGGAGTATAGTGTTGAGCATGCCATGGCGGATCTCGAAGGTGCAAACGGACAAAGGCAACCGCAACCAAGACAAGAAATCGAGTAAAGCGGTGGCGATCTATTTTCTTGCTGCGATAAATAAGTTGAGCAGAATCTAAAGAGTACCGCCTCCGGTGCGGCGCCGTGTACACATCTGCTAAGAATTTGACGGTGTTGCGGTAGCGATGGCTGTCGGCAGCGTGGAAGTACATCTAGGAGGGTAGACGGTGGCGGCGGGGTGTGGTGGACGATACGGTCGTAGGAGCGGCGCCGGCAAGGTGGACAACGGCGGGGATGAAGCGAGAGGATGGGATGCAAGGATCCCGGTCTGAAGCCATGGATGAGAGAGGTCGATCTCTTGTAATGGATGGCGGCGTCGGGGTGTCAGCTCCGGCATGGTGGAGGAGGACGGCGGTGGATGGGGTGGCCGACGGCGGCGGATGGAGGAGGGTGGAGTGGTGAGGGTGTTTTGGCGCCCACGGAGTACGAATGGGGAAAGGGAGGTAGAGAAGAAGGGGGGAACCATGTATTCAGGGCGCGCTTGTCTCAAATGCGAGGAAATTTACAAACTTAGCCCCCATTTCAAATTTCTACTACATCACAGCAACATTAGTCGGTTGGGGATAGGACGATAATCTCGCATACACCGAATATTTGCCGACGAGAGTTTGTTTTTGGCGCCCACCGTGTATGAATATGAATCGGGGAGGGAGTCGATTTCGGCCGAGGACACACTGTGTTTTGGCGCCCACCGTTTATGAATCCGGGTGAGAGGCGGTTACGTCACGTTTGGGTGAAATTACAAACCTACCCCTATCGAAACCTATAGAAATCCAGCAGATAGGCTTTGCGTGGCAGGGATAGGCAGTAGTGATTTCCATCTCGCAGATTTTGGTTTCGGGCTGTTACTGCGACTATCCCCGCTTCGTTCAAATTTTGCAGAGTGCACGTTACCGTGCCAACTCAATTCGAATCCCGTTTGTATTCTATTTTTTCGGGCGGGGTCCATTTTTAATTGGAATTACATTCTATATACATCATTTTTTATATATACTTTCAAAAGCACAACAAAGAATTCTGCTCCTTTATATGTATAATATGATTTACAAATACAACGATCTCGAAATCTTAAGGTTGAATTCGAAAAAATTAACCAAATTATGTTCTACTAAAATGTATGGATCAGTAATATCTACATATTAAATAACATAGATGTGTGTCAATTCATATGATTATGCATGTTTGATAGATCAATTTTGGTTCGAGTATGGATTACATGTATCATCATCTCGAATTCAAATATTTGAATCCCTATTTTGTTCACTCCTTTCACGCCCATCTCTCTCGCATGCATGCTCCTTCAGGTAGCTATCACTCTCTTTTCTCCAGCTCACCCGCACGCTCATTTCATGTTTCTCCTATCCTCGCAAACATGGTCGCTCGACGTCTCCCTTGAGAAGTGTCACACTCTCCCTATCATTATACATTACACGGTTTTCATTATCTCTCACGTCTCTACTGTTCTCTGGTATCACTCGGTACCTAAGCTTTCTTTTTCACCGCCACACACAAAGTCTCCACTCGTCTTTCACTTTGTCTTTCTCTCTATGGGATTCTCTCACAAACCCTATATGTCTCTACATATGACTCATACCACTAAAATTACTCTCTCTCTCTCTCTCTCTCTCTCTTGTAGAAACAACATTTGTTGCGGTCTCCTTTTCGTCTCCATCCCAGACTGACATTATTCATTTGTTTACCGATCAGACAACCCCGACTACCGTATCCTCTCTCTCTCTCTCACAGACACACACACACAACTCCTGCTTCCACCCCCCCTTCCCAACTACCATCTCTCTCACACACACAAAACTCTCTCTTTCGCACCCCGACTCGTATTTGTCTCACAAACATTTATCGACTAGCTAGCCTCTAG
Organism: Aegilops longissima; assembly: GCA_021605205.1. NCBI lineage: Eukaryota > Viridiplantae > Streptophyta > Magnoliopsida > Poales > Poaceae > Aegilops > Aegilops longissima. Next base: position 357,374,611 of record CM038682.1, read on the forward strand.
ATAGGTTTATACACCCGCACACTCGTGCTTCCACCATCGCATACATGTCTCTCTCCCGCTCCTTGTATCTATGTAGATTTTTCTTCCCTTTTTGAGACACGCCCTCTAGATCGTGCACACACACACTATCACCTCATTTTAAGCTGATACCTATCGCACACGCACTCCTTGTGTCTTTGTCACGCATGCACTCCATCCTCCTCCACTCTCCCTCTCTCTCTCACACACACATGGGCTTTTTGCAACAACTAGCAAGATGCCCATGCGTTGCACGGAACATCAAGATGCATTTGTATGAGTAGTTTATCTTGTGGGGAAAAGGATGAGCGAGGAAGACCTTATTTGCAAATGTGGAGAGGGTGTGGGTATCTTTTACAAAATTGCCATAGTTTCCTTCCTATCATCAGATATAGATCGGACGGCCTATATTGCAGGATGGCAGGCACACGATCATCACCGACAATGCTTTTTATAAGAGTAGGGATAAAAAGTTGGTGATGATGGTGGGCCTGCCATCCTGCAATGTAGGTCATCCGATTTATATCTGACGGATAGGAAGGAAAATATGGCAATTTACCCGCACTATTCACCACATTTGCAGATAAGGCCTTCCCTCGTTCATCCTTTTCTCCCACAAGATCTTGATGTTCCGTGCAACGCATGGGCATCTTGCTAGTAAGAGTAGAAATTAGACATATACCACTTCTCGAATCTTGAAACCAACAACATTCCTCCCTTATCTCATCAAAACCGCTAAAGGAATATATTTTGAGTGAAACATAACATATTTTTAGTGATATACGTATTTCAAAACTAGACTTTTTTTCTATCAAATTGGTGAATATGTATTAATCTACTTTGATCGTGTGGCAACGCATTGGCACATTGCTAGTAGTTATTATAATTTTTGGACACCGTAAAAGCGATGGAGTACATATACGAAGAGAAGAGGCGACGACGCAATGATCGACCTCTCGCTGTCTCGCACACATGAGTGTTACGTAAAGGCGAAGTTAACAAATAAACCCTAAAACCCTAGGTGCACGATTGCTGCATTCGCGGGTACCGGGTACGTGGTGAAGCGCCTTTATAGGAATAGTCAGCTCGCATGATAATTTGATCCGTAGGAGTTGATGGTCGGGACCACAGGTGAACGACTTGGAGCGCGGTGGCTCGCCAGTAGCCACGTTTAAAATATCGTTTTTTAGCGGGGTTAAGAGTTTCGATTTTCAATGGCGCGTTATAAGTAGTAAGTAGTTTTTAGAACGATTGGTATGGAGCGAAAAGGGAATTCATAGTTCTACGTACCTCCTTGGTGTATGGTTGTATGGTTTTTTTTTTGCGATGGAGGTTGTATGGGTTTAATTATGTTGTGAGATGTTGAACCTGGTAGTTCTAGGGCAAATACTATGGTTTAGATTTAGATGCTGGTTTTCAGTAATGAAAATCGGAAGGGGAAACCCTTCTTTGATTAAAACAAACTACTACCTCCATTCTGGTTTACTAGTCCCCATCGTACTTTGGGTCAAAGTTTGTCCATGAATTTTACTTGTAAAATGTGAATGCAAAATGAGATTTTGTTATACCCAAACAAAAAAGGACTTGAGGGAGTGATTGCTATGACACGGATGCGACCTCTCATAGCGCAGGCATTGAACCGGCGCGCCGGCCAAGAGGCACGCGACTGCTGCAGCCCGGTGAGCACGCCTCCTCGCCGCGTGCAACCAGCTTAAGACTGCCCTTTGCCTTGATTGAATCAGCGTGTGCGGCAACACGTCCTTCATGAGCGGCATGCATTTTAGAACACAAAAAATGACTAAAATATAATTAATTTACGCATGGTCTTGACTTGTTGTGCTCGCACTGGTAGCGGGAACTATTAGAGGATTTTCTTTATTTATAACTCTCCTCACATTTTTTTTGGCTTTGAAGTGAATCATGGTTGTGGACATTATGTATGAATGTGCAGATATCTGTGAACATGAGTTTGATGTGGAAGTTGAACTTGGAATTTTGGGCTTGCACGTGAACTATACCATGTCCAATGCTTCGTCTGTTATTGTTTGGAAAGTAATTGCTGTTATTACATGACTCGAGAAAAACATTTTGTGCCACATCAGTAGGTGCACGGACATCACAACAGGCATGCTCACTGGATAAACATTTGAACCTAGCTATACAAAGAAGGAAGTGGCCAAAAAGGCTACACCCCCGACCATGAGGAAGCGTAGCGGGAAAGTGAAGAGGAAAGAGAACGATTGCCTGTTACTTAAAGCACTCATCGCCCAGAACCAAATTAACAGCAGCTTGTTCGAATCGGGGAGTAATATTATTTCTGACGCCATGGATGATGAACAAGTAGCATTGTTGCTTGCTAAAAGAAAAGCAGACGTACTTGAAGCACGCAATCACGTCCATGGCCAACCATCTCTTGTTGGCGAATACTTTGATGAGTGCAGCTCCAGTTGCTGCGAGTTACATGAATATTGCATGGATCAAATGTCAGAAGGCATCACCATTTGCTAGTCCACTACAACAAAGATCATTTCCGACATGATGCTGGTTCCATCATTGTGAGTTTCGAGGACTTACATCTCTTCTTCAACTTCAACGTGCTCGATGCCACTCTTGCTAGATGCGTGATTTTGTAAGTACTTAACAAACTATGATCAACTTCTCCATACAGGGCTGTAAATGATAAACAACTAACTGCATTTTATTCCTCTCAGGGGATTGAACACGCAGAGAAGACAAAGTGAGAGTGTGTATTTCATAGTTCCTGCATTAGCAAATGGCACAACATTACATGAAAAGGACCAACGAGACTGGGCCGTTAACATGGTCGTCCGTATCTTCGAAAACTCGTCCCATGCAGAATCATTTCTCTAGTCATATCATGAAGGGTAAGTCAAGTAAACAACCACGCATACACTGATTGTCTTTCAGATTTCGACATCATTCGTAAGTTCATGGCTTTCTTAATATGTAGCAATCACTGGATATTGGTATTCATTGATCCAAACAAGAACACAGTTTACTACATCGATTCTCTCAGAGAGTCAACAAACGCTCAGGATCTAACGCATCTTCAGCAATTCTTGGATAGGTATTGAATTCTATGATGTTGAAATTAATTTGCATTCATATTTGTTCAATAACTGATGTTGTCAAAATTCATCATCATTTGCAGTGTACTCGCATTGTGGGAAACTAAAACAGGGAACCTGTTCAAGAGGAAACTACCTCTGCAGCACGAGTCGTTTCTCCGGTAACACACCGAAATCCATTATTTTCGGAAAATTTATCCAACTGTCTGCAAATACCTTTCCTTACGCTAGTCAAATGTTCAAGCTTCTAAATAAACCTATTTCTATTTTGTCCAAAGAAAAAATAATACATCTAACACCGGTTAGGTTGTTCCTAACAGGACAAATACATGACTAATTTTGTACAAAAAATTCAGTGTCCTTAGCAAGAAGCAGGGACAAACCTTTGTGGATACTATGTTTGCAGACACATGATCTCCATCTGCAAATCTGTTGATAGTTGTGACGATCCTCGTGAATTAGTACCAGTAAGTCTATCTTAATTAATATCTTCTACTCCACTCATATGGCACATTCCGATCTTAAAAATACTGAAGCTCATCTTAAAACCGAGGACCCCTGAAACGCTTCCGAGTGGTGAATTGCTGATGGTTCGGAGATTTATCAGCGACTTCTTCCTGGATCACTACATCAATCCCACTAGTGATAATGAAGATTCCAGCATGCGTTCTCCTGAAACACTGAGTAAGAGTTAGTCGCTAAACATATAACGCATGGATCAATTGTTTTCCATCTGATGAGGTATTCGTATTTCGTACACTATGATTAATTATGTAATGCATATATGTGTGGACAAATCATTAGAATTTAGCTACCATATGTTCAATTGCAATTGTTGCGAAATCTGATGAATGTTCTTCCTGTGGACACTATTTGTTCAATTGAATAATGTGGCGAATTTGCTTTTTGCGTGCCAATTCAAAATGGGATATTTTTGTTTATTTGTTCAATTGAATATTGTGGCGAATTTGCTTTTTGCGTGCTGATTCAAAAAGGGATATTTTTGTTTATTTGTTCAATTGAATATTGTGGCGAATTTGCTTTTTGCGTGCTGATTCAAAATGGGATATTTTTGTTTTAACCTAGCAATTGCTCCACACACGGTTCAACTAAATGAGTGTGTGTGATCCACGTCGGAAAGCATACGTCAATCATAGAGGAACCGTCGGTGATACATGGCAGATCGCAAACGATTTGTAGCGCTACTACGTGTGCGTAGGTTCTCCGGAATCATATGTGATATCGCGTTATTGCACACGAGAACAGGGAGTAAACCGTGCCCAATGCAAAATACAATCTCAGTCGTATTTTTTTCAGGAAACGTGTGGGATCCCAAACGAAAAGCACATGTCACTCTTGCGGCAACCGTCGGTGATACCTAAAAAATCACAAACGGTATCCAACACTTGTATGTGTGCGAAGGGGCTCTTGAACTATTTGTGATATAACATTATCGCAGACGGTAATTGTTGGAAAATGTGTGCGATGGAGTCTAGCATGGCAGACGGGTTACGTAGAAAACTCGTGTGTGATAGGGCACAATCGCACACAGTTCATATGTTGGCACGTGTGCCTTCCATACTGTTTCCCAAACGGTTCGTTACGACAGACCGTATGGTTTCACTGCATCATTAGAAACGCTTAATCACTGATACCACACGTGCGAAAGAATTTAGTGTGTGCTGCATCGCACACGATTACATTTTGGAAGGCCTCTGGATCACTGTTCCATATTCCCGACAGTTTCTGGGTCGTGTGGGAAATACCCCCTATCGCACACACTCACTTGGCGACGGTTCCGAAGGCCGTCGCGGAAAGGGGTTAAAAACCGTTTGTTTAGGACCGACGCGCACCAGTGTCAGCATCTTCCCAATGAACTCATCAACATCAACAGTCCTAAGTTCCTCATGAACATGGGGGAAGTTATCCTCATGTTGATCAATATACTTCCAATCCACCCACTTCATGTCACTGACTATGGGCTTCTTGTCAAGCAACACTATCTCATATAAATCCTGTTGTTCTTTGGTGTAGAAATGATAATCTACAGTAGTCCTTCTACTGATGGAGTAGAAGTCAGACTCTCTCCATTTCCTCAGTCCTTTATCTTTCCTCTTCTTCATATTCTCAGCAACTAGCTAGATGTGTGTCACTGTGTTCAGGCAGTCTGGGTCTGAGCTTCATAAGCACTGGGGCACCATCATCATCTTCTTCTTCTCTCTCGGGTACTGGGGCCTTGTTGTTCTCAGCAGCAGAGATGTTTCTGATGGTCTTCCCTTTGGGCATGGAAGCAGGAGCTTGAGGCTTAGACTTGGAGGGGGCTGCAGTCTTCATAGCATCAACCATGAGCTTGGGCTGCTTGGCAGGAGGTGGATTAGCAGTTGGCTCTTCCTCTTACTCTTTCTCATGCTCACCTGGATCTGCATACATAGATGGTCCTATACTAACAACATGAACTAGCCTCTTTATTTCCTTCCTTTTCTTGCATACTGCCTTGGCCATTGATTTGCTCACATCTGGCGTAGTGCTTGCAGCAGTACCATATTCCTTGGCAATCACAACTTTCTTTGGCTTCTTTGAGGTGACTTCTTCTGCAACAAAGTCTTCATCCTCGTCATCAGATTTTTTCTTCTTCCTTGACCTTGTGGCTGCCTTGGGAAAATCTGGAGAACTCCTTCCTCATTCATGGTAGCTCTCTTATAGACTAGATCCTGCACTCAGATCAATACTATGCTCCTCTGACCTGTTCTGGCTATCACTGGCATCTAACATCTTGCAAGCAGACCTGTGAAGTAGATGGGTAAGGGCAGAATAGATGAGTCATCACAAAATACAGCTGGTTTTTGAAAAATTTGAGTTCAAATCTTAGTTTCATGTTTTCACAGAAGACATATCGAATCCACCGAGTTGATCATTTCAGTGACATCAAAGCACTCAACAGAAACTCGGGACACATTTTCGGTAACACCGATATGTGGTTCAGCCTCTCCGAGATGCTAGGGTTTCATAGAAGCTTTATCTCGGTCTCACCGATCAGTACAACTTGGTAGCATCGAGATGTACTAGTGCAATGGCCAAATGCCAAATCACTCACTCCGAGATTTTCACATCGGTCGGTCCGAGATGTATTCAGTGGAAACTTAAACCGAATTTTTCTGCTCAAACCTAATCTATGGGATTCATATTGGACTAGACATTTGCAAAGTGTGGCAAGAATCATGGCATAGACCCTCGTGCATTGAATCTGAAAAACAGAAGCACAAGGGGATCGGATTTTACCCTAACTTGGCGTAAATCCTCTACGGCGACAACAGAGGGAGAGATTTCCGTTAACGGAGACGGAATCCAACGGCGAGGGCGCGCTGGACGGAACGACAACTGTGGGGTGCGGCGACGAAATGATTGAGAAATTTCAACCATACAAGCACGCAGGATATATATACCCATCAGCTGTTGGCTGCTCCGAGTAAAACGAATAAGTGGCACCGAGATGCATAACTACAAGTAGTACCACACATCAGTGACTCCAAGGCACTTTAGTTCGGTTGCACTGAGATGAAAAGCCAGATCAATCAAATTGGTTTTGCTGATACTGAAGGGAAGTGAGTTGGTCAGATTGAAAGACATTTAGAAGGTTTTGCAGTTCAGCCTTTCACAGATCGGTGACTCCGAGTGTGCCTCACCCGGAGGGTCCGAAAAAGATTGTTCAAATTTTGTGATATAGCATGAAGAGAAGTTGAGACAAGGAATCATAGATAGCTAGAGAAGGTGGTTAGGCATTCTTGTACATCCACTTGGCCAGAAAAACCAAGACAATCAAAAGAACAAATGGATGTCCTCGAATGAAGAGAAATGCATTGCAACATGCTCACACAATAATATGACAAATGAAATATGTGTCAAACATGCACAGCCAATTCTAGCAATTATCACACAATTGGCAATGACTAGGCCATCCATATATGAGTATATTGACTTAGGAGCCAAATGAGAACATTTGATCATAGGTCATACCCATCTTTTAAGCACAAGTGGGGTTACCACTTTTACATAAAGCATTAATGTGTTCACACCATTAGAGTTGCTTTAGCTCAAGTCTTAGATCAAAGATCCCCCTAGATGTGATATCCCCTCAAAGAGGGATGAACTAACCTTGGGTTTTGTCGATGATGACTTCATGTAGATAGTGTAGATGTCGATGATCAATGTTAATGTAGTCCATCATGAGTTAGGAGCAATCCTTGAGTTTTGCACTTTCAATACCTACATGGGTTAGTCCAACAAGGAACATACAAAGATATCCATAGACATAGAGTGAAATGCACATATGGTGATGTCCATGAATGTATTGAATACCTTGTCCCTTGTCTTGCCAATAAGAGGGTTTGTTACTCCATGAACTAGTGCAAGATGTTGAAGTTGGTTGCATGAGTCATTGCCATGAATGAATGAATGTGAGTGGAGTTTGTTGACGGAGTCACCCTCAAGAACTCTTTAGTTCTTCTTCTTTGGGACCCAGATTAATTTGATGGGAATCCTTGGAGTGGTAGTTGAAATTGATGAAGTAGAGATTGATGAAGTCTTGAGAAGCCACTTGACCGAAATTTGAGGTGGTTCTTCAAATGAGTCAATCTCTTCTTGAAGCTTGTCCTTGCCTTTTATCTTGTGGTCTTGTGGTGGAAGATCATCTTGAGCTTGTGTTTCCTCAAAAGAAGTGGGGTTATACTTTTCTTGTTGAGAACAAACTTTGTCTTAGGATATTGATCTGCTTCCCATTCAACTCCATTTGCATTGAACTTTTGTTCAAAACCAATACCTTGATTCTTCAAGTGTCTTCCTTGCTTTCATACAATTTCCTCAAATTCCTTACTCCCGGCAAAGCTTTTGTAAACACCTTCCTCTATAATTCCTTTCAATAAAGTGTTTTCTTACTCAACTGTAACTTGGCTAAGAGAATCATTAGTGGAATCAACAGAACTACTAGGAGCAACAATATTGGATTTAGCATTATTATTGTTACTACTAGATGAAGAACCTTTCTTACTCTTTTTACTAGCTTGACTAGTTTTAACTTGTGGCATAGAAGTAGAAAAGGGGAGACGTTGGAAATGTAAGAAGAACTCTTCTTTCGAAGATCATCATTGATTGTTTTAAGAAGGTCATGCTCTTGCTCTAAATTTAGCTTATCGAAGCATAGCTTCTCATGAGTTCTTAAAAGCTCTCTATGATCTTCTTGAGTTGTTTCATGAGCTAACTTAAGAGTTTTGAGTTATTTAGTTAAACGCTCAATCTCCTTCTTAGCATTGTCACTCGTTTCATCTTGACTATCATGGTTACTAGCATGTTCATTATATCTCACATCACTAGTTTTATCAACAAGCAAATCATCCTCGTCACTATTGAAATCAAGATACTCGGGGTGTGATACCTTGGGGCCTTTAGCCATGAAGCATCTTCCAATCCCTTCATTTGGTTAATCAAGTATGTTATGGGAGTTGGATGATACTATAGCAAGTCCAACAACACCTTCATCTTGACTATAGTCGAAGTCAGAGCGGTAACTTATCTTGGAGTGGTTGTTGGAGTAGGAGCCGGAAACCCATTCACCTAAATGAGCTTGATGTCTTCTTCTAGAGTAGCTCTTGGTTGACTTGTATTTCCCATTCGATTCCTTGTTTTTAGAGAAGGTCTTCGTTCATAACGATCATCTCTAATCCGCCTCTCTCTATGAGGTGATTCATCTCTTCTTCTCTTCCTTCTAGGTGAGTGTTCTCTTTTCTTGTGAGGTGTCGTACACTCATTGGATAGTGTCCGGGTCTTCCACAATTGTAGCAATTATGGTCATTGTCGTGGTTTTGTCACGGCAGATGCCCTGGTGAAAGGACTTAGGTGTGAGGCCATTGCTACAATGATTAGCTTAAAGGGGTTGAGCGGGACGAGAAACGCGAGTATACCCAAGTTCGGCCCCTCATGAATGAGGTAAAAGCCTACGTCCTGCTTTATGTTGTATTGATTGAGTATCGTTACAAGGGAGCGGAATTGCTTAACCTGGCACTCGGTCGATTTTAACTTGCCTTAAACCGTCACAGGGTCCCTCCTTTATATACACAGGTCGAGGCCCTGGGCTTACAAGAGTCTGGGTCGGGTCATGATACATGACCGTCCCTGGTTCTAAGTCGCCTTGCCTTACTAGGAAAGTCATCGTTGGGCGGCTTACAGCGCCGGGTCTCGCACCATCTTCCGGGCTTGGGCCTCCGGCTCTTCTCCACGTAAGTCGCCCTCCGGGTTCCATGTCTAGTTTCTTGGGCCTACTTAGGCCTTATCTCTGAGTCGCCAACAGTGTAACCCGGCCCCTCCTGGGCGGGTCACACCATGGGGTTATATCCCCAACATTAGGCCCCAGATTGATTTGAACTTGTTCATGTCAATCTTCATCCTCTGGTTGGCGAGTCTTCTTGAGCTCTTCTCGAAGCTTGACCTTGAATGAATCTTCATGGCCCGCCGTAAGAAAAGATGACGTCATATTATTAGTTTAATAAAAATCCCCCAGACGTCACAACAGATCTTTTTGCATTAACTAGCTGCCCGAGAATCGACCAGAAATCTGTGGCGCCCGTCCACTCTTCACCCAAATCATCAAGTAACGTCCTTCTTCTTTCTTAGATCCATATTAGGTCATGTTAGTTCTTGAGAGTTCATCGGCGTTCGTCCAAATTTGTCCATGCTCTGCCTAGAAGTTGCACCTTTGTCCAAAAACAAGTCAGGAGTAGTGGGGTAGTAGTTTTAGCCTTTATTTCATATCTTGGATAGATCCCTTCTTCCTATGAATCAATACCAAGCTTACTAGTTCTTCTACGCTGCGGCCGTACGTGTTCTAGGTTTAATAATTATGCCCCTTTTTCGAACTTCCATAGATCAGCAATTGTAGCTGCAATTTGCAAACCTTGTTTGTCCAGCACTTAGCAAAATTTCAACAAACTTGGATCTGTAGGTAGTTGACCCGCCCTTCATTGTTCGGGCGACTTAATAACGGATTTGTAACCCACTAGGAATTTCAAAGATACTTTTTTCACTTAAACCGCCGACATGTTGCCGGCTCATACTTTCATAACTTAACCCGCCATGCTTTCATGACCTGATAACTACTCCACTCTGTGGCTAGGGCAGCTCATAATTTCTTTAATGGTTCATCATAATATGTAGTCTTTTAACTATAGCTTCCTCATCATCGCTAAATCATCGTATAATCATTTAGGAGGCTTACCATAGTAATTTTAACCTGCCACATCCTTATTCTTTGGTCACAGCTTGTTATTCCGGCTCATCATGACTAAAGCACCCACCTCTTGTGACTGGATTGCCTCCAGAGTCATAGAGGACACACTCAACGATTATGTGACCATGGGGGTTTTACCTGCCAAAGAGGTCATGCACTGGCGGGTTCCAGGCTCCAAATTTCCCCCTCATCCCAAAGAGGGTGAAGTTGTGGTTTTGACGGACCACCTACTCCGTGGCTTCTCACCGCCCAGCTCAAAATTCTTCCGGGACGTTCAGCATTTCTATAATCTTCATCCATAAGACATTGGCCCCAACTCTGTTTCCAACATATGCAACTTTCAAGTGTTCTGTAAAGTGTACCTTGGGGAAGAACCCTCTGTTGATCTATTCAGAGACTATTTTTATATCAACCGCCAGACTGATATGTCAGATGAGCCCAGTCTTGACCTTGGAGGTGTTTCTATTCAGAGGCAGAGAGATGTAACCTTTCCTTCAGCCGCTCTGCCAAGCCATCTCAAAGATTGGAACTATACTTGGTTCTACTGCAAGGACACCTCCCCAGCCAGAGAGAACCCCCTGTCGAGTTACCGCCCCTACCGGCTCACCACCAACGGCCAGCTTCCAGGTCGATTGAGCACTGCAGAACACGGTCAATATGCCTCCGCTTTTTCAAAGGTCGGGGCTTTGATCGCCAACGGCTTAACTGGAATTGATCCGGTCCGCTCCTAGATCGCCTGGAGGATTTTAACAGTGAGCTGGCGCGGCGGCTTAATGTGCTAATATGCCAGTGATACAAAAGACCCACAATGCTTCAACCCAACACAGCTAACTGACAAAGAGATCAACGACACTGTTAAGTCGCTGCTTGGGGAATCATTGGAAAACAGCAGCAAAACGGGTCTGGACCATTTCTGCCCTCTTAACCTAGCTCCAGTTATAAGTACCTTGAACAAAACTTCATCTTGTTTATCTATCTCTTGTATGTCAAACTTTTTAACCTTATTGCTCATGTATAAACAAGCCGACTCTCCTTTCTGGAGGAAGAAAATGCCAGCCGTCGCTCCAGCCAAGAAGCCCCCAGAGGAAAGGCTCAAGCCACAGGACGCCGTAAGAAACAAACGGTAGAAGAACTTCTTGAGCTAGATGAGTCAGAGGTAGAACTTGACTCCCTTGGCCTTCTTTTTATGCAACTTACTGATGATGATGCTCTCAAGATGATGGGGAGACAAGCCAGGCCCCCGAAGCAGAGGTAATCCTTGTCTCATCCGACTCAGAACCCTTACCAAGAAAGAAAACTCGACGGGTCATCCGGAAAGTGAAATTTTCTCATCCTCTAGCTCACTTGGATCCCAACTTTATATTGAAGAAACAACAACACGAATCAATGCGCCCGATCCAGATTGGCGGCTTTGAAAATCTTGTCGACGGCTTATCCAATACGCCGGCTCCTCGCAAGCATCGTGATGAAGCGCCCCTCAGTCCGACTCTATCTCTTCCAAAGGCTGGTCTCACTCATCAACCTGTTAATCCTTCTGACTCAAATTATCAGGGGATGCCTCCATCACCCGGTGACTCTACTGGAACTCAAATGCCTGCTTTCAAGATTTCCCATGGGTAAGTATTTTCATTTGTTCATAAATGACTTGTAGTGATATACTCATGGACTCTTGTATTCTTGTCATAGATTCATAGCAAAGGAAGGCAAGAAACAAAAGGTGGGCGGTTCTTCAAAGGACCCCAAAGCTGCTGAGCCGAGGAGGCAGGTGCCAGACGCCCCTGAGGCTTCAATCCAAATTCCTGAAGACCTTGCCAATGATCTGCCACCGCAAACTGACATTGATGTCTTTGAGCCAATGAACACTGAGATTAACCCGATCGCCAGCCCTAACCCGCCAAGTCCTAAGCCGCCGACTCTTGCGAAGCCAACTGAAGAGGTCTCTCCTGAGAAGAATTCTGATGATATTGTTGTCACTTGGATGGCTTATATAGCGTCAGGAGCGTCAACTGTGCTAACTAAGCATAGTACCAAAGAAGAATCACCTTCCTTGGAGAAAGGCAAGGCCGAACTGGATCTGGAGAGCTATTCCTCCTTCAGTGCAGGTGATGTGTACGCGGGCTATTTGAGCCGCCTTCACACAAGCCGGGACATGGAAGCTGGGTTAGTCCAGTTGATGAAGCAGAAATATGAGGTATGAAGATATCCAACCCCTCTTTAGCCTTGTGCATATACCTATGTCCATACTAGCCGCCAAGTCTGAAATATAGTAAAATTATTGAGTATGCTTTAGACTTCTGAAATTTTCCAGAGTGTAGCCCCCAAGGTCCAGCTTAACTTTGATAAGATGAGTCGGGTCTTAATGACTATACAGAACCAAATATGTAGCCCCCAAGGGTCGGCTTAACTTTGATAAGATGGCCTGGGCCATAATAGAGAAGGAAATGACCTACATTAGGCCCCAAGTGCCAAGTATATTGCTTGCAATGTGCTTTGGGACTTGACTAACCGTATCACAAAAACTTGCTCCTTGTGTTGTAACCATTTCCTAAATATTGTATTTCAAGAGGCGTTGAACGTGAAAGGTTCGTAGCTTAGCGATTTAAAGAAGAATATAGAATTGCAGCAAGCTGATACTTCCAAGGCTGAGTTAAAGCTGAAAATTTCATTGGAAGAAATTGAAAAAATGAAGGCAAGTTTTGATGCTGAAAGAACCGCCTGGAAAACCGACAAGGTTGCACTGCAAAAAAGAGTAGAAGATGCTGAGGCTGAGCTTAAACCGGTAACCGAAGAGTTAGCCGGCTTGAAGCAACATATCTCTCAAATGTCAGCCACCATCTCTGGTAAGCTTAATATGCAACTCATCATCTATTTTGGTATTTCTTTAACCCGTCTGGCGACTCATAATATATAATCTTTAACCCGCGTGGCGACTCCCACGCAAATTATTGAACAGGCCCCAGAAGCGCCAGTCTTGGTTAGAACATGCTGCTCAAATTGAAGGCGGATTATTCATTGACTGAGCAGCTATATGCAGGAACACTGCGCAGCCTTATAGCTTTGTCAGGTGGCTAAAAACCTCCAACTCTTATCAAAACTGTCCTAGATCATCTGTCAACAATGTCAGCTCAAATTGGGGAAGTTAAATTATCAGATGCCCGTGCCGGAGCCATTGTTGCTCTAAGTTGGGCTAAAGCTTCGCAATTAGAGCTTCACCTGGAAGAAATGGCTACCGGATGCCCAGAGTTCAAAGATGACGGGTCAATCTTTGAAGAAGAAAACTTCAACAAATGCGTCAGAGAGATGCGGCCCTTGGTGTGCAAACTTACCGAAGAACTGGAACTGAATAAGTCCTAGCCGACTTATGATGATAACAATGCAAAGATCAAGCCGCCCTCGCATGATGTTGTAGATCTTATCCCACCGAGGCGTAAGCATACCTTCGCCCCTGATCTTGATCCTTCTGTTATGTTTAACGATGAAGCCACTTTTGAAGCTTTAACCGGCATCGACTGGACCTCGGCCAATCTCCAGATGGCCATCAATGAAGATCCGACATAGGATGACCTGGGGGCTTAAAGCTCGAGGTAGCAAGATGACAACAACCCGCCAGGCCAGAATCCGTATGGTGCTAAAGCAGGCTCAACGGAGTAATTTTTAACTCTAGAAACACTTGGTCAAAAAACTTTGTAGGCTCAGTTGAAGCCTTGTAATAGTTAGTTTGAAAACAAATATCTTCTCTTCCATGCCATCGTGCATGTTTGAAAACAAGTATCTTCTCTGTCATGCCTTTGTGCATGCTTTTATTAACCTACTAGACCATGATGGCGCGCGTTGCTGCGCCCGTCCATTTTTCCAATAGAATGATAGTGAATTCAAAAATATATTGAGACATGGAAATGTAAGTTATTATGTGTTAACCAAAAGTAACCACAAATCTAAAGTAGTAGGGTCACTTGTTTTTACCAAATCACCATGATGAGTATATACACTCTTGATTTCAGAATCGTAAAATGGCATACCAGCTATATTAGTCAGTTAACTATAAAAATCTAATGCATCATCTAAAGCAGTGATGATGAGTATATACACTCTTGATTTCAAATCTAAAGTAGTTAACTACAAAAATCTAATGCATCATCTTGTAGACAATCTTTATTCGAATATCTAGAACTTATGGTTACTTCATGATCTTGCTAATTCGCATCACCATGAAGATTTCTGAAAAAAATAGCTTAACAACACAGAAGAACATAGCGATGATGGTGATATAAATAGCCTACTGTAATTGTTGCTATGCATTGTTGCAGGCATGCATCAGATTTGTTAAAATTAGATATTAGACATAGATGAGCGCACAATGGAAATATAAATAACGAAAATGGAAGTAATAACATTATTGAATCAACAAATATGTGAGGATTGATATATAGTACCTCTTAATAGCATATATCAGTAGAGACTTTAACGGAGTAACAGTAATATGATCAGTTCACTTTTCACATTAGAAAACAGTGGAATGTATCCTTGAATATTGACTTGAATTTGCGTAAATGTGACAAATCATTCGGATCGTTCCAACACATTACGCTAACTATGAGCATATATACATATAGTCCATCTAAGAAGACATGGGCTTCTATGCATGTCTCAAATTATCACAGCTGTGCTAGCAAGCAGAATAAAAACTTGTGCAATCCACCTGCATGGGCGAGAGAGGTAGGGAATATAGCACACGAGCCTGAGAATTTTTTTTCTTTAATTTAATTTATTTTGATTCCATCATGCTAATACACTACGAAAACTATAAATCGATTATTCAGACATACACAATGAAAAGAACAAATCAGGCAAAATAAGGTAAGTGTGCATCATCTTAGTAACATATCAGTCTAAGTTACATTACCATGGGTTAATATGCTTATGCTATTTGACCCAATAATAAATCATATCGGTCTAGATAAACAAATTTATATTTTACTTCTTCATTAAGCATAGTTATGTAGATCTTCATTAAGCATAGTTATGATCAATTCATTAAGCATATTGTAGGCTGAGATAAGGGCCTCAGTTTTGTGGGCTGCTCAATTTGTTAAATGAATGGCAGGATAAAGAATATGTCAGACGCACTAAAACCAATAGAATTACACATACAGGCAGCATGGCTTCCATCGTCCAGTTCTCCTTCCTCATTCCCGTCCTTACTTACGCAAATCCTTCACCAGCAGGCATGTTCACACCAAGTCAATAATTCATCTTCCCTCTGTGCAAGTGTTCCCTCTTTCCTTTCTTTTCGCAAATACGCAAATATTGTGTATCATTGCATTGATAGGAGGGGGTGAAATAGTACAAACGTCGGTTACAAGAGCCACACGTACACAAGCCGAGACGGTGGGGCGCTCAAAGAACTGGAGCAGTTGGGAGGGGAGGGCTGCTCGTCCCTAATACATCACAAGAACTCTATCTCTCGGGTAGCATGATCGCCAAGTCGTTGGCGCCGGCGCTAGCCCAAAGGCGCGCGTCTTCTTGAATGGATTGTAGCAGTCTAGTGACGGAAGGCTGAAGGTGATCGAAGATTCACCTGTTCCGGTGCTTCCAAATTGCCCACACAGTTAGGGCGATGATGGAGTTAAGCCCTTTGCGGTGTTCCCTCCTTCCTATCTACACTCTTCTCAATTCTGCTCAAGTTATGGATTTTTTTATTGATGCTATTCTATTCACCCCCAAAATTAAAGCAGGTTCTCTGGATCAATCGACTGGAGAAAGAAATTCGCCTTGAACAATATTCCTATTTCGTTTGTGCATTTTTAACTTGCTAACTAACCTGTTACATAGGGAAAGAACAACAGGCAGTATTGCAATTATTTCAATCAGTCGCGAGTGGCATCATATTGTATGAATAGAGAGTGCCAAAGTGGCATCATATAGTACGCATAGATAGTGAGATGGGGCACAAGTTAAATGAGGCATAACAGCATAGGAGCATACTCATACTAACCTGTCCGTTGGCCACTATATTGGCAGATTCAGCTGCAGGAAAGAAAGAAATCCGCCCTTCTGGAGAACCTGTAATCATTTCGAATTATTAGCCAAAGAAGACTTCCGTAAAAGGGATAACATTGCAGCAGATTGCAAAAACTCAGATGATTACCCTAAGTGCACTATGCACTTGGTGAAAAAATAATGCGAGCAGCAAGGGACTAATCTGCACACATGGACCAGTCTCTAAACTATTGTAGCAACAATTCGAACAAAAATGGAATCAACACATCACAATATCACATTCCAAATGGGTAATGCCTAAACCGTTTAATCCAGCATAATGAGCAAACCTAGCAGAACGAACCTGCATCGTTTGTGAACAGAAAGAACAACATCAATGAAACAAATTCTGAAAATGGATGAAGAATTGGGGGAAGAGAGAGAGGGGGCGTATGAAGGAGGGGGGATTGGGATAAATTAGAAACCTATAAGCATCACCAATGGCTATGGGAGAATGGTTTGTGGAAGTGAGGAAAGTGGGGAAGGAGCAGCGGCCAGATTGGGATTATATGGGCGCCGTGACTTAAAGGAAAAATGAATGGACAAACAAAACTGACCTGCTTTTAACGGCAATTAACCACTCAATCAATCGCTGGCGATAGAACTCCAATCGACATACCGCATGCTGTTCGCCGCCACTGCATCTTCCTGTCGTGCTGGCCCAAGTGCAATCGAACCTAGACAACCCAGCGGATCCCGTGCCGTCGCCCGGCAAGGCCATTTGTCGCGTCGGTCAGAACCCAGCGTGGTGGCCATGGGAGTCGTCGCTAACGCATCGATCGGAGCCCGGCATGGTCGTGAGGAGCCGCAACGCGAGGATCCTGCTGCGACCTTGTGAGCCAAACGAGAGTTGCGAGGGTCGCATTTTTCTCTGCACGGATGGGACGCTGGTAAAAGCCCATTAAGCCCAATTTAACGACTAAGGCCCAAAAAAGTCACCGGAGCAGCGGCCCAAGCCGGTTAGCGCTCAATTGTAGCGAACGAAGCGGAGCACACATGCGATCCAGGGCCAATCCGACTGCCGAAAAATGGCAAAAACTGGCGATCGGACGGCTGTGAGCATTGATGGCCTAGGAGGGCTCGAAAGTTGCGCAGTTATAATGATTCTAATAAATGCTTCAACAACTTGAATTTCTGTGTTCTTATCATATCCAGCTTATTTTTGCAATATTACCAAAAAAAATTGGCGGCTTATATAATCCATCAAAGAGCTGTTAATCCTTCAACTAGCGGCTTATAATCACAATCCAGGGCGAGTTAAACAACTCAACAACCAGGGCGACTTATAGTCATATCCAGCTTTTGAAAAGACCCCCTTGGCAACTTATAAGCATAATAAACTCAATATAGAGCGATATAACCCGGATCAGTATGACCCGACAACTTTTCACCCGTGAAAGGTTTCTGCAACACACAAAAATACAAAGTATGCATAACTCAAATATTTATTAAGCCGGCTTTCAAAGCATGACCAAAATAGATGGATTTTTGAAGAAAAAAAATCAATTTTGTGCTTCAAATAAGCTTGGCACAAAAGCCCGCAATCCCGTAAGCCGGCTCTCACGTGACATAAATCCGTTGTTTAAACCTTATCCAGTTCAGGGTCTTATTGAAAGATTAACTGTTAAGAGTACGAACGAGCCACATAGCGGAGAGACTACATCAGGCAGGTGAGTTTGTCCTAGCTCACTGTAAGTCGTCCCTCACGTGACATAAACCGTCGTTTAAACTTTGACTAGTTCAGGTTCTTATTTAAAAGATTGACTGTCAAGAGTTCGGCGGGTCACTTGGTGGAGTAGCAACTTGCAAACAGGCAGGTTTAACTCAATCATGGCATAAAAGCCGACCAAAATGGGTCATATGCTATGCTCATAGAGCAGGAAGCCCCCAAATGACCCATAACATGGCACAAAAGTCGATCAAAAGGGTTTTACGCTATGCTCATAGAGCAGGAAGCCCCCAAACGACCCATAACATGGCACAAAAGTCGATCAAAAGGGTTTTACGCTATGCTCATAGAGCAGGAAGCCCCCAAGTGACCTAACATGGTATAAAATCTGATCAAAAGGGTTATACGCTATGCTCATAGAGCAGGAAGCCCCCAAGTGACCTAACATGGCATAAAAGCCGATCAAAAGGGTTATACGCTATGCTCATAGAGCAGGAAGCCCCCAAGTGACCTAACATGGCATGAAAGCTGATCAAAAGGGTTATACACTATGCTCATAGAGCAGGAAGCCCTCAAGTGACCTTGTGAGTAACCAATAATGACTCTTGCTGCAAATATTTGAGATGAAATGATAGAGGCCCCAAATTTTGGGGATGTCGGCTTTATTATACTGATCATAAAAAGTATGTACATCAATGAAAGTATAAACAGTGGCGAGAGCCTATGACTCAAGTGTAGTAAGGCCGAAGATGAGCAATGTTCCATGGCCTGTTAGTCTCCTTCTCAGACGTGCAGGAATCTTTGTTCTCTCATATGTCAATGAGGTAATAAGATCCATTGTTGAGATTTTTACTGACCAAAAAAGGTCCTTCCCAAGGAGGCGAAAGCTTATGCATCCATGTCTAGTCTTGAATCAAACGAAGCACTAAGTCGCCCTCCTGAAATGTCCGGCTTCGAACTCTACGACTATGATAACGACACAGGTCTTGCTGATATATCGCCAAACGAGCCGCCGCAAGGTCACGCTTTTCGTCCAAAGCATCAAGTGCATTCTAACGTGCTATCTCATTATCAGCTTCAATGTAAGCCGCCACTCTAGGCGAGTCATGATGGATATCACTTGGGAGAACCGCCTCTGCACCATAGAGCATGAAGAAAGGCATATAGCCTATTGACCTGTTGGGGGTGGTATTGATACTCCAAAGCTGGAAGGTAGCTCCTCAACCCAACAACCTGGCGTTCGCTTCAAAGGAACCATAAGCCGGGGCTTGATGCCTCTCAAAATTTCTTGATTAGCCTGTTCTGCTTGACCATTGGACTGTGGATGAGCCACTGAGGAAACATCAAGACAAATATGCTCTTGTTGACAGAACTCCTCCATAGCACCCTCAGAAAGATTGGTGCCATTATCAGTGATGATACTATGAGGATAACCAAAACATAAAATCAGCTTTTTTACAAACTGAATAGCAGTCGCCGCCTCACAATTGCTAACCAGCTCTGCTTCCACCCACTTGGTAAACTTGTGAACCGCCACCAAAAGGTGGGTCTCTCTTGGATGACCCAACCGTATCAATCCCCCAGATTGCAAATGGCCAAGTTATTGGGATCATACGCAATTCCTCAGCTAGCACATGAGCTTGTCTGGAAATTTTTTGGCATCCATCACACTTGCTAACGATATCTTTTACATCAGCATGAGCTGTTAACCAATAAAACCCATGATGAAAAGCTTTACCCACCAAAGATTTTGAGCCAGCATGATGACCACAATCACCTTCATGAATCTCTAGTAAAATTTCACGGCCCTCCTTAGGAGAAACACAATGTTGGAACATGCCTGTCACACTGAAGTGGTGTAACTCGCCGTTGATGATAGTCATAATCTTAGACCTCTGAGTTATTTGCCTTGCCAAAAATTCATCCTCGGGTAACTCGCCCCGGGTCATATAAGCCATATAAGGAAAAGTCTAGTCCGGAATGGCATGAAGAGTCGCGACCAACTGCGCCTCCGGGTCAGGAACAGCAAGGTCTTCCTCAAATGGTAATGTGACAGACGGACTGTGAAATATGTCAAGGAACACATTAGGAGGCACCGGCTTATGTTGAGATCCTAGCCGGGACAATGCATCAGCCGCCTTGTTCTTCCGTCTATCAAGGTGATCCACCTGATAACCCTTAAAGTGACCAGCAATATTATCAACCGCCCGACGATAAGCCGCCATGACCGGGTCTTTAGACCTACTTGCCTGAGACCTGCTGAGCCACAAGGTCTAAGTCGCCCAGGCACTTGACCTGGCTTAAATTTATCTCTTTTTCCATACGAAGGCCATGGAGTAATGCTTCATACTCAGCTGCATTGTTAGTACAAGGAAACATTAGCCTTAAAACATAACAAAAAAATTCACCTCGCAGGGAAGTCAAAATAACTCCATCCCGGAGCCCTCCAACTGCCTGGACCCATCAAAGTGGATTGCCCAATATGTGTTGTCAGGCTTCTCCTCAGGTGTCTGCAACTCTGTCCAATCATTTATGAAATCCACCAAAGCCTGAGACTTGATGGCTATTCTTGGCACATACTTCAAACCGTGACGTCCAAGCTCGATTGCCCACTTAACAACCCGGCCTGTAGCCTCCCTGTTCTGAATAATATCTCCTAAAGGAGCAGAGCTGACCACAGTAATAGGATGACCAAAGAAATAAATTTTCAATTTGGTCGCCATGAACACCCCAAACACCAGTTTTTGCCAATGTGGGTATCTTTGCTTGGACTCTGTTAAAACCTCCTAATATAGTAAGTCGGCCGCTGAACTGGGTACTCATTACCCGCCTCATTGCGCTCGACAATAACTTCCACGCTGACTGCTTTATTATTAGCCGCCACGTACAGGAGCACAGGCTCTTTTTCAATGGGAGCACCGAGGGCGGGCAGCTCAGCTAACTGTTTCTTGAGCGCCTCAAACGCCTCATTGGGAGCATCACTCTTTACAAAGTGATATGTCTTCTTCATCATCTGATATAAAGGAATCGCCTTCTCTCCCAAGCGACTTACAAATCGTCGCAAAGCCGCGATGCGACTCGCTAGGCACTAGACATCATTGACACACACCGACTTAGAAAGTGAAGCGATGGACTTAATCTTCTCCAGGTTAGCCTCAATGACCCTTTCTGAAACCAGAAAACCTAGCAACTTGCCTGCAGGTACACCAAAGACACACTTGGCCGGGTTAAGCATCATCTTGTAAACCCGGAGATTGTCAAAAGTTTCTCTCAATCATCCAGGAGAGTCTCCTTCTTCCTAGATTTGACCACAATATCATCAACATAAGCATGAACATTGCACCCAATCTGTCTGTGAAGGCAATTCTGAACACAACGCTGATAAGTCGTCTGGGCACTTTTAAGCCCAAAAGGCATAGAAACATAGTAGAAAGCCCCAAAAGGTGTGATGGAGGACGTCTTCTCTAGGTCTTTAACTGCCATCTTGATTTGATGATAACCAGAATAAGTATCCAGGAAACATAAAATCTCACAGCCCATCGTTACATCAACGATTTGGTCGATACAGGGGAGAGCAAACTGATCAGTTGGATAGGCCTTGTTAAGATCTGTGTAGTCAACACACATACGCCATGTGTCGTTATTCTTGAGTACAAGCACATGGTTAGCCAACCACTCAGGGAGAAAAACATCAATGATAAACCCAGCCGCTAAGAGCTGGGCTACCTCTTCTCCAATAGTCTTACGTCGCTCTTCATTGAAACGACGGAGGAGCTGTTTAACCGGCTTAAACTTAGGATTCGCATTAAGAGTGTGCGCAGCGAATTCTCTCGGAACACCCGGCATGTCAGAAGGTTTCCATGCAAAGATATCCCGACTCTCACGGATGAACTCGATGAGTGCGCTTTCCTATTTAGGATCCATATTAGTCCCCACTGTGAACTGCTGAGATGAGTCGCCAGGGACAAAATTGACCTGTTTAGTATCATCAGCCAAGTTAAACTTTACTAAAGGGTCTTGCTCAGTAGCGGGCTTCTTCAAAGGGGTCATATCAGCCAAGTCAACATTATCCTTGTAAAACCTGAGCTCCTCGGTAGCACAAGCCGACTCTGCATAAGCCGCGTCTCCTTGCTCACATTCCAGGGCGACTTTCCGATCACCATGAACCGTAATTGTGCCCTTTCGCCCAGGCATTTTGAGCTGTATGTAGACATAGCAAGGGCGGGCCATGAACTTAGCATAAGCCGGCCGTCCGAATAAAGCATGATATGGACTCTTGATTTTGACCACTTCAAACCACAATGTATCTACTCTGCAATCATAATCATCACCAAAGGCTACTTCCAGGGCAATCTTTCCAACAAGATACACCGACATACCAGGCACCACACCATGGAAGACTGTGGAAGATGGCTTAAGATCCTTGTCAGTTAAATTCATCCAACGAAAAGTGTCATAATACAGGATGTTAATGCTACTGCCACCGTCCATAAGCACCTTGGTAAACTTGTAACCACCAACTTGAGGGGCCACCACAAGGGCTAAACGACCCTGGTTATCAACCCGCGGCAAGTGATCCACCCTGCTCCACGATATCGTGTGCTCAGACCATCTCAAATACCATGGAACTGCCGGTTCTGTGGCATGAACCGCCCGCTTATGAACCTTCTGATCTCGTTTGCAAATACTTGTGGTGAAAACATGGTACTGGCCACCATTGAGCTGCTTTGGATTACTCTGATATCCTGACTGGTTCCCTCGCTGATGGTTACCATGACCAGACTGTTGATTATAACCACCCTGGTCGCCTTGATCTTGATAGCCAGAGTTTGAGTCGCCGCCACCAAAGCCAGACCCCTGAGAGCCGGAACTTGACCCGTCGGGCGACCCATCATTATTACCATGATTCTGATTGAGCCCATAATTCCTGAACTCCCGCATAATCCAACAATCCTTCCAATCATGCGTGGATGGCTTGTCAGGAAAACTGTGCTCTGGACACGGGTCGTTAAGCGATGCCTCAAGATTAAAAGGCTTTGCATTGTTGTACGATGGCTTACTGTTACCATTGTGGCGCTGGCCCTTGTACACAGTGTTGGTGTTAGCTACTAGATCTGACCCGCCATTGGGGTGTCTGCGCTTACCACTGTTACCCTGGTTGTTGCCATTACTCCCTGCCACATTTTTCTGCTGACCCTTGCCATTGTTATTCTTCTTATCCTTATTGGACTTTTCATCATCAGACCCAAGGTCCTTGGTATTATCAGAGTCTGCATATTTAATGAGAGCCGCCATGAGCTCACCCATTTCATTACAATAACGCTTAAGCCACCCAAGCTTCTGCTTAAAGGGGGGTAAAGTGACGGTTCTTCTCCAAGACCAGAACCGCTTGACCCGCCGCAATGCTATCCGATGAGTGGATAATAGCCGAGACCCGCCGGACCCAATGGTAGGCTGACTCATCCTCCCGCTGCACGCAGTTATCCAGATCGATAATTGTTAGAGGCTGCTTGCATGTTCCTTGAATTTTTTGACGAAATGCGCCTTCAACTCTGCCTATGAGTTGATGGAATTAGCAGGCAAACTTTTTAACCATGTACGAGTTGTCCCATCCAACAACATAGTTAAATACTTAGCACAGATTGCATCATTAACACCCAACATCTCCATGGCCAATTCATAACTCTCAATCCAACCTTCAGGAGGGAGATCGGCTGTGTAATTAGGCACCTTACGAGGGCCCTTGAAATCTTTGGGTAGACGCTCATTACGCAAAGCCAGCACTAAACACGACACTCCAACTGTCCTGGAAATTGGCCCAGCCCATTCTGAAGTTTATGGGGTCATCAGAGGCTGCTAATAAGGCCCTGCTAAGCCACTGCTTCCGCCTCACGATGAGCTCCAGCATCATCCACAATTGCCTGAGCGTTGACTAGCAAATTATCATCTCGCGGCGGGTTATCACCATGGGGCGGGTTTCGACGCCGCTCGCTACTGGAAACTGTCGGCGACTCAATGCGTCGGCTATAACTCTGACTTGGGCGCGGGGTCGAATGAACACGATCGCGACTATATGAGTAAGCTGTCTGTTGTGCAACAACCGTTTGAAGGAGCTCGACGGTGTTCCGAGTTTCCACCGCAGCCTGTGACTCACCCTCGATCGGAATAGCCGCCAGCCGTGTTGCCACCGCTAACATGTTGTCCACCGGGTTACAAAAATGCCCAGACGGTGGTGTTAAGAAACGTTGAGGTGGTGTTTGATTGGGGGGTAGGTATCTGTTCCTCCCTTCGTGCTGTCTCAGGCTGACGAGGTTGAGCCACCGCCGCCCGGCTTCTAGGCACATCCGGGTTCAACTGAGGATTCACCCTGCATCAGGAGTGCTTGTTCCCGCCCCCGGTGTGTTAAACAGATTCACGGGCTCATACTGCAAAGGCAGGCGAGTCTGGTGCCTTCTACGAAGAACTGCATTAGAGGCATACTAATCCAGGCTTAAACGCCAAGCTTCTACCTTGACACGTTCTAACTCAGCCACAATCTGAGCCCGTTTCGTTGCCATCCTTGCATTCTCTGCGTTGACATCCTCCTGCGCCTTAGTGATCTCCGCCTGAATCTTTACCATCTCCGCATTGCATTCCGCTTGATTCGCCGCAGTCACCTTAGTTTCCAACAAGGTTGTCAAATTGCCCAAGAGATCTGACAAGACTTGAGCCGGCGGTCTCTCTGAGCCGCTAGTACCAGCCGCCGTAGCCACAACCGATCTAGATGTCATAGCTGCAGCTGTTGATGAATTTAAGATCGGCCATGTGCCAGCCATGAAGATAGCAGCCCTGCTTGGTGGCTCATAGGGGTCCGGAATACTGTTGCCATCGGAATAGCCCCCATGCCCGCCGTCTTGAAGCTGATAAATTGATTCCGTCTCTCCGGTTGAGGACTCATCATCTGAGTAGACGAGAGTCTCTCCACCAGATGCAGAATTTTCGGCAAGCTCCAAGCCTTGCGTGAAACCGACGGAGGAACGCTTCCGGCCGGGTTGAATCCGGGCGGGTTGCATGCACTGAGCCGACTCGAAGAGGTCAGTGGAGGTGTCCAGCTCAGGCTCAGATTCGCCGATCTTGCCGATGAAGACGTGAATTCCACCGAAGGGGACCTGGTACCCATACTCGATTGAGTCGGCCTCGGGGCCCCAGCCAGCGACATCGATGTAGAACTTGCCGCGGCGACTCTTGCTCATCCTGCCAACAGCGTACCCCTCGATCCCTGGGAAAGAGCCCTTCAAGAACTCGAAACCACAGTGCACTGGCCCCACAGTGGGCGCCAACTTTCATGGTTTTGTCACAGCAGATGCCCTCGTGAAAAGAATTAGGTGTGAGGCCATGGCTACGATGATTAGCTTAAAGGGGTTGAGCGGGACGAGAGACGCGAGTTTACCCAGGTTCGGACCCTCACAATGAGGTAAAAGCCTACGTCCTGCTTTGTGTTGTATGGATTGAGTATCGATTACACGGGAGCAGAATCGCTTAACCTAGCACTCGATCGATTGTAACTTGCCTTAACCCGCCGCAGGGTCTTGCCTTTATATATACAGGTTGAGGCCATGGGCTTACAAGAGTCTGGGTCGGGTCATGATACATGACCGTCCCTGGTTCTAAGTCACCTTGCCTTACTAGGCAAGTCATCGTTGGGTGGCTTACAATGCCGGGTCTCGCACCATCTGCTGGGCTTGGGCCTCTGGCTCTTCTCCATGTAAGTTGCCCTCCGGGTTCCATGTTTGGTTTCTTGGGCCTACTTAGGCCTTATCTCTGAGTCGCCAATAGTGTAACCCGGCCCCTCCTGGGCGGGTCTCACCGTGGGGTTATATCCCCAACAGATCATGTTTTTATATTGATATCTATTGAATTATGGATTAGTATTTCACATTATGGTACAATTCTTATGCATTTCTCTTATTTTACAAGGTTTATATGAAGAGGGAGAATGCCGGCAGCTGCAATTCTAGATCGGAAAGGAGCAAATCTGAGATACCTATTTTGCACAACTCCAAATGTCATGAAACTCTACAAAGAATTATTTTGGATTATATAAAAAATATTGGGTGAAGAACAATAGAGGGGGACCCACCAGGTAGCCACAAGCTTGGGGGGCACGCCCTACCCCCCAAGGCGCGCCCCCTGATCTTGTGGGCCTCATAGCTAGCCCTCGGTGTCCATCTTCTGCTATATGGAAGGTTTTGACCTAGAAAAATCGTAAGGAAGCTTTCGGGACAAAGCGCTACCGTCTCGAGGCGGAACCTGGGCAGAAGCAATCTAGGGCTCCAGTGGAGCTATTCTGTGTGGGAAACTTCCCTCTGGGAGGGGGAAATCGAAGCCATCGTCATCACCAACGACCCTCTCATCGAGGGGGTCAATGTTCATAAAAATCTTCACCAGCACCATCTCCTCTCAAACCCTAGTTCCTCTCTTGTATTCAATATTTGCCTCAAAACCTCAGATGGTACCTATGGGTTGCTAGTAGTGTTGATTACTCCTTGTAGTTTTTTTGAGGGGGATTACTCCTTGTAGTTGATGGTAGTTGGTTTCTTTGGTGGAAGATCATATGTTCAGATCCTTAATGATATATATTCAATACCCCTCTGATCTTGAACCTGAACATGCTTTGTGAGTAGTTACGTTTGTTCCTGGGGACATGGGAGAAGTCTTGGTATAAGTAATCATGTGAATTTGGTATTCGTTCGATATTTTGATGAGATGTATGTTGTCTTTCCTCTAGTGGTGTTATGTGAACGTCGACTACATGACACTTCACCTTGATTTGGGCCTAGGGGAAGGCATTGGGAAGTAATAAGTAGATGATGGGTAGCTAGAGTGACAAAAGCTTAAACCCTAGTTTATGCATTGATTCGTAAGGGGCTGATTTGGACCCACATGTTTCATGTTGTGGTTAGATTTATCTTAATTCTTCTTTCGTAGTTGTGGATGCTTGCGAGAGGGGTTAATCATAAGTGGGAGGGTTGTCCAAGTAAGTACAACACCCAAGCACCGGTCCACCGACATAACAAATTAGCAAAGTAACGAACATGAATCATATGACCATGATGAAAACCAACTTGACAATAATTCCCATGTGTCCTCAGGAGAGCTTTGCTTTATGTAAGAGTTCATCCAGGATTATCCTTTGCTATAAAAAATATTGGGCCACCTTGCTGCACCTTTGTTACACGTGTTACTTGTTACTCCTTACGAATTATCTTACTGCCAAACTATCCGTTAACGATAATTTCAGTGCCTGCAGAAAATACCTTGCTGAAAACCACTTGTCATTTCCTTTTGCTCCTCGTTGGGTTCGACACTCTTACTTATCGAAAGGACTAAGATTGATCGCCTATACTTGTGGGTCATCAGACCGCACACACTCGCTTGAGCGGTCATTCTGCATGGAAACCGAGGCAGTTGTCCAACTACAACTTTTATAAAGGGGACCCCGTCGAAATGTCAAGACAACAAGAGAAAGAGGAGCGTCGAGCACATCTAGAACCTGTTCATCATCATCTTCATCCACAAACCCTAGCCACCACCATTTTCACCTCCATAGCCATGTCCACCATCATAGTGCTATCTCATCTAGTTCATACTTGTAATCGTGCATCGCACAAGGCATCCATTGTAAGATATATTGCATTCAATCAATCCCAAGATGTGTTTTTCAATGTTTTCTTCTCGTGATCATATCTCCATGTGTGAGTAGTTCGGTAATGTATGGGGTGAGGCATGAGCCTTGCAACCGTAGGTATTTGGTGAAGGGATCAATGGGACTCTTTCACACAATGTCTCATATGTGTGAAATAAAATTATTTCGTGGAGTATTTGTTGTCTTGTCCGCGATCTTCATCCCTGCAGGTACCCAGGATCATGGAGATTAAGCATCGATGAGGCTAGGAGCAAGGGGACCGTGAAGTATTATACCGAACACCGGTGACAGTAAGGTTTAGTAGGGTAACATGGATCATATCCTTGGGGATTCATGAGGTGTAGTCATTAAACGCCCAATGATTTTGTGTGATATTATTATCTTAATTATCAGGGCAACCCCGCGAGACAGATAGGGCCTTTGGTAGGACAACTAATTCTTGATGCAGGACTCATGCTGGTCAAGATGTTATTTAGACACATCCCTCACTCCGATACGAAGCAAGCACCTATTGGTGTGTAACTTCCTGAGCACAAACTAATATCACTTTTTATCCCAACACCCATACATGGTTGTAACGATTAAGGCCTCATCCCTGTACCTTATTTTTATTATAAGTGTTTGAATCACAATTTGCTTGTTGATCCAGTCAAAAGATGTATTTGATACTTTGGCAAAAGCTTGCTAGCGACCATTGCTTCAAGGGAGTCTTCCTCTCGTAGGTTCGATATTCAGGGTCATCTTTGGGGAAATAGGTGCAGGATACCCTTTCTTGTTCCAATACCGTGTCAATAGAAAGGAGATATCATGCACCGGTGATGTGAAACTAGACACTATTGCTATATTAGGCAAATTATTGTTGTGCAGTTCTGTCAGTATAGCTCATATTTGCATAACTTCGTAAAAATGGACAAAAAGTTACCAGTCATCTAAAAGATCTTATTTTAGTTCACATAGGGAGTAATACTTTTTCATTCACAACATCATAATATTTGCACATGAAAATAAAACTCATATTTGGTTAACAAATTTTCTTGTTTGTATTAATTAGTAGATCACTTTTAATAGATAATATTTTACCTTTTCATATATTTCTGGCCTATATGAATGACACATTATGTCTTCATTGTTAACAAGTATATCATGTCTTACTATTTCTTGCAGTACATCCCTTGCTTTGCAACAAAATGTGTGGTAGACAAGTTTTGCCTCTTCTTAGATGAACGCTCTCCTCAGTTCACATTGCACACAAACCAAGGATATATGTTCCAAGTTGTACTCAATACTGATAGTCAAGGTCGCTCCTATTTTCATTCATGCTTGTGGAGAGAGCTTGCTCTGCGTTACTTACTGAAAGTTGGCACTAAATTGTTAGTGGATATAACACAGCCTCATCTTATCATCCATCTTTTCATACCATCTGAGATCCCTTGATGGCCGAACAACCTAAGCTAGTTTTCTTTCAAATTATTGCATGCTGAACTACAACTTAGCAAAAATAATGTATCTCTTCAACTAGCTAGTATTTTATTTTCATGCAGTGCTTGTTAAATATGTAGTTAAAGAGATGGTGGTTACTCCAGCATCCAAATTTCACTGGAAAGACTTGAAGCATCTCATCAATTTTGTTGGTAGACTTGACTCCCTTACTAAGTGGTTCCATGTTGGAGGCCAAATGGGAATATGTGTGCCACTGGTGCATACCTTGGACAAGATGAATTATGTCATTCACAAAATTATGGTACAAAGTCTTTTATTTTAAATATGCTCTCAATGAACTGTTGCTTCATACAGTGTCACAATTGTTTTATTCCTCTTTTAATAGATGTTGCTTCCTTTAGTTGTTCCTGAATTGTGCCCAGACGTGGTGCAATCACACTAGCTATTGGTCACAACAAGAAGTTCATGGCAAGATACATAATATCCACTAGAGTTGGAATCATTCACAATACTAAATGGGACACTACTAGGGAAAAGCTTATACACATAGCCTTATTAGTAGCGCTTGTTGAAATGGGGAGCTACTGATACATAGCAGTAGCGTGTTCTAGAGATAAGCGCTACAAGTAGTTGCATAGCAGTAGCGTGTTCTGCTGAACAGTGCTACCATTATGGCTATCCATGGCCCAGCTGCCCGTCCCCACCTAGCAGTAGCGCCGGTCTTGGAACGACGCTACAGATAATGACATTAGCAGTAGCGTTGGGCCTCTACTCGTGCTACTACCAAGCCCACCTTACCATCGTCCTCCCCTGCCTGAGCTCTCACTCTCCCTCCTCACTCACTCCCCATCCTCACTCTCCATCTCCACTGTCTCTCCCACCCTCGTTGCCCCGCCCCCGCACTGCTCCGGCCGCCCTCCCCATGCGCGGCTGCCCTCCCCTGGTGCCGTCCCTCCCCAACACGCGGTCGCCCTCCCGCTTGCATGCCATCTCCATCCCCTCTCAGCCCCAGGCTGCCTACCATGAGTACGTCCTTCTCCTCACAATTCACCCAAAAGCTAGGTATCTCTGGATGTGTTGGATGAATTAGAAAATGCAATATGTTGAGATTTTTTTACTAATTTTTTTCATATATATGAACCCAGGTGTTCATATATATGAGCCCATTTCATCATTAGAGCACTAAATAGGTTTTTTGAGTATAATAGAATGTAGATATATGTAACCCTAGGTGTTTATATATATGAACCCACTACTAGTAGAAAGCTTATAGATAAATGGGTGGATGAAATTAGGTTTTTTTGTAATGCTTGGATAGATAGATGGATAAAACTAGGTTTTTAAGTAATGCTTTTGATAGATGGATGGATGGATAGTTGTTAGAGTTAGTAATACAAATTTTTAGTAAAAAACTAGTTTTACAAACTTTTAGTAAATGTAGGTCTTTTGAATCAGCATAATAATATTTAGTTGATAGCTTATAGGGTTTCACTAAGTCCTAAAATCAGGATAATAATGTTTTTGTTTATATTTTGTTTTTGCAGAAATCAAGGAGCCCCTGCATCATCCCCGTCGTCATCCCCGTCACTGACTGCCTCCGACCTTGAGGTGAGAACAGCCAAATCCCCATGTCGTTGATGTCGATGATGATTGTCGGTGTCAAAACCGGCGGATCTCGGGTAGGGGGTCCCAAACTGTGCGTCTAAGTAGATGGTAACAGGAGACAAGGGACACGATGTTTTACCTGGTTGGGCCCTCTCGATGGAGGTAAAACCCTACTCCCCGCTTGATTAATATTGATGATATGGGTATTACAAGAGTTGATCCACCACGAGATCAGAGAGGCTAAACCCTAGAAGCTAGCCTATGGTATGATTGTTGTTGGTCCTACGGACTAAACCCTCCGGTTTATATAGACACCGGAGGGGGCTAGGGTTACACAGAGTCGGTTACAAGGAAGGAGATCTTCATATCCGTATTGCCAAGCTTGCCTTCCACGCCAAGGAGAGTCCCATCCGGACACGGGACGAGGTCTTCAATCTTGTATCTTCATAGTCCAACAGTCCGGCCAAAGGTTATAGTCCGGCTGTTCGGATACCCCCTAATCCAGGACTCCCTCAATAGCCCATGAACCAGGCTTCAATGACGATGAGTCCGGTGCGCAGATTGTCTTCGGCATTGCAAGGCGGGTTCCTCCTCCGAATACTTCATAGAAGATTTTGAACACGAGGATCGTGTCCAGCTCTGCAAAACAAGTTCCACATACCACCGTAGAGAGAATAATATTTTCACAAATCTAATCTGCTGACGTATTCCGTAGCGTGACATCACACCACAGCCAAGACTTTATTCGAATCGTTTTTCACACCCTACCTCAGCGCGTTTCGCGAGGCGGATTCCTTGGCACGTCTTGTCGAAGCAGAGATCGTGTCCCCTTATCGCGGGATTCTCATCAATACGGACGTGGGTAACCCAACCGCGCCATTGATTATCGCGCTTGGGGGATAAGCGAGTTTTACCAGGCTGGTGGGGGCGCATAGTTTTATCCGCCCATATAAAGGGATAAGGATTCACCTTTTTCTACCCACGCCTTCTTCCTCCTTGCTCATCCATTCTCACGCACTTGAGCTCCAACGCCCAAGTCCACATTCCTATCCTCAACCTTCTCCAACAATGTCCGGAGCGGGAGGCAAGTGGATGGTCTCCTCCGTCACGGAGGGGCACATCAAGAAGCTGAGGGGAGCCGGATACCTGTCCGAAGATATTGCACACCGGCTCCCAGATGAGGGGCAGCTCATCCCCACCCCCAGGCCCCATGAGAGGGTAGTGTTTCTTACCCACTTCCTTCGCGGACTGGGATTTCCCCTTCACCCATTCGTCTGGGGGCTCATGTTCTACTACGGCCTGGATTTCCACGATCTGGCCCCGAACTTCATCCTCAACATATCGGCGTTCATCGTCGTGTGTGAGGCCTTCCCCCGCATCAAACCCCACTTCGGCTTATGGCTGAAGACCTTCAATGTCAAACCAAAGGTGTTAAGTGGCTAGCAGGCGGAGTGCGGAGGCGCCACGGTAGGCAAAATGCCCAACGTCACATGGCTCGAGGGCTCCTACGTGGAGACCATAAAGGGGTGGCAATAGGGGTGATTCTACATCACCGAGCCGCGTGACCCCAAATGGGCGGCGGCCCCTGAGTTCTGATCCGGAATCCCCATGTGACTCACCTCCTGGAAAGAGAAGGGCCTGCCCTGGGGTAGTCCAGGAGAGCTGACCGGACTCCAAACATCTATCCAAAACATGGTGAACAAGAAGCTCAAGCTTGTCAACGTAGTCCAGGTCATGCTCATCCGCCGGATCCTCCCGTGTCAACAATGGGCGTTCAACTTGTGGGAGTTCGACCCGGCCCAGCACCAAGCTATGAGCGAGCTCTTCGACACAACACACGAGGATGCTTGGAAGGTGCTATTCAAGAGCGCCGAGGTTCCCCCTCCCCTTACTGAGGATCGCGGATTCAGCGCGAAGCGCCAAGCCAGCGCGGTAAGCCATTTTATCTCTTATAGGGTATTCATTTTTCACAGTTTAACTATGTGCGGGATCTGAGCTTCCATGCCTTTGACAGGAATGGGTGGAGACATTGGGGCAGATTGATTGTCCAGCCCCCCTACCCGAAGACCCCATCGACGCTCTCCTGACGGAGATGCTGACTCCGGCGCCTTACGAGGTGCCGGAGAAGAAGATCAAGAAGAAGGCCATGGGAACCCGAAAGAGTTCCCGGCGCCAGGTGTTATCGGACTCATCGTCTGATAACTCCGAGACGCACTCCTCCAATGGAAACGACGAGGAGGCAGATAAAGGTTCTTCCCCTCCAGCCGGGGAAGATAAGAAGAGGGAGGCCGCCCCAACTGGGGAGGCCGGAGGGTCCAAGAAGGGAAGGACTCTTCCTCCGGACTACTCTGCCACCGCCGCCGACAGCGAAGACGAGTGGCCACCCATGGCCAAGCCCCTGGCGAGATCGTAAGTATTCGGACACCAGAGTAACTCGTTGCACCGTTTAATTGCACAGTTTCTTCTAACGCCGGACACGGTTATGCAGTCCGTCCAGAGCCCGTATCGACGTATCCTCGTCGAGCGGTTCTTTGGACCCGTCGGCCATGAGCAGCGGAGGATCACTTTCGA
Organism: Aegilops longissima; assembly: GCA_021605205.1. Classification (NCBI taxonomy): domain Eukaryota; kingdom Viridiplantae; phylum Streptophyta; class Magnoliopsida; order Poales; family Poaceae; genus Aegilops; species Aegilops longissima. The sequence continues at coordinate 357,408,003 of CM038682.1, forward strand.
CCGCCTCCACCCCTCGCCCTACGGGCAACGCCGAGGTGTTGTCTCAAAGGGCACCAAGCCGAGGGGAGGTAGTCCTGGAGGCGCCACAAGGCGACCTTCCGGACTACAGGCGCAAAGGGAGCAAGGCTCCCAAGGGCTCCAAGTTCGGCCATAGGACGGATACCGCACCGGAACCTCCAGTGGTTCCGGACTCCGGTAGGCGCCCCCCCACTAAGAGGGGCAAGCCTACCGTGCCGGTGACCTCCGTCCAACCGGAGGTCCCGGATAATTTGCTGGAGGTGCTTAACGGCGCCTCCATCAACGAGGAGCACCGCACTATTATGAGTGCGGTGATCCAGAAGGTTCAGTCCGCCAAGAGCGGACTAACTGAAGCCTGTGCCAGCCTTCTAACAGGCTCTGAGGTACGTATTCAAAAATATATGAAAATATTACCGCATAGACAGTAGCCCCTAATGCTCTGTTCGGTGTTCACAAAGAAAAGCCGAAGAGAGGATCTGAGAATATCCGCATGAGTCTAACATAGGTATGTCGATATGCGTATGCAGGCTTCGCTGCTGACCTCTGCCGCACTGACTGCGGAGGTCGATGCGTTGAAGCAGAACCTCGAGCGGTCCGAGAAAGAGCTCGGCCTTGCCAAGAAGCAGCTCGAGGAGAACAAAGGTAAGTAATACCTTGTGTACAGATATAAAAAAGATGTACTTGCAAAAAATGACAGGATCATTGTGGATATACCAGGGACCACGACCGAGGTGGCGACCCTGAAGCAAGCGTTGTCCGAGGCCGAAAACAAAGTGGCCACAGAGCGCACCGAGCAGGGGAAACAAGAGGCGCGGGTTGCAGAGGTGCAGTAAGAGCTCCAGGCTCTCGTGAAAAAACACGAGAGTTTGGAGCTTGACTCGAAGACGCGAGAGTCCGAGCTTGCCTCGGCCCTTGAAAGCACCAAACATGCCAAGGACGAAACCCAAATGGCCCTCCAGGAAATTGAGGCGATGAAGAAGATAGCAGCGGGTAAGGCCTTCATTATGCAAAGCAAGCACGTGAAAGTGAATTACTTGTTACTTACCCAAGTCCGGAGCTCTCCAGGAGCATTCGCAGATTTGCCGCGCAGTGTGTCGGATGAAGCCAAGAACTACCGAGCCGAGGAGGGGAGTTCGACGGAGAAGGTGTTCTGGTCTCAGTATACTGAGGCCGAACATCCGGTGCCCTTAAGCGACCTGCTGAAGCAATTGGTCGAGCTCCATAAGGCGGCCGAACAGGCCATGAAGGGTCTGATAGTCCGGCTGTGGCCTCGAGAGGCCATGCCAGGGAGCTACTTCGGAAAGCGGCTTGTGGATGCCTGTCCTTGGCTTGAGGTCATCAAGCGCTCCGTCTGCATCGAGGGTGCCCACAGGGCGCTTGCCCCTGTCAAAGTACACTGGGGCAAGATGGACGCTGAGAAGCTGGTGAAGGATGGGCCACCGCAGGGCAAGGAGCATCGCCGCCAAGAAATGTACTATGAGGGCGTCCTGAAGGGTGCCCGCCTTGTGGCGGATGAATGTTCCAGAGATGTAAGTTTTGAGTGAACTCGCACGTGTGATCCTGTGCGTTGAAAACTTATTCATATGCGCTATGCAACGCTTGTTTGAATTTAAAATATCACCTTCTGTGTAGTCGTTTATTAAATCTGAGAGATGGCGAGTCGTCGGCTTCTGCCCCCAAGCCACGAGTGCTGGGGTGTTCGGGATAAACCTGAGCACTCTTTTTCCCATTCTTGGGTCCTTCGAGGGAGGTGCTCAGCACAATGAACAAGGCAATCGGACTATAATGCTTTATCACTCTCACTTAGCTAGAGAATTCTATGATTTTAAATTTTGGCGAAGCCCCTAGTATTCGGAAGACCGAGTTCGGGGCGCTATACACGCCTAAGCCGGACAAAGCCGACTCCTCGCCCTAAGCGGCATAAGTCTTTAGGGACTCGAAACCTCTCGAACAGCGACCAGCTCTCGCCTTATCATGACAGTCAGTTTTAGCTTTCTCTACTGAGGTGCTTAGCCCAGCTGAACTGGGGCACAATCGCAGTAGTTCTCCCAGTGCTACCTTAGCCGATATAGCGGAACGTAAGGTACCAAAACGTGGGAGCCGGGCAAACCCAACTATTGACCCAAGACATGATTCGGAGCCAATGCATATAATGCTATAAGTTCGAGGTGCCGCACTTTTGAAAGTGTTCGGACTTCTCACGCCGTATTATGGGGTACTTAAGCCTCTGGCGTATTGGCCGTACCAAAGTGTACGGGTGCAAAATGTCACGAATGAACATATATAAAAAGGGAAGGAATAGAGAATGTGGAAATAGACTAGTGCTATGCTTTGTTTATTCAAAAAGGGGTGCATTAAAGCGGGACGATACAAGTAGTGCGATAAGCAAAAAATGGGACTATTTGACATGTCTCCTCCAAGGGTAAGATGCGGAATGGTATTTAAAGCAGGTATTTCGCTCGTTATAGAGACCACCTGGGAGTTCCATGATGCGATGTAGCTTTCGGCCCCCTGGTCCTTGTATCGTGTGTTCGGCAATTATACTGCCGGACAGGGCTTCCATAGAGTAAAGTCCTGAAAGAGAGAAAAAATAACAAAGTAGGAAGCCCCTAGTGCAATTGAGCCGCGTTTTGGGGCGTGCGGTAGTCGTGCCCCTCCCCCTGTGCCCTTGGTATTTTCAATGCGTAATTATGTACGCGTGGCACGTATGTTGCCGTTTGGCTGGGGCTGGGGTTGGGGCCGCATTGCTATGCGAGCTCGGAACGTGCCAGGCGGTCTTGTTGCAGATTACTCCAGGCGCGCTTGAAGGCGTTCGGGCGTTTGGTCGCCGGACTGGAGAATTGCCTTGAGAGGTTGATTTGTACTTCTGCTGCTAGGGCTGCAGTGTGCTCCTCCGTTCGGAGAGAGCGCTCTGTGTTTCCATTGACTGTGATGGCCCCCCGAGGTCCTGGCATCTTGAGCTTGAGGTATGCATAGTGCGGCACCGCATTGAATTTTGCAAATCCGGTTCGTTCGAGTAGTGCATGATAGCCACTGCGGAACGGGACTATATCGAAGATTAACTCCTCGCTTCGGAAATTATCCGGGGATCCGAAGACCACTTCCAGCGTGACTGAGCCTGTGCAATGGGCCTCTACACCTGGTATGACGCCTTTAAAGGTCATTTTTGTGGGTTTAATCCTTGAGGGATCTATACCCATTTTTCGCACTGTGTCCTGATAAAGCAGGTTCAGGCTGCTGCTGCCGTCCATAAGGACTCGAGTGAGGTGAAATCCGTCAATGATTGGGTCTAGGACCAATGCGGCGAATCCGCCGTGGTGGATACTAGTGGGTTGGTCCCTGCGATCGAAAGTGATCGGACAGGAGGACTATGGGTTGAACTTTGGGGCGACTGGCTCCAACGCGTATACGTCCCTTAACGCACGATTCCGTTCCCTCTTGGGGATGTGGGTTGCGTATATCATGTTCACCGTCCGCACTTGTGGGGGAAACCCCTTCTGTCCTCCGGCGTTCGGCGGTCGGGGCTCCTCCTCGTCATCGCTATGTAGCCATTTGTCTTTGTTTTTGGCATTTAACTTGTCGGCCGGCTTGAACACCCAACAATCCCTGTTGGTGTTGTTGGCTGGCTTGTTGGGGGTGCCATGTATCTGACACGAGCGATCGAGTATACGGTCCAAACTGGACGGGCCTGGAGTACTTCGTTGGAATGGATTTTTCCGCTGACCAGGCTTGGAGCCTCTGAATCCTGCATTGACTGACGTATCCTCTGTATTGTTGCTGTTGATGCGGCGCTTGTGTTTGTTGTGACGTGACCTACTATTGCCGTCCTTGGTATCCGAAGTACCAGGGTTCTTTGATATGTTATTGCTGCGAGCCAGCCAACTGTCCTCTCCCGCGCAAAAGCGGGTCATGAGCGTCGTGAGGGCTGCCATAGATTTCGGCTTTTCCTGGCCAAGGTGCCGGGCAAGCCACTCGTCGCGGATGTTATGCTTGAAAGCTGCTAGGGCCTCTGCATCCAGACAGTCGACGATTTGATTTTTCTTGGTTAGGAACTGTGTCCAGAATTGCCTGGCCGATTCCTCTGGCTGTTGAATTATGTGGCTCAAGTCATCGGCATCTGGTGGTCGCACATAAGTGCCCTAGAAGTTGTCGAGGAATGCGGCTTCCAGATCTTCCCAACAGCCAATGGATTCTGCTGGCAGGTTGTTGAGCCAATGTCGGGCTGGTCCTTTAAGCTTGATTGGGAGGTATTTGATGGCGTGTAGATCATCACCACGGGCCATGTGGATATGCAGGAGGTAGTCCTCAATCCATACCGCAGGATCTGTTGTACCATCGTATGATTCAATATTTACGGGTTTAAAACCCTCTGGGATTTGATGATCCATTACTTCATCTGTGAAGCATAGGGGGTGTGCGGCACCTCTGTACTTGGCTATATCACGACGCAGCTCGAATGAGTCTTGTCTGCTGTGTTCGGCCTGGCCGGATTTACTTTTACTGTATCCGGCGTGACGGTTATCATCTCCCGTATTGGGGCGCCCTCGCGATCTGTAGATCGATCTTGCTTTCTTTGCTTTATCCTCCAATATGTCTCGCGGGTCTAGCGTATTTCCCTGTGCCTTGACGTTTTTCTTTGAATGGCGACGGGGTGCGGCTTGAGCTTTTGGCTGAAATATCTCTCTATCGCAGCCGCGAGGTGGCTGATCAGCCGCGTCATACGCTGAGGATGTAGGTTTTAATGCTTCCTCCTCTAATCGGGGTAGCAACATGCGCTTTGGGTAGCTCTTGGAGGGGCGTTCGAGTTCATATTCCTCGGCCGCAAGGACTTCAGTCCATCTGTCAGCTAACAGGTCTTGATCAGCTCTCAGCTGTTGCTGCTTTTTCTTAAGGCTATTCGCTGTGGCCATAAGCCGGCGCTTGAAGCGCTCTTGTTCGGCGGGATCCTCAGGTACGACAAATTCGTCGTCGTTGAGGCTTGCCTCGTTTTCGGAGGGAGGCATGTAATTATCATAATCTACCTCTCTATCTGCCGCTCTCTCAGGAGGGCTGGCTTCTCCATCCTCCTGCGCTGAATCCTGCTGGAGGGAGTTGTCTTCGGCACTGTCTGGAGTGTTATTATCTCCTGTGCCGGTATCACCTTTTTTTCTTTGGCGGGACTTAGAGAGGTGCCGCTGACGCCGACGCTTGGGTTGCTTCTTGGAGGGGTCATCCCCCGTTGTCCCGTCGCCATTGCCTTCTTTGGGTGTATCCACCATATATATATATATATATATCATATGATGAGGTGGCTGTCCAGGGCCCTGTGGGCGGTGGTTCCTGTTCGTCTCCTACATCGTCGTCCATACCGTCGATGTCTTCAGAGTCGAAGTCGAGCATGTCAGTCAAATCATCGACAGTGGCTATGAAGTGGGTGGTGGGTGGGCATCGAATTTCTTCGTCATCCGCATCCCAATCCTGCCGGTCATAATCCAGCCAGGACTCTCCTGATAAAGAGAGAGACCTCAGTGAGTTCAGTATGTCACCGAAGGGCGAGTGCTGAAAGATATCCACGGTGGTGAACTCCATGATCGGCGCCAAATCGGATCGATTGGTAGGGGCGCGGATGGTTCGGAGTCCGGAGGAGAGTCTGGCAATTTGGAGTCACGGGCCTCGCGAAGGGTAAGGCGGGTATTCGGTTCGATCGCCGTTGAGGCTGCGGCCTCCATAGCGGGGTCTAACCACCTGTCCACGGATGGCGCAATTGGCTCCGAATTGAAGGTCGGAGCGGTTGCAGGTGCGATCTCCTGAACACTGTCCGGCGGCAGAGCTAAATCATGCCCATCGTGGCAGTGCGGCGCACTCGGCAGGGGCTCGAATCCGGTGAAGATCAAGTCTCCGCGGATATCGGCCGTGTAGTTTAATTTTCCAAACCTGACCTGGTGGCCAGGGGCATAACTCTCGATCTGCTCCAGATGGCCAAGCGAATTGGCCCGCAGTGCAAAGCCGCCGAATACAAAAATCTGTCCAAGGAGAAAATTTTCACCCTGGGCAGTATCGCTAACGATGATCGAAGGTGCCATCAAGCCTAATGATGACGACATAGAGGAACTCTTAATGAAAGCACCAATGTCGGTGTCAAAACCGGCAGATCTCGGGTAGGGAGTCCCAAACTGTGCGTCTAGGCAGATGGTAACAGGAGACAAGGGACACGATGTTTTTACCTAGGTTCGGGCCCTCTCGATGGAGGTAAAACCCTACTCCTGCTTGATTAATATTGATGATATGGGTATTACAAGAGTTGATCCACCACGAGATCAAAGAGGCTAAACCCTAGAAGCTAGCCTATGGTATGATTGTTGTTGGTCGTACGGACTAAACCCTCCGGTTTATATAGACACCGGAGGGGGCTAGGGTTACACAGAGTCGATTACAAGGAAGGAGATCTTCATATCCATATTGCCAAGCTTGCCTTCCACGCCAAGGAGAGTCCCATCCGGACACGGGACGAGGTCTTCAATCTTGTATCTTCATAGTCCAACAGTCCGGCCAAAGGTTATAGTCCGGCTGTCCGGATACCCCCTAATCCAGGACTACCTCAATGATGATGTAGCCAAATAGGATATGTGCTTGCCCAAGTGGCCTATGTTTGCAGGGAACACCTCCGAGTGGCCTATGTTTTGCCGGAGTGTTGATTAATTTCCGTTCCGGCAAATTTCAGGCGCTCGATATGTCCTTTTTAGCAAAAGTCATGCTGGATTTTTTTGTGAATTTTAGCATGGCTTGTGCTAGAATGTAGGAAATATCAAGTGCCTTGGATTTGACGGAAAGAGCATTAAACGGCATTTTGGGTTGACTCTAAGTCAGCTGGGGCTCCATGCATGACAGTAAAGAAATAGTGAGGGAGTGTCCACCATATATGAGAGAAGAAGAATGATGATTGTTGTCGTGGGGGTCGTTCTTCCTCTTATTTGTCGTGATAGACCTTTTGGAAATGCACTGGAAGGAAGAGAAGAACGACCTTCATCGATGGTCGCAAATGTCAGAGATGAAGAATTCCGATTGTTGTCATAGCAATAATTCAAAAAAATTCCTACGTGTCACCAAGATCAATCTAGGAGATGCTAGCAATGAGAGAGAGGGAGTGCATCTTCATACCCTTGAAGATCGCTAAGCGGAAGCGTTACAAGAACGCGGTTGATGCAGTCGTACTCGCGGAAGATCCGATCTAGCGCCAAATGGACGACACCTCCGTGTTCAACACACGTACAGCCCGGGAACGTCTCCTCCTTCTTGATCCAGCAAGGGGAGAGGAGAAGTTGAGGGAGAACTCCAGCAGCACGACGGCGTGGTGGCGATGGAGCTCATGGTTCTCCGGCAGAGCTTCGCTAAGCACTACGGAGTTGGACGAGGAGAGGGCTGCGCCAGGGGAAGGGGTCATGGCTGCCCTCCCACCCCCTCACTACATATAGGGGGAAGGGGAGTGGGGGAGGCGCCCTAGGGTATCCCCTAGGGGGCGGCGACCAGGGTAGATTGGATCTCCCTAGGAAAACCCTAGGGAGACTTGCCCCCCAAGCCAAGCGAGGTGGAGGCTTGCCTCCCAAGTCAGGAGGAGGCGCCCCACCTCCCCAAGCAACGTGGGAAAGGGTGTGGGGGCGCACAGCCCCTTAGTGGGCTGGTTTGTCCCCTCCCCTTGGACCATGAGGCCCTACAACACTTGCCCCCCCCCCCCCCCCGAAACACCTTTCGATCATGCTGGCCATAGCCTGGTACCCCCGGAACACTTCTGGAGTCCAATACCCTTCGTCCAATATACCGATCTTCACCTTCGGACCATTCCGGAACTCCTCATGACGTCCGGGATCTCATCCGGGACTCCGAACAACTTTCGGTAACCACATACTATTTCCCATAACAACAATAGCGTCACCGAACCTTAAGTGTGTAGACCCTACGGGTTCGGGAACTATACAGACATGACCGAGACACCTCTCCGGTCAATAACCAATAGCGGGATCTGGATACCCATATTTGTTCCCACATGTTCCACGATGATCTCATCGGAAGAACCAAGATGTCAGGGATTCGATCAATCCCGTATACAATTCCCTTTGTCTATCGGTATGTTACTTGCCCGAGATTCGATCGTCGGTATCCCTATACCTTGTTCAATCTCGTTACCGACAAGTCTCTTTACTCTTTCTATAACGCATGATCCCGTGACTAACTCCTTAGTCACACTGAGCTCATTATGATGATGCATTACCGAGTGGGCCCAAAGATACCTCTCTGTCATACGGAGTGACAAATCCCAGTCTCGATTCGTGCCAACCCAACAGACACTTTCGGAGATACCTGTAGTGCACCTTTATAGTCACCCAATTACGTTGTGACGTTTGATACACCCAAAGCATTCCTACGGCATCCGGGAGTTGCACAATCTCATGGTCTAACGAAATGATACTTGACATTAGAAAAGCTCTAGCGAACGAACTACACGATCTTGTGCTATGCTTAGGATTGGGTCTTGTCCATCACATCATTCTCTTATTGATGTGATCTCGTTATCAACGACATCCAATGTACATGGCCAGGAAACCATAACCATCTATTGATCAACGAGCTAGTCAACTAGAGGCTTACTAGGGACATGTTGTGTCTATGTATTCACACATGTATTACGGTTTGCTATTAATACAACTATAGCATGAACAATAGACAATTATCATGAACAAGGAAATATAATAATAACTATTTTATCATTGCCTCTAGGGCACATTTCCAACAGTCTCCCACTTGCATTAGAGTCAATAATCTAGTTCACATCACCATGTGATTAACACTCATAGTTCACATCGCTATGTGACTAACACCCAAAGAGTTTACTAGAGTAGATAATCTAGTTCACATCACCATGTGATTAAGACTCAATGAATATGTCGTTTGATCAAGTTATGATCGTGAGAGGTTTTAGTCAACGGGACTGCAACATTCAGATCTGTATGTACTTCACAAATCTCTATGTCATATCGTAGATGCTGCTTCCACGCTTCACTTGGAGCTATCCCAAATGGTTGCTCCACTATACGTATCCATTTTGCTACTCAGAGTCATCCGAATAGGTGTTAAAGCTTGCATCGACGTAACCCTTTACTCCAAACACTTCATCACCTCCAAAACCGAGAAACATTTCCTTATTCCTCTAAGGACAATTTTGACCGATGTCCAATGATCCATTCTTGGATCACTCTCGTGCCCCTTTGCCAGACACGCGGCAAGGCACTTATCAGGTGTGGTACATAGCATGGCATATCGTATAGAGCCTATGGCTAAGGCATAGGGGACGACTTTCGTCCTTTCTCTTTCTTCTCTCGTGGTCGAGCTTCAAGTCTTAACTTCAGACCATACAAATCAAGCAAGAACTCCTTCTTTGACTGATCCATGTTGAACTCCTTCAAGATCATGTCAAGGTATGTGCTCTGTGAAAGTCTTATCAGGCGTCTTGATCTATCTCTATAGATATTGATACCCAACATGTAAGCAGTTTTACACAGGTCTTCCTTTGAAATACTTCATTCAAACAACCCTTTATTCTTTCCAGAAATTCTACATCATTTCCAATCAACAATATGTCATCCACATATACTTATCAAAAATGTTGTAATGCTCCCACTCACTTTCTTGCAAATACAAGTTTGTTGCAAACTTTGTATAAACCCAAAAACTTTGATGACCTCATCAAAGCGTATGTTCCAACTCCGAGATGCTTGCTCCAGTCCATAGAAGGATCGCTGGAGTTTGCATACCTTTTAGCATCCTCAGGATTGATAAAACCTTCTGGTTGTATCACATACAGCCTTTCCTCATGGAAACCGTCAAGGAAACTTTGTTTTGACATCCATTTGCCAGATTTCGTAAATGAAAATGCAGTAACTGCTAACTTAATTCTAACAGACTTTAGCATTTCTATGATTGAGAAAGTCTCATCACAGTCAACTCCTTGAACTTGTCGGAAACTTCTTTGAGACAACTCGAGCTTCATAAATGGTGAAATTACCATCAGCGTATGTCTTCTTCTTAAAGATCCATTTATTCTCAATGGCTTGCCGATCATCGGGCAAGTCCACCAAAGTCCATAATTTGTTCTCATACATGGATCGTATCTCGGATTTCATGGCTCCTAGCCATTTGTTGGAATCTGGGCCCACCATCACTTCTCCATAGCTCATAGGTTCATCGTTGTCCAACAACATGGCCTTCAAGACAGGGTTACCACTCAGAAGTTGTACACACCCTTGTCGACCTATGAGGTTCGATAGTAACTTGATCTGAAGCTCCATGATCATCATCATTAGCTTTCTCTTCAACTGAGTTAGGGGCCAAAGAAACATCTTTCTATGCTGCGCTACTCTCTGGTTGAAGTAAAGGTTCAACAACCTCATCAAGTTCTATCTTCCTCCCACTCTATTCTTTCAAGAGAAACTCTTTCTTGAGAAAGGACATGTTCCTAGTGACAAACACTTTGCCCTCTGATCTAAGATAGAAGGTATACCCAATCGTCTTCTTTGGGTATTCTATGAAGACACAATTGTCTGCTTTGGGTTCAAGCTTTTCTGGCTGAAGCCTATCGACATAAGCATCGTAGACCCAAACCTTAAGAAACAACAACTTAGGTTTCTTGCCAAACCATAGTTCATACGGTGTCGTCTCCACAGACTTAGATGGTGCCCTATTTAAAGTGAATGTAGTTGTCTCTAATGCATAACCCCAAAATGATAGCGGTAGATCGGTAAGAGACATCATAGATCGCACCATATCTAATAAGGTTCGATTACGACGTTTGGACACACCATTATGCTTTGGTGTTTTAGGTGGCGTCAACTGTGAAAGTATTCCACCTTTGTGATTGCCAAACTCATAACTCAGATTCTCTCCCCTTGATCAGATTGTAGTAACTTGATCTTCTTGTTATGATGATTCTCAACTTCACTCTTAAATTGTTTGAACTTTTCAAATGTTTCAGATTTATGCTTCATTAAGTAAATATACCCATATCTACTCAATTCATCAGTGAAGGTGAGAAAATAACAATATCCACCGCACGCGTCAACACTCATTGGACTGCACACATCAGCATGTATGATTTCCAACAAGTCACTTGCCCGTTCCATTGTTCTAGAAAACGGGTTTTTAGTCATCTTGCCAATGAGGCATGGTTCGCATGTGTAAGTGATTCAAAATCAAGTGACTCCAAAAGTCCATCGGCATGGAGATTCTTCATGCACTTTACACCAATATGACCTGAGCGGCAGTGCCACAAGAAAGTGGTACTATCATTATCATATCTACATCTTTTGGCATCAATACTATGAACATGTATATCACTACGAACGAGATTCAATAAACCATTCACATTGGGTGCATGACCATATAAGGTGTTATTCATGTAAACAGAATAAACATTATTCTATGACTTAAATGAATAGCCGTATTGCAATAAACATGATCTAATCATGTTCATGCACAATGCAGACACCAATGCAAACAACATTTATCTAGGTTCAACACTAATCCCGAAGGTAGAGGGAGCGTCCGATGGTGATCACATCAACGTTGGAAACACTTTCAACACACATCGTCACCTCGCCCTTAGCTAGTCTCTGTTTATTCCGTAGCTTTTGTTTCGAGTTACCATTCATAGTAACTAAACCTAAGCTACCTTAGCTAGGAGGAGGAGGGGTTCTATTTATAGTCTTAGTGGAAAAGGGGGCGAAGTGAAGGGGTACATGGGCTTGACCCGGCAAATCTTGTGAGACAGTATCGGACGTCCGCTGGGGCGGTCGTCCGGTGGCTCAGCGGGACGGTCGTCGGTGTCGCGGACGTCCGCTGGATCCGTTACGTGAAGGCGCCCGGCCATCCGGTTTCTTCATACTTCCGCTGATTTGGCTCGGGTCGAGGGCACCGGACGTCCGATGATTTCCGTCATCCGTCGCGGTCGTCCGTTGGCACCGGTCTTCCGCAGATTCGCTCGGGTCTTGAGGGCGGTCGCCCACTGGAGGCGGACGTCCGCTTCGCTGTGAAGTGTGGCGGTCGTCCGGTCCGGGCCGGACGTCCGCTTCTTTGGGCCGAGCGCCGGACGTCCGGTCCCTACCGATCGTCCGGTGGCTGGAGTTTTCTCCGTAGCTCTTCTTCTTGTCCTTTGCGGTTGGTAACCGTCTCCTTGTCCAATGGATGTAGATGCACCATGGCTTTCCTCCAGGTACCTGATCACACACAAAGTGTCCATATGAGGTAGTAGGCAAGTCTCGTGAGTAGAGAGAGGAAGTTCGGAAAGGAGCGAGTTCACCTTATCTTCGATAGCCTTGGCTCTAGCTCTTGTCATGGGCCCAAGTGGTGTTGAGGAAGATGTAGACACGTCCATGGGGATGGGCGAGGGATGCTCCGCATCATCTCCCCCCCCCCTTGGGAAGGATCCGACCTCGGATCAAGATCTTCATCTCCATGGTATGGCGCAAGGTCCTTGACGTTGAAGATGTCGCTCACATTGTACTTGTCTCGAGGTATGTCGATCTTGTAGGCGTTGTCGTTTAAGCGTGCTATCACCTTGAAAGGTCCATCGGCTCGAGGGAGAAGCTTGGACTTGCGTTCTTTGGGGAAGTGGTCCTTGCGAAGGTGCAGCCATACTAGATCACCAATGTTGAAGACCATGGGTTGCTTGTTGACGTTGAGCTTGGTCGTTAGTCGTTGAACTTGTCGCTCGATGGCATGTCTTGTATCCTCATGCATCTTCTTGATGTAGCTTGCCCGTGCACTCGCATCCATGTTGGTGCGCTCTTGTAGAGGAAGAGGTAGAATGTCCAATGGTGACAACGGGTTGAAGCCGTAGACGACCTCGAAGGGGACTTGCGGTAGTCGAATGTCTTGCGGTTGTAGGCGTACTCGGCGATGGGTAGACATGCTTCCCACTCCTTGATGTTCTTCTTGATCAAGACCACGAGTAGAGTGGATAGCGTGCGGTTCGTCACCTCCGTTTGGCCGTCGGTTTGAGGGTGGTATGCGGATGAGAACAATAGCTTGATTCGAGCTTGGTGCATAGGGTCTTCAAAAGTAACTCAAGAACTTGGCGTCACGATCGGAGGCGATTGTCTTTGGTACTCCATGGAGTCGCAAGATTTCCCTACAAAAGATATTTGCAACATGTGAAGCATCGTCTATCTTGTTGCAAGGAATGAAATGTGCCATCTTAGAAAATCTATCCACAACAACAAACACGGAATCCTTTCCATTTTGAGTTCTAGGCAAACCAAGTACAAAATCCATGCTAATGTCTTCCCAAGGTTGATAAGGAATAGGAAGAGGCATGTAAAGACCATGGGATTGAGCTTTTGGCGTAGCTGCGACATGTGAAGCAACGGTTGGTGAAGCGTGAGACATCACGAAACATCTTGGGCCAAAAGTAGTTCTTGGAGAGCGTGGCGAATGTCTTGTCGCGTGCAAAGTGTCCCATGAGTCCGCCTCCATGAGCCTCTTGCAAAAGGAGCAAACGAAGAGAAGACTCGGGAATGCATAGTTTGTTAGCTCTCATAAGATAACCATCCTTGATGTAATATTTTTCCCAAGAAGTATGTGTCAAACACTTGGCATAAGGAGAAGCAAAAGATGGATCATGTTCATACAAGTCTTTTATATGCTCAAAACCAATAACATTCAACTCAAGTTGAGTGACAAGCATGCATATGCGTGAAAGCACGTCGGCAACTACATTTTCTTTACCCTTAATGTACTTGATCACATAAGGAAAAGATTCAATAAATTCACTCCATTTGGCATGACGCTTGTTCAACATAGTTTGTCCTTTTAAGTACTTAAGTGTTTCATGATCGGTATGGATGACAAACTCATGAGGTCTAAGATAATGTTCCCAAACATGTAGCGCACGCACTAAAGCATATAATTCTTTATCATAGATGGGATAATTAAGTTGAGCACCAGATAGTTTTTCACTAACATAAGCAATGGCTCGTTTTTCTTGCATCAAAACTCCGCCAATTCCGGTACCACTTGCATCAAAATGAACCTCAAAAGTTTTGTCAAAATTGGGCAAAGCAAGAATCGGAGCATGAGTAAGCAAAGACTTGAGCTCATCGAAAGCGGTTGATTGCAAAGTTCCCCAAACAAAGGGAGTATTCTTCTTACTCAAGGCATGCAAAGGAGCGGCAATTGTGCTAAAATCTTTCACAAAGCGACGATAGAAACCCGCAAGACCAAGAAAACTTCGCACTTGTTGCAAATTGGTGGGTTGGGGCCAAGTTTTAATTGCTTCAATTTTAGATTCATCAACATGGACACCCTTTGAGGATACTACAAAACCCAAGAAAACCACTTTGTCAACTCCAAAAGTGCATTTTTTCAAGTTTGCATAAAGTCTTTCCTTGCGAAGAGTTTGCAACACAGATTTTACATGATTGATGTGCTCTTTCATTGTTTTGCCAAACACAAGAATATCATCAAAGTAAACCACAACAAAGACTCCAATATAAGGACGAAGCACATGATGCATAAGACGTACAAAAGTACCGGGAGCTTCCGATAGACCCATAGGCATCACTAACCACTCATATAAACCAAATTTGGTTTTGAAAGCAGTTTTCCATTCATCACCCTCTTGTATGCGGATTTGGTAATAGCCACTTTTAAGGTCAATTTTTGAGAAAAAGTTGGCTCCACTAAGTTCATCAAGCATATCATCTAAGCGAGGAATGGGATGCCTATAGCGGACGGTGATCGCATTGATAGGTCTATGTCGGGGAAGCTGATCGTAACCCACGAACACCTATGGGACCGGCGGACCGAGTCCCTTTCGGTTCGGTGGGGGGCGGAGATTGCACGAAGAGCAGATCGAGGCGATGCACACGAGCAGTTTACCCAGCTTCGGAGCTCTCCGGAGAGATAATACTCCTACTGCTGCTTGTCTGATTGTATTGTGTTCTTGCTAGGGAGCACAGAGAGCTACAAAACCTAGCGTGCGTGTCTCTAGTTTCGAATGAGTCGAACCGAACCTCCCCCTACCCCCTCTACGTTGCGCATGGGCCTCCTTTTATAGGCTCAAGGGGTTACCACAGGTGGCAACGTAGATAAGGGCAAAATGGGAAAATGAGTTGCGGTTGGTACAGCTACTTTGTACAGTGTATTCTACCTAACTCTGACGGCAAGGGACAAAAACATTAAGTGCCAGTCCATGTCGCCTAAGCAAGTCTGAAAGGACCGTCGGGGTGCCACCGCTTGCCACGATGGCACTCTGTCGTACGCCGCCATCCGCTGCTCTCCGCTGTCAGCGACAGACCTCTTGACACGCTGCTGGAATGGTCCCATGGCGACACGTTGGTGGATGAGCTGGAGCAGAGATGAAGAGAGGTTACTGCGCGGCAAGCGCCTTGCGCGGCTGAATCCTTGTCGCGCCGGAAGCTTGTCGCTCATCGAGCCTTCCCGCAAGCTCCTCTTGCCGGGTCTTGTCTTCTCGTGCCTTGAGTGGCCTTCCGGCAAGCTCCTCTTGCCGGGCCTTGTCTCCTTGGCTTAAATACTTTGTTCTTGAATGGCTCCAAAGGAACTATGGAGGACCTTGGCGATCACTAGGCAAGCCTTGCCGCTGGTGTCTGAATCTGCCCGTGCACGAAGTTCGGGATACTAGGGTACCCCTACTCTAGTACACCGAGCAGAGCCCCCGGCTGGGCCACCTGCAGTGCCGAGCACTGTTGGGCCAGGCCCAAAAGCAGTCTGCAGACGCAGCGCAACCAAGATCACGCCAAACTTGCTCCGGACCCACCACGCCCCCATTTAACAGCCGCGCCCGAGCGTGGCGTCGTGGGAGAGATCGTGGGGTTTCTTTAATTGAAAAGCGGGCGTCCGCCCCTCTCCCTCCTTATATACAGGGAAAGCAGGGCAGGTCGCCCACCTTGCCATTCTTTGTCCCATCTCAAAAACCACCGCGCTCCCCTTCTTCTCTAGTCAGAAGAGAGCAGCGCTCCGCCTCATCGCCACCAGCGCCATCAACGCCGTCGGTCTCCTCCACCACCTCTGCCATGGCTCAAAGCCGACAAGGGAAGGGCATGAAGTCGGCCGAGGCGCAGCGGCTCATGGCGCGCTGCGAAAGGAGGGCCGTCTTCCCCCCTAGCTCGGACTTAAAGGAGGCGAGAGAGGGCTACTACCTCTTGCGGTCGACGGAGACGCAGGCGCATCCGCGACGAAGGTACTCTCCGCTGCATCGAGTTGGTTTGGTGGTACCCTTCTTCGTGCTCTTCTTCTATTGCGGGCTCTGCCCGCCCTTCTCTAATTCTTTTGCGATATCATGAACACCTCACGGCTTCGCCTCCTTGATTTCACCCCCAATGCTATCGACCATGGCAGTTTTCGCACACCTTTGCGAAAACTTTGTCGGAATCCACCCAAGCGTAGCCCTCTTCGCCACTTCTTCATGCCCGCATTGATAGAGGAGAGCCACTTGCGGAGGGATTGCTTGGATCTCCGGGATCGGCAAGAAAGAAGCTTATACGGAAGGAGAGCTCCGCAGCAAGTGGGAGGAGTGGAGAGCCGATTGGTGCTGGATCGTTGAGGAGAACCGCAGCCCTTCGCGCCCGGCGCCAAACTCCGTAGTGCGGCAATGATTGGAGCAACTTGGCGCCAGAGGATGCTAGGTTGAAGATTGCTGTGACCGGATCTTGCGCCTCGGGCTTGCGGACTCACCGTATCGTGATTGGCGCAGATTTCCTTCGCCGCCGCGCCGCTTCCCTTGCGGAGAGGAGACCAAGTGCCGGGCCTCAACTGGAATTTCACTGTCTTGGAGTTGGATGCGATGCTCTGCTGGAGCTGTTCAAGCACGACCCGATCACCCAGTGGTTTAGGTTGCCGAGGGGAGTCGTCCCATTGTGCAACAACTCTTCGCTCGACCGCATCCGCGCCATGATGCCGTTGTGCGATTCGCATGGTTTCGTTCCAACCTGGCAAGAGCCTGCGGACGACGTCATGCGGCAGTTCTTCGATAGCTTGGAAGAAGTGCCGATCCGCCCCGACGAGCAGAAGTGGCTCACCCGCGACACCACCGGCGCCGAGATGCAGCGCGCCGCCACCGGCTGGAGGAGGCGGCAGCTGCTGCCGCTTGGCGGTCGGGTTCACCGTGGAGGCAGAGGCAGCAGAGGCGGCAAGCCTTGCCGATCAAGAGGATCTTGCCGTCGAGGAGGAGCAGGCCGAGCCGAAGTTGAGCCGAGCGAGTGCGCGGCGCCTCCTCCACACCTTCAAGTAGCTTGCCGCGGCGGAGCCCACAGCTCCACCAAGAAGGCGTCTCCATAAGGCCGGGAAGTGACGGGCGGCAGCAGGCCAACAACCGCAGCTGCCGGCGACGCCGCTCCACCGCTGGCAAGCTTTGTTGCTGCGGAGCACCCACACCGCTGCAACAAGCGAGGCGGGATCTTCTCAGGCCACGCTGCCACCCCGCCAAGCGGTCAAGGAACCTACTCCTCCGCCTCTTCGCACCGGAGGCGAGCCGAATTGATCTCTCGCGCTCAGCTCCGGCGAGGAAGAAGAAGAAGAGTAAGCTTCTATGCTGTGCTTGTATTTCTTCAATTTGGTTGCTTTGTCTTGTATCTGATTTGCTTCATTCGAACTCTTTCCTTTTGGTAGCTGGTCGAGCGTCGAAGAGCCAAGACCCGATGGTTGTCATCGAAGCGATCCCCCGGGCAACAGGAGGCGCGTCTGAGACCCCTTGCGGACCGGCAACCCTTCCTCAAAGAAGCCCCAGCCAGCCCCAGGCGTAAGTATATGGTTTACTTCTTACGGTCGGTGTGCATGGGTGCTCCTTCTTCTTGATATCATTGTTGATTTGTGTAGGAGCAGAGAAGCCTCATCAGAGTGCGGAAGCCGCTCGAAATACCATCTGCCGACTCGCCGCCAAGGGAGGATTCCCCGACAAGGGGCGTTCTCCGGCAAGGGATGCTTCTCCGACAAGGGAAGCTTCTCCGACAAGGGGCAGCGCCGCGATCCTCCGTGGTGGAGACCGCGCCACAGATCCCATCGCAGTAACCCTTTTGCTGAAAATTTCCCTTGGGTTCTTTTTCTTTGTTCTTCTTTTGAACATTTGCTTATTGTTCTTTCTTTTTCTGGTCGTCAGATTCATCCGCCCTTGAGCCGATGGAGACCGAGGTCGCTTGGCGAGGAGGGCGCGCAGCAACAACTGATGACGCCGCCACCATGGAGGAGAGGCTGGCGCCCGATGGGTCCGCCGGCGAGGAGGCCACCAAGGCTGCCGCCGCAAAGGCTGGCGAGGTCGGCGATCGTCTTGGCGACCACGAGGCGCAGAGGCGCCAGCGCTTCGCCGATTGCCGATCCCTCCGCCACGGTGCAGCGTCGAGCTCGAAGAGCCCCAGCCCGGCGCCTATCGAAGGCGGCGGCGTCTTCATCAAGCCCCACGGACGTCGAGCTCCAAGGCGCCCGGTCGAAGGGAGACCTTTGACGAAGAGCTGCTCACCTCCATTGGCTGTCGCTGGTTTGACGCGAGCAGCAGCAGCAGCAAGTCGAGGAGGAGCAGCTCTTGAAGAAGCTGTTGTCGCTCTCTGCACCCGACAAGCCAAGTTGGAGTCCCGGAAGCACTTGTCGCGAGGGGGGCGGACATGGAGAAGGAGAAGAGCTCGAGGCGCCAACCAAGAAGCTCTCGGAATGTAGCAGAAGAGGGGCGACTTCATTGAAGAGCGCACAGCCTTCATCCTTGAGAAGGCTGAGGTCGAGGAGCAACAACGGCTTGCCGCCGAGAAGCTATCTGCGCAAGAAGGCGAGTTGGCGCAGCGGAAGATCAATCTTGACAGCTATGAGGAAGAGCTTGCGGTGAAGCAATCAATTGGCGGAGCTCTCAAGGAAGCAAAAGATCTGCCGCAGCTGCCGAGGCCGCCAAGAAAGAGTTGGAGGCGAAGGTGGCGCAGGTGGAGGCCAACCTCGTAAGAGCGGCGAGGAGCTTGCTCTTATTTGAAGCACGAAGGCGAGAAGGGCGCCTACACTCTTGGCGAGTTGCGGGGCCGTCTCGCTGAAAGGATCAAAGAGCTCGATGCCGCCAAGGACTCCAAGGCGGATCTTGAGCTGAAGCTGACCACCCGATCTGACGGAGCTGGGCGGCGCCAAGGGCAGGAGGTGGCCTGTTGGAGAAGATCAAGGCCAACGAGAGCTGCTGGCGAGTGCTCGACCACCAGAACACCTTGAGAGAGAGCGTGATGCCTCGGGCGGAGGGTCTTATGGATGCCGCCGCCATCGACAAGGAGCTGATGGAGCTGGGGATGGTGGATCTTGGGTACTCCTCCGACGAGCGTCTCAACCCAGCGCCAAGCTCAGCTTGTTCCTCAAGGCGTGGTGGCGGCACTCCAGCGACTCGGGAAGAGATCCCAAAGCAGCTGGCGAGGAATCGCGCCAGGATCTGCGGAGCTCTCCGAAGGTGTTGATGAAGGTGGCCTTCCGCAATCCAGGCCTCAACCTCAACGGCGTCCTCAGATCCTTGCCGCCAGATGCCGATGTGGAGGCGCTCAAAGCCCTTGTCGCACCCATTGTGGACAAGGTGGGCAAGATCAAGCGGGTTGATGGCGACCGCATAGACTAGGCCGCCATTTTATCTTTCCCTTGTCGTTGTTGATCATGTTTAGGAGAACAATTTATTAGATCTGCGACAAGCTATTTTTGTAATATAACTCTATCTTAGGCAATGATTGCAATGTTATTTCCTTTACTTGATTCCTTCCTTTGTATGTTTGTGCCCTACGCTTTTAGGGAACTTGTCGGCGCTGGCACCTTTGCATGAGTTTGAGTCTTGAACGTCAGAGCCTGCCGACGGTGCCGCCCGACAAGCAACCTTGTCGCAACTAGTTGCAGCTCACTTAAGTTGTTGAGCAGACTCGAAACAAAGTAAGGGCGCAAACTAGCTACGAGTTGGTTCCTCCGCGCACAGGTTTTCCATACAAAGTACTATCGTTCGAGGAAGATAACTTAAAAATTTAAAAACTGATTGCTCAAACTTTGGCAACTTAGCTTTTCTGTCGTTTGCTTCTCGGTAAGGCGAAACTTCCTCGAGTGACGCTTGGTGGCCCACACCATTATCTTCTCCTTCCCCCCCGGCTAACTTGTGGGCGAAGGAACCTTCCTTTCTTTGAGAAAGAGAAAGAAGAGAAAATAAAATTATGGAGCCTTGCGGCTCGTTATTTCTTACCGGGTGTGGATGCTGCACAAGATGTTAGATAACACATGCAAAAATGATAATGAAAGCATGTATTTGACAAATTGTGTGCAACACATGAGCTTTACTTATGCACGGGGTCTGCGCCCGGCTTTGTACAAAGGATTACATGCAACATCGGCAAGACTTGTACAAAAGGTGGTTGCGGAACAGGTTCCGCAACCGCGCTCTGGGTAAAACTTACGAAGATGCTCGATGTTCGGAGTTGCTCACGGAATGCCATCTTCGGACTCAAAGCGGACAGCGCGGGCCTAGTGACTTGTTTAACCCGATAAGGGCCTTCCCCTTCGGCGTCAACTTGTTGGAATTCTTGGCGGACTGGCGCGCGAAGAACAAAGGTCGCCTTCCTCGAGGCTTCGGCACTAACTGCGGCTATGGTAGCGGCGCAAAGCTTCTTTGGTAACGAAGCTCGTCAACAGCAACTGAAGACGGTCCTCCTCAAGGAGCAGCGCGTCATCTTGTCGCAGCTGCTCTTGCTCAAACTCATCATAGCGAGTACTCGAGGTGACCCGTATCTGAGTTCCGTGGGGAGAACAGCCTCTACTCCATAGACTAGGCGAAAGGTGTCGGCGATGGCTCGATTTGGCGTCGTCTGATCGACCAAGAACCACCGGCAGCTCCTCAATCGATTTCTTCCGCACTTGTGCAGCTCGTCGAAAGTTCGGTCTTGAGCCCACGCAGCACTTTAGCATTTTCCCTCTCCGCTTGATGTTGCTTCTCGGATGAGCAGCGAAGCGAAGCAGCACCTTGGCGCCAAGATCTTGGGCGTCTTGCATGAAGGTGCGGCTCGTGAATTGTGTGCCGTTGTCGGTGATGATCTGTTAGGAATTCCAAAGCGGCAAACAATCGACCAAGAACTTGACCGCCGACCGTGTTGTCACCTTCCTCTTGCTTCCACTTCCGGCCACTTTGTGAACTTGTCGATTGCGACGTACAAGTACTCAAAGCCCCGATAGCTTCGGGGAAAGGGCCGAGATGTCGACCCCTGACCCAAAATGGCCAGGATAAAGGGATCATCTGGAGAGCTTGAGTGGCTGGTGTATCTGCTGGAATGGGCCGCACGCTTCACACTTGGTTACTTGTGCGGTTGTATCTGGAGGGCTGTCGGCGGAAGAAACCTTGCCGGAAAGCTTTGCCGGCAAGTGCTCTTGCGCCAATGTGGTGACCACATATGCCTCCGTGTATCTCTGCCAACAGCTTCTGTCCATCTTCCCGGTGAATACACTTCAATTTCACCCCGTTGAGTCTTCTTCTGTACAGTGTGATGTCGACAAACTGGTACATACTTGACTGTCGGGCTACTCTTTCCGCTTCTTCTTGCTCTTCGGGAAGTTCTCCTGTCTGAAGGAAACGGACAATCTGCTGTGCCCATGCTGGAGCTTGTGGCTCGATAACAAGGACTAAAGGCACATCTGTTGCTGCGGGAACATCAGCTTCTACGGCGAGAACCTGCGGTTCGGCCGGAGCTTGATGTTCCCCGGCAAGCTTGCCGGAGCAAAGCTTGTCGGGAGCGTCTGCTTCAACGAAACAAACCCTAGGGCTTGTCGGAGCAGACTGCCCCTCAGCATTTTTGGTGTTGATCCTGGGGACCTTCTTGGCTGCGGCTTCGGGGAGCTCTGTCGGAAAATAGTCACCAGAAATCAACTTCCTCTTCTTGTTCTGTCCAGTTGATGGTGTTACAGTTGGTTGGGTCAGCTTGAGCACAAAAATCCCTGGTTCCACAGGTAACTTGAGTGCGGCGCAGATCTGTCCTCGTCGGGACCAGAGTTTGTCAGTGAAGCCCCCTGCTTGTCGCTGGATGCATCTGCCTTGGTTGCCGGCTCATCGTCTGCCTCCCTTTCCGCTACTAACGCAGCACTAACCACTTGATTGGTTGCCGCTATATATAGCAGCAACTTCTCTTGTGGCCTAGGTGCGACAAGTATTGGAGTGGAGGGCAGTACCTCTTTAAGTCTGCAGCGCAGCCTCCGCCGGAGTCCATTTCATTGGACCTGCCTTTTCAAAATCTTGAAAAATGGCGGGGCCGCTCAGCAGACCTAGAGATAAACCTGCTTTGAGAGCAGCCACGCAACCGCAAGTCTTCGTACATCCTTGACGCGCTTTGGAGCTTCAATCTGCTCAATGGCCTTGATCTTGTCGGGATTAGCTTCAATTCCCATTTGAGACACAAAGAACCGAGAAGCTTGCGGAAGGGACTCCAAACACGCACTTCTCGGGGTTGAGCTTGAGGTTGATCTTGCGCATATTTGCAAAGGTCTCATCTAAATCTTGAACCGAGTTGCCTGTCTTTGCTTTTGACCACTATGTCATCCATGTAGGCTTCTACATTTCTGTGCATTTGGGGCTCAAAAGCGTCATGGACTACTCTTGGAAGCGTTGAACCAGCATTCTTTAGCCCAAAAGGCATCCGTATAAAACAGTATGTGCCACATGGGGTGATGAATGCGGTTTTCTTCATCCTCTTTCGCCATGAAGATCGATGATATCTGAGTATGCATCAAGAAATGAAAGCAAATCACATCCAGCCGTGGAGTCAACAATCTGGTCGATGCGCGGCAAGGGAAATGGGTCTTTGGGATAAGCTTTATTAACATCCGTGAAGTCGATACAAAGTCTCCATTTCCCATTTGCCTTATGCATACAACTACAGGGTTGGCCAACCACGAGGATGGAGCACTCCTCGACAAGGCCTGCTGCTTCAGGTTTCTTGATCTCTTCGCAATGAATTCTTGGCGCCCACCGCCGCTTCGACTTTACGCTTGACGGGCGCGATGAGGACAGACAGCTAGGTGGTGCTCAATTACTTTCACAGGAACACTTTGGGGATGTCGACGGTTGCCATGCAAACACGTCGACGTTCGCCCGCAGGAAAGCAACGAGCAGCGCCTTCCTATTTAGGGTCGAGAGTGGCGCGATGGTGAAGGTACCACCGGTGCCGTCCTCCTTGGCGGCACCTTCTTGGTCTTGGTGGATCTGCCATCGTCTTCTTGCACTTGCGGTGGAGCTCGATGGTGCGTCCTCGACGGTAGCGCAGCACTCGAGGAGGTGCGCTTGCGGAGTGGGCATCGAGCTCTTGCGGACTTGGTCTTCTTCTTCCCCGGGAGTTTGGTGGCAAGTGATTTGCTATCTGTTGCAGCTGCTGCCTCCCGGTAAATCTTGTCGGCGCAGATAAGAGCATCCTTCTTGTCGCCATGAACAGAAATGACACTTATCGGGCCTGGCATCTTGAGCAAGTTGTATGCATAATGAGAGGCTGCCATGAACTTGGCGAGTGCTGGACGGCCGAGTATCCCATTGTAAGGCAATGGAAAATCAGCGACGTCGAATGTGACCCTCTCAGTCCTGAAGTTTAGCTCGCTGCCAAATGTTACCGGCAGCGTGATCTTCCCCTTCGGCTTGCTCCTTCCCGGATTGATTCCTTGGAAGGTGCCAGTCTCCTCGAGCTCGCTGTCAGGGATTTGAAGCTTCTGGAGCACCGCGGAGGAGATCAGGTTTAAGCCGGCCCCGCCGTCAACTAGCATCTTGGTGACCTTGAGGTTGCGGATAGTTGGTGAGACCAACATCGGCAAGCACCCGACCGCAGTTATGCGATCAGGGTGGTCCTCAATATCAAAGATGATAGGCGTGCTGGACCATTTCAGAGGCTTGCGTGACTCTACAGATGGTTCCGCTGCATTAACTTCCCGCATCCACTGCTTGAGTTGGCGGTGTGAAGTATGCAGAGAAGCACCGCCGTCAACGCAGAGGACCTTTTTGGCTTTCTGAAATTCCTGCTCATCGGTCTCGTCGTCTTCCATATCTTCATCGTCGTCATCGTCCTCATCCTTGTCGCGGCCGCGGGGAGGCCTGTCACCTTGCCGCTGCTTGGCCTTGCCGCGGCGTCCTCCCCGGCCGAGTCGCTTCTTGCCAACTCCCCCAGCACCTTCCTGGGCCTTCTCCTTGTCGCGCCGCTCGTACTCAGCCTTCTGCTGTTCAACAAGCTGCTCGACCTTCGTGCAGCTCTGGAGGTCATGGCCCTTGGTGCGGTGGATCTTGCAGTACTGTTTGCCGGAGCTGTCCTGCTTGTCGGCGGCCGCCACAGCTTGGCGGTCGGCGCCAGCGGCAACCTCCTTGCCGGAGCCACCAACTTTGGCTTTCTTGGCGGCACCACCGTTGCCGGACTGCTCGACAACTAGTACCTCTTTGCCTTTCTTCTTTCTATTGTTCCGTCGCCATCTCTTCTTCGCCGGGGCGGTCTCCTCACTATCAGATCCTGCTTCTGTATTCTCTCCTAGGAGTCTCCTCCCTTCTTCAGCACGTGCACACTTGTCGGCCAGGGCATACAGCTCACTGACGTCCTTGACCTTGCACATCTCCATCTCTTCCCTCATCCTGCGGTTGCGCACGTTTTGATGAAACGCGTTGATCACCACGGCAGGGTGGACATCTGGGATGTTGTAGTGCACACGGCTGAATCTCTGAATGAACTTGCGCAGGGACTCTCCTTCCTTACGGGCGCGGCGGTGAAGGTCGCTCTCTTGGCCATGAGGCTTGTGGCACCTGTGAAGGCGCCGACAAACCGATGGCATAGATCTGCCAAGAGGATATGGAGCTGTCCGGCAAGTGCATGAGCCAAGATCGACATTGGGCTTGAGTACCGGCGGGAAGTAGTTGGCGAGGATCTTGTCGTCTCGCCCCCGCAGCTTGCACCGCGATGGTGTAGATCTTTGAGGAACTCCGATGGATGCGTCCTGCCATCGTACTTCTCTGGCACGTCTGGCTTGAAATTCTTCTTGCTGGGCCACTGGACTTGCCGCAGCTCACGAGTGAACGCAGGGCAACCTACCGCGTACGACAAGTCGCCTGGTTCCCCTGGCGCATGCATATCGACAGAGGGCCCAGCGCGCTGGTCGGATTGACGTCGCACTTCTCTTCGGCGCTCGGTGCGAGTTCGAGCGTCTTCTTGTTGCCGTTCTTGAAGAACTTGGCGCTGATCACGGCGAGCTCGTGGATCCGACGACGCGGTGGAGTCGCTGTCGAGGTGGATCCGACGAGTTGGTGATCTTGGCCTTCTGGGTGGGGAGTGCATGGTGGTTGCACCCCCACAGGTTTCGTCGCCACCGGCTTGTGCCTTGTCGTCTTGCCACGGCAGCGATGTAGTTGGTTGCCGCGGAGCGTCGCCGTTGGCAAAGCCGATGAGACTCTGGATGGTGGCCCTCCATTCGTCGACCTTGTCGGCTGTTGGAGGGTAGTCTAGAGCAGATTGAGCTCGCCAAGGCTTCCGCTGGAGTGGTGGGTGGCAGTGGTGAACGGCGCGAGGAGCGGGATATGCTCGGACTTCTAACTATGTTAGAAGGAGCAGCATCCCGTCCAGCGACCGTACTCCCGTCGCGCCCAGCATGCTTGGCGTGCACGCTGGTCTTGAGGGCCTCGCGATCCTCCAGCTCGGTCTTGATCCAACGAGCGTATGGTACTATGAATACCATGACGCTGTCGGTCCCGCACCTCCTGAGACGGGCGCGGTGCGTGTACGGACGCCGAGGTCTGCGCGGCCTTGTCCTTGGACTTGGCAGCGTCATGAGCTCTCTCGTCGATGCCCGTTCTTCCGCCGGCGTCTTCCCCGCCATCCGTTTGCTCCAGTGGTGGCGGGATTGACGTGGACGGCTCCGCTGCCGCCGAAGCCTTCTTCTTCGGTGGCATGTTTATGAAGATGATGAAGATGTTGCTCGTGTGAACGCCGGATCAGGTTCACACAGCCTCGACGCCCCCTACCTGGCGCGCCAAAGATGTCGGGGAAGCTGATCATAACCCACGAACACCTATGGGACCGGCGGACCGAGTCCCTTTCGGTTCGGTGGGGGGCGGAGATTGCACGAAGAGCAGATCGAGGCGATGCACACGAGCAGTTTACCCAGCTTCGGAGCTCTCCGGAGAGATAATACTCCTACTGCTGCTTGTCTGATTGTATTATGTTCTTGCTAGGGAGCATAGAGAGCTACAAAACCTAGCGTGCGTGTCTCTAGTTTCGAATGAGTCGAACCGAACCTCCCCCTACCCCCTCTACATTGCGCATGGGCCTCCTTTTATAGGCTCAAGGGGTTACCACAGGTGGCAACGTAGATAAGGGCAAAATGGGAAAATGAGTTGCGGTTGGTACAGCTACTTCGTACAGTGTATTCTACCTAACTCTGACGGCAAGGGACAAAAACATTAAATGCCAGTCCATGTCGCCTAAACAGTGCAGAAAGGGACCGTCAGGGGTGCCACCGCTTGCCACGATGGCACTCTGTCGCGCCGCCACCGCTGCTCTCGCTGGCCAAGACAGCCTCTTGACACGTGGCGCTGGAATGGTCCCATGGCGACACGCTGGTGGATGAGCTGGAGCGGAGATGAAGAGAGGTTACTGCCTTGGCAAGCGCCTTTGCCGCTGCTGAATCCTTGTCGCGCGCCGGAAGCTTGTCGCTCATCGAGCCTTCCCGGCAAGCTCCTCTTGCCGGGTCTTGTCTTCACGTGCCTTGAGTGGCCTTCCCGGCAAGCTCATCTTGCCGGGGCCTTGTCTCCTTGGCTTAAATACTTTGTTCTTGAATGGCTCCAAAGGAACTATGGAGTACCTTGGCGATCACTAGGCAAGCCTTGCCGCGGGGTGCTGCAACTGCCCGTGCACGAGTTCAGGATACTAGGGTACCCCTACTCTAGTACACCGACAGTCTACAATCGGAACACAAGCGAAAACTTCCATCGGGCTTAGGCACAAGTATAACGGGAACGGCACAAGGGCTTAAGCTTTCATGTACATGACCGTTGTCGATTAGTTGTTGTACTTGCCGTTGAATCTCCTTGGTTTCTTCGGGATTGACTCGGTATGGAGCTTTGTTTGGGAGAGGTGCTCCGGGGATTAGGTCGATTCGATGCTTAATGCCTCGAAGAGGAGGTAGACTCGGAGGTAGCTCGTCGGGGAAGACATCCTTGAATTCCTGCAAAAGAGATTGAAACACTAAAGGTAGCTCGTGAGAGGTGTTAGTTTTTGGATCTCCATCCTTGCACACAAGGACAAAGTGCATCACGGTAGATGGGTTCTCACTCACTTCTCTCATGTCACTTTTGGTGGCAAATAGGATGAGGTTTTTCTCTCTAGGCGAAGAGGCGCTCAAGTTTGGCTTGTGGCTCTCACTCACTTTTTGTTGTATCACTTTCTCACTCTTGTCTCTATGGTTGGTGGCTTGTTTGTCGGCGATCACTTGACTAGGAGACATAGGTCGTAGCACATATTCTTTCCCTTTCATCTTGAAGCTATAGTGATTGGTACGCCCATTGTGTATGACACCACGGTCGAATTGCCATGGTCGACCAAGAAGTAGGTGACAAACGGTCATTGGGACCACATCACACTCCAAAGTGTCTTCAGATGCACCAATTTTGAAAGAGACTAGGACCGTATGCTCAACTCAGATAGTGCTGGAGTCACTTAGCCATTGAACCTTGTAAGGGTGCGGTGCTTCTTCTTTACCAATTGGAGCTTGGAGCATAGTTCTTCACTTGCCAAGTTGTGGCAACTACCTCCATCGATGATGACCTTGATGGACCGTCCATTGATGCGGCTTTTGTGTGGAAGATGTGGCATCGTTGGTCTTCTTCTTGTTGATGTTGAAGAGTCAAGACCTTGGAGACAACGAGGCGGGCTCAATCCTCATCACAAAAGACTTGATCATCTTCATCTTCGTTCACTTGCCGGTGCATGGCCACTTGCTCAAGGGCTTCCATCTCCTCCTCACTCATTGAGTCATAGGTGCCATCGTCGTTGAGGATCATGGTGCGCTTCTTGGTGCATTCGTATGACTTGTGGCCTTGGCCGCCGCAAGTGAAACACTTGAAGGAGCTTGTCTTGATGGTCTCATTGGTCGGAGTACAGGATGAAGCACGCGGCTTGAGGTTGCTTGTAGTAGGAGGAGGACGACTTGAACTTGTCGAAGTCTTCTTGTAACTTGACTTGTCGTCGTTTCTTGAAGAAAGCTTGGTCGAAGTAGATGTTGGAGTAGTCATTGAAGCTTGGGTGTTGGAGAAGCCGTAGGTCTTGGATGAGTACTTAGCGTACTTGAAGTCATCTTGCACTTGACGTTCGGCCTTGGTAGCTTGATGTACGAGCTCAATGAGGTTGGAATATGGTTGGAAGTCGGCGATCTTCTTGATGGGATGATTAAGTCCATTCAAGAAACGTGCCATAGTTTGCTCATCATCTTCTTTGACATTGGCTCGAATCATGGCTATCTCCATTTCCTTGTAATATTCTTCAACACTCTTTGTTCCTTGCTTGAGTAGTTGGAGTTTCTTGAAGAGGTCGCGGTTGTAGTAGGTTCGCACAAAACGTGCTCGCATGACATCCCTCATTTGAGCCCAAGTGGTGATTGGAGGTTCACCTCTTGTTTGTCGTCGCTCAATGATTTGTTCCCACCATATGAGAACATAGTCTTGGAACTCAAGTGATGCCATAGCGATTTTCTTCGCTTCATCGTAGTTGTGCAATCGGAAGATTTTTTCAACCTTCAATGCCCATGAGAGGTAGTCTTCGAGGTCATTGCTTCCATTGAACTTGGGCATGGTGAATTTTAGCTTGCCGCAGCGTTGCTCTTCATTGTGTTGTTGGCGATGTTGATGATGACGTCCTTGACGTGGATTGTAATCGTCTTCATGTTGCTCTTGGCGTGGAGGAAGACCATGATCAACTTTCCCTTGTTGAGCTTGAGGTTGGGGTGGAGCTTGACGAGCTTGTGGAGGGGCTTGAGGAACTTGACGTTGTACATGAGGTTGGTAGTTCCTTTCTTGGATTTCTTCTCGAAGGGCTTCCTCTTGATTGCGCCGTTCGTGATTGCGGTTGGCGAAGGCTCTACTTGATTCTTGAAGGGCACGTTGCGCCTCAAGAGCTTGCGCTTCACGTTGTTGTTGTTGAAGACGTTGAGCCTTGGCGTCTTGTTCGTCTTGGTGTAGACGCGCTCGTTCTTCCTCTTGTTGGCGACGAAGACGTTGTCGTTCTTGAGCTTGAGCAAAAGCCTCTTGGTTTGATTGAGGACGAGGAACTTGATCATCAACTTGCTCTTGTGAATGCTTGTCATGTAGCGGGTTGCGAGATGCATGACGGTCTTGACGAGCGGCACGACGAAGAGTGTTCTAAGTAGGTGTACTTGAGTCGTAGAAGGTGTCATCGGAGTGTCGACTCGAGCGGCTCCGTCTTGATGATGAAGAAATATAATGATGTCGGCTTCTCATCAAGGCGCCAGATCTAAATCCATTCTTGCATCATTCTCTTGCTTGTGAGCGCCGAACTTGTTGTCGAAGTAGTCCCTTGTACGCTGCTCGGAGAGTCGCAAGTCGGTGGCGAGGTTGTCGATCGCGGTCGCTCATTGCTTGTTGTTCTTGGTGCAACGCTTCACAGTGCACCAAAGAGGTGGCTCTTGGTGACGATGATGACATGTCGTCGTCTTGCTCGATGAAGAGTGGGTTGGTAGAGGTACTTGGCCTATCCATCATTCCAAGCAAAATGTGAGTGGTAGAACGGAAAGAACTTATACCAATGTACCTTTGACCGATGTTGAAGATGAATCAAGTTCACTCAAATGCGGACAATGAAATAGCACTATTGGTACCAATCCTTGTCGGTTCTCACACCTACACAAATAAGAGCTTATGGTGGAGCTTGGTGAGGATGGTGGCACAAAATTTGATGCAATTGTAAGTGGCGTCTATAATGTTGGAAATGGTTCACAAATTTGCAAATGCAACAAGTAGACCAATAGCAAGATATGGTACACGGAAACACACACGCAAATAGATAATATGGGGTTATGCAACCAAAGATGAGCCAAAATGTGGAATTCACCAAGATGCTCTTGTTGCACAACACTAGAGAGACGCTAGCACGATTGCACAAAAGGCGGATGCACAAACTTGTGCACAACCTACTAGGCAAAAATGCAACTATCTCTATCCCAATTATGCTATATGTATGGTATTTCAGTGCAATGATCCAAGATGATTCAATATGACAATCTTAATGTAGTATGATGCTATGGTTCTTGCTCATAAGCTCTTTGCTTATCTTTCCTCTTTGCTTAAAAGCTTGGGTGGCTCTTTCACTTTTGAGCTCTTTTCTCATGCAAAACTTCACGAACCAAGATAGCAATTGTGTATGCTATGACAACCTTGTGACACACAAGTGGATCCCAAGATATGCACCACTATGGTACGGTATGTATGCTATGGAGTATGATCACTAAATGTGCACAAGTCACGTTTCCGGCAATACTCAATGGCTAGTCTCGATGGGTAAGCTACGCAAAATGAGGCAATGTGGGTTATCAATGCAAATGCAAGGTATGACAAAGATGTCGTCGAAGTTACCGTCCTTGCGATGATGACTAGTCGATGTAGATGAGCGGTGGTGATGATGAATTCGAACCGTACCTAGATAGCCGAAACACAATAGGATACGGGAAACCACAACTCAAAATCTCAAGGACCAAAATGTGTCAAAATCTTCATCGGCAGTATTGTGGAAGATTTTGGTGTATGTGGGTTTGGTAGATGTGGTGGGAGGTGGGGTTGTGGTGGTGGCCGAACTGAAAATTCAGTTTCGTCAGAGCTGAACGGACGTTTGGTTTTTGCGGTCGTCCGGCCGTCGGACGTCCGGTACCTGCCGGTCGTCCGGTGCCTGGGTGATTTTCGGGCACGGGAAGAACTGCTCGGATTCGGGGTGGAAGGGGATGGTGAGGTTGAAATCGAGTGGTTTGGTGGAAGGGGATGGTCTACCAAGTATTTGAGGCAGTTCCGCTACCAGTGGTCGTTCCCCTAATAGAAGCACTTTGTCTCGGGTTTGGGTTCATGGGTTTCTTCACTGGAGCGGCAACTGGCTTGCCATTCATGAAGCTTCCCTTCTCACCCTTGCCCTTCTTGAAACAAGTGGTCCTGTTAACCATCAACTCCTGATGCTCCTTCTTGATTTCTACCTTGACGGCCTTAAGCATGACAAACAGTTCCGGGATCATCTTCCCTTGCATGTTATAGTTCATCACGAAACTCTAGTAGCTTGGTGACAGTGACTAGAGAAATTTGTCAATCACTCTCTTATCTGGAAGATTAACTCCCACTCGATTCAAGCGATTGAAGTACCCAGACATTCTGAGCACATGCTCACTGGCTGAGCTATTCTCCTCCATCTTGTAGGCAAAGATCTTGTCAGAGGTCTCAAACCTCTCAACACGGGCATGAGCCTGAAATACCAATTTCGGCTCTTGGAACATCTCATATGTTCCATGGCGTTCAAAACGCCTTTGGAGCCCCGGTTCTAAGCCGTAAAGCATGGCGCACTAAACTATCAAGTAGTCATCAGAACGTGTCTGCTAGATGTTCACAACATCCACAGACAACGCTAGAGGGGTTGGCACACAAAGCGGTGCATCAAAGATATAAGCCTTCTGTGTAGCAGTGAGGACAATCTTCAGATCATGGCCCTAGTCCGCACAATTGCTTACAATATCTTTCAACTTAGTCTTTCTCTAGGAACATATTAAAACATGGAGCTAAAGCGCGAGCTATTAATCTACAACATAATTTGCAAAGACAATTTAGACTATGTTCATGATAATGAGTTCAACTAATCAGATTATTTAATGAACTCCCACTCAGATAGACATCCCTCTAGTCATCTAAGTGATACATGATCCAAATCGACTAGGCCGTGCCCGATCAGCACGTGAGACGGACTAGTCATCAACGGTGAACATATCCATGTTAATCGTATCTACTATACGACTCATGTTCGACCTTTCGGTCTCTCATGTTCCGAGGCCATGCATGTTTGTACATGCTAGGCTCGTCAAGTCAACCTAAGTGTTTTGCATGTGTAAATCTGGCTTACACCCGTTGTATGCGAACGTTAGAATCTATCACACCCGATCATCACATGGTGCTTCGAAACAACGAACCTTCGCAATGGTGCACAGTTAGGGGGAACACATCCCTTCAAATTTTAGTGAGGGATCATCTTATTTATGCTACCGTCGTTCTAGGCAAATAAGATGTAAACATGACAAACATCACATGCAAATCATAAAGTGACATGATATGGCCAATATCATCTTGTGCCTTTTGATCTCCATCTTCGAGGTGCGGCATGATCTCCTTCGTCACTGGCATGACACCATGATCTCCATCATCGTGTCTTCATGAAGTTGTCTCGCCAACTATTACTTCTACTACTATGGCTAACGGTTAGCAATAAGGTAAAGTAATTACAAGGCGTTTTCAATGACATGCAGGTCATACAATAAATTAAGACAACTCCTATGGCTCCTGTTGGTTGTCATTCTCATCGACATGCAAGTTGTGATTCCTATTACAAGAACATGATCAATATCATACATCACATATATCATTCATCACATCCTTTTGGTCATATCACATCACATAGCATACCCTGCAAAAACAAGTTAGACGTCCTCTAATTGTTGTTGCATGTTTTACGTGGCTGCTATGGGTTTCTAGCAAGAACGTTTCTTACCTACGTAAAAGCCACAACGGTGATATGCCAATTGATGTTTACCCTTCATAAGGACCCTTTTCATCGAATCCGATCTGACTAAAGTGGGAGAGACAGTCACCCGCTAGCCACCTTATGCATCAAGTGCATGTCAGTCGGTGGAACTAGTCTCACGTAAGCGTACATGTAAGGTCGGCCCAGGCCGCTTCATCCCACAATGTCGCTGAATCAAGATAAGACTAGTAACGGTAAGCAAATTGAACAAATCATAACCCACAACTACTTGTTTTCTACACGTGCATAGAATCTACGCATAGACCTAGCTATGATACCATTGTTGGGGAACGTAGCAATAATTCACAAAAAATCCTACGTGTCACCAAGATCAATCTAGGAGATGCTAGAAACGAGAGAGAGGAGTGTATCTTCATAACCTTGAAGATCGCTAAGCGGAAGCGTTACAAGAACGCGGTTGATGGAGTCGTACTCGCGGCGATTCAAATCGCGGAAGATCTGATCTAGTGTTGAACGGACTGCGCCTCCGCGTTCAACACACGTATAGCCCGGGGACGTCTCCTCCTTCTTGATCCAGCAAGGGAAGAGGAGAAGTTGAGGGAGAACTCTAGCAGCATGACGGCGTGGTGGTGATGGAGCTCGTGGTTCTCCAGCAGAGCTTCGCTAAGCACTAGGAGGAGGAGGAGTTGGAGGAGGAGAGGGTTGCGCCAGGGGAAGGGGTCACGGCTGCCCTCCCACCCCCTCACTACATATAGGGGGGAGGGGAGAGGGGGAGGCGCCCTAGGGTTTCCCCTAGGGGGGCGGCCAGGGCAGATTGGATCTCCCTAGGAAAACCCTAGGGAGACTTGCCCCCCCAAGCCAAGCCAGGTAGAGGCTTGCCTCCCAAGTCAGGTGGAGGCGCCCCACCTCCCCAAGCAACGTGGGAAAGGGTGTGGGGGTGCACAGCCCCTTAGTGGGCTGGTTTGCCCCCTCCCCTTGGCCCATGAGGCCCTGCAACACTTGCCGGGGCCCCTGAAACACCTTCCGGTCAAGCTGGCCATATCATGGTACCCCCGGAACACTTTCGTACTCCAATACCCTTCGTCCAATATACCGATCTTCACCTCCAGACCATTCCGGAACTCCTCGTGACATCCGGTATCTCACCCGGGACTCCGAACAACCTTCGGTAAACACATACTATTTCCCATAACAACTCTAGTGTCACCGAACCTTAAGTGTGTAAACCCTACGGGTTCGGGAACCATGCAGACATGACCAAGACACCTCTCCAGTCAATAACCAATAGCGGGATCTGGATAGCCATATTGGTTCCCACATGTTCCACGATGATCTCATCGGATGAACCACGATGTCGGGGATTCTATCAATCCCGTATACAATTCCCTTTGTCTACCGGTATGTTACTTGCCCGAGATTCGATCGTCGGTATCCCTATACCTTGTTCAATCTCGTTACCAGCAAGTCTCTTTACTCGTTCTGTAATGCATGATCCCATGACTAACTCCTTAGTCACACTAAGCTCATTATGATGATGCATTACCGAGTGGGCCCAGAGATACCTCTCCGTCATATGGAGTGACAAATCCCAGTCTCGATTCGTGCCAACCCAACAGACACTTTCGGAGATACCTGTAGTGCACCTTTATAGTCACCCAGTTACGTTGTGACGTTTGATACACCCAAAGCATTCCTACGGCATCCGGGAGTTGCACAATCTCATGGTCTAAGGAAATGATACTTGACATTAGAAAAGCTCTAGCGAACAAACTACACGATCTTGTGCTATGCTTAGGATTGGGTCTTGTCAATCACATCATTCTCCTAATGATGTGATCCCGTTTTCAACGACATCCAATGTCCATGGTGAGGAAACCATAACCATCTATTGATCAACGGGCTAGTCAACTAGGGGTTTACTAGGGACATGTTGTGGTCTATGTATTCACACATGTATTATGGTTTCCGGTTAATACAATTATAGCATGAACAATAGACAATTATCATGAACAAGGAAATATAATTATTGTTATTTTATCATTGTCTCTAGGGCACATTTCCAACAGTCGCGTGTGCTAGACAATTTGGTGTAATGCACTCGGGGACAAAGGGAGGAGCAACCATCACCGACGGTTGAATATATGAGAGAGGGAGTTCCCACCATATACACCACGTGAGATGAGAGTTTTCAATGAAGACTTGACAGACCGAAAGTCAACCTGTGATGAATATTAATGATCGAATTTAGTTTTTGTAGTATATATATTGAAATACAGAAGTTTAATGTTTGAATTATGAACACATGAGATGTCTGATGACATAGGATCCCAGAGTGCGATTACTGCTACAGTGACGGGGGTTTGTGCGACAGGTTTCCTCACCTGCAAAATGATAGGTTTTTCACCGTGAAGCTGGACGAGACCTTTGATGTTTGTACGGTACGCAACGAAACATTTCATCATAATTAATATCATCATTTGTTCTTCTTTTGTTAAACGTGTAATTCTAGATTTTTTTTCAATTCGATTAGTACATCCGTGCCATGCAAGACCATATGTATTGGAGAAGCTCGGTTTCAAAGACTTTGAGAATATGGAGATGAGGAGGGCTCACTTAAGAACTAAACATGGTTATGCATTTCTGGCTAAGCTATACAATCACTACTGCAGGATGCTGCTAATGCGACACTACAATCAGAGACACTTTGAGAAATTGTGTGCGATGCCATAATCGCAAACGGTGTTGTATGAAAATCGTCAGAAATGTATAAAACGTTTGCGATGACGGATGCATCAAACACGGTTCAGGTTTTAGTTGCGTGTGTGAAAGGATCGAGAAGAGGTGTCTAGAGAGAGGGTGAATAGAATCTTAACAAAGAAAAGTTGCATTTTTTATTTTCTTCAAGTGAAGGTAGAGTTTTAGCATAAGTTTAAACATTCACAACACATTCAAGCAAGCATGGCAAGAGTATATGAGCAGCGGAAAGTAAAGCATGCAATTTGCAAGAATGTAAAGGGATGGGATTGGAGTGTGCAAACGCAATTGGAGACACGAAGATTTTTGGTGTGGTTCCGGTAGGTGGTGCTATCGTACATCCACGTTGATGGAGACTTCAACCCACGAAGGGTAATGGTTGCGCGAGTCCACGGAGGGCTCCACCCACGAAGGTTCAACGAAGAAGCAACCTTGTCTATCCCACCATGGCCATCACCCACGAAGGACTTGCCTCACTAGGGTAGATCTTCACGAAGTAGGCGATCTCCTTGCCCGTATAAACTCCTTGGTTCAACTCCACAATCTTGACAGAGGCTCCCAAGTGACACCTAGCCAATCTAGGAGACACCACTCTCCAAAAGGTAATAGACGGTGTGTTGATGATGAACTCCTTGCTCTTGTGCTTCAAACGATAGTCTCCCCAACACTCAACTCTCTCTCATAGTATTGGATTTGGTGGAAATATGATTTGAGTGGAAAGCAACTTGGGGAAGGCTAGAGATCAAGATTTATGTGGTTGGAATGGAATATGTTGACCTCAACACAAGTGTAGGTGGTTCTCTCTCAGAAAATGTATGTTGGAAGTGTAGGCATGTTCTGATGGCTCTCTTCACGAATGAAGAGTGGGTGGAGGGGTATATATAGCCTCCACGCAAAATCTAACGTTTACACACAATTAACCAAACTCGGTGGGACCGAATCAGAAAACTCGGTCAGATCGATTTAGTTCATAATGTGGCCGTTAGGCATTTCGTTGGGATCGATATGACCAACTCGGTAGGACCGATGTGCTAGGGTTAGGGTAAAGCCTTATCTCGGTTTGACCGATTACACAAACTCGGTGGGAACCAATTTGGGTAATAAGTGAAACAAAGAGTTGGCCAAGCAAACTCGGTGAGACCGATTGGTTATTTTGGTCAGATCGAAATTATTGCAATAGGCAACAAAGAGTTTGCAAGCCCGTCTCGGTGAGACCGAGATCCCATCGGTGAGATCGAATTGATTAGGGTTTCTGGCAGTGGCTATGTCAACTGAACACAGTGGAGCCGGATAGAAAGATTCGGTGGGGCCAAGTTTGACTTTTGGTTTGGGATATATGTGGATATGAGAAAGTGGTTGAAGGCTTTGGAGCATATCACTAAGCACTTTTAGCAAGCAAGACATTAAGCAACACCTCATCCCCTTTTAATAGTATTGGCTTTCCTATCGACTCAATGTGATCTTGGATCACTAAAATGAAAATGCAGAGTCTTGAGATTTTGAGCTTGAGACAATCCTTTGTCCTTATCATCTTGAAGGGGTTCCACATCCTCTAGTCCATGCCACTCCATCTGTTGAACTTGTCTGAAATATACTAGATGAAAACATTAGTCCAACAAGAGATATGTTGACATTAATTACCAAGACCACCCAGGGAGCACCTGTGCTTTCAATCTCCCCCTTTTTTGGTAATTGATGACAACATACATCAAAGCTTTAGATAAAGATAAAGACAATAACAAGTAAAGCTTTGGAAAGACATGTAACATGCATAGGATCCCCCTGCATGTGTGCAATCATGTCAATATGGAATGTAAGAGCATGTGAATGCATAATCATGACAGAGCAGGCAATGTGTTACATATATCTTGGCTATATGCATCAAAGCAAATGATATGAAGTGTAACTTCATGTTCATGATTCTTCTTGCAAACAATATGTACATTAGCAAGAAATCCTCATGCACATGAGTGTGATGCATATACTTACCTTGTGGTGTTGAGCTGGCTTAGGAAGAGATGAACCTGAGTAAACAAGGTTAGATAACACATATACATCTACTAAACTAAGAAAACACACAAAACCACAAGAGTACCAAGACTGGGATGACATGTAGAGAGTGATATAGACATGTCCCCAAAGATAAAAGATATGCAATGAATTCAAAGACTTCCTTCCCTAGCAATCTTTCTCCCCCTGATTCTTATATTGGATAATGGGAGAAAATAGGGAAACAACGTCAGAGGAAAACAGATCATAACATAATCATGTCTTTCCCCTCTTAAAGACATGTGACTTCTCTCCTCTTGAACACCAAGCATCTGGGGCATTTGATGAGATTGCCTCTCTCCCCCTGTGTGAAGTATTCTCTCCCCTTTTGAAGGATTTAAGCTTTGATGTGATCTCTCTCTCCCCCTTTGACATTAATTTCCAAGAAGGGATCTTCTGGAGTGTGAGTCAAAATAGGTTTGGTCCTTGAGTCACAGAGCAAAGCAGCATGTAAAATGTGATGCTGGTAGAGGACAAGAATCATTGAGTGGAGCTGGAACAAAAGTGCGGGAACAAGTGGCAAGTTTTCTTCTCTGCAGTGAAACCGGTGACACCGAATTGTGTTCTTCGGTTGCACCAAAATGGGTTGTTTGGACTGAAACTAGCAAACCGGTGTGGCCAAGTTCAACACAAGGAAGGAACAATAGTCACCTCAGCTCACTAGGCAAATAATATCTCACAAAGATTTACAAGGAATTAACTAAAGGATTTTCAATGAATTGGATGCAGGAAATGTAGAACTAAAGAAAATAAAAAGAGATCTAGATGAAGTTTTTCTTTGAAAGGGAAAACGAATATGCATGAGACAAATGCAAGAGCACGGAGAAACACAAGAGAACTTCATCTAGAACTGGCCGGTGACAAAGTCACCTATGTTAGAGTATATTGACTTAAGAGTCAAGTGACAACACTTGATCATAGGTCATACTCATCGTTTAAGCTCAAAATGGGGTTACCATTTTTCGTTTAAGCATCTTGATGTATTCACATCTTGTTGAGCTGCTTTGACCCATGACTTGGGTTAAAGCTTCTCTAAGATTGAATATCGTACCTTTGGTGGTGGTGTTGATCTTGAACATGTAGTTGAACTTGTGTGGGATGCTCAAGGTTGATGTAGCTCATCAAGAGTTGGGAGCACCACTTGTAATTGGAGTTCATCTACCTACATGGGTTAGTCTTGCAAGGAAGAGCACTTGTGTATCCAACATGACAATCATGGAATCTGATATCAAATGAAATTTGATATATAGAATTTGTCAAAGGATATGTTGAAGGATTTCATGCTTCCTTGTCTTCAACCACCATGGAGTAGAGACTTGGTGATGTAGAGATTGCTCAAGATGTGAGTGAGTTGCAATCTCATGGATTTAGATTCATCGAAGTACCTACAAGGGTTAGATAGCATGCAAGGATGCAAATGTATCCAAGACATATGATTATCATCATAAGAGAAATATCAAGGATTAGTCAAAGGCTCATGCCTTGCATGTATCCAAATGGAGTTCCTACTCCAAGTTTGAAGCATCAATGATGTTCAATTCACCTCTCAGATGGAAAAACACTTCCTCATCTAGCGGTTTGGTAAATATATCCGCCAATTGCTTATTGGTACGAACATGCTTAAGATCAATGTCCCCTTTAGCAACATGATCTCGAATGAAATGATGACGAACTTCAATATGCTTAGTTCGAGAATGTTGCACGGAATTGTAAGCAATCTTAATAGCACTCTCATTGTCACAAAGCAATGGAACATGTTTCAGATTGATCCCATAATCTCTAAGAGTTTGGGTCATCCAAAGTAATTGAGCACAACATGAACCGGCGGCAATGTATTCCTCTTCGGCGGTCGATAGTGATACCGATTTTTGTTTCTTGGAGGACTAAGACACAAGAGATCTACCAAGAATTGACAAGTACCCGAAGTGGACTTTCTATCAACCTTGTCTCCGGCATAGTCCGAATCGGAGTAGCCAACAAGATCCAAAGAGGACCTCTTAGGATACCAAATGCCAAAATTCGGTGTATGTATTAAGTATCTCACTATCCTTTTCACAGCCTTATGATGACATTCTTTGGGGGCCGCTTGATATCGTGCACACATGCACACACTTAGCATAATATCGGGACGGGAGGCACATAGATATAACTATGAACCAATCATAGAACGGTAAACCTTTTGGTCAACTGATTTGCCATCCTTGGTCAAGTCAAGATGTCCACTAGTAGGCATGGGTGTTTTCATACCTTTGCTTTCTGGCATGTTGAACTTCTTGAATAAGTCCTTGGTGTACTTTGTTTGAGAAACAAAGGTGCCTTCCTTAGTTTGCTTGATTTGCAAACCAAGAAAGAACTTGAGTTCACTCATCATAGACATCTCAAACTTCTTCGACATTAGCTTTCCAAACTTTTCACTAAAATGAGGGTTAGTCGAACCAAATATGATATCATCAACATAAATTTGGCACACAAATAATTCACCATTAACCCTTTTAGTAAAAAGAGTAGAATCTATTTTTCCAATCTCAAAGCCTTTCTCAATAAGGAACTTAGTCAAGCATTTATACCACGCTCTAGGAGCTTGTTTAAGACCATAAAGAGCTTTGTGAAGTTTGTAAACATGATCCGGTTTCTTAGGATTGACAAAGCCGGGAGGTTGTTTAACATAAACTTCCTCCTCAATTTCACCATTTAGAAAGGCACTTTTAATGTCCATTTGGTACAAGGTAATATCATGGTGATTAGCATAGGAAAGTAAGATGCGAATGGACTCAAGTCTAGCAACGGGGGCATATGTCTCACCGTAGTCCATACCTTCGACTTGAGTGTAGCCTTGGGCGACGAGACGTGCTTTGTTGCGGACGACTTGACCATCTTCGTCTTGCTTGTTGCAAAACACCCATTTGGTACCAATGATGTTGTGGTTGTTGTCGGGCTTCTCGACCAATGTCCACACTTGATTTCTCTCAGAGTTGCGTAGCTCTTCGTGCATGGAATTTATCCAATCCGGATCTTCCAATGCTTCTTCAACCTTCATAGGTTCAATGCTAGAGATGAATGAATAATGTTCACAAAAGTTAGCCAAATGAGTTTTAGAGTGAGTGATTCTCCTGGTTTGGATATCATTGTAGATTTGTTCGACGGGGTGGTCTCTTGCGACTCTTGCTCGAACTCATGAGAGCTTTTGTTTCAATCAGGGTGGAACATCTTCTTCATCCTCTTGTTCTTCTTCTTGGCCTTCTTCATTGTTGACGTTGTCGTTCCCTTGTCGTGGTGGAGAAGGAGGTACATGAGGTTCATCTTGGTGTACTTCCTCGTTTTCTTCATCTTGGTGTGTCCCACTTGTGGATGCTTCCGTATTAAGTCTTGGGTCACCTTGTCGTGAGGTAGAAGCTTCCACTTGGACGGACGAGGTACTCTCCTTCACCTCCATTGGACGGATCTTGCCAATAGAAAAGTCTTGGATTGCTTCCGAAGGATCTTTATCTCCTACATCAATTGTCAATTGCTCTACTCGCGAGCCATTAGATCATCAAACTTCACATCTACCGTCTCTTCAACTTTTCGGGTGAAATTGTTGTAGACACGGTAAGTGTAAGAGTTTGAGCCATAACTGATGAGGACATCAATACCATTGTTACACCCACAGCCCCTGCTGCTATACATACTGGACCAATTACTAGAGCTCGCGCACGTCAATTGAATTATCAGGTACTTTCGTTTCTTGGTAACGATTCCAATGTTCATGAGAATATGATGCTGCCTAAATTGGATACATTTGTTTTGCTTACAAATGAAGGGCCTACCATGGACAAGAAAGATGAACCTTGGAGCAAGTTCAAGCATGGAGATGTTGGCATGCGCAAGGGGAACAAGAACGGAGTTACAAGTGATGATTCCGGGACTTTGAAGCCACCCTAATGAGTGCATGAGGCCTTGGACGAAATATACAAGATGCCACTTCATAATATTCGTCCATAGGCTATTCTAGGTGCTGCGTCACCTTATTATTGGGCCAGCCCATGTAATTTCGAAATAGTTAAGTATAGGCTGTTTTAGAGTCCGTATGTGTGGGGAAACAAGAGTTAGGGTTGATTTGGACCCCTCCACCAAGGGCCACGAAATTCCCCCTCTTCCTCCATATATACAGCCCTTAGGGCACCGCTTAGACCTTGGGTTTTGTTTAGATTAAAAGTTCGCCATAGCTGCAACTTCGCGTGCATTTCGCTTGTGTTCAACGACTGCACGAAGGCGCCACGTAACCCCACCTTGATCAATAAAGCTTTCATCTTATATTCGCAATATCCAGATTGCAATCTTAGTTTCTTGCTTGTTCTTCGCTTGCTCGCAGGAAACAGGCCCTCGTGGTCGGAGTTGATCGTGCTCGGCGTGGTCAATAACCCTCGAAGTTGGTTTAGCGATTGCTAAGGCGCCGACGTCTCGCACGTTAAGTAGTCGGATCGTCAAGGTCGACTCCCACGAAACGATAGCCACCATCTCATCGAAACATCGGGACACCTTTGCCTCTATCAAGTGGTATCAGATTTCCGTGTTGCTCGGTGAGATTTTACAGTTTTCCGTAGTTTAGATCGAGTCTGTTCTTCATACCTATAGTCCACGAAAAAGCCACAAAAAAATTAGGGTTAGTTCATCATATCCGAACCAATCTGAGCCTTTGCATAATCTTTTTAGGGTTTTGCTTTGCTGAATTTGCGGTTGCATCGTCGTGTCTAGTTGCTGGTCTTAGCGTCTAGTCTTTTAGAGTTTCGAGTTCTGGTCATAAGTTGTCACGCCGCCACCGCACCATCATCATCGCCTCGCCACCTACCATCACCGCCCGAATCCGTATCCATATACCACCACCAATCCGTGTCCATATACCACCACCGATCCATATCCATATACTACCACCGCTACCACCACCGCTGCCATATACCACCACCATATATCCACCACCAATCCGAAGTTCCTCGCATATTAGGTTTGTTTTCGAGATCCATCTAGTTTCCGATTCGTGTTTCCTTGCCGGAGTAGGTTTGGAAAAAAAGAGTCTGAAACCACCCTCGTTTAGGCCCAAAATTTTCCGAAACGCACTTGTCGAAAAATTTTCTGGCTATCCTATTTTAGGTGTTTCTAAGTGTATTGAGACGATCGCCGTTATAGAAAGTTTTTTGACCCGTTTCAGTTTTTGGGTCCGGCAAAAAAAAAAAATTTGGTCGAAAAATTTCGTGCCCATCCTGTCGGTTTGACACAGGAAGAGTTTTGAGACACTCGCCATTATAGTGATTTTTCGCAAAAAAAAAAGAGCAGCAAAAAAAAAGCAGCGCAAAAAAAAAAGCGAAAAAAAATTCCAGAGTGTGCTTTTCCGTTGTTTCCGTGCAGCGCCGTGATTTTGTTAGTGTTCTAGGCTCGCGTCTCTAGCACGGTCTAGCCTAGGACCAGACAAGACTCGTCGTTGAGCGCTTATTCAACTTTGCATCTCTGAATTGATTATTGCTGACCCTTTTGCTACCATATTATAAGCCTTCCCAGCTCCACATACATCTACATCGTGCGCTTGACTCTCCCCGTAATCGCTCTATCCAAGCTTTGAGAGTTTTGACTACATCGGTTGCCGATCACCGCTTTCTTCTGGGTAAGAACTGGTAAGAATTTGAGATTTGCTTGATGGATTTGTGATCGTCCACCACACCACCACCACCACTTCCTAGTAGTCTGTCAATCATATTCTTGTGTGTTTCTATTGCTGCTAACCATGGCAGGATCACAAGCCGACGCGTCTGATCGGGAGAACATGACAAACAAAGCGCTACATGATAAGTTTCAACAAATGATGAGTGGGCAGGTGGAAGATGTGCTAAATAGATTTGAAGAGGCCATGGAGAAGATAGATGGCATTGAGAAGGCGTTCAAACAAAGCTCGACAACAAGTTTAATGAATTGCTCGCGTCTACCACCACCACCACCGCGGCACCTAACGCACCTCTACTACAACAACAAGGACTACCTCCACATCGCGAAACAGCCCTCCGCCGAAGCTTCCGTGTCCCACTTCAGCCGCCAAGCTCTTTGGTGCTCTTTGTT
This sequence comes from Aegilops longissima, assembly GCA_021605205.1. Lineage (NCBI taxonomy): Eukaryota > Viridiplantae > Streptophyta > Magnoliopsida > Poales > Poaceae > Aegilops > Aegilops longissima. The sequence continues at coordinate 357,451,670 of CM038682.1, forward strand.
GATACTTCGTGGCTCCTGCTGCTGCGGTGGGGAGGATGATTATGTGAGAGATTACGAGGATGAGGTTGATCAACATCAGAACTACGTGCAACCACCAGCACCACAACCACCAGGTCGTCCACATGCAAATAATGGCAATGTTCGGGCTCCCCTTCAGGTACGAGATCATGACCATCTCCCTAAACTGAAATTGAATATTCCACCATTTGAAGGTAGACATGTTCCTGATATATATATCTTACTTGGGAGTTAGAAACTAAACAACGATTTACATGTTTACAATATCCTGAGGAGAGACGTGTTCCTGCTGCTGTTTGTGCTTTCACTAGCTTTGCATGTGTTTGGTGGTCTGAACATTGTAGATTATATCCTGTTCCAGCTACTTGGGCTGCTTTGAAAACTGCTATGCGCATCGTTGGGTTCCACCATATTATCAGCGTGAATTACTTCAAAAATTGCAACGCTTAAGACAAGGAAAAATTCGGTAGAAGAATATTATCGGGAATTACAAACTGGCTTGATTAGATGTGGTATTGTTGAGGAGAATGAAGCTATGCTTGCACGTTTTCGGGTGGATTAAATAGAGAGATTCATACCATTCTAGACTACAAGGATTATAATAATATCACTCGATTATTCCATCTTGCTTGTAAAGCTGAACGTGAAGTGCAGGATCGACGAGCGTTGGCGAACTAACTTTTCTCGCAGGTCGACCTTCATCATGGACACCACGTGCATCATCTACTTCCACACGCTCTACTACACGGCACCTCCGCCGGCTGCCACCTCCAACCGTGATACAAGAAAGCAGGCACAACCACCACTATCGCCAAGAGCACACTGCTGGGCCTACAGAGCTCTTCTTCTTCCATGGCGTCAACAGGGCACACAAGTGATATTATTTGTCGTCGTTGTAAGGGAAGAGGACATTTTTGAGAGAATGCCAATCTCAGCGTGTGATGATTGCTACGAGGATGGTGGGTATGAGTCCGCTAGTGACTATGATGAAGAGACTTTGGCTCTTATTACACATGAAGAACACGGTGGAGATGATTACGATCATGAGACGCAATACATGGCTGTGAAGATCTTGACAGGTATGAATGTTTAGTTGCTCAACGTGTTTTGAGTGTGCAGGTTACACAAGCTGAGCAAAATCAGAGGCATAACTTGTTCCATACAAAGGGAGTTGTGAAGGAACGTTCTATTCAGCGCCATCATAGATGGAGGAGCTGCAACAACTTGGCTAGCATGGATATGGTGGAGAAGCTTTCTCTCACCACAAGACCACATCCACATCCTTACTACATCCAATGGTTCAACAACAGCGGCAAGGTTAAGGTAACACGATCTGTTCGTGTGTATTTTAGTATCTCTACATATGCTGATTATGTTGATTGTGATGTGGTACCTATGCAAGCATGTTCCTTATTACTTGGTAGACCATGGCAATTTGATAAAAATTCTGTACACCATGGTAGAAACAATCAGTATACTCTTGTTCACAAGGATAAAAATATTACTTTGCTTCCTATGACTCCTGATTCCATTTTGAAAGATGATATTAATAGAGCTAATAAAGCAAAACAGGAGAAAAATAAGAGTGAAAATCAGATTGTGGCAAAAGAATTTGAGCAACAAATGAAGCCTAATAATAAACCATCTAATGTTGCTTCTGAAATTAAACTGAAAAGTGCATGTTTATTTGCCACCAAATCTGATATTGATGAGCTAGATTCTAGCAAATCTGTTTGCTATGCTTTTGTGTGCAAAGAGGCATTATTTTCATTCGAGGACGTGCCTTCCTCTTTGCCCCCTGCTGTCACTAACATTTTGCAGGAGTTCACGACGCCTTCCCACAAGACGTGCCACCGGGATTACCACCTATTCGAGGGATTGAGCATCAAATTGACTTAATTCCCGGTGCATCGCTACCCAACCGCGCACCATACCGTACCAATCCAGAGGAGACGAAGGAGATTATGCGTCAAGTACAGGAGCTGCTCGACAAAGGTTATATACGCGAATCTCTTAGTCCTTGTGTTGTTCCTATTATACTAGTGCCTAAAAAGGATGGTACGTCGCGTATGTGTGTTGATTGTAGAGGCATTAATAATATTACTATTCGTTATCGTCATCCTATTCCTAGGCTAGATGATATGCTTGATGAATTGAGTGGCTCTACAATATTCTCCAAAGTTGATTTGCGTAGTGGATACCATCAAATTCGTATGAAATTGGGAGATGAATGGAAAACAACATTTAAAACTAAGTTTGGATTATATGAGTGGTTAGTCATGCCTTTTGGGTTAACTAATGCACCTAGTACTTTCATGAGATTAATGAACGAAGTTTTACGTGCTTTCATTGGACGATTTGTGGTAGTTTACTTTGATGATATACTGATTTATAGCAAATCTTTGGAAGAACATTTGGAACATTTACGTGTTGTTTTTAATGCTCTACGTGATGCACGCTTGTTTGGTAACCTTGGGAAGTGCACCTTTTGCACCGACCGAGTATCTTTTCTTGGCTATGTTGTTACTCCACAGGAATTGAAGTTGATAAAGCCAAGATTGAAGCTATTGAGAGTTGGCCACAGCCCAAAACGGTCACACAAGTGAGGAGTTTTCTTGGACTCGCTGGTTTCTATAGGCGTTTTGTGAGAGACTTTAGCACCATTGCTGCACCTCTCAATGAGCTTACAAAGAAGGATGTGCCTTTTGTTTGGGGTACCGCATGGGAAGAAGCCTTCACGGTATTGAAAGATAAGTTGACACATGCTCCTTTACTCCAACTTCCCGACTTTAATAAGACTTTTGAGCTTGAATGTGATGCTAGTGGAATTGGATTAGGAGGTGTGTTATTACAAGATGGCAAACCTGTTGCATACTTTTACGAAAAATTGAGTGGGCCTAGTCTGAACTATTCTACTTATGACAAAGAATTATATGCTCTTGTTCGGACTTTAGAGACATGGCAACATTATTTATGGCCCAAAGAATTTGTTATACATTACGATCATGAATCTTTGAAACATATTAAAAGTCAAGCTAAACTGAATCGTAGACATGCTAAATGGGTTGAATTCATTGAGACTTTCCTTATGTCATTAAACACAAGAAGGGTAAAGAAAATGTTATTCTTGATGCTTTGTCTCGTCGCTATACTATGCTTTCACAACTTGACTTCAAAATATTTGGTTTGGAGACCATCAAAGATCAATATGTGCATGATGCTGATTTTAAAGATGTAATGCAGAATTGTAAAGAAGGAAGAACATGGAACAAGTTCGTTATTAATGATGGTTTTGTGTTCGTGCTAACAAGCTATGCATTCCTGCTAGCTCTGTTCGTCTTTTGTTGTTGCAGGAGGCGCATGGAGGAGGATTAATGGGACACTTTGGCGCCAAGAAGACGGAGGATATACTTGCTACACATTTCTTTTGGCCAAAGATGAGACGGGATGTTGAGCGTTTTGTTGCTCGCTGCACTACATGTCAAAAAGCTAAGTCACGACTCAATCCTCATGGTTTATATATGCCTTTGCTGTGCCTAGTGTTCCTTGGGAGGATATATCTATGGACTTTGTTTTAGGTTTACCTCGAACAAAGAAGGGAGGATAGCATATTTGTTGTCGTGGATAGATTCTCGAAAATGGCACACTTTATACCATGTCATAAAAGCGATGATGATGTTAATGTTGCTGATTTGTTCTTTCGTGAAATTATTCGCTTGCATGGTGTGCCAAATACTATTGTTTCAGATCGTGATACTAAATTTCTTAGCCACTTTTGGAGATGTTTATAGGCTAAGTTGGGGACTAAACTGCTTTTTAGTACTACTTGTCACCCCCAAACTGATGGACAAACTGAAGTAGTCAATAGAACATTGTCTACTATGCTTAGGGCTGTTTTGAAGAATAATAAGAAAACGTGGGAAGAATGCTTGCCTCATATTGAATTTGCTTATAATCGTTCATTGCATTCTACTACTAAGATGTGCCCTTTTGAAATTGTGTATGGCTTCCTACCTCGTGCACCTATTGATTTGTTGCCTCTTCCATCTTCGGAGAAGGTTAATTTTGATGCTAAAGAACGTGCTGAATTGATTTTAAAAATGCATGAGTTAACTAAGGAAAACATTGAGCGATGAATGCTAAATATAAACTTGTTGGAGATAAGGGTAGAAAACATGTTGTCGTTGCACTGGAGATCTTGTTTGGTTACATTTGCGTAAGGATAGTTTCCTAATTTGCGCAAATCAAAGCTAATGCCACGTCTTGATGGTCCATTTAAGGTGTTAGAGAAAATAAATGATAATGCATATAAACTTGAGCTGCCCGCAGATTTTGGGGTTAGTCCCACTTTTAACATTGCAGATTTGAAGCCTTATTTGGGTGAGGAAGATGAGCTTCCGTCGAGGACGACTTCATTTCAAGAAGGGAGGATGATGAGGACATCAATACCATTGTTACACCCACAGCCCCTGCTGCTATACATCTTGGACCAATTACTAGAGCTCGCGACGCCAATTGAATTATCGGTACTTTCGTTTCTTGGTAATGATTCCAATGTTCATGAGAATATGATGCTGCCTAAATTGGATACATTTGTTTTGCTTACAAATGAAGGGCCTACCATGGACAAGAAAGATGAACCTTGGAGCAAGTTCAAGCATGGAGATGTTGGCATGCGCAAGGGGAACAAGAACGGAGTTACAAGTGATGATTCCAGGACTTTGAAGCCACCCTAATGAGTGCATGAGGCCTTGGACGAAATATACAAGATGCCACTTCATAATATTCGTCCATAGGCTATTCTAGGTGCTGCGTCACCTTATTATTGGGCCAGCCCATGTAATTTCGAAATAGTTAAGTATAGGCTGTTTTTAGAGTTCGTATGTGTGGGGAAACAAGAGTTAGGGTTGATTTCGGACCCCTCCACCAAGGGCCACGAAATTCCCCCCCCCCCCTCTTCCTCCATATATACAGCCCTTAGGGCACCGTTTAGACCTTGGGTTTTGTTTAGATTAAAAGTTCGCCATAGTTGCAACTTCGCGTACTTCGTTTGTGTTCAACGACTGCACAAAGCGCCACAGAACCCCACCTTGATCAATAAAGCTTTCATCTTATATTCGCAATATCCAGATTGCAATCTCAGTTTCTTGCTTGTTCTTCGCTTGCTCGCAGGAAACAGGCCCTCGTGGTCGAGTTGATCGTGCTCCGCGTGGTCAATAACCCTCGGAAGTTGGTTTAGCGATTGCTAAGGCGCGACGTCGACGCCTCAAGACGTCAGAGTCGGATCGTCAAGGTCGACTCCCACAGAAACGATAGCCACCATCTCATCGAAACATCGGGACACCTTTGCCTCTATCTATAACCAAGTAGGAAACGTTCATGAGATTTAGGAGCAAATTTAGAACGACGATGCTTATCAAGAACGTAACACCTTGAGCCAAATACTCGAAAGTATCCAACTTGGGGTTTGTTATCGGTGAGAAGCTTGTATGCTGTCTTGCCGAGTAGCTTGTGAAGATACAAGTGATTTGTTGCATGACAAGCTGTCTCAACCGCTTCCGCCCAAAAGTGTTTTGGAGTCTTGTACTCATCAAGCATCGTTCTTGCCATCTTAATGAGTTCGGTTCTTCCTCTCAACAACTCCATTTTGTTGAGGCATGTACGTAGCCGAGAACTCGTGTGAAATTCCTTGTTCGTCAAGAAAGGTATCCACATTTGTGTTCTTGAACTCCATTCCGTTTTCTCAGCGAACCTTCTTGATCTTCACTTCAAATTGATTTTGGGCCTTCCTAGCGAAGTTCTTGAAGATCTTTTGGACCTGCGATTTATCATCAAGAAAGAACACCCGCGTAAATCTTGAAAAATCATTGACTATGACTAGACCAAATGAGTTACCACCGAGACTCTTGTAGGCATTGGGACCAAAGAGATCCATATGAACTAGATCGAGCGGTCTTCTCATGGTCATGATATTCTTCACTAGGTGACTCCCTCCAACATGTTTTCCTGCTTGACAAGCACTGCACAATCTATCCTTGTCAAATATAACATCTTTTACTCCAAGTATATATCACCTTTAATAAGCTTATCAAGATTTCGCATGCCCACATGACCTAACCTTCTATGCCATAACCAGCCTTTTGAAGATTTAGCAATTAAGCAAGTTCTAGGTTGAGCCTTTTTAGTGAAGTCAACAATGTAAAGATCACCTCTACGAATACCGATAAAGACCATTTTATGATTATCTCTACGAAACACTTGGCAATCTACTTCAGTATATAGGACGTTGAAACCAAAGTCAGCAAGTCTAGATACGGAAAGTAAATTGTAGCCAAGAGATTCAACGAGCATAACATTTGTATGGAGCTATCATGTGAGATTGTCACCTTACCAAGGCCAATCACCTTACCCTTTGAGTTATCACCAAAAGTGACGTACTTTCGAGGGTCGTCGTTTTCAACAAGCTCACGAAACATGTCTTTGTGTCCGGTCATATGATCAGTACATCTACTATCAAGGACCCATTCCTTTCCTCCAGCCATGTAGCCGCAAAGATTAGCCATAAGACCAAAATGTCTCATAGACTCATCGAGATCAAAGTCACTATGATCATCCTCATCATAGTATCCATGTTCAACATCATCTTGTGATTGATCGTTTCCTAGAAAAGGTGATTCATTAGAAGTATGACCGTAACAATGTTCATCTCTATGGATTCTAATGACTTCGGAAATGATATTGATAATAATTCCAACATCTCCTTTGGCACGCATGAGATCACGAAGCTCAAATAGAAAATCATCAAACTTAGGATCACTAGTACTCATCCTATTCAAGGCAATAGACTTATGGAGAATCTCATCTATATTTTTCAAGGAATAGTTTGGAAAGCGTTCCTCATGAAATCTCCATATAGTGTAGGAACAATCAAGAGTAGGTAAGCTAGCAATCAAATTTTTGGGCAATCCTCTAATGATAAGATTAATAGTTCTAAGATTGCGAATGATGTCAAGATCCTCATCGGGAGTGGGATGCAAAGGATCACTAGGGGGTACGCAAGGACTAGTAATGTACTTGTTCAAGTGATATTCATTGAAAATCTCAAGCATCTCATTTTTCCACTCATGAAAGTACTCTCCATAAAGTATAGGCACTCTATGTCTAAGACTCCCCAACGTAGACTCATCCATCTTCCTCCAATGGTGATTAAACCAAAGCAATGCAGACCAATGCTCTGATACCAATTGAAAGAATCGAGAAGAGGTGTCTAGAGGGGGGGTGAATAGACTCTTAACAAAGAAAAGTTGCAGTTTTTATTTGCTTCAAGTTAAGGTAGAGTTTTAGCACAAGTTTAAACATTCACAACACATTCAAGCAAGCATGGCAAGAGTATATGAGCAGCGGAAAGTAAAGCATCCAATTTGCAAGAATGTAAGGGATGAGATTGGAGTGTGCAAACGCAATTGGAGACACGGAGATTTTTGGTGTGGTTTCGATAGGTGCTGCTATCATACATCCACATTGATGGAGACTTCAACCCACGAAGGGTAACGGTTGCGCGAGTCCACGGAGGGATCCACCCATGAAAGGTCCACGAAGAAGCAACCTTGTCTATCCCACCATGGCCATCGCCCACGAAGGACTTGCCTCACTAGGGTAGATCTTCACGAAGTAGGCGATCTCCTTGCCCGTACAAACTCCTTGGCTCAACTCCACAATCTTGACGGAGGCTCCCAAGTGACACCTAACCAATCTAGGAGACACCACTCTCCAAAAGGTAATAGACGGTGTGTTAATGATGAACTCCTTGCTCTTGTGCTTCAAATGATAGTCTCCCCAACACTCAACTCTCTCACATAGGATTGGATTTGGTGGAAAGATGATTTGAGTGGAAAGCAACTTGGGAAGGCTAGAGATCAAAATTTATGTGGTTGGAATGGAATATCTTGACCTCAACACAAGTGTAGGTGGTTCTCTCTCAGAAAATGTATGTTGGAAGTGTAGGCATGTTCTGATGGATCTCTCCACGAATAAAGAGTGGGTGGAGGGGTATATATAGCCTCGACACAAAATCTAACCGTTAGACACAATTTACCAAACTCGGTGGGACCGAATCAGAAAACTTGGTCAGACCGATTTAGTTCATAATGTGACCGTTAGGCATTTCGCTGGGACCGATATGATCAACTCGGTAGGACCGATGTGCTAGAGTTAGGGTAAAGCCTCATTTTAGTTTGACCGATTACACAAACTCGGTGGGACCGATTTGGGTAATAAGTGAAACCGAGAGTTGGCCAAGCAAACTCGGTGAGACCGAAATTATTGCAATAGGCAACAGAGAGTTTGCAAGCCCATCTCAGTGAGACCGAGATCCCATCGGTAAGATCGAATTGATTAGGGTTTCTGGCAGTGGCTATGTCAACTGAACTCGGTGGCGCTGGATAGAAAGATTCGGTGGGGCCGAGTTTGACTTTTGTTTTGGGACATATGTGGATATGAGAAAGTGGTTGAGGGCTTTGGAGCATATCACTAAGCACTTTGAGCAAGCAAGCCATTAAGCAACACCTCATCCCCTTTTAATAGTATTGGCTTTCCTATGGACTCAATGTGATCTTGGATCACTAAAATGAAAATGCAGAGTCTTGAGATTTTGAGCTTGAACCAATCCTTTGTCCTTATCATCTTGAAGGGGTTCCACGTCCTCTAGTCCATGCCACTCCATATGTTGAACTTGTCTGAAATATAATAGATGAAAACATTAGTCCAACAAGAGATATGTTGACATTAATTACCAAAACCACCCAGGGAGCACTTGTGCTTTCAGTGTGCGATAAAGGGCATACGGTTCAGTTCAATTTACTATTTGCGATGAGGAGGAACAATAGAAACGGGCAGCCAGATGAAGGCATGTGCGATACACAGCATACGGTTCACTCCGATGAACTGTTTGTGATTAGGCAACACAAAAGAAACGGGCAGCCAGATGAAGGTGTGTGCGATATACAACATACGGTTCACTCGAATGAACTATTTGTGATTAGGCAACACAAAAGAAACGGTCATCCAGATCAAGGTGTGTGGGATATACGGCATGCGGTTCACTCGGATGAACTGTTTGCGTTGACACAAGAGTACAGAAACGGTTCAACTTAACAAGACATGTGTGTTGTGCGATGGGATTGCATGCGGTTCACTCGGGCCTTGTCGTCAGTGTGTGACCTCTGTGGCAACCGTTTGCTCCCCAGGTGCCTCTTCGTGTACCGTGGCAACCGTCCACCGACTCTTCGCCTTTCCCTCTCGATTTGGAACTGTTGTCGCACGCTAGCTCTTCCTCCCTCCTCGATTTGCCTTCACCCTTCCTTCTGCCATTGTTTGATCATCTTCTCCATGGAGGGAACAAGCCGAAAAAATCCCCCTTATTCTTGCCCCGATCATTTTGTGATATGCCCTCTCCACTAGTCATTCCAACCCCTGGATCCAAATGGCAAACTTCTAGTGTAAGCCATGGTAATGAAATCCTTGTTGACAGACTTGTATTCCTTGCCTCACTTATAGCCCTCAAGTCCACAGATATTAACATCATCTTGGGTATGGACTGGATGACAGCTCATCATGCCAAGATTGATTGTTACACCAGATCTGTTCAGCTTACACACCCATCTGGCAAGATAGTCACTGTCTCCACCAGAGTTGCAAAGCGACAACTCTATTCTTTTAATGCCAGCCCTCTTCCAGACCTTGAAGATATCCCGGTAGTCCTTGACTTTCTGGATGTCTTTCCAGAGGAACTGCCAGGTATTCCACCTGACAGAGATGTAGAGTTTGTCATAGATCTTATCCCAGGAACCGCTCCAATCTCTAGGAGACCTTATAAGATGGCACCCTTAGAACTAGCCGAGCTTAAGAAACAACTTGATGAGTCCTTGCAAAAGGGTTTCATCCGTCCTAGTTCTTCTCCTTGGGCTTGCCCCGTTCTCTTCGTCAAGAAGAAGGATGGCACGGACCGGATGGTTGTAGATTATCGTCCCGTTAATTTGGTCACGATAAAGAACAAGTATCCGCTCCCCAGGATCAACGACCTGTATGATCAGCTCGCTGGATCCTCAGTCTTTTCCAAGATGGATTTGAGGTTAGGCTACCACCAAATCAAGATCAGAAATGGGGACATCCCCAAGACAGCCTTTGTCACTCGTTATGGCCAGTACGAGTACACCGTCATGTCCTTTGGTCTAACCAACGCTCCAGCTACATTCTCCCGCTTGATGAACTCGATCTTCATGGAGTACCTAGACAAGTTCGTCGTGGTTTACCTCGATGATATTCTTATTTACTCGAAGAACGAGGAAGAACATGCCGAACATCTTAGACTTGTGTTAGAGAAACTTAGAGAGCACCGCCTTTATGCCAAGTTCTCCAAGTGTGAATTTTGGTTGCCAGAAGTGACCTACCTAGGCCACGTAATCTCTGGTAAGGGCATTGTTGTCAATCCCGAGAGAGTTCAGGCCGTTCTCGATTGGACTCCACCTGAAACAGTTAAACAAGTTAGGAGTTTCCTTGGTCTAGCCAGCTATTGTCGCCGCTTTGTTGAAAATTTCTCCAAAGTAGCCAAACCCCTCATGGAACTTCTCAAGAAAGATAAAAAGTTTGAGTGGTCCCCACAGTGTGAGTACAGTTTTCAGGAACTGAAAAGACGCCTGACTTCTGCTCCCATACTTGTGCCACCGGATTTCACTAAAGACTTTGTTATCTACTGCGACGCCTCACGACAGGGACTAGGTTGCATTCTTATGCAGGATCGTCATGTGATCGCGTATGCATCTCGTCAGTTGCATCCACATGAGGAGAATTATCCTACACATGATCTAGAGCTTGCAGCCGTAGTCTATGCACTCAAGACCTGGCGACATTACCTTCTTGGTAAACGTTGCGAGATCTACACCGATCACCAGAGTCTCAAGTATATCTTCACCCAACCAGATTTGAACCTTAGGCAAGGACGTTGGTTGGAGTTGATCACAGATTATGATCTAGGGATTACCTACACCCCAGGCAAAGCTAATGTCATGGCTGATGCGCTAAGTCGCAAATCCTATTGCAACAATCTCATGTTGCAGCAGGGCCAACCACTTCTCCATGAGGAATTCTCTAAGCTTAACCTTCACATTGCTCCTCACGGATTCCTTTCTACCTTGGTGGCGAAACCTACTATTGTGGATCGTATCATAGAAGTCCGTAGCATGATCTGGGAATCTCCTTAATTAAGAAAAATATCTCCCAGGGAGTAGCTGGTTGTTTCTCTATGGATGAACGAGGTGCTGTTTACTTTGGGAACCGCTTGGTGGTTCCCAAGAGTAAGCAGATGCAGCAATTGATTCTTAAGGAGGTGCATGAATCTCCTCTCACGATTCATCCCGGTAGTACTAAGATGTATCAGGACCTACGCCAGAGGTTCTGGTGGACTAGGATGAAGAGAGAAATCGCTCAGTTTATTGCTAACTGCGACGTTTGTCGTCGCGTTAAGGTAGAGCATCAAAGGCCTGCTGGCACCCTTCAGCCTTTAGCCATTCCTGAGTGGAAATGGGATAAAGTTGGTATGGACTTCATCACCGCTTTCCTAGGACCAAGAAAGGAATAATGCTATCTTCGTAGTCATTGATCGTCTGTCCAAGGTGGCTCACTTCCTACCTGCTCGAGAGAGTATCACTGCTAGTCAGCTCGCCGACTTATACATTCTCGAATAGTGTCACTTCATGGTGTTCCACTAGAGATCAATTCAGACCGTGGCGTCTTTTCACTTCTCATTTTCGGGAGAGTTTCCAAACTGCCATGGGCACCCATCTTTCCTTCAGTACCGCTTTCCACCCTCAGTCAAGTGGTCAGGTGGAAAGGGTCAACCAAATTCTCGAAGACATGCTTAGAGCTTGCGTTATCTCATTTGGTATGGAATGGGAGAAATGCCTTCCTTTCGCCGAGTTTGCTTATAACAATAGCTACCAATCCAGTCTCAAGAAAGCTCCTTTTGAGATTCTCTATGGACGAAGATGTCGAACACCTTTGAACTGGTCAGAAACCGGTGAAAGACAATTCTTTGGACCGGATATGATCCAGGAGGCAGAAGAGCAAGTTCGCATCATTCGTGAGAATTTGAAAACAGCCCAATCTCGTCAAAAGAGCCAGTATGACCATCGTCATAAGGAAGTGGCTTATGAAATTGGCGACCAAGCTTACCTTCGGGTTACTCCGTTGAAGGGTACCCATCGATTCGGTATCAAGGGCAAGTTGGCTCCTCGTTACATTGGTCCCTTTCGCATTCCCGCTAAACGAGGAGAGGTTGCCTACCAGTTGGAACTACCCCCACATCTTTCTCGAGTTCATGATTTCTTCCACGTCTCTCAACTCAGGTGTTGCTTCTCGGATCCTATCCGCGGAGTGGACCACGAAACGCTTGATCTCCAAGATAACCTCACATACCGAGAGTACCCGGTTCGCATTCTTGATCAAGAAGAGCGTGTTACCTGACGTCAGAACATCAAGTTTCTCAAGGTTCGGTGGTCTCATCATTCCGAGAGAGAAGCTACTTGGGAGCGAGAAGATCGTCTTCGACTGGAGTACCCCGCTTTCTTTCCGTCGACCCCTGAATCTCGGGACGAGATTCTTTCAAGTGGGGGCGAGTTATTGCCAGCATATTCCATGTGCTGACCCGTTTTCGAGCTGCAACGTATTATGTTGCACACTTTTCAGACGAAGAGTAAGGTGTGATAGGTTGTTGTCATGCACTCAGCTATGCCGTTGGAGTTGATGGACTCACTTTATCTTCCAGGTCTTCCGTTGTTACCGTGTTAGATGACCTTAAGTCATATTTATTGTAATAAGTTCTCTTTTGGAGACATTCGATGTAATAAGTGTGTGATTGCTACTCTGTTACCGATCCAGGGATGACACTGAAGCACGGAGACTTGACCGTTTGAGGTCGGGTCGCTACAGGGAAGCTGTCGGTTTGCATACGGGTGTTCTAACTAAAACGTTTGCAATGAGTGTTCTATATTTAAAAACCTTTGACGTTTTTTTCAGAAGAAAATTGTTTGATAAGTCTGTACATTAAGAGAGAAAAACGCAAGTTCGTTCAAACCATATCTTTCATTCAGTCACACTGCGAATTTATATTCATATGATCGAGAATTCGAGATACAGTATTAAACCCCAAAAAAATATTTCCGGCGGCGGCGGAGGCGGCGTGCCGCACCGTCGTTGTCATCCCCCGGGACGCCGTTGTTGAAGTCTTCAAGGCAGCACAAAATGTTCTTCACTTGTAAATCAAACATCATCTCGTCACGCCATCGACGGGCGAGGCGCGGGAGGATGGCAACTGGCGTCACAGAGAGGTAGCGGTCGACGGCAGCTTCCCATGCCGCTGAGGGGGGGCGCACGGGCATGGGAACGGTGGGTGCTGCCAAACGCATGGGGACCGGCGCCACGGTGGGTGGAGGGGTGCGCACGGGCGCGGTAGGTGCAGCCAAATGCATGGGGGCCGGCGGCACGATGGGTGGAGGGGCGCGCACGGGCACGGGCGCTGGCATGTACACGAGCTCACGCGGGTCCGCGGAGACCTCGCTGACGCCCGCGGCTTCCAGCTCTGCGATAGTGCTCGGCGACCAGCCCGTCAATGCTACGGGGGAGGTCGTTGGCGCGGGCGTGTGGATGGGAGCTGGCACGGGAGCGGGGGCAGCAACCATCGCGGCCAGCTCGTTCTGGGCCATGTCCATGAGGCCCCATTCCTCCTTATTTTCTATTTCCTCCGGCTCGGAGTCGACTTCACCGAACTTGAAGACTAGTGGGAGATGATCATTCTGCGCCATTGCGGTGGAGGTCTGGGGGGGGGGGAATGGGAGGCGAACAAGAAGGCCGCCCCAGATAAACAATGCTCGGGCGCCATTAATGGAGAGGAAGGCGGGCGGCCATGGAAGTCAATGGTCTCGCTTCCCAGTGAGCGTGCGCAGCATAAATCTCGCACCCTTCCTGGTGAGCCTGCGCATTGGAGGACAGCTTGCACGCCTCTCGGTCAGCCTGCGCACCGGACTGCGCTCGCATGCCTCCCGTTCAGTCAAGGTCAAGCAGCTGTCCGCATGGCACCTCCTACAGCCATTAAAACCAAGACACATGGCGTCACGTGAATGGTTAATAGAACGCACACATTTTGAATTATACAAACGTTTGAGATATTAAGTGGCAGCTATTTTTTCAAAATGCCTTTGTTGGCTGTCATTATTCGAGTGCGCCTTCTCTCAAAATGGACATGAAATATACCACATCATGTCGGGCGCCATTCCATGATAGCATGCCAAGTTTCATGAATTTTAGTCAAGTTTGATTTACTAGAATTTAAAAACCAGGCATCTCAATGTTTTGTCGGCAATCAACGGTGCCCTGGTGTTTGAAATTCATTCCCATTTATTGCATGGGACCTAAGCATGCACCCAAAGGACATAGATTTGATTTTTCAACCAATTTATATGCACTGGAGCATGTGCATGTAGTTCAAATTTGAATTATGCACATAAATGCATTGAAAACTCAGTTAATGCATAAAAATGTCCAAAAGAACCCTGAAAAATCACAAAAATTGATACAACACTCATGTTGTTCTATGTTGGCACGAGAAAAATTTTGGAAGCAATAAGAGGCAGTGGATATCGTTTTGTCCCCAAAGGTGGGACGTTCCCAACCGAAACCATGATGCTTGTTGTGAGAAGCTCTGGTTTGTGAGAAGCATATACCCAAACCTGCCCCAAACGGGACAAAAATTTTACCCGGGCATGTTGATGCCGCTCCATGAAAGCATGCCAAGTTTCATGAATTTCAGACGAGTTTTGGATTTACTAGAATTTAAAAACGAGGCATCTCAATGTTTTGCCGGCAATCAACGGTGCACTGGTGTTTGAAATCCATTCCATTTCTTACATGGGACCTAAGCATGCACCCAAGGACACAAATTTGATTTTTTTAACTAATTTATATGCACTGGAGCATGTGCATGTAGTTCAAATTTAAATTATGCATATAAATGCATTGAAAACTCAGTTAATGCATAAAAATGTCCAAACGAACCCCAAAAAATCCCAAAAATTGACACAACACTCCTATTGTTCTATGTTGACACGAGAAATTTTATGAAAGCAATAAGAGGCAATGGATAACGTTTCGTCCCAAAGGTGGGACGTTCCCTACCGAAACCATCATGCTTGTTGTGAGAAGCTCTGGTTTGTGAGAAGCATATACCCGATCCTGTCCCAAATGGGACAAATTTTTTAACACGGCATGTTGATGCCGCTCCATGATAGCATGCCAAGTTTCATGAATTTCAGACGAGTTTGGATTTACTAGAATTTAAAAACCAGGCATCTCAATGTTTTGTCAGCAATCAACGGTGCCCTGGTGTTTGAAATTCCTTCCCGTTTATTGCATGGGACCTAAGCATGCACCCAAGGACACAGATTTGATTTTTCAACCAATTTATATGCACTGGAGCATGTGCATGTAGTTCAAATTTGAATTATGCACATAAATGCATTGAAAACTCAGTTAATGCATAAAAATGTCCAAAAGAACCCCGAAAAATCACAAAAATTGACACAACACTCCTGTTGTTCTATGTTGGCACGAGAAAAAAATTGGAAGCAATAAGAGGCAGTGGATATCGTTTCGTCCCCAAAGGTGGGACGTTCCCAACCGAAACCATGATGCTTGTGGTGAGAAGCTCTGGTTTGTGAGAAGCATATACCCAAACCTGCCCCAAACGGGACAAAAAATTTACCCGGGCATGTTGATGCCGCTCCATGAAAGCATGCCAAGTTTCATGAATTTCAGACGAGTTTTGGATTTACTAGAATTTATAAATGAGGCATCTCAATGTTTTGCTGGCAATCAACGGTGCCCTGGTGTTTGAAATTCATTCCCGTTTCTTGCATGGGACCTAAGCATGCACCAAAGGACACGGATTTGATTTTTCAACCCATTTATATGCACTGGAGCATGTGCATGTAGTTCAAATTTGAATTATGCACATAAATGCATTGAAAACTCAGTTAATGCATAAAAATGTCCAAACGAACCCCAAAAAATCCCAAAAATTGACACAACACTCCTGTTGTTCTACGCTGACACGAGAAAATTTTTGAAAGCAATAAGAGGCAATGGATATCATTTCGTCCCCAAAGGTGGGACGTTCCCTACCGAAACCATCATGCTTGTTGTGAGAAGCATATACCCGATCCTACCGCAAATGGGACACATTTTTTAACACGGCATGTTGATGCCGCTCCATGATAACATGCCAAGTTTCATGAATTTCAGACGAGTTTTGGATTTACTAGAATTTAAAAACCAAGCATCTCAATGTTTTGTCGGCAGTCAACAATGCCCTGGTGTTTGAATTTCATTCCTATCTCTTGCATGCGACCTAGAAATTCACCCAAGGACACATATTATATTTTTCAACCAACCTTAGTGCATTGGAGCATGTGCTTGTAGTTCAAATTTGAATTATGCACATAAAATGCCTAGAAAACCCTAAATGCATAAAAATGTCCAAACGAACCCCAAAAAATCACGAAAATTGACACAACACTCCTGTTGTTCTATGTTGACACTAGAAAATATTTGAAAGCAATAAGAGGCAATGGATATCGTTTTGTCCCCAAAGGTGGGACGTTCCCTATCGAAACCATCATGCTTGTTGTGAGAAGCTCTGGTTTGTGAGAAGCTTAATTATACCTGAACCTGCCCCAAATGGGACAAATTTTTTACCATGGCATGTTGATGTCGCTCCACGATAGCATGCCAAGTTTCATGAATTTCAGACGAGTTTTGGATTTACTAGAATTTAAAAACTAGGCATCTCATTGTTTTGCCAGCAATCAACAGTGCCCTGGTGTTTGAATTTCATTCCCATCTCTTGCATGGGACCAAGAAATTCACCCAAGGACACACATGTGATTTTTCAACCAACTTTAGTGCATTGGAGCATGTGCTTGTAGTTCAAATTTGAATTATGCACATAAAATGCCTAGAAAACCCAGTTAATGTATAAAAAGGCCAAACGAACACCGAAAAATTCCAAGATTGAACACAACACTCCTGTTGTTCTATGTTGACACTAGGAAATTTTTGAAAGTAATAAGAGGCAACGGATATCGTCCCGTCACCAAAGGTGGTACGCTCCCTATCGAAACCATCATGCTTGTTGTGAGAAGCTCTGGTTTGTGAGAAGCTTATCCCCGAACCTGCCCCAAATGGGACAAAATTTTCACCACGGCTTGTTGATGCCGCTCCATGATAGCATGCCAAGTTTCATGAATTTTAGACAAGTTTTAGATTTACTAGAATTTTAAAACCAGGCATCTCAATATTTTGTCGGCAATCAACATTGCCATGGTGTTTGCATTTCATTCCCGTCTCTTGCATGGGACCTAGAAATTCACCCAAGGACACACATGTGGTTTTTCAACCAACTTTGGTGCATTGGAGCATGTGTTTGTAGTTCAAATTTGAATTATGCACATAAAGTGCCTAGAAAACCCAGTTAATGTATAAAAAAAGGCCAAACGAACCCCAAAAAATTCCAAGATTGAACACAACACTCATGTTGTTCTATGTTTACACTAGAAAAAATTTCAAAGCAATAAGAAGCAACGGATATCGTCTCGTCCCCAAAGGTGGTACATTCCCTATCGAAACCATCATGCTTGTTGTGAGAAGCTCTGGTTTGTGAGAAGCTTATACCCAAACCTGCCCCAAATGGGATAAAATTTTCACCACGGCATGTTGATGCCGCTGCATGATAGCATGACAAGTTTCATGAATTTTAGACGAGTTTTGGATTTACTAGAATTTAAAAACCAGGTATCTCAACGTTTTGCCAGCAATCAACAGTGCCTTGGTGTTTGAAATTCATTCCCATCTCTTGCATGGGACCTAGAAATTCACCCAAGGACACACATGTGATTTTTCAACCAACTTTAGTGCATATTGGAGCATGTGCTTGTAGTTCAAATATGAATTATGCACATAAAATGCCTAGAAAACCTAGTTAATGTATAAAAAAGGCCAAACGAACCCCGAAAAATTCATTCCATTTCTTCCATGGGACCTAAGCACGCACTGAAGGACACAGATTTGATTTTTCAACCAATTTGTATGCACCGAAGCATGTGCATGTAGTTTAATTTTGAATTGTGCACCTGAAAATGGCTAGAAAACAAGTTTAATGTATGAAATGTCCAAACGAACCCTGAATAATTCCAATTCTTTTACGACACACATACAGTTGCATGTTCACTGCAGATAAAAGGTCTAGCAATTCAAACACCGTCCATTGCCGCTGTGACCCCATTTTGTAATTGAAATCAAGTAGATCCCACACAGTTTATTCTCACCAACCGTGTGAGATGTAGAACAAAATATCTTAGAGCACGATCGGTGTATAGTACGCCTATGGCTTACGCGAGAAGGTGCGTCGGCTACAGTCCACAGCCGGCGTGTCGAGCACACTAGCTCGCTCCCCCAAAACTCCCGCCTCTGCATCCCTCTCTGCTTCAGTCCCTTGATTCAACTTTTCAGTACCCCCGGCATTTTACTTCCGCCTCTGCATCCCTCGCAATCTAAAAAATATCTTCTTGCCCTTGATCCAAATTTTCAATAGCCCTGCCTTGTTACTCCCGCCTAGTAAAGTTTTCAGTTGCCGTAGTATTTCCTCAAACACAACCTCCGCTCACACAGAAACACACAACCCTTGAAACCATCGGTAGGTCGCCGCCATCACCAGCGCCTCCATCCTCAACCTCTGCCTGTGTGCCGGGGAGCTCGAGTAGCCGGGGAGCCTGACGCCGGCGAGGTGGCCGCCGAGGTGTCCCCGTCATACTCCGCGGGCTCGATCCGCCATCGCCGGTCCCCCGATCCACCCGCCGCCGCGCCCCTACGCCGGTTCGAGGACTTCCCCGTCCTCCCCTAGACCCGGCAACCGACGAAGTCCTACCTCGGGGTCCGGTAGCGGCGGTGGAGGACGTGGTTCGCCTAGATTACAGATTGAGAGACGCACACCCGCCGGTGGCTCGGTAGCTTCCACACGGCCGAGCTCGCGGCCATGGAGTACGACCGCGGCAGGTCCGCTACCACGGCGCGGCGGCTAGGCTCAATTTCCCCTTCGGCACATGTCCGGTCCACCTTGTTCCACCGGAGCCAGGGGTGGTGAGCTCGGCTATGGCGCGGGAGGACCGTGAGGCGTGGGAGCGTCTCGAGGCCGAGGCTGCCGACGAGGCCTACATGCAAGAGCTCCGCCGGCAACACCCGGAGCTCATGGAGGTGGAGCGGGCGATCTTTGCCGGCGCAGAGGGCGGCGAGGTTATCGCGCTCTCCTCCGATGACGAGGTCGAAGGCGGCGAGGACGGTGACGCGGAGGGCGGCGAGGTTATCGCGCTCTTCTCTGATGACGAGGTCGAAGGCGGTGGCGACGGCGGCACGGAGGGCATCGAGGTGGGCCCCCAGGACGAGGAGATCGACGTCGACAAGTGGAGGAGTGCCTTCTCCAATGACCCCGACGACGGTACTGGCCCGGACCCAGCTCACGGCACACCGTACATGACGAGGAAGGATTGGCTCGACCTCTACTTCGGCCGAAAGTAGTTTAGCTTAGTTCAAATTTATGTTTTATGTTCGGTTATGCAAAACTATCTATGTTTATGTTTGAATGCATGCTACTTCCGGTTGAACCTGCTTTGAACTTGATCAATTTGAAGTTTACAACCTTAAGTTTAGGGGATCGACTAGAAAAGGCCAAAAAATGCTGGAGTATATCCACTAAGGGTTTTAGTCCTTTTAACTTTTTAAGGATCGCCTAGAGATGTCCTTATGACTTGTTTATTTCAGTTTTTCATAATGTGATGCTCTATATGTGCAACTATTTGTTGTGCAGTTCAATTTTATTAATAACAGTTTCAACAATACCACTATGAATTACGATATTTGGTTGTTGTTAAGGATATTGCAGTTAACATGCCTTTTCCTTTTGCAATTTTTGTTTAGCAACATGCATTGTACTCAATGACTGAATATGCAATCCCAGGCTACATAGCGACAAGGAAGAGTGTTACCTTAATGTTCTGATGATGTCTAGATATACATGTAATAAAATCTTATATAATGGGATGGATGGAATGTTGTACTACATAATTTTTCAATTGTTCTTTAGCTTCTAATATTAACTTGGTGCTTTTAGGTACACATATCATTGCCAAAGATCCACACTTCGACCCTTTCTGCGAATGGGGGAATGAGATATTCATGAACCAACATCAAGTGAGGAAACTGATAAAGATTGTTACTAAAATGGGTCAAAAGATGTCAATCGAACTATTTGTTTACACTTTATGCAAGACAACAGTGAACTGCAGGATGGTAAGTAAGAACCCTGTAGCCTTCTTTTTACTGCCCGTAATGAGTTGTGTTAGATGACAATATCTAAATCTTTTTTCTTTTGCAGTGGATCCTGAAGCAGTTTACTCAAGATTACCTCTCAAACTACATGATTGGTGGCCGCCATCACAAGGGGTTGACTAGAGTCCTGCATGCCTTTCGCATCCGAGGAGAGCACAATAGGGCCATTCCGCTTCACCTTGTTCAGCAACTGGAATGTCTGTCGCCTCTTTCTTTACCATCTGTAATAGTACAAGTATAGAACCTTGGTACATCTTTCTTTATTTGGTGCTTATGTAATTCTTAAACATATGTACCTATGAATCGAATAATGCATTGGTTGTTTGAACCTGATGGATATGAATAAAGCTATAGCCTACTTTCAAGTTTAAATTAGGTACAATTTTAAATAGCAGCAATTAAATTAGGGCGAAATTACGTTTTGCAGGTCATTACAGCACACACGGTTGGTAAAACACAAACATTTGCGATACACACCATAATCTGAGACGGTTAACAGAGAGGAAACATGTGCAAGCATGCACACAGTTGCCGTTCGCAAAGCGTGTGTGATGTTAGACACTATCACATACGGTGCGGGAAAACTAAATGTGTGTGATTGTCTACCTATCGTAAACGGTTTATAATCATGAACTGTTTGTGATGTGCCAGGCATCGTAAATCTCCCATGCCTGGAATCTGCCTAGAATCTGCCTGGAAAGCTCCCGTGCCTAGAATCTGCCTGGTTTTAGGCAGAACCACAAAACTCCGACTGCGATGGCAATGCAAGCACAAACGAGTAGCAAGGATGAAGCGTTTGGGATATTCGAGATATCGGAAACGGTTATATAGGCTCCCTATCCTCGACGGTTTCTGGGTCGTGTGGGAAGGACCCCCCTATCACCCACACTCACTTGGCGACGGTTCCAAATGCCGTTGCTGAAAGGGATAAAAAACCGTTTGTTTAGGACCGACCCCCACCAGTGGATGCGGCCAATCACTCCCATTTCGGTTGCTCTAATTGTGAATCTCTCTGCAAGGCATATGGATTTGACGAGGGTATGCAAATAACATTTGATATTCGTCCCGAAGAAGAAGATGATGATATCGACATCTGGGTGGATGTGGATATGCCTCCAGTTTTGCCTATATGACAATGATGTATTATGATGATAAGTTGTTAATGATATTATGATGATGATGATGATGATGAGTTATTATATCATTGGGTGAAAGAACCGCGTATTAGTTTCAATTTTCCTAATCCGCGGTTCTTTCACCCAATGATGTAATAACTCGTTATGATGTAATAACAATCTCTAAATTGATACTGTATGAAAACTTGTATAATGGTGTATGAGTACGACATAAAATAAAAAGAAATAGAATACATAATAATAGTAGTAGCATGGGTAGAGCGGCGCTGCTACTAACTTCCAGTAGCGCGTTCTTAAAAAAGCGCTATTGCTAAGTAGGTATAGCAGTAGCGCAGGAGAACGAACGCTACTGCTACCATTTAGCTATAGCGTCGTAGCAGTAGCGCGGTCTCCCGCACTACTGCTAGCCGAAAAACCAGCGCTACTGTTAGGCATTTCCCTAGAAGTGGGAGGTTGTGATGGCAGTGCGTCCACATTTGAAAAGGGGAGCCAATGTTATGATGATGTTGTACGAAAGAACTAAAGGGCTTTTCCTGTTAATTGACGACATGGTGTGATGCAGTTCCAGCCAATGATTTCCTAGAATCCGGATTGTTAAGTACTGTATGTCAACTAGTGTATGTGGAGTATCACATAAGTATATGTGGATGATGAGATTGTGAAGTACTGCATGCTAAGTATCGTGTTAATTATTTGCTTCCATATTGAAATGGTTTTAACTATATGGTACGATACGCATGTCATTCTTGTGAACACGGTCATAGTGCAACACTCTTGCAAATAAAAAAAACTAATGATGCATGACTTGAAAATGCTGACAACGCATATGCCTTTATAAGTGGAAAGTATCAGTGGTACACAACATCGATTTCACTTTCACTGAAATTTGCTTGAATTTCAGACATTGCAGTACATAGAAACTTAGTAACCTTTTTGTCACATAATTTTAAAAGCATTGCTAAGATAAAGCCGAACATAGTTGAATTCCTCCCAAAATTATCGCACTGCGACACCATCTAAAACAACACCTAATAGTACAAACTATTATAACAAACTAATATAGCCATATGGCCACGGCGTAGTTGTGGCCAGGACCACGGTCACCGCATAGTTCTAGCCACGGCCATGGTCACTGTATCATTGTGGCCACATCCATAGTCACCACCTAGTTCTGGTTGCGGCCATGGTCACCACCTAGTTGCAACCGTGGCCATGGCCAAGAATCCCGTCGATGTCATGGACGCCGCAACGTCCATGTCCGACGCAATGACCGGCACCACCGCCATGTACGCCCAATTCAATGTCGTACAATGCGGCTTGGGCGGCCTCAAACCACTTGAGAAGATCGTCTGCGTTACGCGCGGGCGCGAGCACATGTAGTGGCACAGGCACGGGCACCGGAGTTGGCGCCGGCACGGGCGCGCCCATTTGCGCAGCCTCCACCTCCATCTGTGCAACCTCCTCCAGCGCCTTGTCCATCGCCCCCTAGGGGGCAATAGGATTCTCTTTCTCCTCCACCTCCTCAACGACACCAAAATAGAAGACTAGGGGTGCCCCATGGACGAGGTGTTTGTGCTGGACTAGAGATGGGAATGGCGCGACAGAAGGGACGGCCGCTACCTTATAGCCCGTCGTAGGTGAGCTCACCATTAAGGAGAGGTGGTTGGATAGGCAACCAGAGGGGTGGTCAAAGGCTGTCGGGCCTCATCCCACTCCTTCAGTATGCACAGACTACCACGACAGCGCGACATCCGCTGGTTAAAGGCACATCTTTCGATAAGAATCTCTGACACGACCTACTCGCATGCCTCAACGCTAGTTGTAGACACGCCTCTAGGCCACCTGCAAACACACATCTGGGCCGCCGCTTGAACGTAGCCTGCACAGACGCTGACATGTGTCATTTTCTTGCTAATATCCTGAAATAACTCCTAACAGCACCGCTCCAATAATTTCTGTGACACTAAACCATCCCAGACTTAGCGACGAATAAAAATGTCGCCCAAAACCAGGCCACAACGTCGCCAAAGTTGCCAAGGGCGCTTCCCCAGGAGGAAAATACCTCATGACGGTGGGTCGTCACAGAAAATGATTTTGGGCGACGTTTCATGTTTCGTCACGAGGGTTTTGTCACTGAACAGAGAAGGTTTTGTAGTGGGTGTATAGTATATATCCTCTCATCATACAAATATTGATGATAGTTACTGCTTCAATTTGTTTGACTGTTTGCGCAATGACAAGCAATCCCTAAAGACTTGCAACTCTTATTTCTTGGATTCGCATCAACGGATCAAGAAAGACTACAACAATCTGAAATCAGTTATTGATGATGTTCTAATACAATTTGAGAACAATGTAGGACCGATAAATCCAGAATTCAAAATGAAAAACAGCTTGGGCTTGGCATGCTTTGCCCACAACACAACCTTATGTTGCATGCAACAGCAAAATGAGAGAAGTCATACGTTTGCCTACTACATCATGAACCACATGGTTAATTGCATGTGGAAGCATACAACCTTCACAAGAAAGGATGACATCACTAACTGGGGGGGGGGGGACCCTTGCCACTCTCACACAGAATGATATTCGAGTTGAGTTTAGACAGATGCAGAGCACCTTTGCATCCGTCATCAACAACTATGGTGCCAACAAGAAGGGGATGTATGATGATGTCGAGAAGCTGTGAGATAGGTAGCATGGAGCGGCAGCATAGCGACTTCAACACTTCGACTATGTAGCCATTATCGTACCTTTTGTGTAAGTCAGAACTTAAGCTTGTTGCACCTATCGAGACATGATGACTCTAGCATGACAATAAAATGAGCCCTTTGGCTCATAGATGCTGCCGTGGGAAAAAATAGCCCTTTGCCGGTTCATAAATGCTGCCATCATAGATGCTGCCGTGGGCAAAAAAATAGCCCTTTGCCGGTTCATGTATAATGTATTGCATAATAACATTCACTATTTAATTGCATAATCCTTATTATTTATGTATGTACGAAATCTGCAAATGTTGTAGCGAAAAACACTACTGTGGTAGTATTTCTGTTATCCCTGCAAAACAAGCTAGTCGTGTTTGTTATTAGCAGGATGTTGCTAGTTTTATCCCAAACTAGAAGCATTCACATAAATGGCATGCTGGGACTAGCTCTGACATCAGCAACGTTTAAGGAAATAGAACGTCACCAGTCCTATACAACCTAGCAGCGTTCCGAGAGACAACACACCGCTAGTAAGTAGCATAGTAGCTGCATGCGAGACACACTCTAGTACTCTAACCTTACCAGCAGCATCACACCGGTGGCATCCACTCAGAACGCGGTTGGTGGGCTATCCTGCACGCAGCTAGTAGGGGGTTCATGTACTAGTGTTAGCTGACCATCTACTGAAAGTTATTTTGTTTGTGTTACATGCGAACCAATACATATTTATTAAAGGGGGAACAATTAATGAGTGTATGGCATGGGCCTTCAGTACATTTTTCAGTGTCAGAAATCCGGAAATGAAGTGACCATTCTCAAGTTAGATTTTGAAAAAGCGTTTGATTTGATTGAACATGATGTTCTATTAATGATGCTTGAGAAACTAGGATTTGATTTGAAATGGAGGCATTGGATAAATTGTATCTTTTCTTCTAGTCATTCTTCTGTTCTCTTAACAGCTATCCATGTAAAGAGTTTTCATTGCAAGCGTGGTGTATGCCAAGGGGACCCTCTGTCGCCGCTTTTATTCATCTTGGCTATGTATCTTCTGCAATACATAATTAATAATGAGCACACTGAAGGTAGATTGCATCTTCCCATCTCTCGATTGCGTGTGCATCCTATTGTGCAATACGTGGACGATACTATCTTAATTATGCCAGCTTGCCCAATTCAACTTGCAATCTTAAAGGTGTTATTAATGATTTTTCCATCTTGACTGGGCTAAAGATTAACTTCCAAAAGTCAAATCTAATTCCTATCAATATTTCTGGTGAGAAGGCTTCACATCTAGCTAATGTCTTTGGTTGTGTTCTGGGTTGCCTTCTGTTTACTTATCTTGGATTACCGCTTGGTACTGGTAAACCTACCATGACTGAGTTTATGCCCTTAATTGATCGGGTGGGGTCACATCTCCAGTACCACGAGTCTTATGTGATATGGTCAGAAAATCAAACTGATAAATTCGGTAGTCCTCCATGATCACATTTTTCATCTTGCGCTTTGGAGCTGTCGATGAAATTTCTTGTAACTCTCCACAAGATCCGGAGAAGATATTTATGGACAAAAAAATATGAACACATGGTGAATCTTTTAATTCATGGGTCGCTTGGAAAAGAGTGTGATGTCCCAAAGATAAGGGAGGTCTCGGATTGATCAAAATTAAAGTTCATAATCAAGCTCTCCTCCTGAAGTTCTTGGATAAATTTATAATCATGCAGATCTTCCATGAGTCAAATTACTTTGGGAATCATACTATACTGGTATTGTCCCTCCGCTCTTCCTAAATGTGGTTCCTTTTGGTGATAGACTCTGGTTAAATTTATGCATGTCTATAGAGGAGTCGCCATATGTGAGGTAGGGAATGGTCTACATTTGTCCATCTGGCATGACAGTTGGAATGGTCTGATTCTCTGTGAAAATTTGACTACCTCTACTCATATACCAAGACTGAAGATATTTTAGTTCATTTGTTCTATGACACTAATGATTTAAGTCCACTATTTCGTTTGTTGATGTCTCCCGAGGCTCACTGAGTTGGACTCTATTGGCAGACTTAAATCGCCACAAATTTATGAGTCAGAAAGTCTTGATCATTGGTCCTACCCGTGGGGCCATGTTTATTCGGCCAAAAAATATCTACATTCACTGTCATAGACAATTCATTTGTCAGGAGCATTTCAAATGGATATGGAAATCAAAACTGCAAATGAAATTGAAGGTGTTCATGTGGCTTCTTTTAGCAGACTGACTAAATACAAGGAACATGCTCAAAAGAAGACAAGGTTGGAAATATTGACTCATGCATACTATACACTTCTCAAGAGGAAGAGACCATTGATCACTTGATTTTTAATTGCTCTTTTAGCCAAACTTGCTGGTCAAAGATTGGTATCTCATACACTTCTGGCATCTCAAGGTTCATGGCAAAGGAAAATTATTCTAGTAGGCTTTTCTTTGAAATCTTCACCATAACTGCCTGGAATATTTGGAAGGAGACAAATAACTTCATTTTCAACAAGATCAGTCCTTCATATAGAGCTTGGCTTGAGAGATCTAAGGCTGATTTTTCATGGCTTAAATACAGAGTGTCCCCTGATGTCAGCGATTTGGTAAACTCACTTTAGAGTCTGCTTTCTCTCTTTTTCTTGTTTTTTCCTTCATTTCTGTGGGGACTTTTCTCCCAGCCAGTAGATATCTATTATAGGAGTGTATTGATATAGCATAGTAGGAGCCTCTCCTACTATTTCCAGTAAAAAAAATCAATATGTTTTTCTGCGGCAGTGAGAGTTTGTTCTTAATCATCACCATGGTCTCCCGAATACATTGTTTTCCATCGGCTAATTTCCATCTCTAAAGCCATGATGAAATTGTGTTTTCCATTAAAAAAAATAGATATTCGACTTGAGCTAGCAAGCCAAACACCTAAGGCCTCCTTTGGTTTAGAGGAATTTTATAGGAATTTCATAGGATAGGAGTTTTATAGGAAAAATTCCTTTAGAGTCCTTTGGTTTGTAGGAATAGAATCCTATTCATGTGGAGGAATTCTTCCTATCCTTCACATTTCATAGGAAAATAAACATTAGCCTAGACTCAATGGAAAAAATCCTATGATGTGAATCAAAGAGCATCTTCTTTCCTATTCCTACTCATAGGATTTGAGATACATGTCATTTCATTTCCTATGACTTTTCTATTCTTATGATTTTCCTATCCTATGAACCAAAAGAGGCCTAAATCTAATCGATCATTCGATCGATTGCATGTAGTCTTCTTTTCTTTTCCTGTTGAAGAAAAGTAGCCGAAAGCAAGCACGCATTAGTGTTTGCAAGCTATAGCATGCAGCTGGCCAGCACGCACACAGAGGCCCGGCCCGGGAATGTAGTACGTGTAGGGAGGTGATGCGGCGGCACAAAGGCATTGCACGCCCACCACAGGTTTGCCCTGCATCTGCCATGGAGCCACCCAATAATAGATGCCACTGCACACGTGTCTCGTCAGTCAACAGATCAATCTTGTGCTGGATTGTTTCAACGATTCGTTTATAGCTAGCACGTCCGAAATTATATACTCCACACATGTGTGTTTGATCGAAAGAATGGCTGTGAACTGACTGGGGTCTCTCTCTCTCTCGCTCTCGCTCTGGCATGCATGCATGCAAGCTCCTTTGGTAGTACAGTGATGTTGCTTTATCTCATTATTATCTGTGAAATTGAGTTCGCCATGTCAGCATGTGTGTGAGTCTGCAGGCACGTGTTGTTCTGCTAGCTGAAGCAAAGCAGCAGCACTCACGGAAATGGTGGGAAGCAAAAGAAAGTAGCAACGTACGTACGTACCAATATCGATCTCCTTTCCAGCCTGTCCGGCCGTCCATCTCATATCAGCTCAGATCGATCGATGCCATGGATCGACATCGGTCGCCACGTCATGGCCTTTTCCTTTGCCGCCAAACGACACTTGTCGATCAGCGTACCACTGCGTGTAAGATTGTCCGACACAAAATCCCGAGCCGGAATATATCAGGCCCATCAGCCAGACCAACAAAGGTACGTACGTACGTCCTTTTGATTTGATTTCAACTAGCATTGTCTTTCGAGCTACCAAAAGCTGCTTTATCTAATAATTGTTGCATTCATGCCCAGGTGTTGGGGATAATGTACGCGTATGGCTGCATTCTTTTTTTTTCACTCCAAGATTGAATTCTACATTCCCTCGTAATTTTTTTTCCAAGGTTGAAATCTACATAGGAAGGCATTGCATGCACACAATGCGCCCCCCCCCGCCCCTCCTCAAGGCTACTCGGTGGCGAACCCTGCACTGCAATAGTAGCCCCTTTCCCTAACTCCTTCCTCTCCTCACCACCTCCAGAAGCAACCGTCGGGCGAGGGGGCGGCGGGGCTCCTCATGGAGGCAGCCGAGTAGCACTTGGAAGGGCGATAGTCTGTTGTGGCGGCGTGAGGGATTGGGGCGATGTGATGCATAGCAGCAGTGGCAGAGCATGAATGAATTCCAATGAGGGGCCAAAATAGCTAGAGAGATTAGAGAGGCCGGGAGATTAGAGGGAGTTTAGGCTTAGCAGGAGCACATCCTTGCAATTTTTCACTTGGAGGGGGGAGGGGGCTCCTTGGTCTCGCCGACGCTCCGCCAGTGCATAACAGCGACATGTAGGGTGGATCAACGATGCCAGGTGGCATGGTGGAGACATCACGCGGCCACAGTTCGATGACCAATGTCCCGACTGCTTGGTCTGTGCATTTGGATTCCCTGTGATGTGGCATGTCTCATCTGACCACATGTGTGGACTCCCCCAACATCAGTTTGCTTGAGCTGATCATCTTGTGTCAGTGTGAGGTGCTTCGGTGGTGACAGAGGCGTTGCAGCGGAGATAGCAGTGGCAGGGTCGTGGTTGTGAAAGTGGCAGAGCGTGGCATATTATGTGGGGGTTGACGCCTTGCCCAAATCTACCACCAGCTATCACCGAAGGCGAAGGTGAGATGTTACTTGAGCATCCCTAATGTGCGATTTTAAGCGATGCTAGTGACCTTTCTCTCTCGTCAGACGGTGTGTCATCCACATTGCGTGTGTGTCGTTGGATGTTCATGCTTGTGCAGGTGGATCTTGTCATGGTTGGCATGTTAGCTCATGTGCGCATGGTTATAAGTCACGTGGCATTGTGCAGCACGAGATTGTGTGTGTCACCTTCATCTTGGTCGGGTTAGGAAGTGATGGTGACAACTCATGTGACTTCATGTTGGTTGTGTTTTATTGAGTACCTCTCTCGAGCTCCAGAGTGAAAACCCTATATTTAAACAAAATTTGTTGTATCTGGCAATGATATTTTTTCCACTCTTCCTTGTTGAAGGCATTGTTTAGAGTTTGATTGGAGTTGATCTTCAGGAAACCCATAATTTTCCCTCAACTGATTGGATTTAGCAATGGCGACGCTCGCGTGTTGTTCCTTTCAAGAGGCATTACTTTTTGGAGAACCATTATTGCACCCCCTACGCAATATCAAGGGATGCTTGGTGTTTGTTGCTTGTTTTGGATCACTATTTTTTTAACAATTTGGTTGTGTGCATCCTCGTTCTCTTGACTAGCTCTTGACATTGTGCACAAAGATCGGGTGCAATTAATGTCTTCTCGATGTTGGTATATCACCCTTGACTGAAAACCAAAAAAAAGATTCCATCAAGCTTTATCAACTACTCCCTCCGTCCGGAAATACTTGTCATCAAAATGGATAAAAGGGGATGTATCTAGACGTATTTTAGTTCTAGATACATCTTTTTTTATCCATTTTGATGACAAGTATTTTCGGACGAAGGTAGTATCAACAGGAAATCCTAATGTGGGAGGTTTGGTCGACAATAACACTTAGAGACGAATGTTAGGGGAGAAAATGGGATTAGTAATCTTAGTACTCCTATTGCTTGGCTTTTCTTGCGGTAGTCAAGTGTGGCATTGTTGCATGAGTAATATTTTGACGCTACAGTGACAAGTACTCCCTCCGTTCCTAAATATAAGTCTTTGTAGAGATTTCACTATGAACCTCATACGGATGTATCTAGATGCATTCTAGAGTATAGATTCGCTCATTTTGCTCCGTATGTGGTCCATAGTGGAACCACTCCAAAGACTTATATTTAGGAACGGAGGGAGTACTTAGTAATGGAGGAAAGGAATTTATATAGATATAATCACTTAGAAGGTTCGCATTTCTTTGAAAAATAAGATTTATCCGCACTCTTTGTGGAGAGATTGAGAATGTGGAGCACATTTTGTTTAACTGTCGCTTACCTATGTTCATGTGGAGTTGTGTATTGTCTTGGCTCAACATCGATTGGGACTCAATATTTTCCAATTGTGGGTTATTTATCCCACTCCTTTCTCCATGTCTCTATTTGGTTGCTTTTGCTGCTATTCCTTAGTCTTTATGGACTACTCTACAATTGAGCCTATTTTCCCTGCCAAACATATTGGTTGCTATGTCACAACAATGGCGGCTACTTGCTAAATCGCAAGACATTTATGACATGGGCCTCATGATATCCAAGATGTGTGCATCTGCTACTTCTTTGATATACGCGCCAGGCTAGTTGTCCCCTCTTTATTTTGCTCATAATTCTTATATGTGGAATGGGGCCCTTTATTTCCATGTTGGCTTGAACTTGTTCCAGTATTGTTACCTTGAACCTTTGCTTTGTGGTATGTTGTGTTTGTGTGGTTTTCTTTGCCATGTTTAGCCTTAGACATAAATTCGTGCAGACGTCTTTTCTCTAAAAAAAAATATGTAAACTTGACATGCAAAATTTAAAGTAGCCATTTGACTGAAAGCAACTTTGCCTCAAATAGGTAAATGGGTCTGCCTCTCATAGTTAAAAGAGCATTTTCATTCAGACACTACATCGATTGGATACAACATCAACGACTGAACACTTGGCCTCTTCATAATAAGATGCACACAGCCAAAAAAGTTTGGGAAAAGCGTAAAAACATTTTGTTACAAAATAACTAAATAAAGAGTTGCCTTGGATGCAGGAGGTCCTATATGAAGACTACACCTCCATCCATGATGCAAGAGTATATTCTTTGTGCTAAATAGCTTCTTATTAATTTGTTTCTTTTTAAAAGGAGGTTTAACCCCTTTTTACCCTAAAACAATAGAACAATCATTCTATGGTAATTTTCTTTACTTTTAATATTTATAACGACAACCAAATGTTTTAACATCTCAACCAATACCAGTCTAGGCAATAGGGAGCAACTGGAATTTGAAGTTTTGCTCCATCCAAATATTGAACTTCTCTCCTATAATAGGCCTTGCTCTGATATGTGCTGCTAATTTCCCTCCCTTAAGATAATGTATCCATCTCTGAAGGTGAGGTATTGCATGTCTGAAGATCTTGCCATTCCTTAGAGAGAAATACCCCAACAGCCCTTGATCACAATGTTCAATGCAATGTCTCTCGAAAGAATAAGCATAGATAGGTTGATTTCACCATAGCAAGATATACCTCTATTATTAGTGTGCATGATATGATCCCAAGACGTGACGGGAA
This sequence comes from Aegilops longissima, assembly GCA_021605205.1. Classification (NCBI taxonomy): domain Eukaryota; kingdom Viridiplantae; phylum Streptophyta; class Magnoliopsida; order Poales; family Poaceae; genus Aegilops; species Aegilops longissima. The sequence goes on from CM038682.1 coordinate 357,483,575, forward strand.
AAGGGCAATCCTAGAAGAGGTGTGTGTGACTGCTCAATGTTTTATGCACAAAGTGCACAATTGTAGCTCTCCAGGGATTTTCGATGTAATAGGTTCCTTGTATGGAGGTTGCTATAAAGCAACAACCCAAAAAGATCTTGTGTCTAAGCCTGGAGGAACATTTCGAGAGTTGTCTGAATATGTTGTGGGTAGTGTTTGGACCTAGATAAACTTGTACATTTTCATGGAAGAATATTGGTATCATTTCCATGGGTAAATCCTTTGAATGCTCTGGTCCTGTTGAGATTTCTTAGTAAGAATGAACTAAATTTGGTTGAACTGCTGATATGCTTGATGAGAGATGGGTCTGTGAAGTATATGTTCAAGATCATCTAAGTCTATCACAACTTGCAAAAAAAATTCCTTCTAGTTTGTGTAACAGAAGAGCTTAGGGTATGCCAAATTAAGTGGTTGCTCAAACCACTTATCAATCCAGAATAGAGTAGAATTCCCCTTACCAGCTTTGCAAATGGCATACTCCTTATAAATAGGAAAGAGTTTGAGGGCAATTTTCCACCATAAATAACCAACACCTTTTGTTGGGAAACGTTGCATGGAAAACAAAAAAATTCTACGCACACACAAGATCTATCCATGGAGATGCATAGCAACGAGGGGGAGAGTGTATCTACGTACCCTCATAGACCATAAGCAGAACCGTTTGTTAATGCGGTTGATGTAGTCGAACTTCTTCGCGATCCAACCGGTCGAGTACCGAACATACGGCACCTCCGCGTTCAGCACACTTTTAGCTCGGTGACGTCCTCGCCTTCTTGATCCAACAAGATGGCGATGTAGTGGATGAGTTTCGTCAGCACGACAGCGTGGTGACGGTGGTGGTGATGCTATTCCCGCGGGGCTTCGCCTAAGCACTATGAAAATTTGACCGAGGGACAAAACTGTGGAGGGGGGTGCCACACATGGCTAAGAGATTGTCGTGGTTATGTGTGGCGCCCCCCCTCCGACATATATATAGGTGGGGGAGGGAGGAGGTAGCCTGGAGGTGCCCCAAGTGGGGCCGAATCCCACTTGGGGTCCTGCCCCAAGCCGCCCCCCTGCCATGTATATGTGCGGGAGGAAAGGCAGGGAGGGTGCCCCCTTCCCCTTTTCACATGAGGACGAAAAGGCAGGAGGGGCCACCCCTCCCCTTTCCTTCCCCTAGCGCCGGCCGGCAAGGGAAGGTCGCACCAACCCCCTTGTGGGCTAGTCTGTCCCCCCCCCCCTTTGCCCATTAGGCCCATAAACCTACCGGGGGTGTCCAGAACCCCTTCCGGTGACCCGATGAATACCCGGTGCACTCTGAAACTCTTCCGATGTCCGAATATCATCGGCCTATATATCAATATTTACCTCCGGACCATTCCGGAGCTCCTCGTCATGTCCTTCATCTCACCTGGGACTCCGAACAACATTCGGTCACCAAACCCATATAACTCATATAACACTATATCGCCAACGAACGTTAAGCGTGCGGACCCTACGGGTTCAAGAACTATGTAGACATGACCGAGAAACCTCTTTGGTCAATAACCAATAGCGGAACTTGGGTGCCCATATTGGCGCCTACACATTCTACGAAGAACTTTATCGGTCGAACCTTATGACAACATACGTAATTCCCTTTGTCCATCGGTATGTTACTTGCCTGAGATTCGATCGTCGCTATCTTCATACCTAGTTCAATCTCATTACCAGCAAGTCGCTTTACTCGTTCTGTAATACATCATCTTGCAACTAACTCCTTAGTCACTTTTCTTGCAAGGCTTCTTATGATGTGTATTACCGAGAGGGGCCAGAGATACCTCTCCGATACTCGGAGTGACAAATCCTAATCTCGATCTATGCCAACTCAACAAACACCTTCGGAGATACCTGAAGAGCATCATTATGATCACCCAATTACGTTGTGACGTTTGATAACACACAAGGTATTCCTCCGGTATCCGGGATTTGCATGATCACATAGTCAAAGGAATATGTATTTGACGTCAAGAAAGCAATAGCAATAAACTGAACGATCATATGCTAAGCTAACGGATGGGTCTTGTCCATCACATCATTCTCCTAATGATGTGATCCCGTTATCAAATGACAACACATGTCTATGGTTAGGAAACCTTAACCATCTTTAATCAACGAGCTAGTCTAGTAGAGGCTTACTATGGACACGGTATTTGTTTATGTATTCACACATGTATTTAATTTCCTGATCAATACAATTCTAGAATGAATAATAAACCTTTATCATGAATAAGGAAATATAAAATAACAACTTTATTATTGCCTCTAGGGCATATTTCCTTTGGTCTCCCACTTGCACTAGAGTCAATAATCTAGTTCACATTGCCATGTGATTAACACCCATAGTTCACATTGCCATGTGACCAACACCCAAAGAGATTACTAGAGTCAATAATCTAGTTCACATCGCCATGTGATTAACACCTAAAGAGTACTAAGGTGTGATCATGTTTTGCTTGTGAGAGAAGTTTAGTCAACGGGTCTGTCCCATTCAGATCCGTTTGTATTTTGCAAATTTCTATGTCTACAATGCTCTGCATGGAGCTTCTCTAGCAAATTGCTTCCACTTTCAATATGTATCCAGATTTATAGTCATAGTCATCTGAATCGGTGTCAAAGCTTGCATCGACGTAACTCTTTAAGACGAAATCTTTATCACCTCCATAATCGAGAAAATATTTCCTTAGTTCTCTAAGGATAATTTTGACCGTTGTTCAGTTATTGATACGTCTCCAACGTATCTATAATTTTTTGATTGTTCCATGCTATTAAATTATCATTCTTGGATGTTTTATAATCATTTTATAGTCATTTTATTGAAGGAAATATGCCCTAGAGGCAATAATAAATTGTTATTTATATTTCCTTATATCATGATAAATGTTTATTATTCATGCTAGAATTGTATCAACCGGAAACTTAGTACATGTGTGAATACATAAACAAACAGAGTGTCACTAGTATGCCTCTACTTGACTAGTCCGTTAATCAAAGATGGTTAAGTTTCCTAGCCATAGACATTAGTTGTCATTTGATGAACGGGATCACATCATTAGAGAATGGTGTGATTGACAAGACCCATCCGTTAGCTTAGCACTATGATCGTTTAGTTTGTTGCTATTGCTTTCTTCATGACTTATACATGATCTTGTGACTATGAGATTATGCAACTCCCGAATACCGGAGGAACACTTGGTGTGCTATCAAACGTCACAACGTAACTGGGTGATTATAAAGATGCTCTACAGGTGTCTCCGATGGTCTTTGTTGAGTTGGCATAGATTGAGTTAGGATTTGTCACTCCGATTGTCGGAAAGGTATCTCTGGGCCCTCTAGGTAATGCACATCACTATAAGCCTTGCAAGCAATGTGAATAATGAGTTAGTTACGGAATGATGCATTACGAAACGAGTAAAGAGACTTGCCGGTAACGAGATTGAACTAGGTATGATGGACGAACGAATCTCGGGCAAGTAACATACCGATGACAAAGGGAATAATGTATGTTGTTATGCGGTTTGACCGATAAAGATCTGCATCGAATATGTAGGAGCCAATATGAGCATCCAGGTTCCGCTATTGGTTATTGACCGGAGATGTGTCTCGGTCATGTCTACATAGTTCTCGAACTCGTAGGGTCCGCACGCTTAACGTTCGATGATAATTTGTATTATGAGTTATGTGATTTGATGTACCGATGGTTGTTCGGAGTCCTAGATGAGATCACGGACATGATGAGGAGTCTCGAAATGGTCGAGACATAAAGATCGATATATTGAAAGGCTATATTCGGACATCGAAAATGTTCCGAGTGATTCGGGTATTTTTTTGGAGCACCGGAGAGTTACAGGAATTCGCCGGGGGAAGTAGTGGGCCTTAATGAGCTGTACGGGAAAGGAGGAAAGGGCCTCAAGGGGTGGCCGCGCCCCCCACCATGGAAAGTCCGAATTGGACTAGGGAGGGGGCGACGCCCCCCTCTCTTTCCTTCTCCCTCTCCTACTCCTTCCCTCTCTCCCCTCTTGGAAAAGGAAGGGGACTCCAACTGGGATTGGGAATCCTAGTTGGACTCCTCCTATAGGCGCGCCCCTCCTAGGCCGGCCTTCTCCTCCTCCCTCCTTTATATACATGGCCAAGGGGGCACCACAAGACACACAAATTGATTTCTTAGCCGTGTGCGGTGCCCCTTCCACAGAATTCCACCTTGGTCATACTGTCGTAGTGCTTAGGCGAAGCCCTGCGTCAGTAACTTCATCATCACCGTCACCACGCCGTCGTGCTGACGAAATTCTCCCTCGGCCTCAACTGGATCTAGAGTTCGAGGGACGTCACGAGCTGAACGTGCATAGATCACGGAGGTGCCGTGCATTTGGTACTTGATCGGTTGGATCGCGAAGACGTTCGACTACATCAACCGCGTTACTTAACGCTTCCGCTTTCGGTCTACGAGGGTACGTGGACACACTCTCCCCGCTCATTGCTATTCATCACCTAGATAGATCTTGCGTGTTCTTAGGAAATTTTTGAAATTACTGTTTTCCCAAACAGTGGCATCCGATCCAGGTCTATGCGTAGATGTTATATGCACGAGTAGAACACAAAGAGTTGTGGGCGATAATAGTCATACTGCTTACCAGCAACATCTTACTTTGATTCGACGGTATTGTTGGATGAAGCGGCCCGGACCGACATTACATGACCGCGTTCATGAGACTGGTTCTACCGACGTGCTTTGCACACAGGTGGCTAGCGGGTGTCAGTTTCTCCAACTTTAGTTGAATCGAGTTTGACTATGCCCGGTCCTTGTTGAAGGTTAAAATAACACACTTGACGAAAAATCATTATGGTCTTGATGCGTAGGTAAGAACGGTTCTTGCTAGAAGCCCGTAGCAGCCACGTAAAACTTGCAACAACAAAGTAGAGGACGTCTAACTTGTTTTTGTAGGGCATGTTGTGATGTGATATGGTCAAGACGTGATGAGATATAAATTGTTGTATGAGATGATCATGTTTTGTAACCGTTATCGGAAATTGGCAGGAGCCTTATGGTTGTCGCTTTATTGTATGAAATGCAATCACCATGTAATTGCTTTACTTTAACACTAAGCGGTAGCGATAGTCGTGGAAGCAATAGTTGGCGAGACGACAATGATGCTACGATGGAGATCAAGGTGTCAAGCCAGTGACTATGGAGATCATGACGGTGCTTTGGAGATGGATATCAAAGGCACAAGATGATGATGGCCATATCATGTCACATATTTTGATTGCATGTGATTACTATCCTTTATGCATCTTATTTTGCTTAGTACGGCGGTAGCATTATAAGATGATCCCTCACTAAATTTCAAGGTATAAGTGTTCTCCCTGAGTATGCACCGTTGCTACAGTTCGTCGTGCCGAGGCACCACGTGATGATCGGGTGTGATAAGCTCTACATTCACAACATTCACATACAATGGGTGCAAGCCAGTTTTGCACACGCAGAATACTCGGGTTAAACTTGACGAGCCTAGCATATGCAGATATGGCCTCGGATCACTGAGACCGAAAGGTCGAACATGAATCATATAGTAGATATGATCAACATAGAGATGTTCACCATTGAAAACTACTCCATCTCACGTGATGATCGGACATGGTTTCGTTGATATGGATCACGTGATCATTTAGATGACTAGAGGGATGTCTATCTAAGTGGGAGTTCTTAAGTAATATGATTAATTGAACCTTAATTTATCATGAACTTAGTCCTGATAGTATTTTGCATATCTATGTTGTAGATCAATAGCTCGCGTATAGCTCCCCTGTTTTATTTTTGATATGTTCCTAGAGAAAACTAAGTTGAAAGATGATAGTAGCAATGATGCAGACTAGGTCCGTGATCTGAGGATTATCCTTGTTGCTGCACAGAAGATTTATGTCCTTGATGCACCGCTAGGTGACAGACCTATTGCAGGAGTATATGCAAACGTTATGAACGTTTGGCAAGCTTGATATGAGGACTACTTGATAGTTTAGTGCACCATGCTTTACGGCTTAAAACTGGGACTTCAAAAACGTTTTTAATGTCATGCAACATATAAGATGTTCCAAGAGTTGAAATTAGTATTTTAGACTCATGCCCGTGTCGAGAGGTATGAGACCTCTGACAGTACTTTTCCTACAAGATGGAGGAGAATAGCTCAACCAGTGAGCATGTGCTCATATTGTCTGGGTACTACAATCGCTTGAATCAAGTGGGAGTTAATCTTCCATATAATATAGTGATTGATAGTGTTCTATACTCACTATCACCAAGCTACTAGAACTTCGTGATGAACTATAATATGCAAGGGATGACGAAAATGATTCCCGAGCTCTTCGCGATGCTGAAATCGGCGAAGGTAGAAATCAAGAAAAAGCATCAAGTGTTGATGGTTAACAAAGACCACTAGTTTCAAGTAAAAGGGCAAAGGAAAAGAAAGGGAACTTCAAGAAGAATGGTAAGCAAGTGTAACATCCCAAAATTTCAAATTTTGGAATGTTATATTAAATAAATAACTTTGCTTGTTGTCTGATTGTTTGTTTGATTGATTGAGTGAAACTGAGTGGAATTTGGAAAAAAATTTGAAATTTGGATGAGAGGGAATAAAATGACTTTCCCAAAACTATCCCCTTTGCCCTTTTTTGGGATCTCAATGAATTCAACTCCATTCCAACACCAAAACCCTAGAGTGAAGATGACATGACTTCTTCCATTTGGAATGAAAAGGGTTTTGAAAAGATTTGAATTTCATTTGAGAATATTTCAAATTCAAAGCTTTATGCAACTCAATGATTTTCATGAGGGAAGATAAAATGACTTCTTCAATTATATGAAATATGAGTTGGAAGTTAAAAAGGTATCAAATTGAAAGTCATTTGAAAGTGCCATTTGGAGTTTGAGTTTTGAGTTTTCAAATTTGAATTCAAACTATGGCAAGTGGGAATCATTTCAAAAACTATGCCCGATAAATACTTGAGCAAAAGTATGAGAGGAGTAAACATGACACTCCAAAAATATCAGAGGAAAATAATGCCAAAAGTTTTGAATTCAAACTTGAGTTTTATTTGAATTTGAAAAAATGAATTTTATAAAGTTTGGATTTTGCCTTTGGAAAATGTATGATAGGAATATTCCCTGATCATTTTGGTATATATATGTCCTATATAAAATATTTATATTTTATAAGTTATCTCTGTTTTGTTTTTATTAAAAAATAAATTTTAAAAAGAACCCCCCCTCAGCCGCCGGCTCTTGAAAGCATCGGCCACAATACCACCAGCCCAGTGAGCCAGCCAATGAGCCGGCCGAGCTGCCCAGCCAACCGACGACCTCGCCTGAAACCGCTCGGCTCGGTCGCCCGACCGCGCCGCACCCCCTCCTCTCTCTGCCGGGTGGGCCACCACCTCCTTCAACCCTCGCCCATGCCTCGCCATGCGCCTTGCTGATCACGGATCCCGACGGATCCGGATTCGATCTCCCGATTGCCCCCCGCCAAGCCGAGGCACCCCTTTATAAACCCCCTCCCGCACCCCATTCCCCCCTCGCCCCTCGCTGAACCCTCCTCCTCCTCACAAGCTCGTGAGCCCGAGCTCACCTCCGCCGCCATTCACCTCGCCGCCGCCTAGCCTCCCGAGCCTCGTCGACTCCACCAGAAACCCCCCCTCGTCGCCCCGCACCCGCCGGACGACTCCGCCGACCTCCCCGACGACCGGAGAGGCCAACACATCGCCGCCGCCACCGCCGCCGCCGTCGAGCTCCGGTAAGCCGCCGGAACCACTCACCGCCGTCCGATCTAGCCCAACGGCTAGGATTAGAACCCCGAAGGGGTATGCCTTTTAATTAAAACCGGCCCGGTTCGTTGCGGTTTAGTTTAGTTAGGTTTTTTTTATTTAGTACCGGCCCGTTTCGTTTAAACCGTAGGCCGTTTTAGTTATATTACGCATGTATGCTAGTTAGGCCCATTTAGCCCATTTTCCTTTATTTTCGTTTTTCTGTTTTAACAGAATAGTTTCAGATTTGAAAAATTCATATCTTTTATTCTACTCAATATTTTTGAGTGATTCTTTTTTTGTTGGTTTGCAAATTTTCTATAGTTTCTGTAGAAAATATATTTAGCTATGTTAAAATTATTTATAATTGTTTTAATTTAGTTTTAGTCAGAATAGTAAATCTGTTATAACATGAGTTAGGAAAATTATTTTTATATGATTCTTTTGTCCCAACTTTATTTTGACATTGTCTAACCGTAGGAATTAATTTGGGTATTTTAGGATTAATAAAAAATTAGTTTTAAGCAGAATCTTGTTAATCCTAATTAATTAACTAGCTACTGTTTTCCTATTATTTTAATTAGCAAATAAATTTATTTTTAACATGTGATTGATTATTCTAGGTTAGTTTCTGTCACTTTAGAGCATGAACTTTTATTTATATTAAATAAAACTTTTATTTTATTTTTCCTTAATAGAATTTGAATTAGGCCTAATAGGAGTTTTATAATAGCTTTTAAATTGATTCTTTTTGCTCCTAGTTGCATAATGCATTCTTTTCTGTTAGGTAACATAAAACCATGCCTAGGTTATGTTAAGAAAATTTTTGTTATATAAAACTATTTCTAGTTGTTGCTTGAAGTAGGAAAACTTTGAGTTGGATTTCTTCGAGTTTTCCTTTGGGTTTTGATTCGATTGTTTTGGTGTGTTATGTTACTATGCTATTGTGTTAAGTGATCATATGCTATGTGCTTATTAAGGTTATTGTTTGCCTCGGTAGAATTTCCGGAGTGCGAAGCTTGCTACCACGAATCCCTAGTTTTCGAAGATCGTCAACAAGGCAAGTTCACTTTGACCATGCTTTCTTACCTATGTTTTATTGCATTTAGTGGCACCTTTGCAACCACCCTCAAGAGTGTTATTGAATCCTTGTAGTTGAGCAAGATGCATGAGGTAGGAACCCATCCCCTGTTACCAAGCCCGGACGATATTTTATTTTAATGCTACGCTATAGTAGACGGGGTTTGGTATGAGTGCTCGGGAGTGGTGTGAGAATGGAGGATCTACGCCAATGACGATAACTCCATGATGGAATCTGCAAGGACTGCATCTTCAAGGCCTCAAGACTTCAAGACTCGAGACAAGAATTCAATACACACTCTTGGGTGAAGGATGGTTGATGGGCACCTGGAGAAACCAGTGGTTGGCGGGATGCATGGAGAAGCGCCATGACATCTTGCGGAAAGCTTCACCCAGACTCAAAGAGACGGAAGAATACTTCATGCCCGGAAGCTTACCGTGCAACCGCAAGTCATTATGGCTCTCGCTTGGTTGACCTTAGTTGTGACTCTGGCTGGGACGGTGCTAGCAGATGTAGAACTACGGTAGGATGGGATGAGCACCGGACAGTGGTCAGAGGAACTCTTCGGAAGACCATGTTTCGGTCATCTTGTTCTCTAACACCCTGAAGTGCGAGAACGTAAAGAGAGGGATCGAATCTTGCGGGTAAAGTGTACAAACCTCTGCAGAGGGTTTAAACCTAATCGATTAGCCGTGTCCCCGGTTACGGACAATTTGAGCATCTGGACTTGGATCTATCTCGGAACTCTCAACACCGGATTGATAACTTAATTGTGGGCAACATATGATGATTTTGGGCTATGAGACATCGGTTGGCGGAACCATGTCATGATAGAAAACTCCATAGTACAGACTTCATTTATTCCTTTGATGTAGGGAAAATAAAATCAGCTTTTACGCAAACAAAACTCAGAATACAAAGCCACAAAGCCAAATTGCATATAGTATAGTTTTACCATCTGTTTATTCATGTTGTGATCTTGCGGTACATTCAATGTCTTGACCTACACGGCTGCAACGTATCATTATTGCAGATATTTCCTCGACGAGTAAGAGTTACGATACAGGTTACAGATCTACACTCAACCTGCCGATGGCGTTGATGGGACTCCACACCCGACTATTTGTTTCATTGTGACTTATGAGGTATATATCAGTTTTACGTTAATTATACATGTGATTGCACTTTGATATATACATTGATGTCTTGTGTGTGCAAAGATACTGATCCGTGGATGGCACAAGAATACGTAGGCTTGACCACCGAGGTCGGTCGCTCTGACAAGTTTCCACTCCCATGAAGAAACCCAAAGCTAGACCCGAGCCTGAAACTGAGTGCTTCTACTGCAAAGGAAATGGTCGCTGGAAGTGGAACTACCCTAGATACTTGGTGGATAAGAAGGATGGCAAAGTGAACAAAGCTATATTTGATATACATGTTATTGATGTGTACTTTACTAGTGTTTATAGCAAGCCCTCGATATTTGATACTGGTTTAGTTGCTAAGAGTAGTAACATGAAAACAGGAGTTGTAAGATAAACATAGACTAGTTAAGGACAAGGTGACGATGTGTACTGGAAACGATTCCAAGGTTGATAAGATCACCATCGCACACCCCTTTTACCTTCGGGATTAGTGTTGAACCTAAAATAAATGTTATTTGGTGTTTGCGTTGAGCATGAATATGATTGGATCATGTTTTTTGCAATATGATTATTCATTTAACTCAAAGAATAATTTTTGTTCTGTTTACATGAATGAAACCTTCTTTGGTCATACACTTAATATAAATGGTTTATTGAATCTTGACCGTAGTGATACACATATTCATAATATTGAAGCCAAAAGAGGCAAGGTTAATAATGATAGTGCAACTTATTTGTGGCACTGCGGTTTAGGTCATATTGGTGTAAAGCGCATGAAGAAACTCCTGCTGATGGGCTTTTGGAATCACTTGATTATGAATCACTTGATGCTTGAGAACCATGCCTCATGGGCAAGATGACTAAGACTCCGTTCTCCAGAACAATGGAGCGAGCAATTGACTTTTTGGAACTAATACATACTGATGTATGCGGTCCATGAATTTCGAGGCTCACGACGGGTATCATTATTTTCTGACCTTCACAGATGATTTGAGCAGATATAGGTATATCTACTTGATGAAACATAAGTCTGAAATATTTGAAAAGTTCAAAGAATTTCAGAGTGAAGTAAAATCATCGTAACAAGAAAATAAAGTTTCTACGATCTGATCATGGAGGTGAATATTTGAGTTATGAGTTTGGTCTTCATTTGAAACAATGTGGAATAGTTTCACAACTCACGCCACCTGGAACACCACAGCGTAATGGTGTGTCCGAACGTCATAACCATACTTAATTGGATATGGTGCGATCTATGATGTCTCTTACCGATATACCACTATCGTTTTAGGATTATGCATTAGAGACAGCTACATTCACGTTAAATAGGGCACCATGTAAATCAATTGAGACGACACCGTATGAACTGTGGTTTAGCAAGAAACCTAAGATGTCGTTTCTTAAAGTTTGGGGCTGTGATGCTTATATGAAAAAGCTTAAACCTGATAAGCTCGAACCCAAATCGGAGAAATGTGTCTTCATAGGATACCCAAAGGAGACTGTTGGGTACACTTTCTATCATAGATCCGAAGGCAAGATCTTTGTTGTGAAGAATGGATCCTTTCTAGCGAAGGAGTTTCTCTCGAAAGAAGTGAGTGGGAGGAAAGTAGTACTTGATGAGGTAATTGTACCTTCTCTTGAATTGGAAAGTAGTTCATCACAGAAATCAGTTCCAGTGATGCCTACACCAATTAGTGAGGAATCTAATGATGATGATCATCAAACTTCAGATCAAGTTACTACCGAACCACGTAGGTCAACCAGAGCACGTTCTGCACCAAAGTGGTATGGTAATCCTGTTCTGGAAGTCATGTTACTAGACCATGACGAACCTACAAACTATGAGGAAGTCATGATGAGCCCAGATTCCGCAAAATGGCTTGAGGCCATGAAATTTGAGATGGGATCCATGTATGAGAACGAAGTGTGGACTTTGGTGGACTTGCCCGATGATAGGCAAAGCCCTAGAGAATAAATGGATCTCCAAGAGGAAGACGGACGCTGATAGTAGTGTTACTATCTACAAAGCTAGACATGTCGCAAAAGGTTTTTGACAAGTTCAAGGTGTTGACTACGATGAGATTTTCTCACTCGTAGCGATGTTGAAGTCTGTCCGAATCATGTTAGCAATTGCCGCATTTTATGAAATCTGGCAAATGGATATCAAAACTACATTCCTTAATGGATTTATTAAAGAAGAGTTGTATATGATGCAACCAGAAGGTTTTGTCAATCCTAAAGGTGCTAACAAAATTTGCAAGCTCCAGCGATCCATCTATGGACTGGTGCAAGCATCTCGGAGTTGGAATATACCCTTTGATGAGTTGATCAAAGCATATAGTTTTATACAGACTTACGGTGAAGCCGGTGTTTGCAAGAAAGTGAGTGGGAGCACTACAGTCTTTCATATAAGTATATGTGAAAGGCATATTGTTGATCAGAAATGCTGTAGTATTTTCTGGAATGCATAAAGGAGTATTTGAAAGGATTTTTTTTCAAAGAAAGACCTCGGTGAAGCTGCTTACATATTTAGCATCAAGATCTATAGAGATAGATCAAAACGCTTGATAAGTTTTTTCAATGAGTACATACCTTGACAAGATTTTGAAGTAGTTCAAAATGGAACAGTAAAAGAAGGAGTTCTTGCCTGTGTTGCAAGGTGTGAAGTTGAGTAAAGACTCAAAACCAGACCACGGCAGAAAATAGAAAGAGAATGAAAATTCATTCCCTATGCCTCAGTCATAGGTTCTATGAAGTATGCTATGCTGTGTACCAGACCTATTGTGTACCTCACCATTAGTTTGGCAAGAGGGTACAATAGTGATCCAGGAGTGGATCACTGGACAGCGGTCAAAATTATCCTTAGTGGAATAAGGATATGTTTTATCGATTATGGAGGTGATAAAGAGTTCGTTGTAAAGAGTTACGTCGATGCAAGCTTTTACACCGATCCGGATGACTCTAAGTCTCAATCTGGATACATAATGAAAGTGGGAGCAATTAGCTAGAGTAGCTCCATGCAGAGCTTTGTAGACATAGAAAATTTGCAAAATAAATACGGCTCTGAATGTGGCAGACCCGATGACTAAACTTCTCTCACAAGCAAAACATGATCACTCTTTGGGTGTTAATCACATAGCGATGTGAACTAGATTATTGACTCTAATAAACCCTTTGGGTATTAGTCACATGGAGATGTGAACTAATCACATAAATATGTGAACTATTGGTGTCAAATCACATGGAGATGTGAACTAGATTATTGACTCTAGTGCAAGTGGGAGACTGAAGGAAATATGCCCTAGAGGCAATAAGAAAGTTGTTATTTGTATTTCATTATATCACGATAAATGTTTATTATTCGTGCTAGAATTATATTAACCGGAAACTTAGTACATGTGTGAATACATACACAAACAGAGTGTCACTAGTATGCCTCTACTTGACTAGCCTATTAATCAAAGTTGGTTAAGTTTCCTAGCCATAGACATGAGTTGTCATTTGATGAACTGGGTCACATCATTAGAGAATGATGTGATTGACAAGACCCATCCATTAGCTTAGCACTATGATTGTTTAGTTTGTTGCTATTGCTTTCTTCATGCTTATACATGTTCCTATGACTATGAGATTATGCAACTCCCGAATACCGAAGGAACACTAGTGTGCTATCAAACGTCACAACGTAACTGGGTGATTATAAAGATGCTCTACAAGTGTCTCCGATGGTGTTTCTTGAGTTGGCATAGATCGAGATTAGGATTTGTCACTCCGATTGTCGGATAGGTATCTCCGGGCCCTCTCGGTAATGCACATCACTATAACCCTTGCAAGCAATGTGATTAATGAGTTAGTTACGGAATGATGCATTATGGAACGAGTAAAAAGACTTGCCGGTAACGAGATTGAACTAGGTATGATGATACCGACGATCGAATCTTGGACAAGTAACATACCGGTGACAAAGGGAATAACGTATGTTGTTATGCGGTGACCGGTAAAGATCTTCGTAGAATATGTAGGAGCCAATATGAGCATCTAGGTTCCGCTATTGGTTATTGACCAGAGATGTGTCTCGGTCATGCCTACATAGTTCTTGAACCAGTAGGGTCCGCACGCTTAACGTTCGATGACGATTTGTATTATGAGTTATGTGATTTGATGTACCGAAGGTCGTTCGGAGTCCCGGATGAGCTCACAGACATGACGAGAGTCTCGAAATGGTCGAGACGTAAAGATCAATATATTGGAAGGCTATATTCATACATCGGAAAGGTTCCGAGTGATTCGGGTATTTTTTGGAGTACCGAAGAGTTACGGGAATTCGCCAGGGAAGTAGTGGGCCTTAATGGGCCATACGGGAAAGGGGACAAGGGCCTCAAGGGTTGGCCACGCCCCCCCCCATTGCAAGTCCGAATTGGACTAGGGAGGGGGCGGCGCCCCCCTCTCTTTCCTTCTCTCTCTCCTACTCCTTCCCTCTCTCCCCTCTTGGAAAAGGAAGGGGACTCCAACTAGGATTGGAAATCCTAGTTGGACTCCCCCTATAGGCGCGCCCCTCCTAGGCCGGCCTCCTCCTCCTCCCTCCTTTATATACGTGGCCAAGGGGGCACCCAAAGACACACAAATTGATTTCTTAGCCGTGTGCGGTGCCCCCCTCCACAGATTTCCACCTCGTTCATACTGTCGTAGTGCTTAGGCGAAGCCCTGCGTTGGTAATTTCAACATCACCGTCACCACGCCGTCGTGCTGACGAAACTCTCCCTCGGCCTCAGCTAGATCTAGAGTTCGAGGGACGTCACCAAGCTAAACATGTGCAGATCGCGGAGGGGTCGTGCGTTCGGTACTTGATCGGTTGGATCACGAAGACGTTCGACTACATCAACACACATTACTTAACGCTTCTGCTTTCGGTCTACGAGGGTAAGTGGACAAACTCTCCCCACTCGTTGCTATGCATCACCTAGATAGATTTTGCGTGTTCGTAGGAAATTTTTGAAATTACTGCGTTCCCCAACATTTATATCATTTGTTTGGTACTAACCTATTGACATAGCGCCAAGTGCCAGTTGTTGTTTTCTGCATGTTTTTTACATCGCAGGAAATCAATACCAAACGGAGTCCAAACGCGGTGATACTTTTTGTGGATTTTTTTGGATCGGAAGACATCCAGTGGGCCGGAGAAGCACCTAGGGGGTGCTCCGAGGGGAGCACAACCCACCAGGGCGCGCCTCTCTCTCTCTCTCTCTCTCTCTCTCTCCCTCTCTTTGATTATCAATACAATGGTCTCTTGGAGATCCATAACTCTTTTTGCGGTGTGTTTGTTGGGATTGGATGAACTTTGAGTTTATGATCAGATCTATCTTTTTATCCATGAAAGTTATTTGAGTCTTCTTTGATCTCTTATATGCACTAGTTCACCCACACAACGCAGCTGGCAAACAGCGTGGTGCGGGCGTGTGGGCAAACTCTCCAACGCCCACACACCAGCCCCGTCCTACGTGGCACACCAAATCTACCTTTTTGTGTCAAGATTCGTGCAAAAGACAGTGAACGACGATCCAGACGTGTGGGTGAGTTGACAAACGCCCACATGTGTGGGCGTTAGTGTTTACGTTTCTATATTCTTTTTAGGCATATATAAGTTTCCGTTTTAGAGGTCCGTGATCACTCATTTAGGCCATCCGTTCAAGCCTGGCACGGTCATGTAGAAGAGAATTTCAATATGCCCAACTTAATCATCTGAGCAGTCCCATGAACGCCTTGCTTTCTTGGTCCGCAACACGTCCATGTACGCACATCTCTGAGAGTCTACGCATCTCTCGAACTTTCCCAGTTTTTCTCCCGAACTCTCCTGTTTGTTCTGTCTACGCGCATGAGTATTTATATTTATTTGTTCAGACGGGGGACAGTGCAGAGGCTGGAACCTGGAAGTGACAAAGAAAAGGCAGTGGTCTGTGCACGGGGAGGCAAGGTCACGGACTAGGAGGAACGCGAGCATGAAAGGAGAGCGAGGCAGGTACGCCTTTTAGCCGTTGGATGCCGAGATCGACGGCTCATGTTGTAGGGATTTGCCATATTCTGGCCATTGGATGCGCAGATCGGATGGTTCACATTCAAAGTTATTCTCACACTATATAATGGTATAAATGATTGCTTATAGCCTCGTATTACTTCTCCGATACTTGGGTTTTGTTTGGCCAACTTGATCTATTTATCTTGCAATGGGAAGAGGTGCTTTGTAGTGGGTACGATCTTACGGTGCTTGATCCCAGTGACAGAAGGGGAACCGACACGTGTGTATTGTTGCTACTAAGGATAAAACGATGGGGTCTATTTCTACATAAATAGATCTTGTCTACATCATGTTATCATTCTTATTGCCTTACTCCGTTTCTCCATGAACTTAATACACTAGATGCATGCTGGATAGCGGTCGATGTGTGGAGTAATAGTAGTAGATGCAGGCAGGAGTCGGTCTACTAATCTTGGACGTGATGCCTATATAATGATCATTGCCTGGATATCGTCATGATTATTAGAAGTTCTATCAATTGCCCAATAGTAATTTGTTCACCCATCATTTGCCATTTTCTCGAGAGAAGCCATTAGTGAAACCTATGCCCCCCAGGTCTCTTTCTCATATTATTTGCCTTTGCGATCTATTTTGTTTGCCTTTTATTTTCAGATCTATTAAACCAAAAATACAAAAATACCTTGATGCAATTTATTTTATTTGGCGTTCGAGCTATCAATAACAACTCTCTCACGTCCGTTTGCCTATCTCTAGGCGCCGTTACCCGAAAGGGATTGACAACCCCTTTTACACGTCGGGTTGCAAGTATTTGTTATTTGTGTGCAGGTGATGTTTACGTTGTGTTGCTTGGTTCTCCTACTGTTTTGATAACCTTGGTCTCATCACTGAGGGGAATACCTACCGTTGCTGTGCTGCATCATCCCTTCCTCTTTGGGGAAATACCAACGTAGTTCAGGCAAACATCAACAGGAATTTCGGGCGCCGTTGCCGGGGAAGATCAAGTCAAGATAGTCTCCTGGCCTCGTGCCAATTTCTGGTGACGTTGCTGGGGAGGATCTTCAACATATACCACGTTCTTAATCACAAATATCATCTCCTCACGATTTACATTATTTGCCATTTGCCTCTCGTTTTCCTCTCCTCCACTTCAGAAAATTTGCCGTTTTATTCGCCCTCTTTTTTGTCCGCCATTTTCTTGCTTCCTACTCCTGATGGCTATCGTGTCTACTCCCTCTGTCCCATAATGTAAGACGCTTTTTGACACTATTGTAGTGTTAAAAAACGTCTTCATTATGGGACGGAGGGAGTACCCCTCCTTTGTCACCAGATTTTGAAGTTCTATACTTCAAGCAAAGACAAGGAGAAATTTTGAAAGATGATTGGTATAGGCTTCTGGAATCCTGTCGTATTTGCAATTTAAAGGGGGGCGCTAAGATCTTTCTTCGTAATTTTACATAGGATTGACCTTGCATCATAGACAACTCTTAGATTTTGCCGCTAAAGGGAATTTTATTGAGCTTGATGCTAATGCTGCCTATGAATTACTAGAAGGAATTTGTGTGTTCCACATTTAAAGAAGGGGTTTTGTTTTACCCCAGAGGGAGTTCAAATGTTGGACAAACTTGGTGATTTACACAAACATATGGTTGAATTGCAAAAGTATAATGAACCCCTCAAACATCTTAATGGTAGTATCAATTGCAAAAGTATAATGAACCCCTCAAACATCGTAATTGGATATTTTGGATCTCAAGATGGTATCTTTTCTTGAAAATTTAGAGAAGCGCAAAGAGCCTCTCGGGTTTGAGAAAATCCTCACAAAGGTTGCCAGAACTACGGATGACAAAACTTAGATCCTTTCTTTATGCCTAGCTAAGGGCGTAAAACTATAGCGCTTGCTGGGAGGCAAATCAATGAATAAAACTTATTTTTACCTTTTGCTTTCTGTTCTTGAGTGTTTGCAAAATTACGCTACTGTTATGATTGTGTTTTTTGTGTTTTAGTTAGTGTTTGTGCCAAGCAAAGCCTTTAGGATCTTCTTGGGTGATAGTTGTTTGATCTTGCTGAAAAACAGAA
Source organism: Aegilops longissima (assembly GCA_021605205.1). Lineage (NCBI taxonomy): Eukaryota > Viridiplantae > Streptophyta > Magnoliopsida > Poales > Poaceae > Aegilops > Aegilops longissima. Next base: position 357,501,765 of record CM038682.1, read on the forward strand.
ACTTCCGCGCTCACGGAAACAATTCTCATTTTTAACCAGAGCGTGATAAAATACCAATTCTTTTTGCAGAATATTAACATACAAATTTCTCAGGCCATCCTAATTTTTCAGAATTTTTGGAGTTTAATAAGTATTCAAAATATTCAGATTTCTACAGACTATTCTGTTTTCGAAAGATTATGTTTTCTTTGCGTTGTGTGCTTGTTTTGATGATTCTATGGTTTTCTTTAATAAGTTCTTGCCATAGAAAAGTTAGAATACAATAGATATAATGCAAAAATAAAATATGAATTGGATTGCTACAGTATTTACAGTAGTGATTTGTTTTCTTATACTAACGGATCTCACGAAGGTTTTGTTGAGTTTTGTGTGATTGAAGTTTTCAAGTTTTTGGTTATCCTACGATGGATGAAGGAATACAAATTAAGAAGAGCTTAAGCTTGGGGATGCCCATGGCACCCCAAGCTATTATCCAAATATAAGCAAGAAACTAAGCTTGGGGATGCCCCGAACAGCATCCCCTCTTTCTTCTAACGACCATCGGTATTTTGCTCGAAGCTATATTTTTATTCGTCACATACTATGTGTTTTGCTTGGAGCGTCTTGTATGACTTGAGTCTTCGTTTGTTTTGCTTTGTGTTCTAAGTCATGAATACTTGTCGGACACACCTATTTGAGAGAGCCAAAATTATGCCATGACTTGTTAGAATTGCTCTCTATGCTTTACTTAAATTTTTATGAGCTATGGATTTGCTCTAGTGCTTCACTTATATCTTTTTGAGCACGGTGTGCTTAGTTATTTCTGAAGAAATACTCTCTTGCTTCACTTAGATTTATTTGAGAGTTACTAAAATTTTAAGAAATTCTCTCTTACTTCACTTAAATTAATTTGAGAGGAAGAAATATTAGGCTCGTGATCTTCACTTATATTTGTTTGAGCTTATCAAAAGCAACGCATCAAAATTAGTCCCAAAGTGATAGATATCCAAGAAGGATATAATAAAAACTTTCATGAAGATCATTGGACAAAATAAACTTGATTGTTTGTAATAGTTTTTGAGATATGATGATGTGATATGTGAGTCATGTTGATGAGTAATTATGCTTTAGTAAGAATATTGGTGTTAAGGTTTGTGATTCCCTATGCAAGCACAAAAGTCAATAGTCATGCAATGAAATTACATCTTACTTGTGGTGCATTATTCGGTGTTAATTATGCTTATGCTTGCTTATGAGATTATTCGTTTCTTGGTTGGTCGCTTCTCAAACTTTTGCTAGCATTCATATTGCACTAAGTATGATCACTACTTGTGCATCCAAAATCCTTTAAACCAGTCTTGCCACATGAGTCCACTATACCTACCTATATGCGGTATTCTTTTGCCGTTCTAAGCAAATTTGTATGTGCCATCTCTAATTTTCAAAATAAATTTCTCTTTTGTGTGCTCATACCGCCCGCGAGGCGGTGAGGGGTGGCCAACATTTTCCATGCTAGATATGTTATTCTCACGGTGAGTGTTTATTCACTTGTCATTGCACGAGAGTAAGGGAAAGGTATTAGGGATGCCCAGTCCTGAAATGAAAAATGAATTTACTTTATGTTTTCAAATAATAAATTCCTTGGAAAGTGTTGGTATGGAGGGCAACCATGGATTCGGCTAGCCATGAAAAGTGAAAGTATGGTGGAAAAAGGAATAAACTCTATTTTCTGTTTCGGAACCGCCTATGATATATCTAGCATGGAAAGTGTTGGGAGCTCTAAGTCGTTTTCGTTGGTGGGAAAAGTATGCCTCTCAAAATGTTTTTATCTCTATATTTTTTGCTTTGAGCTCTGGCGCCTCTACAAATCCCTACTTCCCTCCGCGAAGGGCCTTTCCTTTACTTTATGCAATTTTTATTTTTCAATTTGAGTCTCGATCTTCTCTTATAAAAGCACCAACTAGGAGGCACTATGATCGTACTTGAGTATTGGGTGTAGTTAATATGCGAGTGTGTTTCATGAATGGATCAATGGTTGAGCATGATGGGCTAGGGATAACTTATTTTAGCGTTGATATTTTGAAAGACATGATTGCTTGTTGATATGCTTGCGTATTTAAATCTCATGTCAAAATAGACTATTGCTTTGAAACACATAAAAGTGCAAATGTCCATTCTATACAGAAAATAATATGAGATGACATGTTAGGCAGCATTCCACATAAAAGAATTTGTTTTTACCATTTACCTACTCGAGGACGAGCAAGAATTAAGCTTGGAGATGTTGATATGTCTCCAACGTATCTTTAATTTTTTGATTGTTCCATGTTGTTATATTATCATTCTTTGATGTTTTATAATCATTTTATAGTCATTTATATCAGTTTTTGGTACTAACCTATTGACATAATGCCAAGTGAAAGTTCCTATTTTCTACATGTTTTTTACATCGCAGGAAATCAATACCAAATGGAGTCCAAACGCAGCGAAACTTTTTGTGGATTTTTTTTGGACCAGAAGACATCCAGTGGGCCGGAGAAGTGCCTGGGGGGTGCTCTGAGGGGAGCACAACCCACCAGGGCGCGCCAGGAGGCCTATGCGCGCCCTGTTGGGTTGTGCCCACCTCGGGTGCCCCCTGAACCGACACTTTGCTCTATAAATACCCCGATATTCTAGAATACCTAGGGGAGTCGACGAAAATCAATTCCAGCCACCGTAGAGTCCAGAACCACCAGATCCAATCTAGACACCATCACGGAGGGGTTCACCACTTCCATTGTTGCCTCTCCGATGATGCGTGAGTAGTTCTTTGTAGACCTATGGGTCCGTAGTTAGTAGCTAGATGCTTCCTCTCTCTGTCTCTCTCTTTTGATTATCAATACAATGGTCTCTTGGAGATCCATATGATGTAACTCTTTTTACGGTGTGTTTGTTGGGATTGGATGAACTTTGAGTTTATGATCAGATCTATCTTTTTATCCATGAAAGCTATTTGAGTCTTCTTCGATCTCTTATATGCATGATTGCTTATAGCCTCGTATTTATTCTCTGATATTTGGGTTTTGTTTGGCCAACTTGATCTATTTATCTCGCAATGGGAAGAGGTGCTTTGTTGTGGGTTCTATCTTACGGTGCTTGATCCCAGTGACAGAAGGGGAACCGACACGTATGTATCGTTGCTACTAAGGATAAAACGATGGGATCTATTTCTACATAAATAGATCTTGTCTACATCATGTCATCGTTCTTATTGCATTACTCTGTTCCTCCATGAACTTAATACACTAGATGCATGCTGGATAGCGGTCGATGTGTGGAGTAATAGTAGTAGATGCAGGCAAGAGTCGGTCTACTAATCTTGGACGTGATGCCTATATAATGATCATTGCCTAGATATCATCATGATTATTTGAAGTTCTATCAATTGCCCAACAGTATTTTTTTCACCCACCGTTTGCTATTTTCTCGAGAGAAGCCACTAGTGAAACCTACGGCCCCCGGGTCTCTTTCTCATATTATTTGCCTTTAGGATCTATTTTATTTTCCTTGTATTTTCAGATCTATTAAACCAAAAATACAAAAATACCTTGCTGTAATTTATTTTATTTGGCGTTCAAGCTATCAATATTTACAACTCTCTCACGTCCGTTTGCCTATCTCTAGGCGCCGTTACCCGAAAGGGATTGACAACCCCTTTTACACGTCGGGTTGCGAGTGTTTGTTATTTGTGTGCAGGTGCTATTTCCGTTGTGTTGCTTGGTTCTCCTACTGGTTCGATAACCTTGGTATCATCACTGAAGGAAATACCTACCATTGTTGTGCTGCATCATCCCTTCCTCTTTGAGGAAATACCGATGTAGTTCAGGCAAACATCAGTGATCTACTCCTGGATCACTATTGTACCCCCTTGCCAAACTCATGGCAAGGTACACAATAGGTATGGTACACAGCATGGCATACTTTATAGAACCTATGGCTGAGGCATAGGGAATGACTTTCATTCTCTCCCTATCTTCTATCGTGGTCGGGCTTTGAGTCTTACTCAACTTCACACCTTGTAACACAGGCAAGAACTCTTTCTTTGACTGGTCTATTTTTAACTTCTTCAAAACTTTGCCAAGGTATGTACTTTGTGAAAGTCCTATTAAGTGCCTCGATCTATCCCTATAGATCTTGATGCCTAATATGTAAGCAGCTTGACCGAGGTCTTTCATTAAAACAAATTCTTATTCAATTATCCTTTTATGCTATCCAGAAATTCTATATCATTTCAATCAATAATATGTCATCCACATGTAATATCAGAAATGCCACAGAGCTCCCACTCACTTTCTTGTAAATACAGGCTTCACCGTAAGTCTGTATAAAACCACATGCTTTGATCACCTCATCAAAGCGTATATTCCAACTCCGAGATGCTTGCACCAGTCCATAGATGGATCGCTGGAGCTTGCACACTTTGTTAGCACCTTTAGGGTCGACAAAATCTTCTGTTGCATCATATACAACTCTTCTTTAAGAAATCCATTAAGGAATGCAGTTTTGACGTCCATTTGCCAGATTTCATAAAAATGCGGCAATTGCTAACATGATTCAGACTGACTTAAGCATCACTATGGGTGAGAAAGTCTCATCGTAGTCAACCCCTTGAACTTGTCAGAAAACTTTTGCGACAAGTCAAGCTTTGTAGATAGTTACATTACCATCAATGTATATCTTCTTCTTAAAGATCCATTTATTCTCACTGGCTTGCCAATCATCGGGCAAGTCCACCAAAGTCTATACTTGGTTCTCAGACATGGATCCTATCTCGGATTTCATGGCCTCAAGCCATTTATCGGAATCTGAGCTCATCATAGCTTCTTCATAGTTTGTAGGTTCGACATGGTCTAATAACATGACTTCCAAGATAGGATTACCATACCACTCTGGTGCGGAACGTGCTCTATTCGAACTACGAGGTCCAGTAGTAACTTGATCCGAAGTTTCATGATCATCATCATTAGCTTCCTCTCTAGTTGGTGTAGACATCACGAGAACGGATTTCTCTGATGTGCTATTTTCCAATTTGAGAGAAGGTACAAGTACCTCATCAAGTTCTACTTTCCTCCTACTCACTTCTTTTGAGAGAAACTCCTTCTCTAGAAAGGATTCATTCTTAGCAACAAAGATCTTGCCTTCGAATCAATGGTGTACCCAATTCTTTCCTTAGGGTGTCCTATGAAGATGCACTTATTCGATTTGGGTTCAAGCTTATCAGGCTGAAGCCTTTTCACATAAGTGTCGCAACCCCAAACTTGAAGTAACGACAGCTTAGGTTTCTTGCCAAACCACAGTTCATACGGTGTCGTCTCAACGGATTTAAATGATGCCCTATTTAACGTGAATGCGACTGTCTCTAATGCATAAACCTAAGACGATAGTGGTAAATCGGTAAGAGACATCATAGAACACACCATATCTAATTAAGTACGGTTACAACGTTTGGACGCACCATTACGCTGTGGTGTTCCAGGTGGCGTGAGTTGCGAAACTATTCCACATTGTTTTAAATGAAGGCCAAACTCATAACTCAAATATTCGGCTCTGCGATCAGATCGTAGAAACTTTATTTTCTTGTTACGGTGATTCTACACTTCACTCTGAATTTTTTTGAACTTTTCAAATGTTTCAGACCTGTGTTTCATCAAATAGATATACCCATACCTACTCAAATCATCTGTGAAGGTCAGAAAATAACGATACCCGCCGTGTGTCTCAACACTCATTGGACCGCATACATCGGTATGTATTATTTTCTCCATTGTTTCGGAGAACATAGTTTTAGTCATCTTGCCCATGATACATGGTTCGCAAGTATCAAAGGATTCATAATCAAGTGATTCCAAAAGTCCATCCGCATGGAGTTTCTTTATGCGCTTTACACCAATATGACCTAAACAGCAGTGCCACAAATATGTTGCACTATCATTATCAACTTTGCATCTTTTGGCATCAATATTATGAATATGTGTATCACTACGATCAAGATTCAATAAACCATTCACATTGGGTGTATGACCACAAAATGTTTTATTCATGTAAACAGAACAACAATTATTCTCAGACTTAAATGAATAACTGTATTGCAATAAACATGATCTAATCATATTCATGCTCAACACACACACCAAATAATATTTATTTAGGTTCAACACTAATCCCGAAGGTAGAGGGAGTGTGTGATGGTGATCGTATCAACCTTGGAATCACTTCCAACACACACCGTAACCTCGCCCTTAACTAATCTCTGTTCATTCTGCAACTCCTATTTCGAATTACTAATCTTAGCAACTGAACCAGTATCAAATACCCAGGGGCTACTACGAACACTAGTAAGGTACACATCAATAACATGTATATCATATATACCTTTGTTCACTTTGCCATCCTTCTTATCCACCAAGTATTTGGGGCAGTTCCGCTTTCAGTGACCATTTCCTTTGCAATAGAAGCACTCAGTTTTAGGCTTGGGTCTAGATTTGGGCTTCTTCATGGGAGCGGTAACTTGCTTGCCATTCTTCTTAAAGTTCCCTTTCTTTCCCTTTCCATTTTCCTTGAAACAAGTGGTCTTATTAACCATCAACACTTGATGCTCTTTCTTGATTTCTACCTCCGCCGATTTTAGCATCGCGAAGAGTTTGGAAATCGTTTTAGTCATTCCTTGCATATTATAGTTCATCACAAAGCTCTAGTATCTTGGTGATAGTGACTGGAGAACTCTGTCAATCACTATCTTATCTGGAAGATTAACTCCCACTTGATTCAAGCAATTCTAGTACCTAGACATTCTGAGCACATGTTCACTCGCTAAGCTATTATCCTCCATCTTGTAGGCAAAGTACTTGTCAGAGGTCTCATACCCCTCAACATGGGCATGAGCCTGAAATACCAATTTCAATTCTTGGAACATCTCATATGATTTGTGGTGTTCAAAATGTTTTTGAAGTCCCAGTTCTAAGCCGTAAAGCATGGCGCACTAAACTATTAAGTAGTCATCATATCAAGCTTGCCAGACGTTCATAACATCTGCATCTGCTCCTGAAATAGGTCTGTCACCTAGCAGTGCATCAAGGACATAATACTTCTGTGCAACAATGAGGATAATCCTCAGATCACGGACCCATTCTGATTTATTGCTACCATCATCTTTCAACTTAGTTTTCTCTACGAACATATCGAAAACATGGGAGCTATATCGCGAGCTATTGATCTATAACATAGATATGCAAAACTATTAAGACTAAGTTCATGATAAATTAAGTTCAATTAATAAAATTACTAATGAACTCCCACCTAAATAAATACCCTTCAAGTTATCTAAGTGATACATGATCCAAATTAACTAACCCATGTTCGATCATCACATGAGATGGGGTAGACTTCAATGGTGAACATCTCTATGTTGATCATATCTATTATATGACTTATGTTCGACTTTTCGGTCTCCAGTGTTCCAAGACCATGTCTGTACATGTTAGGCTCGTCAAGTTTAACCCAAGTATTATGCATGTGCAAAACTGTCTTACACCCGTTGTATGTGAACGTAGAGTCTATCACACGCGATCATCACGAGGTGCTCCGAAATGATGAACTCTGGCAATAGTGCATACTTGGGGAGAACACTTTTATCTTGAAATTTAGTGAAGGGATCATCTTATAATGCTACCGCTGTTCTAAGCAAAATAAGATGCATAAAGGATAAACATCACATGCAATCAAAATATGTGACATGATATGGCCATCATCATCTTGTGCTTTTTGATCTCCATCTCCAAAGCATCATCATGATCTCCGTCGTCACCAGCTCGACACCTTGATATCCATTGTTGCGTCGGGGTCATCTCGCCAACTATTGCTAACGTATAGCAATAAAGTAAAGCAATTACATGGCGCTAGCATTTCATACAATAATTAAGAGACAACCCTAAGGCTCCAGCTGGTTGTCGATATTACAAAACATGATCATCTCATACATCAACATATATCACATCATATCTTCACTATATCACATCACAACATGCCCTGCAAAAACAAGTTAGACGTCCTCTACTATGTTGTTGTAAGTTTTACGTGGCTACTACGGGCTTCTAGCAAGAACCATTCTTAACTACGCAAAAACTACAACGGTGATTATCAAGTTTGCTATTTTAACCTTCTTCAAGGGCCAGCCGTAGTCAAAATTCGATTAAACTAAAGTAGGAGAAACAGACACCCGCTAGCCACCTTTATGCAAAACTAGTTGCATGTCAGTCGGTTGAACCGGTCTCTTGTGCGTGGACATGTAAGGTTGGTCCGGGCTGCTTCATCCCACAATACCGCCGAATCAAAATAAGACGTTTGTGGTAAGCAATATGACTATCACCGCCCACAATTCTTTATGTTCTACTCGTGCATATCATCTACGCATAGACCTGGCCCTGATGCCACTATTGGGAAACGTTGCATGGAAAACAAAAAGAATTCGACGCACACGCAAGATCTATCCATGGAGATGCATAGAAACGAGGGGGAGAGAGTGTCTACGTACCCTTGTAGTCCGTTAGCGGAAGCGTTTGTTAACGCGTTTGATGTAGTCTAACTTCTTCGCGATCCAACCAATCGAGTACCAAACATACGGCACCTCCGCGTTCAACACACGTTTAGCTCGGTGACGTCCTTGCCTTCTTGATCTAGCAAGACGGGGAAGTAGTGGATGAGTTCTGGGAGCACGATGGCATGGTGATGGTGGTGGTGATTCTATCTCTGCAGGGCTTCGCCTAAGCACTATGAAAATATGACCGATGTACAAAACTGCGGAGGGGGCCGCCGCACCCGGCTAAGAGATTGTCGTGGTTATGTGTGGTGCCCCCTCCCATGTATATCTAGGTGGGGGAGGGAGGAGGTAGCCTGGAGGCGCCCCAAGTGGGGTTGAATCCCACTTGGGGTCCTGCCCCAAGTCGCGCCCCCCTACCATGTATAGGTGCGGGAGGAAGGCAGGGGAGGGTGGCGCCCCCCCTTTCCTTTCTCACACGAGGAGGGAAAGGCAGTAGGGGCCACCCCTCCCCTTTCCTTCCCCTAGGGCCGGCCGGCCAGGGAAGGGGCGCACCAGCCCCCTTGTGGGCTGGTCTGTCCCCCCTTGGCCCATTAGGGCCATAAACCTACCAGGGGTGTCCGGAACCCCTTCCGGTGACCCGATGACTAACCGGTGCACTCCGAAACTCTTCTGGTGTCGGAATATCATCGTCCTATATATATCAATCTTTACCTCCGGACCATTCCGGAGCTCCTCTTCAGGTCTGTGATCTCATCCAGGACTCCGACAACATTCTGTCACCAAATCCATATAACTCATATAACATTATATCGTCAACGAACGTTAAGCGTGCGGACCCTACGCGTTCGAGAACTATGTAGTCATGACCAAGATAGCTCTCCGGTCAATAACCAATAGCAGAACCTGGATGCCCATATTGGCTCCTACATATTCTATGAAGATCTTTATCGGTCGAACCTTATGACAACATACGTAACTCCCTTTGTCCATCAGTATGTTACTTGCCAGAGATTCGATCATCGGTATCTTCATGCCTAGTTCAATCTCATTACCAGCAAGTGTCTTTACTTGTTCCTTAATACGTAATCTTACAACTAACTCCTTAGTCACTTTTTTGCAAGGCTTCTTACGATGTGTATTATCGAGAGGGCCCAGAGATACCTCTCCGATACTCCGAGTGACAAATCCTAATCTCGATCTATGCCAACTCAACAAACACCTTCAGAGATACCTGAAGAGCATCTTTATGATCACCCAGTTACGTTGTTATGTTTGATAGCACACAAGGTATTCCTCTCGTATCCGGGAGTTGCATGATCTCATAGTCAAAGGAATATGTATTTTACATCAAGAAAGCAATAGCAATAAACTGAATGATCATATGCTAAGCTAACGGATGGGTCTTGTCCATCACATCATTTTCCTAATGATGTGATCCCATTATCAAATGACAACACATGTCTATGCTTAGGAAACCTTAACCATCTTTGATCAACGAGCTAGTCTAGTAGAGGCTTACTAGGGACACGGTATTTTTTTTATGTATTCACACATGTATTTAAGTTTCCGATCAATACTAGCATGAATAATAAACCTTTATCATGAATAAGGAAATATAAAATAATAACTTTATTATTGCCTCTCGGTCATATTTCCTTCACCTTTGTCACTAGGAAGAGAGTTATTGTAGTGTGATTCCCAAATGATATTCACCCGTGGGGTGTCTTCCTTGTTGAGAAATTTATTCAAGTATTTCATCAACAATAATGCTTGATTACCAGTGGTGATGTCCAAAAACCCCAGGCCCCCATGTGATTTGGGTAGGCATGCCTTACCCCATGCAATCTGGGCAACTCCTCTCTATTGAGATCCATATTTTCTCCAAAAACAATGCTTGAGATATATGTTAAGTTCCTTGACCATAAACACAGGGACTGAAAGAGTGGGTGCGAAGACAATAAGCATACTAGACTAGATAGATTTGATGAGAGTATTCTTATCACCAAAGGAAAGTAGATTAGAGCACCCCATTGATCTAGTCCAAATTATCTTTAGCATGGATACAAAACTTTTAGTTTTAGGCTAGGTCAAACTTAATGGAAGTCCAAAGTAGGTAAGAGGTAGGGATCCCACTTGGCATCCAAGGAACTTAGACAATTCTAAAAATCTTTGTTGAATTTTGTTGATTGGGATCATGATGGACTTGACAAAATTAACTTTCAAGAAGTGTACACAGTATAATGGATTAGCAAATTCTTGACATGTTGTAGTTGTAGGGCATCAACAAGGACCACCTTAATTGTGTCATCGACATATTGGATGACAGGGAAATCAAAGCATGAGTAATGGTGCAAGGGTGTCTCAACTAGTTAATTTAGCATAGCCCCATTTAGTATGGACTGCAAAAGGTCAGTGGCAAGGACAAAAATCAAAGGTGATACGGGATCACCTTGTCTAACTCCTTCCTTACATAGAAATTGTTTGCCTCGGAAGCCATTGAGAAGAACAGAGGAAAATCCAGTGTTATAAATCATCTTAATCTAATTAATCCATTTAGCTTCAAAGCTCTTAGCTTGCAAGATATCAATAACTTTGTCATGATTCAACATAGCTTTTCAAAATCCAATTTATGAAGAATAATCTATTTTGTGGTCTGACTACATTGATGTATACACTCAAATGACCAAGCCAAACATTCTGGAATACATCTATTGTTGAGAAAACCATACTGGTTATTGTGGACAAGCTTGAGAATGATATTTTGAAGCCTATTAGCCAACATCTTAGTAATGATCTTCAAGGTGCAATTGAGGCCTAAGATCCCCAGGAGTGGTAGAATGTTTTTTGTGTTGCATATTCACATACTCATGATAGAAATCTTCCATTAACTTGTAGAAGTTAGGAGCCACAATTTCCCAACATGCTTTAACGAAAAATGCATTAAACCCACCAGGACCTAGAAATTTGTCATCGGGCATGTTCTTAAACACCTCATCTATCTCTTTTATAATAAAGGGTGCTTCTAAATCATGAAGATCCCCTTGATGTTGCAACAGAGTTTGTAGGAGCAAAGGATTATGAGTTTCAATAGTGGTACCAAATCCATCTTTAAATGCACTACAAAGAATAGCAACTTTGGACTAGTGATCATGATATTGAAAACCCGTTTCACCCTTGAGCCAATTTGATTCTGCATGAATTTGATAGTAACTTTGGCCTTAATAAATTTAGTGTTGGCTTCTTCCATTTTAATCACTCTGGTGGTAGGCCTTTGCATCTAAAAATTCTCTAATGGACCAAGATTTTGTCTAGATGTGCAATAAGAATTCTCACCATTGTACTCCTCAATGTATTCTTCAATAGTGTAATAAAACAGAATAAAAAATTATTATCACTTATAATTTGCTTAATACGAGAACGATTCTTAATCCATAGCTTAAGACCTTTCCCGAGCCTCTTGAACTTTAACACTATCTGATTGATGAACATCTTGCTTATTCGTGACCATATCTTTAAATTGTCTAAGCTCTAACCAATAGATTCCAAACATAAAGATGTGTGATTTTGGAATTGAAGTGTCAATCTTGATCACAATTGGAATATGGCCAGATGTAGTCTAGCCATAGGAACATTAAAAGTAGAAGGATATGTGAGAGTCCAGGCTTCAAATGTAAAGCACCAATCAAGTTTCTCCAAAAGTGTTGCATATTCCATATCATTCCAGGTACAACTTCTTCCTTTAAAAGGAATTTCTACAAGAGTAAGATGGATGATTGCCTCATTGAACAAAAACATATCTTGAAGACTACATCCTTCTCTATTTTTGTTATGTGGATACCTGACATAGTTGAAATCCCCTTGTACCAACAAGTTCACATCATCAACCAATTGAATATTTTGAAACCAATTGATAAAGTCCAGTCTAGCCTGATGGCAGGTCCATATATGTTAGTTATTATACAATGTTTCCCTGAATGAGTGGAAGCGAATTTGATAGGCAAAGAGAAGTCAGTCTTATGAAAAGTCTGCTTAGTGAAACATCTGCTCATTCCAAGCAACTAACAGACCCCAGAAGCACCATAGAAGGAAGGAAGTCAAATTTGTGTATTCTTCTAGGACAGAATTTTTTATGGTAAGTACTGGCAAAATGTTCTCTCTTAGTTTCCTGTATGCAGATAATAAAGCATGCATATTCATCAATTTTACTAGAAAAAATTGTCCATTTGTTATCATCATTGATTCCTCTAATATTCAAGTTTAACATGTTCCAAGTTCTAGCCAAGATCAATAAGATCATAATACAGGTAGTCTAGAGGCAACATCTAGTACATCTGATACCCATGTCCGCTTAACAGAATAATAGTGCCATGACAAGCAATGGTGCTAAAATAGAATAGTCAACCATAGAAATTGAGTAGACCCTTATTATAGATATAAAAAAAGTGCAAGATCATTAGCTTGACAAATCTAATAACTAGTTCTAGCTCTTGCTATGCCCTTTGGAGTTCCTGGAGCTATATTTTGTAGCAGTTGCACCCTTCATCTTGTTGGATCTTGTGGAAAGCTTGTCCTCAGAGGTATCTTTACATTGACCTTGCAAAATGTAGTATTCAAGTTCTTAACTACTTTATCAGAAATAGGGGGAAGAATGGCATGAAATGCAACCACACATACAGGTTTTTTTGAATCCCTTATTAAGAGACTGGAATCTGCAACTCCTCCTTACCTCTGTCTCCACCAGAGGGATTTTATCCTTTCTCTTCCTCTTAATATGAATGGAAGATGTAGCATCTCTACCATAGAGGTAGACATGTTAGTGGGAGTGGAGATGTTTTCATGGTCCAACATGCCTTATTGATAGAGTTTCGGAGAGCAGTTGGGAGCCTAGTCAGATGGGCAACAATCAAGAATAGCAAATGGCTTAAAGATGGATTTATTAGAGCCTTGAATAATGAGATCCAGAACTTTAGAGACTTGGTAATTTTTGTTTTGATTGGAATTCTAATAAACTCCTTAGCCCATTCAAATTTATCTGGAGAAAAAGGGCAACTTTGAGAAATTTGACCCATTCAATGGAGACATGGATTACCTCCTTACTGTCAAGGTGTGGAGCAAAGTGTTTCTGCCAAACGAAGGCCCCCTCTTTACCAAGCAATGCATCATCAGATGTAGCGGGTAAGGGAGCTTTCTCCAAGAGAACTAGATCAACAATAGGATTTGGGATATGGACGCATCCAATTTGAATATTTTGAAAATGCCCTTTATAAATGGGATTAGGAAAGCCACGCGGAGAAGAAAGTTTAGACTAAGATTGCTAACCTGTAATATGAGTTTCAAGTATAAGAAATGGGCAACTTTTTAGTAATTTTCTCACTATCAGACCTCTCTTCTATCATAATAAGAGGTTAGTGTTGCAAATGTCATCAGTCTCATTCACAGTCTCATGAAGCATAGCAGGATCTCCCATGGCAACAGTATGAGTAGGCAAGATACTAGAATTGGTAGCATCATTGGTGCTGTCAATATTAACTGTACCTCAGTAACCAATGGCTTAGCTTGTGTCAAATGCGGCAACTGCTGAAAAGTGGCAAAGGCCAATAGCTCTTGTTGCATAGGGTCCTGGGCTGCAGCCACGTCGAAAGGTTCAGGCTATTGTAGAATAGCAAGTAGGTTCGGAACTTTCATAGAGTGTGAAGACGTGTGGTTATACACTACCTCATTAGGAGCATGTGAAATAAGACTTGGCCTGATTTGAAAAGGACCATGAGCATTGGGATCCATGTGTTCTCACTAAGGCACCCCATCCAACCCAATAATGGCATTCAAATATAGCTGGCCTAGAAAATTGGCTCCAAATGCCCATTAGCAAACTCAATTGTAGCAGCATTTTTGTGTGATGGAGCAAGTGAAAGTCTGAGATTGTTGTTATCATCTCCCGGTGTCACATTCTCCTCAATAACTTGGGCATCATCACCATTAAGTGGCGACATAAGGTCAATTAAGTTCAAGGAATTATTCTGTGGCATGGCCTAGTGCCCCTAGCTTGGGAGATCAACCTCCTCATCTTCCATGTCCATGTATTGACATTGTCATTATCTGGTGGGTTTTGTTGGGCAAAAGCCGACTACAGATCAAGATGTGGATTAACCTGGTTGTGGTCAATAGTGTTAACATGCATGTAATCATGCTCATGATGTTGCAGGGACCCAGGAAATTATTATGCTGGTTGGGTGAAAGTTTGCTTGCTGAGAAATGGGATGGGGTTACCATTAACTAGGATTGGATCTTCATCAGGTGCTTCTACCCACAACATGTGTTGTTGGAGAAGGATAATATATACTGTTAGAGATTTAGTCCAGAAGTCATCACCTTCCCCTATGACAATGCTGGCTAGAACCGAGTCCCCCCACCCTCATCTTGACCATCAGATTAGCCCTTGTACTTTTATTTTTATTCCACGACAAAAAGTTACCAAAACTTCCAACTGCGTTGTTGATGTCATGGATGCATCTTCTGTCAAAAGGAACCCCACCAAGTAATAGACACACATCTATGTTTAGAGTAAGTTTTCTCCACCTCATACCCTCATTGTATTTCTCGTTGTATTTTTGAGGAGGTTAAAACCCTTTGGCCTCTGCATCATTGTGATGCACAAAACCATTATTATTAATTACTTAGAGTAGAACAAAGGAACCATGGACGACCCATTACAAGATATGGAATAAACCAATACGATTAAGTCGACTTTTTCTGCAGCAACACCTTCAAGAAGGAAAAATGTCCTCGTGCCATGGTCGCCACATCTGACCGGAGACGACCTGAACAAAGATTTTTTTTCCAGACCAGCCAATGAAGATCAGTAAAACGACAAGTGGACAACACCTTCAAGAAGGTAACAACACAAGTTTGTTGCCGTTAAGCCCGACCAATAAAGGTTGGGATACGTGATTTCACTCCGGATATGTAGCGATGTTCCAGTCGGCATCTTGATGACGGATCATTCAGTAGTTGTGTCCGTCAGTTTCTAGTTAATTAACTACTGTATGTTATAAGAACTCCATAACTACAACTATACTCATCCATTTTTATTTACTCGGAAAATTAGCTTTGCCTTAAGTCAAACTTTTTAAAATTTGACCAATATTTTTTTGTTAATGCCTACAATACCAAATTGATACCGCTAGATTAGTCATTGAATATATTACCACGTTATATATATTTGTTGTTGTAAATGTTCATATTATTTTCTATAAATTTGGTCAAACTTTATATAATTTGACGTAGGACAAAACTAATATGCAATGTAAATAAAATTTGAGGGGCTATATAGTTTTGATACACAGATCCATGCTAGATCCATTACCCGGGCACTTCACATTATTGTAAGCAGTATTTGGATACCAGTGTGCATGCATCGCTTACACTGGTTTCAAAACTGTATACACTAGTCGTACAAATTTGGGGATCCTATCTGACAGTGTAGACTTGGACGCAAATTTAACAATGTAATTTCTCTCTTCTGCATTCATTTATGTTTCCTCTGTTTCCGACATTTGTAACTGAACCAGTGAACACATACTCCACTAACTTACTGATTTTTATTCGTCACTTAATTTAAGTGATCTCTGGTCTATTGACTTTTTTTTAAATCAATGCAAGATGAAATATGGAGTAGTTTTAACAGACAGCTTCGTTGCACCTTCATCCTGTCTTTCGGATGGGGTGCACATGCATGTCCAATGACTAAGAGGGTGCTTGAATACGTTTTAGTCTCATGACTAAAAGTAGTGGGACTAAAACTTGCTAGCCTCACCCATGCTTGAATCCAAATATTAAAGAGATTAAAATCAAGTTAATGAGCATTTATTATCCTTCAAACCCTCCAATCCAGAACTCGCATGTGTTAAAGGAGAGGAGTTAAATGAGAAAAGAGATGACTAATTCATATTATAGTAGGGGTACCCCTGACTAAAATTTTTTAGTCTTAAGACTAGTTTTAGCCCCTCTTTAGTCAGGGGTGCTTGAAACTTTAGCCTCTTAAAGTGACTATTTTTAGTCAGACCAAAATAAGTCCCTTAGATCCAAGCACCCTCTAAAATAGTACTACTACCTTTGTCTCTAAAAATGTGAGACGTTTTAATATTTTTAATTAAACTGTCGAAACATTTTATATTTATAAAGAGAGGGTGTAGCAATATTTCCAAATTTGAATGAACGTGTGAATTAACAAAAACAACATCTCATCCCATCGAAAGTGCATCACCGAAAACCTTAAAATATATTCAGAAATAATGCGAGCACCAGGATTTAAACCGTAGTGGACTGAGATAGCATTGTCCCTCTAACCATCCAACCACAGGTTGGTTCGCAGCTCTTTTTTCTAAATATAAGACATTTTGACACTTTAAATTAAATTGTCAAAATGTCTTATATTTAGGAACACAGAGGGTGTAGTAATACTTCAAAATTTCTAATGAACGAGCGAATTAACTAAATAATAATAATGTATAAACAGAGGCCACTAGCTAATTAAGCTAGGTCAAGGTGCATGCACATCCACGTGTCAGCTGTCAAACGATTTGTCTGATGATGTTCCATTATTTAACTTGTAATTACGAGCTGGTCAACTGAATACGACGCGCACCGATGCTCTGCCCTCCTGTAACCATCCTATAAATACATACCTCCTTCCATCTCCACACCACGACATTCATGTGCATAGCTTGCTCATCCAATAAGCTATCTATATACTCCCAAATACCAATAGAGGTTACGGCCATGGCGATAGTGGGCTTGTCAAATGCCGGCGACCGCCTGCCTGGCAAGAGAGCGGTCGGCGACGACGATGAAGCTGCCGCAGCCGACTACCGCCTCAAAGGCGTGAGGCACCTCTCCGACGCCGGCATTACCAGGCTTCCAGGCAGGTACGTCCTGCCGGCCTCGGATCGCCCTGGCCGGAGCGTCAGCGCGGGCACGAGGGTGAAGCTCCCCGTCGTGGACCTCGGGCGCCTCCGCGTGCCCTCAGAGCGAGCCGCCGTGTTGAAAACTCTCGAGGCCGCGTGCCGGGAGTTCGGCTTCTTCCAGGTGGTGAACCACGGCGTGGACGTCGATGGGGCGGCCGCCAGGATGCTTGACGTGGCGGAGCGGTTCTTCGAGCTTCCCTTCCAGGAGCGCGCGCGTTACATGTCCGCTGATGTCCGCGCGCCCGTTCGGTACGGTACGAGCTTCAACCAGGCCAACGACTCCGTCCTCTGCTGGCGCGACTTCCTCAAGCTCTCCTGCGCACCGCCGCTGCGGGACGTGGTGCCGTCGTGGCCCGACTCGCCGGCGGACCTCAGGGAGGTGGCGGCTGAGTACGCCGCGGCGAACCGGCGGGTGTTCGTTGAGGTCGTGGAGGCGGCGCTGGAGGCCATGGGTGTCGGAGGGGGTGACGGCGTGATGGAGGAGCTGGCCACGGCTGGGTCGCACATGATGACGGTGAACTGCTATCCGGCGTGCCCGCAGCCAGAGCTGACGCTGGGGATGCCGCCACACTCCGACTACGGCTTCCTGACGCTGGTGCTCCAGGACGAGGTGGAGGGCCTCCAGGTTATGCATGGCGGCGAATGGCTCACCGTCGACCCCGTCCCTGGTTCCTTCGTCGTCAACGTCGGCGACCACTTCGAGGTACATACTAGTACATGATACCGTATACACACACCTGCCTATCTAGCTTAGCTACTGAAAGCATCAATGCGAGCCAAATTATTACATGCATGCAATCCTGTACGTTACGTAGGAGTAGTACATGGAATTGACCTACAGTAGAGCTAATCAAGAAGTCAACCTTTTTCAGCCACCATTGGCATGGTTGAAAGGGCATCCAGGGTCACGATCTAGTCAAACACAAAACCAAATACTAGTACACTGGCCAAACAATTAAGGGGCAGTCAACGTTCTCGAGAAATCAAACTAAAGTATGTGATCGGAAGACACTGTTTATATACAGTATACAATTAGATAGTGATGCCAAATGCCCATGATTGGCTGCGTACTTTTATGAACGCAAGTCAAAACAAGTGAGCCAAGCACCTTGCTAGCTACTAGTAGCTCTCTAGATGCATGATGGATCGGTGTTGTAGCCCTCGGTGTATATATGTATCGATATATACTTTAGCTTATCCTAGCTACCAGTAGGTATTAGTATTGGTGCCTTGATTAATTTCCTGAATGAATATTAGTATCAGTCCAGCTGAGACACACCTCCACGCGCATGCGCGTCCGCTTCACATGCCATACATACTCACAATTTTGCGGAGCCATCATGTTCCGTTGTCGCTGATAATCTAGACATATACTTACATATAAAAATTAAATTTATTTTTTAGGGTCAGCCTAGTCTTAAGTATCCAACGGCAGCCAGGGGCCTGGATTTTTTAATTAATCTTGCAATCAACATTGAACAAATGGCTACAGTAGATCGCAAAAAAAAAAACATTGAACAAATGGCTGACAGATGGACATTTTTGGTGCACAGATATACAGCAACGGCCGGTATAAGAGCGTGCTGCACCGGGTGGGCGTGAACTCGACGCGCCCGCGTATCTCGGTGGCGTCGTTCCACAGCGTGGGGGCGGAGCGGGTGGTCGGGCCGGCGGCGGAGCTCCTCGACCAGGGCCGCGGCGGGGAACCACGGCGGTATATGGACACCGACTTCGCCACCTTCCTGGCTTACCTCGCCTCTGCCGAGGGCAAGCACAAGACCTTCCTCCAGTCAAGGAGGCTCGCCTTCGGCTGACGTCCACTATTGATGGCTCAACATCGATTTCATTGACCTTTGCGTGCATGCTGTATTTCCTTAGGGAATCAAGGGTAAAAGCCAACACCCCATACCACCCCTGCTAGCTTGGCTTTGACTTGTACAGTCCCTGGTGATTTTTCTACGTGTAATCTGAATTATGTGGCATCGAAGATGTACTGGATGCACGCACATGCATGCTCTGCTTATCTACATGTTAGTTTGGAACGAGTCATCTATATTTCCATCAGTTGATCGTAAGCAAATGGATTATTTTACATCAATCGTAAGCAAATGTTCAAATCAACAAAGGGGAGAGAACTGAGATGAGGACTTCAACACACAAGGCCTCATGTGGTGCACCGGGCAATAGCCGAGATCCTTGTCAATTTCTTGGCTAGTTCCCATGTTTTTTCTTACCCTGGTGACCGTAGAACAATTGCTCTATGATATATTTTCATTAATTAATAAATATGTACAAGTACAATGAATATGGTACAATCATCCAATACCAGCTCTAGGGATCATGATCATAGAATCAAGTTACAAGTTATGTTCTATCCATGTTCTAATCTTATCTGCCTTATTCTGTTTGGCTCTGATCTGCCCTCTTTCAAATAATTCACCCACCCCGCAAAATATAGTGTTGCAGAGTTAAAGATCTTGTCCTTTCTGATGGATCAAAGGCTCCGGCAACTCATGATCAAATATCCAGTGCAATGTCCCTTGGTAGGCGAGGAATGGAAAGTTGAATTTCATCAAGTGCAGAAATACCCCACATTCTGTTTGGTATGATGTGGTCCGAGCAAAAGAGTGCAAATGGGTAGTTCCAAAAAAGATGGGTTGAGGTTTCTCGGTATTATTAGAGCAAAGAACGCAATTATAGCTGTCTAGATGCATATTCTTGCGTTGGAGCAGGTTTTTGGTGTTAATTCTTTCGGTCTTGAAGTAGAAGCGAGAAGAAGATCTTATGTCTGACCCTGCAAGAGGTTTTCCAAAGGTCCTTGAATATGTTATGTGTTGTGCTGTCACCCATTATGAGTTTCTACATATTCATAGAAGAATATAGTTTTATATTCCCTGGCTAGGATCATAGATCATTCTCCACTGAGTTAGTTATGTCTGCATGATGAGCTTGTAATGTGTTGAACTGTTGGAAAGCTTGTAGAGATAGAGGCATGTGAAAAAGATCTCCAGGTTCTTGCATGGCAAGGGCTTGATGGAGTGAGATATCTTTATTGATTGAATAGGAGAAGAGCTCTGGAAATTTAGTACTAAGTGGTGATCCCACTATCCATCAGACCAGAAGTAAGAGGTATGTCCAGAACCAGCCTTGCAGATGGCAAATTGTTTATAGATAGGCAGCAGCCTCAACAAAACTTTCCGTGAAAATGAACCTACCAATCTTTCACCAGGTAAAGAGCTTGTGTAGTCAGTTTCCCATATAATATTGAGCCGGGGTGTATCAATCCTATTGAGAAATTTGTGAAGGTATTTCATGCGTAAAGCCTTGTTGTGGGTTGTGATGTCCAATACACCACACCCACCATGGTCTTTGGGCTTGCGAACTTAGTCCCAAGCAATCAAAGCAACACCACATTTCTAAGTACCAAATTTTGTCCAGAAGCAATTCTTCAGATAGAAATTTATCTGGTTAACCACTGTGTTGGGATCATGAGTGAGCACATGAAGGAAATAGGCATGCTAGAGAAAACAGATTTAATAAGTATCAAGTTTATCTCCAGTATATAAAAGGGTGGAACACCCCAAGAGTCAATTTTCAACCTTCTTGAGTAGTGGAACAAAAATTTCAAGTCTAGGTTTGCTGAGGTTGAGTGGGAGACCAAGATAAGTATGCGAAAAGGATCCAATCTAAAAGCCAAAGAGAGCTGAGAGTTCTTGCATTTTGTTTACCAGTGTGTCGATTGGGATCATAATGGACTTGGCATAGTTGACTTTCAAACAGGTGTATGCATCATAGTGTAGTACAGGTTCTTGATATGATTAAGTTGACATGCATCTGCAGGTACCACAAGTATGGTATCATCAACATATTGAATAATTGGGAAGTCTGGGCTAGTGTGGTGGATCAGTGGGGGTATAACTAGGGAGTTCCTCGTGGCTTCATTGAGCACACCTCTCTTACATAGGAATTGTTTTCCTGGCACACTGTTGAGTAAAACAGATGAAAGCCGTGTGTTGCATATCATCTTGATCTATTGAATCCATTTCTCACCAAATCCCTTAGCTTCAAATATCTCAATGAGTGTATCATGACTTAACATATCAAATGCCTTTTCAAAGTCCAGCTTGAGTAGAATGATTTTATCTTTAGTTTGATTGCACTGATGGATATATTCATATGACTAGGCAAGGCAGTTTTGTATGCATATATTGTTAATAAATCAATATTGGTTTCTGTGTATAAGTCTGAATATAACACTAATGGAATCAGCTTCTTTGCCGTCCGCCATGGCAGACGGCAAATGCATAGATCACGAACGGCAATCTTCTTTGCCGTCTGCCAGCAGACGGCAAACTGTCCGTCTGAACAGGTGCCAGCAAAGGCCTTCTTTGCCGCCCGCTTCTTAGAAACGGACAGGAAAGTATTGTGTCGTCCGCCATCTAAGGACAGCAGACGGCAAAGACAACAGATGGCAGTGGGGTGGGGTCAGAGCCGTTAGGGGGTTAACGACGCTCTTTGCCGTCCGCTGGTCGTCCACTGACGGACGGCAAAGAGCTCAGTTAGGCCAGCACTAGGAAGCTGCCAATGGCCAGCTATGCCGTCTGCCAGCAGACGACAAAGATTCAAAGGTCTTTGCCGTCCGCCAGCAGACGGCAAACTGACCAAATAGGCAGCCAGTGTTCCCAGTTTTTATAGGTAGCTGTCACGTGTCCTCTTTGCCGTCTGCTAGCGGACGGCAAAGATGTTTGCCATCTGCTAGCGGACGACAAAGATGTTTGCCGTCTTCTAGCAGACGACAAAGAGGCTATATATCCCTTGTTTCTATTTATATCCATTTAATTTCAGAGGAATTCACACACATATATACATATATATTTTGTTTTCACAGGCACAACAGACATATGATGTATCCAACACATAGCTCCATTCATGACAACATACATTCATAAGAAACACAGTTCCATCCATACATCTTACACTAATATCACAATGTTCATCCAACACATTGTTCCATGCATCCATATAACAAGTTCCACATTATTCTTCGATACAAACGAAAAGAAGAACAGGGAAACAAGCACTCCATCCATGCAAGCTTCCATATAGTGAATTAAATCTGCAAAATGGGAAACAAGAAAGTTAGAAGAAGAAGAAGAAGAAGAAAACTAGAAGTAGAAGAAGAAGAAGAAGAAGTAGAAGGAGAAGAAGAAGACTATAAGAAGAAGAAGAAGAAGTTCCTTCTTTCCTTCCTCTTCCTTGATTTTCTTCATCTTATTATGTCATTTGTGAACTAAATAGGCTAAATTATGTCATAAATGGACTAAATAGGCTAAATATGAAGAAAAATGCCATTTTTGAGCTAATGTAGCAAATTATGCCATTTCTGACTTAACTAAGCTTATTGTGTCATTTTAGAGGACAACAAGCTAAGTATATGACATTTATGAGGTTAGCAAGGTTATGATGCCATTTACGAATAAAAACAAGTAAGAGGAGGAGGAGAAGAAGAAGAAGAAGAAGAAGAAGAAGAAGAAGAAGAAGAAGAAGAAGAAGAAGAAGAAGAAGAAGAAGAAGAAGAAGAAGAAGGAGAAGAAGGAGAAGAAGGAGAAGAAGGAGAAGAAGGAGAAGAAGGAGAAGAAGAAGAGAAGAAGGAGAAGAAGGAGAAGAAGGAGAATAAGGAGAAGAAGGAGAAGAAGAAGGTGAAGAAGGAGAAGAAGGAGAAGAAGAAGGAGAAGAAGGAGAAGAAGAAGAAGAAGCAGAAGAAGCAGGAGAAGCAGGAGAAGCAGGAGAAGCAGGAGAAGCAGGAGAAGCAGGAGAAGAAGGAGAAGAAGGAGAAGAAGGAGAAGAAGGAGAAGAAGTTCCGGCATTGGCATACGGGGGTGAAGGACCGGTCGGGGTTCCGGCATTGGCAAACGCGGAAGGATTGGTCGATGCTTGTCAGGAGCCATGTTGAACCAAAGATCATTTCCAATAATGTCTCGTTAGCATGATATGCAAACTGAAATGTGAATAGTAGTAACTAAGGACCATTCAAATCAAACTCACTGTGGTCGCCGGAGCAATCTGGGGCATCGGCGGAGGGGCCTGACTGTTTTTCTCGCACATGATCTGCACATTAGGTTCTCACGAGTCAGTCATATTAGTTAGTAATGCAAACATTACGTGCATGATTGGGCTAATATGCACGAGAAACGTACCACGATGAGCTCGTATCGGGCCCGGTTAGACGCCTCGTTACGGTTCCTCTCCTCCTCCAATAGCTTAGCCGTCCTCTCCTCCACCTCCCTCTCCCTCTCCGCCGCCTCCCTTTTTGCCTCCTCCAAAAGCGCTTGGGTCTTCAATCTCTCTTTCTCAACCAATGCCTACAACACACCACTCCTTGTTAGCATTGTAATCATCGACGGACGCTCACACAATGTAATGGAGGAAAGGTGAGAGAGTCCGTATAACTAACCGCCATGGCGAGCTCCGGGCCGTGCATGAGGCGTTATCTCAGGATCAGAGCTACTCAGGCGCTTCTTGATCTGCGGGAGAGTCATAGGACAACGTATCAGTCCATCACCAATGGCTTGAGAGCCATGGGACCTCCCGCCACCAGATATCATCACCAGCTCTGTATCAAAAGGATCCTGGCTCGGGTTAAAGTCCTCCCCTTTCCTCGCCTTCCCCTCGTCTCTGTACTTCACAAGCTTGTGGTGGGAGGAGATGTTGGTGAAGCTCTCTGGATGATCTAGGTCAGACTCGTGAATGGCTTGGCCTTCTTGTACGGGGCCATATGGGCCATGCCATAGAGGTCGAACAGACTTGGCACAGGCTTCTTGTGGTGGTGCGCCTGAGAGAGAGGAACAAAATATTAGTTAAGGGCTCAAGCTAGCATGAAGAATGATATTGCTATGTAAATAGGTCATTCTGGAGCTAAGAAAGGTTATTATGTCATTTTCGAAGAAAATAAGCTAAGTTTAGGTCATTTTCGAGGTAACCAAGATTATTATGCCATTTTTTTACCAAAGTATAATTATGTCATTATTGAGCTATCCAAGGTAGTTATACCAATTTTTAGCTAACTATAACATATTTAGGCATTCTATAGAGCTATCTAAGGTTATTATGTCATTTTAGAGCTAATTATGCCATTTTTTAACTAACTAAAGCATATTAAGTCATTTTATAGAGCTATGTAAAGGTTATTATGTCATTTTAGAGCTAAATATGTCATAAATGAACTATCGAAGGTAGTTATGCCTTTTTAACTAACTAAGCATATTAAGTCATTTTGGAAGGGATAAATGCTAGCATGAAGAATGAAATTGCATGAATCACGTAGCAAACCACATACCCAGTTATCCCCGTACTCAAACAGGTTGGAGCTCCCTTGATGGTGTGGCACACCTTCCATTTGGTCGCGCTTATCCTTGGCCCTTTGGTGTTCGACTAGCCATTGGGGAGAGCACCACGCATCCACCAACGCCTCCCAACAGTCCATCTTATCCACACACCATCTCGGGGGCACCTAAGTGAGTCAAGAGAAATTTCAGCGCTACGCCTACGAATCAAATCAAGAAAACTAAGTTCAAGGCTTTAATAATAGGTAATTACCTGCATGTACTTCTCCTTACTCAGAAACTTGCCGCGACACTTCTTCTTGCCCCTCCTAATACCCTTCGAGGCGTAGTAGTCTCGAACGGCCTACACCCGAGCCTCATGCCGTAAGTTCTGAAGTAGGCGCTTGCACTCGTTTTCGACAACCATACACGCGGCCTCCTACTCTCCCTCTGAAACCCTGTAGAAGGTCTGCAATCAAACAAGACAACACTGATTAGTACAATCACTAGGTAGTGTTGATTTTTAATTCTGTAAAGGAGAAATTACCCAAAACCGACGGAACAAAATGTCGGCCACCGTCTCGCACAAGACACCGTCAACCCTCTCCTCCGGCGGGGCCGGGAAAACGGAGTACAGCTCCCAGGTCAGTGCTAGCTATGGAACCTGACCCTCACCGGGCAACGTGACCCACCCAGGGAAGTGCTGCCGGCAAAGCACACCAAGGACCTGGTTGGGCCTGCGGACACCACGGGGGTGTACCCAGCCCCTGCACTATGACAAGGCCAACGCATTAGATATTAATTTGAAGGAACACGAAGGCAAAAGGTTAAAAAATAGTAAATGCACTTACTTCAACCCTTTAGGCGCAATCAACCACCTACGGTCGGGGTCGTAAAGACGCAGGCGGGAGCTTTGTACAGCCACGCTTGTAGACCTTCTTGCCCTTCTCAACCAGCTCGTCGTCGCTGTAGCTATCATCTGAAAAGGTGTCCTCGCTACCATCCTTCGGGACACTAGCCTCCGGAGTCTATGGGAAGAAGACTGCGGGATCGGAGTCTTCTGGGACAAAGACCCCGTGACCGGAGTCTTCTGGGACGAAGACCCCATGACCAGAGTCTTCTGGGACGAAGACTCTGGGACCGGACTCATGTGGGGCGAAGGATCGGCGACCCAAGTCTGGTGGGGCAAAGGATCAGCGACCGGAGGCTCATGGACCGGAGTCCGAGACGGGTCCACGTCAGACGGGGCAGTCCTGTGGTCAGGTGAATCAGCTGAGGGTGGCGGCGAGGAAGGCGTAACAGCCTTCCTACCTCTCCCGCTGCCACGTCCACCTCTACCAGCCTTCTTCGTCCTCCCCCGACCTCTCCCAGCCGAAGAAGAAGCGCCCGCCGCAGTTGTCTGTATACTGTCTAGCAGCACTCTCCGGAGGGGGTGGGCTGGAATAATGGAACCACCCCTCCCAGTAACACTCGCAGGAGGATCGGGGCGCTCTGGACCCTTGCCCACCATCCTGTCAACACCTGCAATGACAAAAAGTAAACGAAATTAGTACAACATAAAAAATTAGGATACATGGCATGAACATAATAATATGTATATAATTTAAGTGTATCATCATCATAAACATAACAGAAATACACCCGATCAACGGAAAATTCGAATCTGAGCCCGAGCTCATCTGCACCTGCGCTCACGAAAAAAATCAAAATAAATACTAGAAAAATTCAAAAAAAATCCAAAAAGAATTTGGGTGGTGGACAATTTGATGCGTGAGGTACGCTCCAATTTTCAAAACATTTGGACTTCTGTGCAGCTCTCAGCAAAAAAGACAATGAGAGCTGCACAGAAGTCCAAATGTTTTGAAAATTGGAGCGTACCTCACGCATCAAATTGTCTACCACTCAATTTGTTTTGGAATTTTTTGAATTTTTCCGAATTTTTTACGAATTTTTTTTTGACCGGGTGCAGATGCACCCGGGCACCGAAACGCCGTTCTTCCGATCAACACAAATATATATGATGTTTTTGTATCATCATCATGTCCGGGGTCGATCGGGGTGTCAGGGTGTCGGGGTCGGGGTCAGGGTCGGGGTATCTTTGTCGAGGTGTCGGGGTGGTGTCGGGGTCGGGGTCGGGTGGGGGGGGGTCGGTGTCGATTGTCGGGTCTCGGTGTCGGGGTTGGGGTCGGGTGTCGATGGTCGGGTCGGGTATCGGTGGTCGGGGTGTCAGGTGTCGGGGTGTCAATGGTCGTGGTCGGGGTCGGGGTGTGGTGTCGGGGTGTCGAGGTCGGGGTGTCATGCCGGGGTGTCTGATACGTCCATTTTGCATCATGCTTTCATAACGATATTTATCGCATTATGGGATGTTATTACACATTATGTCACAATATTTATGCCTATTCTCTCTTATTTTACAAGGTTTACATAAAGAGGGAGAATGCCGGCAGCTGGAATTCTGGGTTGGAAAAATAGCAAATATTAGAGACCTATTCTACACAACTCCAAAAGTCCTGAAACTCCACGAAAGTTGTTTTTGGAAATAATAAAAAATACTGAGCGAAGAAAATACCAGAGGGGACCCACACCCTGGGCACGAGGGTGGGAGGTGCGCTCTACCCCCTAGGCATGCCCCCTGCCTCCTGGGCCCCCTGGTGGCCCTCCAGTGCTTATCTTCTGCTATATGAAGTCTTTCATCCGAGAAAAAGTCAGAAGCAAGCTTTCGGGACGAGACTCCGCCGCCACGAGGCGGAACCTTGGCGGAACCAATCTAGTGTTGGGGATCGTAGTAATAAATCAAAATTTTCCTACGTGTCACCAAGATCAATCTAGGAGATGCTAGCAACGAGAGAGAGGGAGAGCATCTTCATACCCTTGAAGATCGCTAAGCGGAAGCGTTACAAGAACGCGGTTGATGGAGTCGTACTCGAGGCGATTCAAATCGCGGAAGATCCGATCAAGCGCCGAACGGATGGCGCCTCCGCGATCAACACACGTACAGACCGGGGACGTCTTCTCCTTCTTGATCCAGCAAGGGGAGAGGAGAAGTTGAGGGAGACGTCCAACAGCACGACGACGTGGTGGTGGAGGAGCTTGTGGTTCTCCGGCAGGGCTTCGCCAAGCACTATGGAGGAGGAGGAAGGGCTGCGCCAGGGAAGAGGTGCGGCTTCCCTCTCACCCCTACAATATATATAGGGGCAAGGGGAGAGGAGGGGGGGCGCCCTAGGGTTTCCCCTAGGGGCGGCGGCCAGGCAGATTGGATCTCCCTAGGGAAGATCCTAGGGAGACTTGCCCCCAAAGCCAAGCAGGTGGAGGCTTGCCTCCCAAGCCAGTGGGCGCCCACCTCCCCAAGTAACGTGGGAAAGGGTGTGGGGGCGCACCACCCTTAGTGGGCTGGTTTGCCCTTCCCTTTGGCCCATGAGGCCCTCCAACACTTCTTGGGGCTCCCAAACACCTTTCGCTCATGCTTGGCCATAGCACGCTAGCCGGAACACTTTGGACTCCAATACCCTTCGTCCAATATATCAATCTTCACTGCCGGACCATTCCGGAACTCCTCGTGACGTCCGGGATCTCATCCGGGACTCTGAACTACCTTCGGTAACCACATACTATTTCCCATAACAACTCTAGCGTCACCGAACCTTAAGTGTGTAGACTCTACGGGTTCGGAAACCATGCAGACATGACCGAGACCTCTCTCCCGTCAATAACCAATAGCGGGATCTGGATACCCATATTGGCTCCCACATGTTCCATGATGATATCATCGTATGAACCATGATGTCAAGGATTCAATCAATCCCGTATACAATTCCCTTTGTCCATAGGTATGTTACTTGCCCGAGATTCGATTGTCGGTATCCCCATACCTTGTTCAATCTCGTTACCGGCAAGTCTCTTTACTCGTTTCGTAATGCATGATCCCGTGGCTAACTCTTTAGTCACATTGAGCTCATTATGATAATGCATTACCGAGTGGGCCCAGAGATACCTCTCCGTCATACGGAGTGACAAATCCCAGTCTCGATTCGTGCCAACCCAACAGACACTTTTGGAGATACCTGTAGTGCACCTTTTATAGCCGCCCAGTTACGTTGTGACGTTTGATACACCCAAAGCTTTCCTACGGTATCCGGGAGTTGTACAATCTCATGGTCTAAGGAAATGATACTTGACATTAGAAAAAGCTCTAGCAAATGAACTACACGATCTTGTACTATGCTTAGGATTGGGTCTTGTCCATCACATCATTCTCCTAATGATGTGATCTTGTTATCAATGACATCCAATGTCCATGGTCAGGAAACCGTAACCATCTACTGATCAATGAGCTAGCCAACTAGAGGCTCACTAGGGACATGTTGTGGTCTATGTATTCACACATGTATTACAGTTTCCGGTTAATACAATTATAGCATGAATAATAGACAATTATCATGAACAAGAAAATATAAGAATAACCATTTTATTATTGCCTCTAGGGCATATTTCCAATAGTCTCCCACTTGCACTAGAGTCATTAATCTAGTTCGCATCGCCATGTGATTAACACTCATAGTCCACATCGCCATGTGACTATACCCAAAGAGTTTACTAGAGTCAATAATCTAGTTCACATCATCATGTGATTAAGACTCAATGAGTTCTGGGTTTGATCATGTTCTGCTTGTGAGAGAGGTTTTAGTCA
This sequence comes from Aegilops longissima, assembly GCA_021605205.1. NCBI lineage: Eukaryota > Viridiplantae > Streptophyta > Magnoliopsida > Poales > Poaceae > Aegilops > Aegilops longissima. The sequence goes on from CM038682.1 coordinate 357,531,291, forward strand.
ACGGGTCTGCAACATTCAGATCCATATGTTCTTTGCAAATCTCTAGGTCATATTGTAAATGCTGCTTCCACGCTCCACTTGGAGCTATTCCAAATGGTTGCTCCACTATACGTATCCGGTTTGCTACTCAGAGTCATCCGGATAGGTGTTAAAGCTTGCATCGATGCAACCCTTTACGCCCAACTCTTTATCACTTCCAAAACCGAGAGACATGTCCTTATTACTCTAAGGACAATTTTGATCGCTGTCTAATGATCCATTCCTGGATCACTCTTGTACCCCCTTTGCCAGACATGTGGCAAGGCACATATCAGGTGCGGTACACAGCATGGCATACTGTATAGAGCCTATGGCTAAGGCATAGGGGACGACATTCGTCCTTTCTCTTTCTTCTGCCGTGGTCGAGCTTTAAGTCTTAACTTCATACCCTACAACTCAGGCGAGAACTCCTTCTTTGACTGATCCATCTTGAACACCTTCAAGATCATGTCAAGGTACGTGCTATGTGAAAGTCTTATCAGGCGTCTTGATCTATCTCTATAGATCTTGATGCCCAATATGTAAGCAGTTTTACCCAGGTCTTCCTTTGAAAAACTCCATTCAAACAACCATTTATGCTTTCCAAAAATTCTACATCATTTTCGATCAACAATATGTCATTCACATATACTTATCAGAAATGTTGTAGTGCTCCCACTCACTTTCTTGTAAATACAAGTTTCTTGCAAACTTTGTATAAACTCAAAAACTTTGATCAACACATCAAAGCGTATGTTCCAACTCCGAGATGCTTGCTCCAGTCCATAGAAGGATAGCTGGAGCTTGCATACCTTTTAGCATCCTTAGGATCGACAAAACCTTCTGGTTGTATCACATACAACCTTTCCTCACGAAAACCGTCAAGGAAACTTTGTTTTGGCATCCGTCTGCCAAATTTCGTAAATGAAAGTGCAGAAACTGCTAACAAAATTCTAACAGACTTTAGCATCGGTATGATTGAGAAAGTCTCATCACAGTCAACTCCTTGAACTTGTCGGAAACTTCTTTGAGACAAGTCGAGCTTCATAAATGGTGACATCACCATCAGCATCTGTCTTCTTCTTAAAGATCCATTTATGGCTTGCCGATCTTCGGGCAAGTCCACCAAAAGTCCATACTTTGTTCTCATACATGGATCCTATCTCGTATTTCATGGCTTCAAGCCATTTGTAGGTATCCGGGCCCACCATCGCTTCTCCATAGCTCGTAGGTTCATTGTTGTCCAACAACATGACCTTTAAGACAGGGTTACTACTTAGAAGTTGTACGCACCCTTGTCGTCCTACAAGGTTCGATAGTAACTTGATCTGAGGCTTCATGATCATCATCATTAGCTTTCTCTTCAACTGATGTAGGTGCAATAGAAACATCTTTCTGTGTTGCGCTACTCTCTGAAAAGATTCAACAACCTCATCAAGTACTATCTTCCTCCCACTCAATTCTTTCGACAGAAACTCTTTCTTGAGAAAGCACATGTTCTTAGCGACAAACACTTTGCCCTTATATCTGATGTAGAAGGTATACACAATTGTCTTCTTTGGGTATTCTATGAAGACACAATTGTCTGCTTTGGGTTCGAGCTTTTCTGGCTGAAGCCTATCGTCATAAGCTTCGCAGCCCCAAACCTTAAGAAACAACAACTTAGGTTTCTTGCCAAACCATAGTTCATACAGTGTCATCTCCGTAGACTTAGATGGTGCCCTATTTAAAGTGAATGTAGCTATCTGTAATGCATAACCCCTAAACGATAGCGGTAGATTGGTAAGAGACATCATAGATTGCACCATATCCAATAGAGTGCGATTACGACGTTCGGACACACCATTACACTACGGTGTTCCAAGTGGCGTCAACTGTGAAATGATTCCACCTTTTCTTAAGTGATTTTCCAAACTCATAACTCAGATACTCTTCCTTTGATCATATCGTAGGAACTTGATCTTCTTGTTACGATGATTCTCAACTTCACTCTGAAATTGCTTGAACTTTTCAAACGTTTCAGACTCATGCTTCATTTAAGTAAATATACCCCTATCTACTCAATTCATCGGTGAAGATGAGAAAATAACAATATCCACTGCACGCGTCAACACTCATCGGACCACACACATCAGTCTGTATGATTTCCAACAAGTCACTTGCCCATTTCATTGTTCCAAAAACGGGGTTTTAGTCATCTTACCAACGAGGCATGGTTCGCAAGTGTCAAGTGATTCAAAATCAAGTGACTTCAAAAGTCCATCGGCATGGAGGTTCTTCATGCGCTTTACACCAATATGACCTAAGCGGCAGTGCCACAAGAAAGTGGTACTATCATTATCAACTCTACATCTTTTGGCATCAATGTTATGAACATATGTATCACCACGATCGAGATTCAATAAAACATTCACATGGGGTGCATGACCATAGAAGGTGTTATTCATGTAAACAGAATAACCATTATTCTCTGACTTAAATGAATAACCGTATTGCAATACACATGATCTAACCATGTTCATGCTCAACGCAGACACCAATGCAAATAACATTTATCTAGGTTTAACACTAGTCCCGAAGGTAGAGGGAGCGTGCGATGGTGATCACATCAACCTTGGAAATACTTCCAACAACCATCGTCACCTCGTCCTTAGCTAGTCTCCGTTTATTCCGTAGCTTTTGTTTCGAGTTACCAATATTAGAAACTGAACCGGTATCTAATACCCAGGTGCTACTAGGAGTACTAGTAAGGTACACATCAATAACACATATATCAAGTAAACTTTTGTTGAAGTTGCCAGCCTTCTTATCTACCAAGTATTTGAGGCAGTTCCGCTACCAGTGACCGTTCCCCTAATAGAAGCACTTCGTCTCGGGTTTGGGTTCTTGGGTTTCTTCACTAGAGCGGCAACTGGCTTGCCATTCATGAAGTTTCCCTTCTTTCCCTTGCCCTTCCTAAAACCAGTGGTCTTGTTAACCATCAACACTTGATGCTCCTTCTTGATCTCTACTTCCGCGGCCTACCGCGAACTGCTCCGGGATCATCTCCATCCCTTGCATGTTATAGTTCATCACGAAGTTCTAGTAGCTTGGTGATAGCGACTGGAGAACTTTGTCAATCAATCTCTTATCTGGAAGATTAACTCCCACTTGATTCAAGCGATTGAAGTACCCAGACATTCTGAGCACATGCTCACCGGCTGAGCTATTCTCCTCCATCTTGTAGGCAAAGATCTTGTCAGAGGTCTCAAACCTTTCAACACGGGCACGAGCCTGAAATACCAATTTCGGCTCTTGGAACATCTCATATGTTCGATGACGTTCAAAACGCCTTTGGAGCCCCGATTCTAAGCTGTAAAGCATGACGCACTAAACTATCAAGTAGTGATCAGAACGTGTCTGCCAGATGTTCACAACATCCATAGACGATGCTAGAGGGGTTGGTACACCGAGCGGTGCATCAAGGACAGAAGCCTTCTGTGTAGTAGTGAGGACAATCCTCAGACTACGGCACTAGTCCGCACAATTGCTCACAATATCTTTCAACTTAGTCTTTCTCTAGGAACATATTAAAACAGGGAGCTAAAGCGCGAGCTATTGATCTACAACATAATTTGCAAAGACAATTTAGACTATGTTCATGACAATGAGTTCAATTAATCAAATTACTTAATGAGCTCCCACTTAGATAGACATCCCTGTGGTCATCTAAGTGATACATGATCCGAATTGACTAGGCCGTGTCCGATCATCATGTGAGACAGACTAGTCATCAACGGTGAACATCTCCATGTTGATCATATCTTCTATACGACTCATGTTCGACCTTTGGGTCTCTCGTGTTCCGAGTCCAAGTCTGTACATGCTAGGCTCGTCAAGTCAACCTAAGTGTTCTGCTTGTGTTCCGAGGCCATGTCTGTACATGCTAGGCTCGTCAACACCCGTTGTATGCGAACGCTAGAATCTATCACACCCGATCATCACGTGGTGCTTCGAAACAACGAACCTTCGCATAGCGGTGCACACTTAGGGGAACACTTTTCTTGAAATTTTAGTGAGGATCATCTTATTTATGCTACCGTCGTTCTAAGCAAATAAGATTTAAACATGATAAACATCACATGCAAATCATAAAGTGACATGATATGGCCAATATCATCTTGCGCCTTTGATCTCCATCTTCGAGGCGTGGCATGATCACCATCGTCACGGGCATGACACCATGATCTCCATCATCATGATCTCCATCATCGTGTCTTCATGAAGTTGCCTCGCCAACTATTACTTCTACTACTATGGCTAACAGTTAGCAATAAAGTAAAGTAATTACATGGCGTTTTCATTGACACGCAGGTCATACAATAAATTAAGACAACTCCTATGGCTCCTGCCGGTTGTCATACTCATCGACATGCAAGTCGCGATTCCTATTACAAGACATCATCAATCTCATACATCACATATATCATTCATCACATCCTTTTGGCCATACACATCACATAGCATACCCTGCAAAAACAAGTTAGACGTTCACTAATTGTTGTTGCATGTTTTACGTGGCTGCTATGGGCTTCTAGCAAGAAAGTTTTTTATCTACGCAGAAACCACAACGGTGATATGCCAATTTCTATTTACCCTTCATAAGGACCCTCTTCATCGAATCCGATCCGACTAAAGTGGGAGAGACAGACACCCGCTAGCCACCTTATGCATCAAGTGCATGTCAATCGGTGGAACCTGTCTCACGTAAGCGTACGTGTAAGGTCAGTCCGGGCCGCTTCATCCCACAATACCACCGAACCAAGATAATACTAGTAACGGCAAGCAAATTGAGAAAATCATCGCCCACAACTACTTTGTGTTCTACTCATGCATAGAATCTACGCATAGACTGGGCTCTGATACCACTGTTGGGGATCTTAGTAATAATTCAAAATTTTCCTACGTGTCACCAAGATCAATCTAGGAGATGCTAACAACAAGAGAGAGGGAGAGCATCTTCATACCCTTTAAGATCGCTAAGCGGAAGCATTACAAGAACGCGGTTGACGGAGTCGTACTCGCGGTGATTCAAATTGCGGAAGATCCGATCAAGCGCCGAACGGATGGCGCCTCCGCGATCAACACACGTATAGCCCGGGGACGTCTCCTCCTTCTTGATCCAGCAAGGGGAGAGGAGAAGTTGAGGGAGAAGTCCAACATCACGACGGCGTGGTGGTGGAGGAGTTGTGGTTCTCCTGCAGGGCTTCGCCAAGCACTATGGAGGAGGAGGAGGTGTAGGAGGAGGAAGGGTTGCGCCAGGGAAGAGGTGCGGCTGCCCTCTCAACCGTCCAATATATATAGGGGAAAGGGGATAGGGGGAGGCGCCCTAGGGTTTCCCCTAGGGGCGGCGGCCAGGCAGATTGGATCTCCCTAGGGAAAATCCTAGGGAGACTTGCCCCCAAAGCCAAGCAGGTGGAGGCTTGCCTCCCAAGCCAGGTGGAGGCTTGCCTCCCAAGCCAGGTGGAGGCTTGCCTCCCAAGCCAGGTGGAGGCGCCCCACCTCCCCAAGTAACGTGGGAAAGGGTGTGGGGGGCGCACCACCCCTTAGTGGGCTGGTTTGCCCCTTCCCCTTTGGCCCATGAGGCCCTCCAACACTTGCTGGGGCTCCCGAAACACCTTTCGGTCATGCTGGCCATAGCCTGCTACCCCCGGAACACTTCCGGACTCCAAGACCCTTCGTCCAATATATCAATCTTCACCACCGGACCATTTCAGAACTCCTCGTGATGTCCGGGATCTCATCCGGGACTCCGAACTACCTTCGGTAACCACATACTATTTCCCATAACAACTCTAGCGTCACCGAACCTTAAGTGTGTAGACCCTATGGGTTCGGGAACCATGCAGACATGACCGAGACCTCTCTCCGGTCAATAACCAATAGAGGGATCTAGATTCCCATATTGGCTCCCACATGTTCCACGATGATCTCATCGGATAAACCACGATGTCAAGGATTCAATCAATCCCGTATACAATTCCCTTTGTCCATCGGTATGTTACTTGCCCGAGATTCGATCGTCGGTATCCCCAATCTTGTTCAATATCGTTACCGGCAAGTCTCTTTACTCGTTCCGTAATGCATGATCCCGTGGCTAACTCTTTAGTCACATTGAGCTCATTATGATAATGCATTACCGAGTGGGCCCAGAGATACCTCTCCGTCATACGGAGTGGCAAACCCAGTCTCGATTCATGCCAACCCAACAGACACTTTTGGAGATACCTGTAGTGCACCTTTTATAGTCACCCAGTTACGTTGTGACGTTTGAAACACCCAAAGCATTCCTACGGTATCCGGGAGTTGTACAATCTCATGGTCTAAGCAAATGATACTTGACATTAGAAAAAGCTCTAGCAAACGAACTACACGATCTTGTGCTATGCTTAGGATTGGGTCTTGTCCATCACATCATTCTCCTAATGATGTGATCCCGTTATCAACGACATCCAATGTCCATGGTCAGGAAACCGTAACCATCTATTGATCATTGAGCTAGTCAACTAGAGGCTCACTAGGGACATGTTGTGGTCTATGTATTCACACATGTATTACGGTTTATGGTTAATACAATTATAGCATGAATAATAGAAAATTGTCATGAACAAGGAAATATAATAATAACCATTTTATTATTGCCTCTAGGGCATATTTCTAACATCTAGAGCTCTGGCGGAGCTATTCTGCCGGGGACACTTCCCTCCGGGAGGGGGAAATCATCGCCATCGTCATCACCAACGCTCCTCTCATCGGGAGGGGCCCAATCTCCATCAACATCTTCACCAACACCATCTCCTCTCAAACGCTAGTTCATCTCTTGTGTTCAATTCTTGTCTCTAAGTCTGAGATTGGTACTTGTAGGTTGCTAGTAGTGTTGATTACTCCTTGTAGTTGATGCTAGTTGGTTTATCTGGTGGAAGGTCATATGTTCAGATCCATTATGCATATTAATACCCCTCTGATTATGAACAGGAATATGCTTTGTGAGTAGTTACGTTTGTTCCCGAGGACATGGGAGAAGTCTTGCTATTAGTAGTCATGTGAATTTGGTATTCCTTCGATATTTTGATGAGATGTATGTTGTCTCTCCTCTAGTGGTGTCATGTGAACGTCGACTACATGAAACTTCACCATTGTTTGGGCCTAGAAGAAGGCATTGGTAAGTAATAAGTAGATGATGGGTTGCTAGAGTGACATAAGCTTAAACCCTAGTTTATGCGTTACTTCGTAAGGGGCTGATTTGGATCCATTTGTTTCATGCTAAGGTTAGGTTTACCTTAATACTTCTTTTGTAGTTGCGGTTGCTTGCAATAGGAGTTAATCATAAGTGGGATGCTTGTCCAAGTAAGGACAGCACCCAAGCACCGGTCCACCCACATATCAAATTATCAAAGTACCGAACGCGAATCATATGAACGTGATGAAAACTAGCTTGACGATAATTCCCATGTGTCCTCGGAAGCGTTTTCCTTTATATAAGAATTTGTCCAGGCTTGTCCTGTGCTACAGAAAGGATTGGGCCACCTTGCTGCACTTTATTTACACTTGTTACTTGTTACTCATTACAAATTACCTTATCAGAAAACTATTTGTTACCAATAATTTCAGTGCTTGCAGAGAATACCTTGCTGAAAACCGCTTATCATTTCCTTCTGCTCCTCGTTGGGTTCGACACTCTTACTTATCGAAAGGACTACGATAGATCCCCTATACTTGTGGGTCATCAAGACTCTTTTCTGGCGCCGTTGCCGGGGAGTGAATCACCTTTGGTAGGTGGAATTTAGTAAGGAAAAATTTATATAGTGTGCTGAAATTTACTGCCAGTTGTTACTATGGAAAGTAATCCTTTGAGGGGCTTGTTCTGGGTATCTTCACCTCGACCAGTAGAGCAAAGAGTTGCTCCTCAACCTACTGAACCTACTGAAAATGTATACTTTTAAATTCCTTCGGGTATGACAGAAAAACTGCTAGCTAATCCTTTTGCAGTAGATGGAACATTACATCATGATGAGCACCTAATCTATGTGGATGAAGTTTGTGGATTATTTCAGCTTGCAGGTATGCCCGATGATGTTATCAAGAAGAAGTTCTTCCCTTTATCTTTGAAGGGAGATGCATTGACATAGAATAGGCAATGTGATGATATGGGATCATGGAACTACAAACAATTGAAATTGGAATTTCATTAGAAGTTTTACCCTATGCATCTTGTTCATAGTGATCGTAATTATATATATAATTTTTGGCCTCGCGAAGGAGAAAGCATCGCTCAAGCTTGCGGGAGGCTTAAGTCAATGTTATATTCATGCCCCAACCATGAGGTCTCAAGAGAGATGATTATTCAAAAAAATTTATGCTCGGCTTTCTGACAACAATCGCACCATGCTCGATACTTCTTGTACTGGTTCTTTTATGATGAAGACTATTGAATTCAAATGGGATTTATTGGAAAGAATTAAACACAACTCTGAAGATTGGGATCTCGACGAAGGTAAGGAGTCAGGTATAACACCTAAGTTTGATTGTGTTAAACCTTTTATGGATACTGATGTTTTCCGTAAATTTAGCACTAAATATGGACTTGACTCTGACATAGTAGCTTCTTTTTGTGAATCTTGTTCTGCTCATGTTGATCTCCCTAAGGGGAAGTGGTTTAAATATGATCCTCCGATATAAGTAAAAGTAGTTGAACCTATTAAAGTTGAAGAAAAGACTATCACTTATAATGATCCTATTGTTCCTACTGCTTATGTTGAGAAACCACCTTTTCCTGTTAGGATAAAGGATCGTGCTAAAGCTTCAACTATGGTTCGTAAAAGCAATATTAGAACTTATACTCCTCCTGAGCAAGTTAAAGTTGAACCTAATATTGCTATGGTTAAAGATCTCTTGGCTGATAATATCGATGGGCATGCTATTTACTTCTGTGATGAGACTGCTAGAATTGCTAAACCTGGTGCTAAAGATAAACATAGACCTGTGGTAGGCATGCCTGTTATTTTTGTTAAAAAAGGAGATCATTGTTATCACGGCTTATGTGATATGGGTGCTAGTGCTAGTGCAATACCTATTGACTTATACAAAGAAATTATGCATGATATTGCACCTGCCGAGTTAGAAGAAATTGATGTCACCATTAAGCTTGCCAATAGAGATACTATTTCACCAATTGGGATTGTTAGAGATGTTGAAGTCTTGTGTGGGAGGGTTAAATATCCTGCTGATTTTCTTGTTCTTGGTTCCCCACAAGATAGCTTTTGTCCCATTATATTTGGTAGACCCTTCTTGAACACTATTAATGCTAAGATAGACTGCGAAAAGGATGTTGTTACTATTGGTTTGGGTGATATGTCTCATGAGTTTAATTTCTCTAAATTTCGTAGACAACACCGTGAAGAGGAATTGCCTAGTAAGGATGAAATTATTAGTCTTGCTTCTATTGTCGTACCTCCTAGTGATCCTTTAGAACAATATTTTCTAGACCATGAAAATGATATGTTTATGAATGAAAGATGGGAAATAGATGAACTATTCTTTAAACATGGACCTATTCTGAAACACAACTTGCCTGTTGAAATCCTAGGGGATCCTCCTCCACCCAAGGGTGATCCTGTGTTTGAGCTTAAACCATTGCTTGATACTCTTAAATATGTTTATCTTGATGAAAAGAAGATATATCTTGTTATTATTAGTGCTAAACTTTCAGAGCAGGAAGAAGAAAAATTATTGAAAACTCTAAAGAAGCACCGAGTTGCTATTGGATATACTCTTGATGATCTTAAGGGCATTAGTCCCACTCTATGCCAACACAAAGTAAATTTGGAGAAAGATGCCAAACCAGTTATTGATCACCAACGACGACTGAATCCTAAGATGAAAGAAGTGCTAAGAAAGAAAATAGTAAAGCTCCTTGAGGCAGGTATAATCTATCCCATTGCTGATAGTCAGTGGGTAAGTCCTGTCCATTGTGTCCCTAAAAAGGGAGGTATTACTGTCGTTCCTAATGATAAAGATGAATTGATTCCGCAAAGAACTACTATAGGTTATAGGATGGTAATTGATTTCCACAAATTAAATAAAGCTACTAAAAAGATCATTACCCCTTGCCATTCATTGATCAAATGCTAGAAAGATTATCCAAACATACACATTTTTTCTTTCTAGATGGTTACTCTGATTTCTCTCAAATACCTGTGTGAGCTGATGATCAAGCAAAGACCACTTTTACTTGCCCTTTCGATACTTTTGCTTATAGACGTATGCCTTTTGGTTTTTGTAATGCACCTGCTACCTTTCAAAGATGCATGATGGCTATATTCTCTGATGAAAAGTATGTGAGGTTTTCATGGACGATTTCTCTGTTTATGGCTCCTCTTTTGATGAATGCTTGAGAAACCTTGATCGAGTTTTGCAGAGATGTGAAGAAACTAATCTTGTCTTGAATTGGGAGGAGTTCCACTTTATGGTTAATGAAGGCATTGTCTTGGGGCATAAAATTTCTGAAAGAGGTACTGAAGTGGATAAAGCTAAAGTTGATGCTATTGAAAAGATGACGTGTCCTAAGGACATCAATGGTATAAGAAGTTTCCTTGGTCATGCCGGTTTTTATAGGAGGTTCATTAAGGACTTCTCAAAAATTTCTCGGCCTCTGACTAATCTATTACAAAGAGATATACCATTTGTCTTTGATGATGATTGTGTACAAGCATTTGAAATACTTAAGAAAGCATTAATCTCTGCACCCATTGTTCAGCCACCTGATTGGAATTTACCCTTTGAAATTATGTGTGATGCTAGTGATTATGCTGTAGGTGTTGTTCTAGGGCAAAGAGTTGATAAGAAATTAAATGTTATTCAATATGCTAGTAAAACTCTAGACAATTCCCAGAGAAATTATGCCACTACTGAAAAAGAATTCTTAGCAGTTGTATTTGCTTGTAATAAGTTCAGACCTTATATTGTTGATTCTAAAGTAACTATTCACACCGATCATGCTGCTATTAAATATCGTATGGAAAAGAAAGATGCTAAACCTAGACTTATTAGATGGGTTCTCTTGCTACAAGAATTTTATTTAAATATTATTGATAGAAAGGGAGCTGAGAACCCCGTTGCAGACAACTTGTCTAGGTTAGAAAATGTTCTTGATGACCCGCTACCTATTGATGATAGCTTTCCTGATGAACAATTGAATGTCATAAATGCTTCTCGTACTACTCCATGGTATGCTGATTATGCTAATTACATTGTTGCTAAATTTATACCACCTAGTTTCACGTACCAGCAAAAGAAAAAGTTTTTCTATGATTTAAGACATTACTTCTGGGATGACCCACATCTTTATAAAGAAGGAGTAGATGGTGTTATTAGACATTGTGTACCTAAGCATGAACAGGAGAAGATCCTACACAAGTGTCACTCCAAGGCTTATGGAGGACACCACGCTGGAGACAGAACTGCACATAAGGTATTGCAATCTGGTTTTTATTGGCCTACTCTCTTCAAGGATGCTCGTAAGTTTGTCTTATCTTGTGATGAATGTCAAAGAATTGGTAACATTAGTAGACATCAAGAAATGCCTATGAATTATTCACTTGTTATTGAACCATTTGATGTTTTGGGCTTTGATTATATGGGACCGTTTCCGGCCTCTAATGGATATACACATATTTTAGTTGTTGTTGATTACCTTACTAAGTGGGTGGAAGCTATTCGAACTAGTAGTGCTGATCATAAAACTTCTATTAAGATGCTTAAAGAAGTTAATTTTTCCGAGGTTTGGAGTCCCTAGATATTTGATGAATGATGGTGGTTCACATTTTATTCATGGTGCTTTTTGTAAAATGCTTGCCAAGTATGATGTTAATCATAGAGTTGCATCTCCTTATCACCCACAGTCTAGTGGTCAAGTAGAATTGAGTAACAGAGAGCTTAAATTAATTTTGCAAAAGACTGTTAATAGGTCTAGAAATAATTGGTCCAAGAAACTGGATGATGCATTATGGGCCTATAGAACTGCATATAAAAATCCTATGGGAATATCTCCATGTAAAATGGTTTATGGAAAAGCATGTCACTTACCTCTCGAACTAGAACATAAGGCATATTGGGCTATTAAATAGCTCAATTATGATTTTAAACTTGCTGGTGAGAAGAGGTTATTTGACATTAGCTCACTTGATGAATGGAGAACCCAAGCCTATGAGAATGCCAAGTTGTTTAAAGAAAAAGTTAAAAGATGGCATGACAAAAGAATACAAAAGAGTGAGTTTAATGTAGGTGATTATGTGTTACTATACAACTCCCGTTCAAGATTTTTTGCAGGAAAACTTCTCTCTAAATGGGAAGGTCCTTACGTTATCGAGGAGGTCTACCATTCCGGTGCCATAAAAATCAACAACTTCGATGGCACAAATCCGAATGTGGTGAACGGTCAAAGAATCAAACATTATATCTCAGGTAATCCTATAAATGTTGAAACCAATGTTATTGAAACCGTAACCCCGGAGGAATACATAAGGGACACTTTCCAGAATGTTTCAGACTCTGAAAAGTAATAGATACATGGTACGGTAAGTAAACTGACTCCAAAACAGTTCTAATGGAAAATTTTCTCTGTTTTGGAATATTTAGAAAAATAGGAAAATAAGAAGCAGTCCGAGAAGGACACGAGGCCTCCATGAGGGTGGAGGTTGCGCCCTACCCCCCTGGGCGTGCCCCCCTGCCTCGTGGGCACCTCGTGCGCTCTCCTGACTCCATTTTCTTGCACGATACTTCTTTCGGTCGGTAAAAATTTATTATATAATCTCCCGAAGGTTTTGACTCCTGTATCACGCAAATATCCTCTGTCTTCGTTTCGAGCTATTTTTATGATAGATCTAGATCACCACGATGTCTCCAAGCGCCCCCAAGGACAAGTTCTTTGAGAAGGTCATCAACCCCTACCTCGCGGAAGTGCTGCAACACCCTCAAACCATTGAGATGCGTGATGGGTTGTTGCACATCCGCGATGTTGAGGGACCAAGGAGGACAGGAAGCATGGAGACAAGGCTCGAAGAAATGGAGCAACAAGTTTTCAAGTGCCAGGGGATGGTGGAACGTGGACTCAACGCCAACCACATGATGATCGTGGAGTTCACCAACAACCACAAGCTGGATGCCCAGAACATTGGGGAGACAATCTTCAAGCGTCACGAGAAGATTGAGCACCTCCAAGCCCAAATCTATGACCTGCAAAACCAAAACTGTGAGTATGAATATAGATTCAAGAGGATGAGTTTGGCTGCAGATTTGAGGATCCCGGAGACTCGATCATCATTCTATGATGGTGAGCCTATGCCTTGGAAGATGGACGACAAGGCCACATCATCAACAACTCCACCACCCTCTTCACCGGCAAAGGAGATCTAATCACATGGGTATGGGCACTCCCCTTGGCAACTGCCAAGCTTGGGGGAGGTGCCCCGATATCGTATCACCATCACATCTCAATCTTTACCATTTTTCTTAGTTCGATCCTTTTAGTAATATCTTGATCTAGTAGAATAATTTTTTTGATATGATCTAGTTTTGAGTTTTTCTTTATGATACCTTTATGTAATCGAGTCCGTGAGCTATATAATAAAGATTAGTGTTGAGTCAAGGGCTTGATTATTTTGCTATTATTATAAGCGAATAAGAGAAAAGAGAAAGAATAAAAAGAAATAAAGAGATCATATTGATCTTATGGAGAGTAATGACTTCACATATAAAGAGTATGATGATTAAAAGTTGCTGAGAGTTGACAAACATGGTTTTGGTCATCGTTGCAATTAATTGGAAGTAATAAATAAAGGGAGGTTTCACATATAAATATACTATCTTGTACATCTTTTATGATTGTGAGCACTCATTAAAATATGACATGCTAAAGAGTTGATGTTGGACAAGGAAGACAACGTAATGGGTTATGTTTTCTTATATCTGAAATAAAGTATATTGTCATGGATCATCCAACATGTTGAGTTTTCCTTTATCCCTCTTGCTAGCCAATTCTTTGCACCAAGTAAAGATACTACTTGTGCTTCCGAAATACCCTTAAACCCAATTTTGCATTGAGAGTCCACCATATCTACCTATGGATTGAGTAAGATCCTTCAAATAAGTTGTCATCGGTGCAAGCAATAAAAATTTCTCTCTAAATATGTATGATTGATTAGTGTGGAGGAAATAAGCTTTATACCATCTTGTGATGTGGAAGAAATAAAAGCGACGGACTGCATAATAAAGGTCCATATCACAAGTGGCAATATAAAGTGACGTTCTTTCGCATTAAGATTTTGTGCATCCAACCTTGAAAGCGCATGAGAACCTCCGCTTCCCTCTGCGAAGGGCCTATCTTTTACTTTTATCTTCTACCTTATGCAAGAGTCATGGTGATCTTCACCTTTTCTTTTTACATTTTATCCTTTGGCAAGCGCAGTGTGTTGGAAATATCCTGATATATATATCCAATTGGATGTAAGTTAGCATGAACTATTATTGTTGACATTACCCTCGAGGTAAAAGGTTGGGAGGCGAAACTATAAGCCCATATCTTTCTCTGTGTCCGATTAAAACTCCGTAACCACAAGTATTGCGTGAGTGTTAGCAATTGTGGAAGACTAAATGATAGTTGAGTATGTGGACTTGCTGAAAAGCTCTTATATTGACTCTTATATTGACTCTTTATGACTTCATATGTGGACTTGCTGAAAAGCTCTTATATTGACTTCATATAGTTCTCAATGAAGTTTCTGATTCATACATTGCATTGTGAATAGATTATTACTTGAGCATAAGAAGTCATATGACAATATCCATATATGTTGTTGTTATGAGAATGATCATGATGCCCTCATGTCCATATTTTATTTTATCGACACCTCTACCTCTAAACATGTGGAAATATTTATCGTTATCGGCTTCCGCTTGAGGACAAGCGAGGTCTAAGCTTGGGGGAGTGTATACGTCCATTTTGCATCATGCTTTTATATCGATATTTATCGCATTATGGTCAGTTATTACACATTATGTCACAATACTTATGCCTATTCTCTCTTATTTTACAAGGTTTACATAAAGAGGAGAATGCCGGTAAATTGGAATTCAGAAGGTGGAAAAGGAGCAAATATTAGAGACCTATTGCACAACTCCAAAGTCTGAAACTCCACGGAAGTTATTTT